>JACEFZ010013890.1:0-616696 GCA_014155875.1 Cepaea nemoralis | reverse complement strand
CACTGTACACTGTTTTGGATTGCCGTATCAATTAGTGGCCTTCCCCATAAAACAGAATCTTTTATTCTCTTTCTCTACCCTCTCTCTACCCTCTCTCTACCCCCCCTCTCTCTCTCTCTCTCTCTCTCTCTCTCTCTCTCTCTCTCTCTCTCTCTCTCTCTCTCTCTCTCTCTCTCTCTCTCTCTCCTCTTCTCTCTCTCTCTTTTTCTTCCAGTTACCAGCTACTCTCACCTTATCGATTTCATTATAGTTGGGGACCTTATAATGTATCTCATACTTTTTTCTTTCATAAATGGAGATGCATATATCTGCTTCCTTGAATATGTTTGAATGGCTGTAATTGTGTTCATTTCATCCTTGTGGTTTTACATGTCTGGACGGAGTCGCACACTTATTAAGGCCTGGCATAATTGTGGGCCCACCCCACTATATGGTGTTGTTTTATTCAGAGAAGATTACCAGTCGTCATCTTGATCTTGCTGGTCTGTTTTCATATCTTCTGGGTCTTCTTTGGTACCTTGTATCGTGGACGGTTTGGTATCTTGTTCATGCTAGAGAGTAACCTTTTCCCCTGGAACCCATCCATTCTTGGTCACTGTCTGTTTGGAAATCTACCACTTCTATTTCCTCGTCTGGTTCTTTCTCTTCTGTCTGTGACTTGGTATCTTCTGCTTCTGATGTCTCATTCTTTGACTTGAGCTGTTCAATCTTTTATCTTTCTTCTTGTATTTTTGTCAATTTCTTCTGTCTCAGCCTTTATTGCAGCCATTCGAGCGACATCCTACTTAATCTTCTGCTGCACTTGCTTCACATCATCCAGGATGTGCTGAACGGCTGTTATTTGCGTTTCTTGTGTCTTGTCTCATTGTTCCTCTGTGCTGGTGAACTTGGATCTTAGGTCCTTCAGTTGGCCTTCCAGTTGCACTTTGCTGCTTTTAGTTAGTCAGGTTGCCGCCTCGTACTGCCTCCTAGCCGCTTTATACAGTAGATTGGATTTGATGGCTATCTTCATGGCTTCCTTGCTGTCTTGGTGGCAGGGGCAGCTGAGGTACCTGGCGCTATGGTTGCCGAGGCACTTGGCGTACTTTCTGTTTGGGTTAGGCCCCCTGAAGTCTGTGTCGATCTTTGCTTGAGGGCACTGACTGTAAGGGTGGGGTCCAGAGCAGTATCTGCATACCTCCACCTCACTAATGCATGTAGCACGGGTGTGCCAAAACTTCTGGCACCTGGAGCGCTGCAACACTCTAGGTATGTAGTGTTCTGGTGCTTGTTCTCTTCTATCCCACCTGACTGTTTGAGGGATCAGTTGGTCATCTTTTGTGATGATGATGACTGTGGAGGGGGTGTTGTTCTTGCCGATGATCCTCTCAGCACTGGTAATCTTGAGTGTTGAGTTCTCACTTGACATCCTGTGTCTGATCTGATCGTTGGTGAGATGGGTCTTGACTCATTTGATGACCCATCTTTTCATCGTGCAGTGTCAAGTGGCTTCGACTGTGATGCCGTGGGGAATCTTGATGTCGGCTTTCTCTTGTGTTGATATCTTCTTCATTAGTGCGGTGGTCTTTGATTTCTTGTTGATGGAGACTACTACTCCATCAGGTGTCTTGCGCAACTTGGTGACACTATCTTCCCAGCTCGTTCTCCAACAGACTCAATATCTTGTCTGTTGGTAGCGCTGACAGTTTGGCCTCCCCAACACTGATGTGTTTCAGCAGGATTTTGCCGGTGAAGTACTCGGTGATGGTGTCCTCCTGTGTGGAGGTCTTTGGTGGGCTGTTTGGCTGCGTCTTATTGATGTTGTGGACTTCCCAACTGCTGCTGGCTTCTGTTGTAGTATTTTCATTGACAGGAATGGCTTCAGCTGGTGTAGGAGTTGGACTGCTGTGGGTCTCCACACTATCAGCAGCCCTAGCGGCTTCCTAGCCTCTGCCTTCTTCTTCCCGGCTGCATACATTGCGTGTCTTTTCGTGGCAATTTAAGTGTGAGCCATCCTCTGCACTATCAGTTTGTGATCTGCTTCTCGATAGAGCGAGTGAGTCAATGATGATGCATACGACTTTCCTTCTCTTCTCTTTCTTCCTTTATTTTGTAGCTGGGAGAAATGGGACACACAACAACATCATATACACTTTTCCCCCCTCTCTCTCTTCTGTCTCTGTCTCTGTCTCTGTCTCTCTGTCTCTCTCTGTCTCTCTCTGTCTCTCTCTCTCTCTCTCTCTCTCTCTCTCTCTCTCTCTCTCTCTCTCTCTCTCTCTCTCTCTCTCTCTCTGAGTTTATGTCTCCTCCTTTTCCTTCTCTGGTTACATTAAGTTTCTCTGAAACCATGTAATTCCTTTGTCATTTGTGCCCAATCAATTAACCCATAGTTAACACATGGTCCTATATCAACCCCTATCTTGACAGTCACATATATCATGATCCAACCAGGGAAGATAAACATTATGTGTGTGTGTGTGTGTGTGTGTGTGTGTGTGTGTGTGTGTATCACATATACTCCCAATTTAATGCACTGGGGGTGCAAAGCCAATTTGTATAGGGTGTATTTTTAATGACTGCAGTGTTTGAAAATATTGCCGGTCCAAGTTTGTATAGTGGAGTCTGGATAAGTAGAAGTCACAGGGGCTGAAGGAATGTTTCTACTTATCAGAAATTCTACTTATCCAGACTGCACACATTTACACAAATGTACACTGATACCACACAGTGGCATTGAGTAAAATGATTGTACCACTTAGGAAACACAGTTAGTGAACAAATAAATAGCAATACAATATCAGAAATGTTGAAATGTTTAATTATTTTAGAAAGCGGAACATTAAAGTCATATGAAAATTTCCAAATTAATTAAAGAAAAAGTCTGTGATTTTGCTTTGCTTCTTGACTTGTGAAAAAATGTCTTCCCATGGCCTGTTTAAAGGCACAAAATGGTGAGACTTCATCATCTAAACATCCAGTCTGCATCATGTAAATGTCAATTTTGTCAATCCATGCCAAAATATCTGACTGCGATACAGGTTGTGCTTGCAGCCCACAGTCATCCTCATCATCAGAGTCAGAGCTGGAAGGGTCTCTTGGTTGAATGACTGGCATACATAGCCCTATAATATCAGTGCTTGAAAGAGTGGCACTAGTAGAAACATCATTGTCAATGTTCACAAACTCCTCTGGTTCAATCTTCAGCTCTTTATACAATCTAGCAAGTAATGGCTCCACTGAAATGTCAGTAATATTGCTCTCACTGCTCACAGTGAACCATTTTAAAAGGGCAGCATCAACAAAATCACACACGGCAGTTCTAGCTCACTGTCTATTTGACATTCGAAAAACAATTTTCTGTAGCGGCCTTTATGCTTTAAAATGCCGGAAAGTGTCAATGTTGGAATACCAAATTCTCTAGCTATATTCACTTTCTTCTTCCCACTATGTTCAACCTCTTCCAACAGCTCAATCTTTCTTTTTAAAGTTAAAGTAGTAAGCTTTCGTCCACTAGCTGCCATTGTTGACATGTAGCGAGATATTGTATGTGCGAGATTGTTGTTCTCCGGGCTGACTAAAAATAATTCTTTTGCGAAACAATTTTTTTTTTTGGGTGTGAAATGAACAGTTCGACTTAAACATGAACACTTATATAGTCGGTATTCATTTTTATGTTCGACTAATCCGAAAATTCGAGTTAACCGAATTCGACTTATCAGGACTTTTTATACAATGATAAAGAAGGATAATGGCCGAAACTAAGCCAGTAACGTCGACTTAAACGAAATTCTACTTATCCGAATTCAACTTAAGTGGACTCGACTGTATTCACTCTCTGTAAAGTTCATGCAACATAATAGGTAAATACAAAACTTGGACCAGCAATATTTTCAACCACTGCACAGTCATTAAAAATACATCCTGTATTAAATAACATAAACAGTTTTTAATTTTCACTCACTTAATAAACAAACATGGTTTTTTATGTGTTAATTTTTATTTTAGTTAATGTATAACAATCATAACTTCCATATATTTAATTTATTCTTTCATCCGAACAATGACATATAAATGTAACACTTTGATGATGTTTCTAGTAGAACATGCTCATTCATTTTTCTGTCTCTCCGTGGTATTCTTTGCATTTCCCCCAGAAACCATTTCCACTGCCATTAGATATTTCTAATAAAGATGCACATACAGACACACATATATTCAAGTAAACCACAGAACATGTTCTACAAGATTCCCCCAATACAGCCAGCCAAGAAGGGAACATTAGCCTAGTGAGACAGCATTGCAGTCAAAGTTGTATGCAACAAAAGAGGAGTGCAAAAAAGCTGACTCGTCATTTAGTGTAATATGAAACCGTGAATGCAAGAAGTCGAAAAAGAAGAAGAGGGGGAAAATGTCACCCATAACTGTCGATATTGCCATTTCTCTGATTATCTGTACTCGTTTCATGTAAAGTTGTCCTTTAATTGCTTCATACTTATCAGTTGTTATTGTCCATATTAACAATGTCACTACTACAACAGAAAGGAGGAGGGGGTGTTACATAACGAGATGTAATGAAATGTGAATGTATAAGACAGTCATATCACCAGATAAATTATACAAGATAATAATACATACACCACACACAACTGAGAGCTAAAAGTAAACCTAAGAGACCGTGGTAGATACCCATGGGGTAATCTCGAGTTTTAAGAAACGACTAAACATTGTGGTGTATTCCCCATCATCTTGGCAGTTGGTGCTGATCCAGCTGACTGTCCAGTATGAATCAAGAGCCGAGGTATAACACACCTACAATGTGGACAAGTACACTATGACATACAATGTGGACAAGTACACTATGACAAGGGTTCTAAGCCCTGTAAAGGACTGGTATAAATCAGGCTATTCACCGTTGAGATAAGCACAGACATCTGGTTTCAAGCCCTGTATGCAATGTGTTGAAGGCATTGGTTGACTTTGTTGCCAAAACGATTGGGTGAGGTGAGGGAGATCTCGCTCTGGCTGTTGAACACACAGAACGATGAGTGAGACAGATTGGTGAGGTAAGATGGTTCCGGACTCTGCCTGCAATGATAAGTCAAATGTCTATCATCCAGTCAACGTAAAGCAATCTCTCAGTAAGATTGAAACGTTTGCTTTTGTCTCCTGCCTGCCTGCAAGCGATCCCACCTTTCAGTAAGATCCAAACGTTTACTTGGAGACACATAACGAAAATATGTAAAATTGATCAAAGTCCAACTTACCATTAGCTGTTTGCAACATGGTGATCTGTTCTCTGTTGAGAATGGTCCTTATATACACCAAATGCTGGTCTTTTTATACACGATGTCTTGGGATGTGGATTCATGACACAGCAATATAGTATGCACTGTCAGGACATGGCTGAACTTGATACAAGCAAGCGCTAAGGTCGTGATCTGTCAGTGTGATAAGTTTGCTTGTGGTATTGTTTTTGAGTCGCCAAGGCCATGATATTATGTCTTCTGAGTACATGTTACTATTTAGATTTTTTGTGTTACAATCACGCATAGACCAGTATGCAAACAAGAAATAGTGATCAGTCACGCACATACCCCCCCCCCCCCCGACACACACACACACACACACATTTTGTTAATTTCTAATTCTTTACTTTTAACTTTCTGAATTCTTTAGCATTTGATAAATTTACAATTATTTAAAAACATTTTACAACTTTTAAAAGTGTTTCGCTTTTTTAACGTATTAATCTTTTCACTTCTAACAATTTTTAACTTTTTTAAATTTTTAATTAAATTTTAAAAACTTTTAGTACGTTTTTACTTCTTTCATTTCTTCTTCTTCTTCGTTCATCCGGATTTTTTTTTGTGTGGATGTGACTGCGTTGTGCCTGTTTACAGCAGAGCTGTGTTCTTGTGCCGTTAGGCCAACACATCCGACATCTGCGGGCATTTGTTGACCGGGTTAACCTTCCCGGGGCTTCTGTCATTTTAAAGGTCAGACTTTTTTTTTTTTTTTAACTATTTTAGAATTTTAAATTTACAGCAAAATTCTTTAAAAGCAACCCAGTCGTAAAACCATCTACAAATCATATAAATAACTCCACATTTACGGTACTCTAAGCACTTAACATACTACTTACGGGTAACAATCTTTTCAGCATGTAGTCAGAAGGTTGTTTCCACTTTAAGTCGGATATCACTTAATTTTACACGTTACCCAGGTGTTTTGGTACCATTGTTGGTCTTATCCACCCCTGTGGGTGTATTGTGTTGTGCTAGTTTCATATTATAAAACCAAATGGCACTCAATGGGTGATGTTTGAAGATTATAGTATGTCCACATTTGTTTGCCTTCATTCACGATCAATTATTTTGAAAACTGTCTGTTGCATCGTTATGCAATTTTTCCAGCCGTCTTATATTTACCCCCACCCAAGGAATATGTCTTTGATAGGTCCAAAAACAACTTAAATAATTGAAAGCGGCAACATTCCTTTGATGTTTTGCTGAACAACTAGTGATTTCTCGTTAACAAAGTTATTTTTACGGTAATGGGAGACCTGTCAATTCTGATGACACACAAAGGCGTATCTGGATTCGTATGGGAGTGGGTGCAATGAAAGAACTAGCTTAAAATCGACAGGGTCGGCTGCATTGCACCGGGATTTTATCCCATATGGCTCAGATTATTTCCGCAGCGCGGAAAGCGTCGCACAAAGCACGAACTCCGTAGTTCCAGCGACGACCCTCGGGAGTCTCCGAAAAAATGCACTCGTGAAATGAAGGACGCGGCCCGGAATCGAACATACAACCTTCGGAGCCCGAGTCAGACGGCTTGACCACTTCACCACGGAGATTCCCGAGAGGGGTGCAATGTGTAATATTAGTAAAGACAGAGAATTTAGAGGCACGGGGTAAATAATTTGTAAATTAACAGGAAAGTAGAAGGAATATATTTCTTACCTTGCGGGGACCTATCTTGGTGAAGCTGTAATACTGTTAAAATCATGGACGTAATCTCTAAGTCGTAATTAATATACCGCATATAAACTAACTTTGAAATCTGCTGTAAAATCTCCAGAACAAAAAATTTTTTGTTGGGTGGACATAATGATAAGGATATATACTAAATCTCATCATTTTCGCTCAGTTGGTTACTGAGATATTGAATTTTATATTGAGGCAACCAAAAAAAAAAAAAAACACGCTATAACACAGAACCACACGACGCAAAGCTTCGGTGATCGCAGCCACCTCCATAATGATACGTGAGGAGGTTTATCTGTAACCAGATCCGGCCTTCCTTTGACCTTCGCTGAGAGTCCCCAGCTTCTCTCCACGCTTCACAAAACCATAGTCAAAGGTAAGGCCGCTCCTGGTGAAAATTGTCTTGAGGTCAACCACCTCATGTGTGAATTTGAGGGTAACTGCAATCATTGAAGCTTTTAAGTGAATAACAAGTGCTGGAGTCACCTATGAAATCATAGTGTCCTACAATCAATCTGTATTGTATTTCTTTCTCCTCCTTTTGATATTTTTTTTTTCTTTTTAACTGATTCAGTGACAAAGGATAATATACCGCCACATGTGGCCTCCCATTTAGTCAGAAGGACGATATATCCTCATACTAGGATCATCGTGTTATTTGTTATGTTCGTGGCAGCTTCCGTAATTTCAACGCCCAGTGAACGGAAATTTACATTACAATATTTATTCATTTGATTGTGTACTGTGATTCTCCTTCTGCGT
This sequence comes from Cepaea nemoralis, assembly GCA_014155875.1. Lineage (NCBI taxonomy): Eukaryota > Metazoa > Mollusca > Gastropoda > Stylommatophora > Helicidae > Cepaea > Cepaea nemoralis. The sequence goes on along the minus strand of JACEFZ010013890.1, from coordinate 608,966 downwards.
TCATCCGGAGTTTTTTTTTCGGACGTAATTGCGTTGTGCCTGTTTACAGCAGAGCTGCGTTCTTGCGCCATTAGGCCGACACATCCGACTTCTGCGGGCATATGTTGACGGGTTAACCTTCCCGGGTGTACTGTGTTTGATCCAAACCAACTTTTTTGTTTGGTACACAGTCAGTTACAAATTCATCCTTTACGTTCACTTGACATTTTAAAACGAGCATACTTTTATCAGTGCCTGTTTTACAGCGATGAGGGCAAACTACAAAATCATATTAATAATCTGAGTTCTTCTTCTTCTTCTGCGTTCATCAGGAGGTTTTTTTTTTTTTCGGATGTGATTGCGTCGTGCCTGTTTACAGCAGAGCTGCGTTCTTGCGCCGTTAGGCCGACATCCGACTTCTGTGGGCATTTGTTGACCGGGTTAACCTTCCCGGATAATCTGAGTTCAACATGCAGCAGATAAAATATGAGTATAAATACAGCCAAAACCGAAGTAATGCAAGTTAGCAGATTGCCGGGCCCACTAAGTACACAGATAAATAGCACAACTCTGAAACAAGCAAAAGAATTCAAATATCTTGGAAGTATGACCACCGAAGATGGCATATTGGACAGAGAAATCGAAATCAGATGTCAAAAAGCTAGTGCACTTACATATCAACTTTCACCTTTACTGAAACATCCAAATATACCCATGTCCGCAATACGACAGATAATAAACAGCATATTCACACCAATCCAATGCTACCAATCTCAAACCTGGACTTTATCCAAATTACACCTTCGCAAAATCAACACCTGCGAAATGAGATGCCTGAGGAGAGCTTCCAACTTAACAATCCGAGACCGAGTAAGAAATGCTGTTGTCAGACACACTGTGGGATCAACACCTTGTGCCACATTTATTGAAATACAGAAGATCAAGTGGTTTGGTCATGTCGTTAGAATGCAACACCAACAACTACCATCACTGACCTTACATCAAAGATCATCTGCGACGAGACCAAGAGGACGTTCAAGAAGAAAATGGATTGACGACATCAAAGACATTGTACAATCACATGGAATGACACTGTCTAGTGCCGCCCATCGGGTGCTGGAGCGCAAATTATTCCTCCCCACGCCGCATGATGGCAGAAGTGGGAGATGATGATGATGACACTTTTATAATCCAGACATTGTTAAATGCGTCAATTTCAACAGACTGCACAATTCCTCAAATTTGATAAATAACCATATATTGGTCACCATGTCACCTTCGACCGTATAAGGGATGTGCAATTTTCAGATTCTGTATAAAAAAGGATGCTGTATCACAAATACTGAAGTATTGGATTGGAAAAACTGGGCGGTGTGACGGCTTGTTCAATGCTTAGTCTTCGTAGACTTAAATGGATATAACATATTAGGAGGATGGATGACGGTAGAGTACCAACAGATATCTATTTTGGGTGAATTACAGATAAGTAGAAGATCTCGGGGTCGGCCTCTAATACTGTTAAAGATGTTTTTAAGCGGGACATGATTGATACATACAGGTATTGATATTGCACCTTGGGAGCAGTCGTAGCTGATCGCGTTGCACTGAGAGCAAAGATCAGAAATGGAATAAAGAATACATCTCACAAGAAGCGACTTTAGCGGGTTGACGTGAAGGTGCTTCCTCAACTCGTAAAAAAAAAAAAAAAACTATAGCTGCATATTTCCGCCACCCTTCAAGAAATACAGCGGATATGAAGGCATAGAGTGTGTTGGTTGCCGACCGCTGCTCTATTGAGAGAAGACAAACATACGAGATGAGTAGGAGAAGAATTGCATTTTTTTTTTTTTTTTTGCAATTGCAAGAAGCAAATCGATATCTTTTGTCTTACAATGTGCAGCAACAATATAATTATTTTATAATATAAACCAGCGGTTATGGGACGCTGAGGTGTTTCCAAGGCACCAGGGCCGGGATCTATACTGGCCAAGACCTACTAACACGTCCTAGTCGTGCGTCCTGGGCAACAGGTCCCTTTGGGGTCATGGCTAACGTAGAAGGATCGCTGATTCATCCGTAGTCGGAGAGTGTCTGCCTGCACGGCGAGGAACCACCAGTCTGCACACCAATAAGCCAGACATGGGACAATGGATACTCGCGCAAACCTCAGGTCCTGTATGACATCACACTGATGTTGGACAACAGGATGTCTTAATCCGACATACAGGACTTCATGCTGAAGTTCACAGCCAGCGAACACAAACAAGCTAGCAAGCAAGCAACCATCGGTTATCAATCCCATTTAGAACATGGCTCCAGTGTGCAACTATTTTGCCAACATGGGTACTGGAAGATGTTCTAAGAAGTAAAGACGGCCGGATTGTGTTCTTGTTAAGCTTATCAATTTTAGTTCTCCCTTTTATTAATTTACTGCTGCAATACACAGATGAGATATCGTGGATGGATAAATAACAAAAGAGCAATGAAGATATTAATGATATCTTGAAAGAAATTGACTCACACACAAAAATAAATAAATCAGAAGAGGACAGTCGACATTTTTTAGGCATGTTAAGGGAAGCGACAATCTGCTGCCAATGTTTGAGATGAAGAGAGGCAGCAGAAGACAGAAAGAGAAGATGTTGGGCAGTTTGACATCATGGCATGCAGGAACATCGGTATAAAAGATGATTAGTTTGATGATCAGCGCCACACGGCGTGGACTCAACGATACACGGCATGGACTCAACGATACACGGCATAGACTCAACGATACACGGCATAGACTCAACGATACACGGCATGGACTCAACGATACACGGCATGGACCCAACGATACACGGCATAGACTCAACGATACACGGCATAGACTCAACGATACACGGCATGGACCCAACGATACACGGCATAGACTCAACGATACACGGCATAGACTCAACGATACACGGCATGGACCCAACGATACACGGCATGGACCCAACGATACACGGCATAGACTCAACGATACACGGCATAGACTCAACGATACACGGCATGGACCCAACGATACACAACATGGACCCAACGATACACGGCATAGACTCAACGATACACGGCATGGACCCAACGATACACGGCATAGACTCAACGATACACGGCATAGACTCAACGATACACGGCATAGACTCAACGATACACGGCATGGACCCAACGATACACGGCATAGACTCAACGATACACGGCATAGACTCAACGATACACGGCATGGACTCAACGATACACGGCATAGACTCAACGATACACGGCATGGACCCAACGATACACGGCATAGACTCAACGATACACGGCATAGACTCAACGATACACGGCATGGACCCAACGATTCACGGCATAGACTCAACGATACACGGCATAGACTCAACGATACACGGCATGGACCCAACGATACACGGCATGGACCCAACGATACACGGCATAGACTCAACGATACACGGCATAGACTCAACGATACACGGCATGGACCCAACGATACACAACATGGACCCAACGATACACGGCATAGACTCAACGATACACGGCATGGACCCAACGATACACGGCATAGACTCAACGATACACGGCATAGACTCAACGATACACGGCATAGACTCAACGATACACGGCATGGACCCAACGATACACGGCATAGACTCAACGATACACGGCATAGACTCAACGATACACGGCATAGACTCAACGATACACGGCATGGACCCAACGATACACGGCTACGTGAAGATCTACATTTTCATGGGGGGAGTAACTCTGCAATAACAAAACGCAACATTACATTCAGCAACACTCGCAAAATGCTTGTTGATTAATATTTAATATAAACATTTCAGTTGTACAAACTAATATTGGACGGATACATTTTAATTAGTATGTACTTTAACATACTTTTATACTTTTATATTATTTAAAAACAATTGCATTATGTTTGACACGGCTAGCATTTAAAATAATATTTAATTACCAAATTAGGTGCCATCTCCGCAGGGAAGGTTGGCTGCAATGGATCTCCAAAACTGTCTGTCCCTCGCCTCGACTGTACATTCTGTCAGGCTGATGTTCGTCCATCTCTTGATATTATCTTCCCACTTGTATCGTTGTATACCTCTTGCTCGCTTGCCCTCACCTCAACCTTGCCTTCCAGTATGGTTTTTATAAGAGTATCATGTCTTTTAACGTGGTCGAAGTATTTCAGGTAATTTCACTTGCCTCATCTTTATTTCTTTCATCAATTCTCTCTTCATTCCCAGTTTTTCTAGAACCTCTGCATTTGATTGTTTTTGTTTCCATGAAATACGACCTATTTGTCTGTATATCCATATCTCCAGGGCTTCTAATCTATGCGACTTTCTAGTTGCTTGTTCAATGTCCAGAATTCCGCGCCATACAGTATCAGTAGCATTGAATATACGTAGCATTTGACAATTCTCATTTTTAATGCATTATTAATCTCTCTAGATGTTAATAGCCGGCTTCGTGGCTTAGAGGTTATGACTTTTCTCCGTAATCTCGTATACTCTCGTAGGTAACGTGATGACGGTGAGAATCAGCAGTGGTTCGAATCACATCGGTAACTTACGGGGTATGTGAGCTGACCACTCAGAAAGCAATGGCAAACTACTGAGCATAATCTTGCCAAGAAATCAACATACAGCTGAAAGATGCTGGTGTTGACAGTGATGTCCTGTAAAGGATATGCAGAAAAAAAAAATGTTAATACTGATTTCATGCCATTGAAAGCATTTTTAGAAATTCAAAACAATGTTTTCCCGTAGTGAATTTGAATAACGAAGACACAAACAATAGATTTCACGATTTATTGCCTGGCATATTTCGCTGCATCTCGTCAGGTACATACTGCAGAAATCACACAAATTAAGTGAAATAACTAGATAAATCCTTCAATATGAAAGCATTTTTGGCCATTCCTATTCTCTGTTTGATTTCTATTTCACTTCTGCCATCATCTGTTATTATATGTGAAAATACTTAACTTAAAATACTTAAATCGTTTAGTAGGCACTTTGATCACTATCTTTGGTCATGTTTCACTAATTACCAATTGTAAGCAAACTACTGAACGTAAAGTTGCTTAGAAAATCGCCCTGGGGATGGGATTGACCACAATGTCCTGCAAAGGACATGCACTTTAATTTTTTTTTTTTTAATGGGATAGTTGCTAGTGGGTCCACCACAGCTGAATTGGATAGGTCTTGAAAGAAAAAATAAACGAATCCAAGGGTACCTCTACGAATATATACATCAATTCTAAATGGAAATATTCATATTTTGGTGACGTGACCTATAATAAAGAGATACTCAGGAATCTGTCTAACTGAACATGTTTGCTTGTAGTCCAGTAAAAACAGTGGGAGCTGAGGTTACCAAAATGTAGCCTATTAGCAGGTACAATCATGATTTTAAAATTGAGTATTTACTAATGGAATATAAATGAACAAATTAGGAAGAGATTGGAAGCAATAGAGTTGTGGTTCCTTAGACGAATGTTGTGAATTCCTTGGACTGCCAAAGTAACTAACGAAAAATGCCTTAAAGAGGCTGGTGAAAATAGAACATTATATACAACAATAAGAAAGAGACAAACAGCTTTTTTTGGGTCATGTGATGAGAAGAGAGGCTCTGGAGAACATCGTGACAAATGGAAAGATCGAGGGGAAGAGAGCCAGAGGCAGACCACAAGAAATGAGAAATGATGCTGGATGGATTGCGACCGTGGCATGGAGGAATATCAACAGCAGAGTTGATCTAGAAAACTAAAGACAGATCTGTGGAGAGTCATGAACTCCTACGCCAGTCGGCACAGCACTTGATGATGATTAATGAGACCACCACAGATAGATATAGGCCTTGGAAAACCAAATCTAACAGTACCTCAGTGATGCCTGTATGTCAGTTCTAAGTGGAGATATTCACATCCGAGTGTCGGTATCTCAATTACATGAAATTGACATGATTTCCCTAGGGAGTCCCTGTTCACAAAATTTTGTGAATAGTACGAGACATTATTCACAAAAATTTGTGTTTACTACCACTGTCAATTGGCTTCAGAAGACTATTATTCTCTCTTCTTGTCTATCTTTTGTTTGCAAGTTCTTTTTCTTCAAACCTTACAAAGACAATATTTGTCGACATGGACACACCAGTGTTGCCATTTTGACGCTTTTTGCACCAAATTTAGTGCTTTTTCAAGTAATTTAGTGCAAAAATTTTGCATTTAGCACGGCCGCGCGAATTTGGTGCTTCACAATAATTTTTGGTGCTTTTTTGGGGTGGGTAAAAAGTACTTTAAAAATCATTTTGGGAACACTAAAATGCTGAATTTGAACTGAAGCGAGGGAGTAAAACAGTCTTAGTACATTATCGCGCAATATTAATGTAATTTAACTCCCTTTAATACGATTTAGTTGAAGTGAGTGACTGCAACGCGCAGGCAATATGCAATGCGTTCAAAGATTGTTTAAACAAGAATGGACTTGAGTTGCAAAGGCTAGTTGCACTCGGCACTAACAATGCATCTGTCATGACAGGTGTAAACAATCGAGTATATCCATCCATCATGTGCCATGCCGGTAAGCGTGGGCGGTCATGTTCTGCCATCTCACTCGATCACCAGAGTCGTGGATCAGCTCTGTGTTCCTGTCTCGACCATGCCACGTGGCCAAGCCATCCAGGTATTTGCTTCTAGGTCTTCCCCTTGGTCTCCTCCCTTCGTGTATATACAAAATTAAAATCCGAAGTTCCTCATCTGGTACTAGTTAGGTGCATATATCATTCCCTTCAGCTGGCAGTGTCACAGGCTGCAGCTGCTTGTCTGCGCAAGACCATAGAGTTCATGATTAGAGAAATATATGACAGGACTGTTAAAACTCCTTTTTTGTAGCCCCCATGGTGGACCCCAGAAGTAGACAATGCTTGGAAAGCAAAGAGAGCTGCAGTGAAGCAGCTAAGGAAAGTGCGACAGACACCCCGAAGCTCACGACAGGAAGTGGACACCGTGGAAAATGTCAAGAAAGACAAGGTGGAGGCTTTCAAGCGCTGTGCTGCAGAGGCCAAGAACGTAAAATGGTAATGTTTTATGAAGGAGATTGGAGGTGATAAAACACTGCGAAAATTCTGGAAACTGCACAGACAAATGCAAAGAAAAGATCTGCCTATGACAGTGGGAACAATTTATAAAGAGGATGGTGTATGCGTGACAACAGACAAGGAGAAAGGGGAGGCGTTTCTCCAGAGATTTTTAGAGCAGACCAATCATAATGATGTGGATACCAGGGATGCAGTTAGAGAGGAATTATCTGGCACTGGAGAATATGCCTTATGAAGACATCATACGGATTGAAGATGTTAAACATATTTTGAAAAAGGCAAAAGACACGGCACCAGGGCCTGATGGTGTCAGGTATGGCCACATGAAGGCTTTGAGCGATGTGGACCTGAAGGAGATGGCCGGCTGCTTTAATCAGAGCATTAGGACAGCATCAGTACTGCAGGATTGGTTACATAGCTATCTCATCCCTCTCCCAAAGCCATTCAAGGGTCATTCAAAACTTAGCGGCTTTAGGATCATCACCCTTCAAAATACATTTGGGAAGGTTTTAGAGAAGATAGTTGCTGTTAAGCTGCAGGATTTTTTGGAAAGGGGGAAGCTTCTTCCAAGAGGCCTGGGGAGCTACAGGCCAGGAAGAGATACCTGGTCAAATGCAGCCACTTTTGCCTTTGACGTTTATGAGGGGTTCCAGAGTAGACAGGAAACGATGGCGGCAGCGCTTTATCTCAAGGATGCGTACAATAGAGTTCGCTATGATATTTTGATGACCGCACTTATGGAGGAGGGGGTCAATCCCTGGTTGGTGAACTGGATAGCAGCCGTCCTGCATTCTCATCGGGTTGCTCTCTGTCTGGGTGCATGGACCTCAGAGCCACATATTTTAACCCCGGGACTGCCACAGGGATCTGCAATCTCACCGGTGCTCTTTAATGTGTATACGAGCAAGATTGCATACCTAGAAGCACCAGGGGTTGGAAGGATTCTAACATTTGCGGATGATATTCTTGCATACAGGCAGGAGAGAAATAGGGATCAAACAGCCCAGGACCTACAGGCGACAGTAGACAAAGTGATTGACTGGTGCACTGAAATTAGTGCTGTCATCCACCTGGAAAAGGTGGCTGTTTTGTGGTGCTCTCTGGACAACAGGATTGTGAGAGATGATGCCCCAAGCCTCACGATAGATGGGAGAGAACAAACAGAAGTATCTGGGAATCACATTTGACAGGAGTCTGTCCTTCAAGGACCATGTGGAGACAGTTGTGACAAGATCTCAAAAGGGACTCAATGCACTTAAAACTATGGCTGCAATGGACACAGAGCAGAGAATGCTCTTCACACTATACCAGCACTTGATCCTCTCAGTGATTGATTATGGACTAGGACTGCTCACTGTCTCAAAGAGTCAGCTGGTGAAATTAGAGCACATACAGAACGAAGCTATGCGGGTCATTCTGGGATGCACCAGAGACACCCCAGTAGTGTGTATGCGTTACATCCTTGGTCTGCCTACTGTTGCTGGTAGGCACAAGGTGATGCAGGCGAAGGCATACCTCATAGTAGCTGCAGACACAGATCACCCGTTGCATGAGGCGCTGGACGTAGTGAAGGGTCAGAGACTGATAAGAGGGAAATCATGGATGGCTCAGGCGGAGGATACGATCAGACAGGTGTGCCCCTTGGAGAACATCAGGCGAGGAGAGGAGTGGGTCAGAGTGCCAGCCAAGCAGTCAGACTTGTGCAGGGTTATAATCACATTGAGCCAGGAGTGCAGGGAGTGGCCAGCAGCGGCCACGGAAGTGGAAATTTAGCAACTAATTCAGGATAATTCTCGCCCAGGGTGATGTGATTATCTACGCGGATGGTATGGTGTTGAGAGGTAGGAGAAGTGCCTGGGGATTCTTAGCAAAAGCTAATGGTCGACGTTTGGTGCAGGAGAGCCTGGCGTATGATGACACAACATCTAGCTTAAGGATGGAGGTGGAGGCGGTCAATGTAGCTTTCTGCTGGATAGAGAACACGATACATACACACATTGTGATTGTAACTGACTCAGAAAGCATGCTGAGGAGGGTGAGGACAGGCAGGCTTCGTGCAGAGTGGCTTGCTTCGCTTCGGAGGTCACGGGTAGCAAGCATCACCTGGATCTTTTCTCCGGGCATGCCGGTGTGCTGGGGAATGAACAGGCGGACAGATTGGCTGGGTCGGCAAAACTTGGTGGAGTATTGATGCACGACAAGACAGACGTGGTTGCGGCCTTGTGGGAGCACGTGTACACCTCGGAGGAGCAAATGGATCACCATAGTCTGGTAAGAATGAGGCAGCGAGGTGTGACGAGGGGATCTGGCCGATGCTCGACGCTCAGAGGAAAGGCGAGACGGACATATAATCAGATTGCTACTGGAACTATTAGTGTTGGAACTCTTCGCTGGCTGCTGAGGATGGGGACGGAGCGCTTATGGGAATGTCCCGAATGCTGTGATGTCGGTTCCTAAATCAATCAATCAATCATGACTGGCTTTCTCACCAAGTCTTCGTCAAGTAAAGTACAGGGAGCTTTTTGCTTCAATAAATGATGGACAACATCCACTGAAGGTTGTTCAATTAAGCCAGACATGATTGATGTCCATTCAATCTGCCATTGTCAGAATATTGCAGCAGTGGGTCAAGCTCAGAACTCATTTTGATATAGCAAGAGTCAACGAGCGCTGTTATACAGCAGAACTTCTACATTCTATGTTTCATAGGCACCTTGCCGTCTTGACAGACGATAGTTTGTAAGGGATGGAGTTATTGCCTCTCCATAGCACAAAGCCTGGGCTAAAATATAGAAATCATGTGTTGTCCATGCAGCATGATCCCTCTCTCGGCCTGCCTAGTTCACTCCAGAGGAAAGGTAACACCTCTACATCTGGAACAAGACAAGCTGCAGAAGCTGCCGGATCAGCAAAGCAATGCTCTAATTGTCCGCCTGTCGGAGCTTCGATCCTAGACCAGCCGCCGACCAAGGCTTAGGGTCTGGTCTGCCCTGCCATGACACTTTGTCTTTAGGTTGCATTTCCTCGCACCAGGGTAAGGCTTGTACCCTCCCAATTGTGCTCTTCTGCCCGAAGCCGTTGGTACAATGTGGGGTGTCAGGTTTGGTAAGCGCCGAACGTTGGGCGGTGCTAACAGAAAGCAGGTAGTACCGTCTACTGTTATATGGTAGTTCAGTCATATCTGACTAAGACCTGACACAAATTCTATGTTTAGCGACATGAAAAACTGTGTATCTCAAATTTCTCAAGCTTATTCTCAGAGAAGTTCAAAGTGTGAATAAGAAATTCGAAGCAGATATACAGGATCCAACAAAACTACTCAGCGATCTTGTCCAACTTACTGATTCTATCAGTTCAAAGATTGCTATTCCTGGAAAAAAAATAACAGAAAGTGATGCTATTCAAAATTATTTAGATCCTAATCCCAATCTAGGTTATGAGTTTGAGAAAGAAATAGCAGACTACAAGTTTCCAGATGAGAAAGAAAGTCGTGGAAGGTGCATCCAGTTTTTAATAGAGCTGTTGAGACAGCTGCTTTTACATTTGCCCAATAACATTCGAGTGTTGCAGTCCATGTCATGTCTTAGTGGAAGTGAATGTCTACAGCCAATAACGCCCTGTATATTGGATCTTGCTAAAATGTTTGTAGAAGATGCAGCTACTCTCACCCGCATCGATTTCCAGTGGAGAAAACTTCATCATATGCAGTGGACACGACCTCTGACAAACTTGGACTGTGGGCAGAAATAGCCTCATACAGGGATGCCACCAGTGAAAATCCTTTCCAAGATCTTACAGATTTAGCATTAACTGTGCTCATTCTAATGCGGACGTGAAGCGTATTTTCAGTCAGATGGGAGTTATAAAATCAAAATTGCGGAAAAGACTGAGCATCAAGAGTTTGACAGCTGTTTTGACTATTAGATATGGAATGAAGAGATATGGCTAATGCTGTCATGATTAAAAACTACCTAAGGATATTCTACAAAAAATTGGATCACAGGAGGCATATACACGTTTCTTTCTATCATCATCATCATCATCATCATCATCGCAGGAGCAAACACAGCAGGAAATAGCTACAGAAACTGAAGAGGAGTTGACTGGAATTTGGCAGATCTGGAATAAACTTCATTCTAATATTCAGTGAGGAAGAATTGCAATGTCTACTATCTGCATTCTCCAATGCTTGTTCTGAATTTGGTTTAACAATTAGAAAAAAGAAGACACAGATTATGTCACAAGGTGCACATGGGGTACCATCAATCTATATTGACGACGCCGAACTAGAGATGGTAGACCATTTTACATATCTAGGATCAGTGGTAATAGCAAATTATCCCTAGATCAGGAAATCAACATCCGGATCGGTAAGGCAGCAACAACAATGAACAGGTTAAGAAAAAGAGTCTGGGAGAAAAGGAAGCTTACTGCCAAAACAAAAGTCCTTGTCTATCAAGCCTGTGTCCTTAGTACTCTTCTTTATGGCAGTGAAACCTGGACAACTTACTCACACCAAGAGAAACGTTTAAACAGCTTTCATATGCGGTGTCTGTGAAGAATTCTTGGTATTAAGTGGCAAAACAAAATCACAAATACTGAAGTATTGGAAAGATCAGGTTGTGTGACGGTTTATCCGATGCCCAGTCTTCGTAGACTTAGATGGATAGGACATCTTAGGAGGATGGATGATGTTAGAATACCAAAGGACATCTTTTTTGGTGAATTACAGATGGGTAAGAGATCTCAGGGTCAGCCTCTACTACGATACAAAGATGTGTTTATGCGGGACATGATTTATACAGTCATTGATAATGCACAGTGGGAGCAAGTCGCCGCTGAATGTGTTGCATGGAGGGCAAAGATCATAAATGGAATAAAGACAAAGGAGAAAATTATTGCAGATAGGTCACACACAGAGCGTGTGAGACGTAAGATGGTGCATGATGGTGGAAATGACCACATGTTCACATGCACCCACTGTGAACGGACATTTACAGCACAAATTGGCCTCATCAGTCACATTCGCTACCGCCATAGGTAAAAGTTATTATGCCTTTTTAAAGCACAAACTATCGTCTGTCAAGACGACAAGGTGCCAGTGATGAATGAATATTCAGTGATAATAATAAATTATAATGTGCTACTTTATAACATTTTGAATGAATACTGCCAGTGCTTGTTTTAGTGCTTTCCCAAAAAATATTATTGCAATTTAGTGCTTTTTTGGCTCAAGAGTAGTTCTGATTGGGATTTGGCGGATCTGGAATAAACTTCATTGTAATATGAAGTGATAATAATAAATTATACTGAGCTACCTTGTTACATGTGTAATAAAAACAGTTGGTGCTTTCCAAAAATTTTTGGTGCTTTTTTGGGTCGATTTTGGTGCTTTTTCATCAAAGGGAGATGGCAACACTGGGACACACTCTGCATACAGTGATATTTTATTTGGCAAATAAAATTCACGTTAAATCTGTTGGAACCATCGATTCCGACACTCAATCATTCCGTCACTGCCTGGGGGATGCGCCCCCCGGCAGCTTCCGCAAATCCATAGAGTACACTTTATTCACATGCTTCGCCTTTCTCAGTTCTATATGTTAGTTCTTAATGTTTAATATTTTTTATAAACATTTTAAAAAATTTTAAAAAAAAAATTTGCCAAGTGAGGAGTCGAACCCCAGTCTTCCGCATGACAGGCGGAGATGCTAACCACTACACTACCGAGAACACAATGATAGCTCCACAAACATTAATAATGTAGTGAAGCAGTTTATTTTTGTGAATAGGGGCTCGTATTATTCACAATTTTTTGTGAATAGTCACTCCGATTTCCTTAACTTCAGTGCTCTTCAGTGTGTCCATTTATCTCCACTGTACAGGTCATAGACGGATATTAAGACTGACTTCACAAATATGTTCTGTCATGTTAAATGATTAAAAAATAGTAGACATATACAAATAAATTATTATTAATCTTTAAAAGTGTATTCTCTTTAACTTTAGTAGTCCAAATTGCACGTTTTGAGTGTTACAAAGTATACATGCCAGTCCGATCGATATGCACGCCCGCCATTTTGGGTTTCCCATTCGCAAAGGCACATGGTCGTAACATCTTCGCATAAATTTTTTTTTCAAACACAATTCAAGCAAGTTCAGTGATGAAACTCCGAGTATATGTAAACTTGAATGCAAATTCGAAAATCCATCTAAAATTAATGGGTTTCTATTAACAGGGCCAGAAAACAATTAATTACGGTAGTATGCTAAATAATTTTTATTTATTTAAAAGCCATGATAATTTCAACCAATCACTGTGCACGGAATAGTAGACTAACCTTTTCTGCAGAATCTAATATGGCATCTGTTATTGTCATGTGATATTTGAATGAATGAATGATGTCAGAAGCAGGCATGGTCTTTACAGCAGCCATTTTTGGGGACACAGTTGTGGATCATTCCGGGGTGGTGCAGTATATCATTTCTGGTTTCATTTCGGATCGCAGTATGGTTGAAGCTGCTACCCTTAGCAACCATACATTATGCAATCAGGGCAGCGAGGCCTAACTGAATATGTTATTTATTTTGAGATGTAATGTCCCATGGCCTAATTAACAATTTACAATGGGCGCCAATTAATTTTTTTTTAAAATGTTGCATATCCCTTACAGGATGATTCAGTCAACATCAGCATTTTTCAGCTGCTGTTGATGTACTAGGCAAGTTTTACGTTCAGTAGTTTGCCATTGCTTTTTGAATGCCCAACTCCCATATCAACACATTATAACACAACGCGACATGGTATGTTGCCCAAATCGGTCGCAGCTGAGTTTCGAATGCTTTGTAAGCGGCTCATGAACCGCGTTCGTAAGCCTTTGGCCACGGAGACCGGCCAATCAATTAGTATTCATTAAATGCCTTGCACATTACTATACACTGCCCAAGAAACCTGTCAAAATGTGTATGTTATGATTCAGACTGATTTTAGGAACCTAATGGTCACATGCCGGTCTCTCTGGCTGAGGGGTTACAACACTTTCTCCGTAATCCCGTTTATCACGCAGAGTCTCGTAGCGGGAGAGAACTGGGAGCGGTTCGACCCCCGCTGGTGACTTGCGGGATACTGAGCCGGCCGCTCAGTAATCTTGCCAAGAAATCAACAGTCAGCTGAAAGATGCTGCTGTTGACAGCGATGTCCTGTAAAGGATATGCAAAAAAAAAAAAATGGTCACATGACAGTGGAAGAAGAATGGGAGATGTTCTTCTTCTTCTTTCGTTCGCTTGAAATATGTCTATAACTGCAGTGTTGTCTCTTGTATGAATTTAACTGTCTTTTTTGTTCACTCAGTGATCCATAGACTTTATCTTCCACTGTCGTCTCTTTAGGCCAGAAGGTTTGCCCAGATATGTTGTATTTTGGGCAGTCTTGGAGTATGTGTGAGATGTTCAAATCAAGCATTTTAAATACTGCAAAAATAATGTGTAATCAAGACAAAATGTGAAACATGGATAAAGAAAATAACAAGTTTATGGAGTGCCGAGGTAAAGAAAGCTGTAAAAGACAAAAAGGAAAAATGTAAAAATGGGTGAAGAGCAAAAGGACTGAGTACATTCATTCATTCATTCATTCATTCATTCATTCAGTAGCATGTCCTCTGCAGAACCTAGCTCCCATAACAACATTCTGGAAAACCTCTTGATCATAAGCAAGATGTCCTGCATCTGATACACCCATCTGGAGAACATCTGCCACATCCTGCACCCATTGTCTCTTTGGCCTTCCTTTTTAATTTCTTTCATTGTGTCACCATTATTGGTAATCAATGACCCAAAATATTCAAAATTTTCCACCACCTCCAATTTTTTCTCATTAACATGTATTTCTTTCTCCATAGTAGTTTTTTCTGTATGCATTATCATTGTTTTTTGCTATGTTAAGATATAAGTTGTGATTTGCACTATTCAATTGGGTTGAGGCTATTAGGTTTTCTATACCATTCTGTGTTGTGGATAGCAATACTGTATCATCAGCATATCGGATCTCTGGTATTTCATGACCACCAATATTTAGGGCATCATATAACTCCCTGTTTATATCATCTCTGACATTTCTCATTATATTTTTGGCATACAGGTTAAACAAATAGGGGAACATCACACAACCCTGACGGACTACTTGCTTGATGTCAAACCAATATGATGTCTCGCCATCTATTCTAACTGCTGCTTGTTGGTCTAGATAAAGCATTCTTATGAGTTGTATTACATGTGATGGAAAGCCCATATCCTCATGATTTCCCAAAGTATCTGATGTTGTACACAGTCAAAAGCCAGTGATTACCTAGAATGTTATCTATATAGGGAGTTCTCCATGGCAGAGTAGTCAAGTTGTCTGCCTCACGCTCAGAATGTTGTGGGTTTCTTCTTCTTCTTCTTCTTCTTCTTCTTCTTCTTCTTCTTCTTCTTCTTCTTCTTCTTCTTCTTCTTCTTCTTCTTCTGCGTTCATCCTGAGAGTTTTTTTTTCGGACGTGATTGCATTGTGCCTGTTTACAGCAGAGCTGTGTTCTTGCGCCGTTAGGCCGACACATCCGACTTCTGTGGGCAGTTTTTGACCGGGTTAACCTTCCCGGGGGTTGTGGGTTTGATTCTGGGCTACGTCTTTCTGTTCACGAGTACATTTTTTCTCTGAGACTCCTGGGGGTCATCACTGGAGCTACAGAGTTCATGCTTTGTGCAACGTTTTCAGCAGGCTGTCCTGCAGAAAGAGACCGAGTCATATTGGGTAAAACCTGGTGTAATGAAGTCAATTCTCTTGCTTTCAAGACTTTTTTAAGAATATAGAATAGCAAGAAGACCTGCAAATAGAATAGTAAAGAGAGAAAAACAAAAAGTCTGGGAGGAATATGGAGAAACCATAAATAAAAACTACAAGGATGCAACTAGAAACTTCTACAAACAGATCAGTGCATTGAGAACCACAGCAAAACCTTTGACCAAACTGAAATAATTAACAGCAAAAAAGGAGAACCAATAAGTGAACAAAAACAAACCCAACAAATTCTTAACATTCCATCAGATGCCAAAGGAATTCAGGAAACGGAGTGACTATACACAAAATGTTGTGAGCAGTGCGAGCCGTTATACACAACAATTTGTGGCTGGTCACATGATTATTCGGCTGGTCATGTGATGTCTACTTCCTTTTGACTACATAATTAATGTTTGTGGAACTATCATTGTGTTCTCGGTGGTGTAGTGGTTAGTACCTCCGCCTGTCACACGGGAGACTGGGGTTCAACTCCCCGCTAGCAATTTTTAAAAAATGTTTTTTAATTTTTAATCAATCAATCAGGTGCCGTCTCCACAATGAAGGTTGGCTGCAATGGATCTCCAACACTGTCTGTCTTTCGCCTTGGCTGTACATTCTGTCAGGCTGATGTTCATCCATCTCTTGATGTTATCTTCCCACTTGTATCATTGTCTACCTCTTGCTCGCTTGCCCTCCAGTATGATTTTTATAAGAGTATCATGTCTTTTAACAACGTGGCCGAAATATTTCACTTGCCTCCTCTTTATTTCTTCCGTCAACTCTCTCTCTCTTCATTCCCAGTTTTTCTAGAACCTCTGCATTTGATTGTTTTGTTTCCATAAAATACAACATATTCATCTGTATATCCACATCTCCAGGGCTACTAAACAACTTTCCAGTTGCTTGTTTTATGAACTAAAATATAGAACTGAGAAACTCGAAACATCTGAATAAAGTGTTCTCTATGGATCTGCGGTAGCTGCCGAGGGCACATCCCCCAGGCAACAACGGAGTGATCGAGTCTCGGATTCTTCTTCTTCTTTCGTTCGCTTGAAATATGTCTATATCTGCAATGTCGTCTCTTGCATGAATTGAACTGTTTTTTTCAGTTCACACAGTGGTCCATAGAGTTTATCTTCCACTGTCGTCTCTCTAGGCCAGAAGGTTTGCCTAGATATGTTATATTTTGGGCAGTCTTGGAGTATGTGCTCTGCTGTCTGCGACGCCAATCCACATGTGCACATGGCTGTTTCACCAATCTTGAATTTTGTATACATGTGGTTGCGTAATCTATTGTGTCCTGTTCTGAGGCGCAGAATAATGACTTGTTCTGGTCTGTCCATAACGTGGTAGTCATCTTGAGCAGGTTTTGGTGGCTTTCTGACTGATTTGATCATTCTTTTCTTTTGGTGGTATGTAACGGGCACATCAGGCTGTTCTTCTTTGGCTCCTTCCTTAGCCAATTGATCAGCTCTGTCAGTTTCCGGGTACTCCACAGTGGGATGGTATCCACTGTATGGTGACTTTATGCTGACTGCTAAGTTCAGAAAGTAGTGTCCTTAGTACTGGCAATTTCCCAGAGAGGAGCGCCTCGAGTACTGATTTTGCATCTGTTAGTAGCACCACAGGTTGTGTACCATTGCTGTTATTTAGTAATTTCTCTGTTGCTATCTTGATTGCCTCAATTTCGGCATCATAGTTATGGCAGTACTTTCCTGTCGGTACTCTGGCTGTGTCCCTAGTATTATTTGGGTATTCTATGTACACTCCCGCTCCTCCATTTCGAACAGCATTTTGTGCTGACCCATCTGTGTAGACTCGGATCCAGAGATCCTGTGGGTATTCTTCATCAAGGAAGCTGAGAGTGGCTGTTCTGCGCTGCACACTGTTCTGTTCTTCCTTGTCAAATATTCCTCTCACTTTTGTCTGGATTTGTAACGATAGTCTATGCTCATCTTTCCATGGAGTTCGCTCTGGAATAGTTGTTAGGGGGATACCAACTGTGGGCAGATCAGTGGTTTCTCTGCAGAGTCGTTTGGCCTGGTGGATAAAACTACTTCTTTTCAACCGCCCCATAGCTAGGTTTTCAAATCTGTTCTTCATAGGGTGGCCTGGCAAGCTGAGGAACTTTTCTGCTTGTATTAGCGTTTTCGTATCTCTGCGCTCACTCAGTGCCTGTGTCCTCCCCATCTTCTCCATTTCCACTATAGGGGTTGATCTCATCCCTCCTGTGGTGACTCTAAGTGCTTGATTTTGCACCTTGTCCAGCTCTTGTAGTGTGGTTTTTGATGCTGAACACCACGCAGTTGACCCCTATTCCAGGTGTGGTCGTATGCTCTGTTGGTAAACTTTGCTAAGTCATTTTCGTACTGGCTCCCTGTGGTTCCACGAGCTTCGGGTCAGGATGCTCATCCCTTCTGGCTTAGCTACTGATTTGTTGATGTGCTTTCCTCTCCATGTCAGACATTGCCATCATATGTTTCTCCAAGAGATATGGTGGGTCTTCTATCTTCTCTCTGAGGGTGTTCCATTTATCTGGATGAGTCCTGCCTTTTGTTGTTGGAGAGAGGGGAGATGTAGGGTGGTGCTGCACTTGTCAGTGTTTATGCATGACACACCTCATCAGTTTGCCCATGCACGCAAATGTATCTACAGCTCTCATTGGTAGCATCTGTGCCACATGAGGCATATTCATGTGTGCTCCATAGAACAGGTCACTACTCGAGAGTACTTACTTCTTTAAACGTAAGATTTCAAGAACATCACCTTGGTATAGTTCAAGATGCCTCAGGAACATTTAGTGTAGCCTTAAGGGCACATTCTGAACAATATATATATATATATATATATATATATATATATATATATATATATATATATATATATATATATATATATATATATATAGATGCTATGCAGTGAACGGTGACATACATTTGGTTTAGTGCCATTAATGACTCAAACACGGTGTACCAGAACATTAGTTAGAGTTGGAACTTTAATTCCTTAACTGTGCTAATGATTTGTTTACTACCTCATTGATGGTATTGTTCTAATGTATGTATCTGACATCATATACCACGCTAACACCCACACACCACACAGAAGCACACCACTATATTACCTCATTACAGTGTTTTGATGATGCACTTGGTGTTTGGTGTTTTACTTGGCGTTGTGTTATATTAATTAGAATATATTAGTTACTACAATAGAGTGGAGCCAAGTGTGGCCGGAAAAATACAAGTATCTCAGATTTTCCCGGGGAAAATTTCCCGTATCGGAGTACTGTGAACTTCCAGGGCTCCACTGGCCCTCTGTGAAGAAACTTCAACTATTAATCAAAATCCTCCCCTAGGGATTCTTAACGAGCCATTTTCAAGTTTCTCTAACAGTTGGCTATTAGAATTTTGGGATCCCATCCTCATTTCTTTTTAACTTACCACAGATGTGAAGCAACACAACTGAATAGTGCTAATTGGAGCAACAAGGGATAGAAAACAACTATAAAAAACCAACATTTCCACACAAAGAAATTGATGCACAATAAATCTCCACATATAACAGATTACATCAAGTTTACTGAATTGAATAGAAAAGTTTTTTTTTATTTCCATGCAAATGCACAAGAAGAATTTTATAATGTGTTCTTGCCATATCTTCTTCTTCTTCTTCTGCGTTCATCCGGAATTTTATTTCCTGACGTGATTGCGTTGTGCCTGTTTACAGCAGAGCTGCATTCTTGCACCGTTAGGCCGACACATCCGACTTCTGCGGGCATTTGTTGACAGGGTTAACTTTCCCGGGTTCTTGCCATATTATATTCTAGGTTGCGTCATAATCAGTAGCTATTGCAGAAATTTTATGTATACAAATAACCTTGCTTCACATTAAATATATTCTGCCTATAATTTTCCTTTTTACAGAAAGCAGTGCTGACTCCGTGTTAATGTCCAGGACACAAGGAAGAAGATAATGTGGTAACAGAACATCAGTGAATAAAAGTTGTGTATTGACAAGAATACCCAGCAGAGACAGATTGACAAGTGCCAGTGGCACGATGGACAGTCATGCAGAGAAAGTTGACAGCAGTATCAATCAGAATGTGAACAATGTATGTTTGCCAAGTGAAGGTTGTATCAAACAGCCAAATAGTGACTCACATGTTTATGATTGCAATGTTATAGCCGGTAGGAGTACAGCAGATGGATTAGAGTTTTATGATGATGGTGAGTTTAGTGAAAATGAGGACATGTTTCTAAAAATGCACAAAAAGATCCATACAGGAGAAAAACCATACAAGTGTGATAATTGTGGAATTGCATTTTTAAACATTAGTAATCTTAATGATCACAAAAGAATACATAAACGGGACAAACCCTACAAGTGTAATATTTGTGGTGTAGCATTTTCTCGAACAAGTAATTTAAACCAGCACAAAATCATCCATATGGGAGAGAAACCAAAGATTAGTGATATTTGTGGTGCAAGATTTTCTCAAACAAGTAAATTAAAAAGGCACAAGAAGATCTATTCAGGGAAGAAACCTTACAGATGTAATGAATGTGGTGCAGTATTTTCACAAAATGGTACCCTGACATTGCACAAAAGAATCCATACAGGAGAGAGACCTTGTAAATGTGATGTTTGTGGTTTATCATTTTTGCACACAAGTAATCTAAAGTGGCACAAAATGATCCATTCAGGAGAGAAGCCTTACACATGTGATGTTTGTGGAGTAGCATTTTCTCGAACAAGTATTCTAAATGAGCACAAAAGTATCCATAAAGGAAAGAAACCTTACACATGTGATATTTGTGATGCAGCATTTTCTCACAAAGCCGTCCTAAAACAGCACACAAGAATTCATACAGGTGAGAAACCTTACACTTGTGATGATTGTGGAGGCAGCATTTTCTCAAAAATGTACTCTAAATGAGCACAAAATGATCCATACAGGAGAAAAGCCTTACACGTGTGATGTTTGTGATGCAGCATTTTCTCAGAGAAGATGTCTTAGTCGACACAAACTTATCCATACAGGAGAGAAACCTTACGCCTGTGATGTTTGTGGAGCAGCATTTTCTCGCAAAACCTCTCTAAAACGGCACAAAATTATCCATACAGGAAAGAAGCCTTACACTTGTGATGTTTGTGAGGCATCATTTTCTCACAAAACCCCCCTAACACAGCACACAAAAATCCATACAGGTGAGAAACCTTACACTTGTGATGTTTGTGGAGCAGCATTTTCTCATTTAAAGTCATCTAAATAAGCACAAAATGATCCATACAGGAGAGAAACCTTACACTTGTGATGTTTGTGGTGCAGCATTTTCTCGAAGAGGAGCATCTCTAAAAGCACATATACTGAGTCCATACCAGGAGAGAAACCTTACACTTGTTATGTTTGTGGTGCAGCATTTTCCTCGAATGCAGGAGCTCTCTTAAATAAGCACAAAATGATCCATACAGGAGAGAAGCCGTACAGCATGTGATGTTTGTGGAGTAGCATTTTCTCAGCTAAAGTCCTCGTAAACAAGCACAAAAGAATCCATACAGGATGAGAAGCCTTACACATGTGATGTTTTGGATGCAGCATTTTCTCAGAAATCTTCTCTGAAACAACACAAAATGAACCCATACGGGTGAGAAGCCTACACATGTGATGTTTGTGATGCAAATTTTCTGGTCAAGATGTCTAAATCGGCACAACTGATCCATACAGGAGAGAAACCTTACATTTGTGATGTTTGTGGAGCAGCATTTTCTCACAAACCCTCCCTAAAACAGCACAAAAGAATACATACAGGTGAGAAACCTTACACTTGTGATGTTTGTAGTGTAGCATTTTCTCTCAATACCTCCCTAAAACAGCACAAAAGAATCCATACAGGTGAGAAACCTTACACTTGTGATGTTTGTGGAGCAGCATTTTCTCAAATAGGTCCTCTAAATAACCACAAAAGGATCCATACAGGAGAGAAACCTTACACATGTGATGTTTGTGGAGCAGCATTTTCTAACAAAGCCTGCCTAAAACAGCACAAAAGAATCCATACAGGTGAGAAACCTTACACTTGTGATGTTTGTGGAGCAGCATTGTCTAACAAAGCCTGCCTAAAACAGCACAAAAGAATCCATACAGGTGAGAAACCTTACACTTGTGATGTTTGTGGAGCAGCATTTTCTAACAAAGCCTGCCTAAAACAGCACAAAAGAATCCATACAGGAGAGAAACCTTACACTTGTGATGTTTGTGGAGCAGCATTTTCTCAGTTATGTAGTCTAAATAGGCACAAAAGGATCCATACAGGAGAGAAACCTTACACTTGTGTTGTTTGTGGAGCAGCATTTTCTCTCACAACTTCTCTAAAACAGCACAAAAGAATCCATACAGGTGAGAAACCTTACACTTGTGATGTTTGTGGAGCAGCATTTTCTCAAATAGGTCATCTAAATAGGCACAAATTGATCCATACAGGAGAGAAACCTTACACATGTGATGTTTGTGGAGCAGCATTTTCTAACAAAACTTGCCTAAAAGAGCACAAAAGAATCCATACAGGTGAGAAACCTTACACTTGTGATGTTTGCGGATCAGCATTTTCTCAATTAGGTAATCTACATAAGCACAAAATGATCCATACAGGAGAGAAACCTTACACATGTGATGTTTGTGGAGCAGCATTTTCTCACAAACCCTCCATAAAACAGCACAAAAGAATCCATACAGGTGAGAAACCTTATGCTTGTGATGTTTGCGGAGCAGCATTTTCTTATATAAGTAATCTAAATAGGCACAAAATGATCCATACAGGAGACATACCTGACACATGTGAGGTGTATGTGGTGCAGCATTTTCTTACACAACCTCTCTAAAACAACACAAAATGATCCATACAGGAGAGAAACCTTATACATGTGATGTTTGTGGAGCAGCATTTTCTTGAACAAGTCCTCTTAATCAGCACAAAATGATCCATACAGAAGATGGTTTAAAATAAAACAAATAGATATGTGTTAATCCTGTGGACAAATGACAAGCATAGACACACTTTTTCGCTTTTAAGAGGGTGCTGGAGCATGCGTGCAAGTGAGAATAACCTGTTTGCAGTTATGTCACTTCTTAAATTTAGTATTATGTATTAAATTGATTATTTGGTTGTTTCGGGATTTGAAAAATTTAAATATTGAGCACAACCCACTACTGGCAACGCTGATCGTATTCCGGCATGAACCTAAGGCCTATCCACGTCAATATGGAAGCACTATACCCGAGTTTCGCTCTCGTTTGAGCTCGTCAGTAGTGCATATCCCTGACCGGATCCAGAAACAAGCCCCGGATCACGCGTGTGAAGCGGGTGTGTAACCACGCGGCACACACTGGACACGCCAAATTATCATGCCAGAATATTACAACGTTACCTATCGTAGGCTATGCTCAAGATTGCCCAATCGCCGCGACTGACGTCCGTCAATCGATTTGGACCCGAACGATCAGGACTTCTCACTGGCAAGGAACACCAGGCCTCCTAAATCCAGTGAGCAATAATCAAATTGATTATTTGGTTGTTTCGGGATTATTTATTAAGTTTATCTGAAACCAGAAACCATGCAATTCACTTGTCATCTGTGCCCCACTAATTAACCGATTTGATGTTTAATATACTACCATGATTTTAGTTGGTGGTAATCGTTATTGTTAATTAATGTATAACAATCCTAACTTTCATACTTTTAATTTTATTCTTTCATCCGAACAGAATCAACGTAAATGTAACAATTTGATGACACATGCATGGCCTGAAAGCTTGCATGACTTATAACAGTACAGGTGATACGATAAGGCTGTGTATAGTGGATGGCTCGTGTCGATATAGTGGACAAGTCTCATCTATTATATAAACATGCGTTTATTGGTTGAAATAATACATCTTCAAACTGGTGATGTTATTTACAGACATGTTTTCTGTTTACCTAGTTGAATCCCAAGTCCCAAGTGACGTGTGTGCAACCCCTGGATACTTAGCCCCATTTGTGCACACACGTTCACCAACTATGATTTCCCCACTAGTTAATGAATGCGCAGCATTCATTAACTCTCTACTACTAAGCTAACCCCCTTACTGTTATATACTTCCCCTTCTTCAAGGAGACATTTTCTCTGAAAAAGTCTCAACCCCAACCCTTAACCACTTAACTCTACTGAAATATTTCTTGTTCTATACCACATCTGCCCAACAATCCCTCAACATATATTTCAATATTTCTATTTGTGACTCTCCCTCATAGCAACCCACTATGAACCTCTTCTTCGTTTCTGACCCTTCATAACATATATTAGTTACATATATCCTATCACCAAAATAACTCTTGTATAGGTATCTATATATATCTATAGGTACCTCAATAATATTTAACACATATATATATAATAATCATAACACATATGGGTACCTTTTTGAAATACTTCTTCTTCTTCTCTTCATAAGCAATCCGCTTAAACCCTCTTATCACGATCTCAAAAATTCAAAACGCCGTACTCTTTTGATACCAACTCCCTATTGTCATCACCAACATTACTAATTCTCTACTTTCAATCAACCTGAGAACACTCGCACATGATAGAAAGACAAAGAATCGGTGCGCACCGGATATTCAAAGAAGTAAAACTCTTTCTAAAAAAAAACCACACTCACCTAAACCACACTCACCTTTACCCCCCTATGTCATTTGAGACTTTATGTAATAAAGTCTAAAACAATTATATCTTCTACAGTACCACTTATTATGGTAACAGTTTACGCTGCTATCTACAGCATCAAGTACCAACCATCAAAAATATTATTCACTCCCAAATGTCTATATATTACAGACAGTACACGATTTACAAGATCCATCATCCCTCTAGACCTCTTCCAAATTTATACACATAACTAATCTTCTCTCATACCTCACTCAGAATTCTCTCTTAATTTCGCCGAAAATTTCAGCGACCCCTTAATGTCCATTTATTATGGGCATCTCTACTAAAACCTCTACTTATTCCGTTATCAACAGCAACAATATACCACCCCTGAACTCATGTCTGTGACTGTTTGCAACCAACGTTATTCTATTACAGTCCATATATCACGGACCCTCAAAAACCCCATGTCATTATGTCTCCACAATGTTCATTTCTCATTGACACCCTTACAACCCTTTACTATTGTACTGCTATCCACCGTATCTAATCATTCTTCGGAGTCAAACATGGATTCAATTCATGTTTTGCTAATTGCCTGGCGTAGCACGTTACCCACTTCTTCTTCTATAAGCCAGCAATCTCGTGTCTCTTATGAAAGTACACCATGGCTCTTCTGACCCCATGGAAACTATGTTCAAAACTTTCCCCTCATTTACCCCACTGCTATATTCATTAATCTTTTCTTCCCCAATATGGCGTCCAATCCATATATCTTCAATTAATGCTCACTTAAATTCCCCATAACCATTTTACTTGTGTAGTACCCCCGTCACTTAAGTATGGCCTATGTTTCCACAACTTAACCTCCCAACGCTGATTATCACAGCAATCTTGCTAGTAGAATATACTCATAAACTTGTTATTCACAAAGAGAATGTGTCTCTCTTCTAGTCCACAGTAGTTTATTAACCATTTTCTGAACGAAGGGTCCTAAATAAAGCCCCATGTATTGTCTTTATTCTAGACAAAACCATGTAAATTAAACATAACTTAATTAATTTCTAACATATATATAAACATACAAGACAATTCACGTAAATTATGAGTGAAGCGAAATAAAATCACAACAGGATATCATACCCCCCCCCCCCCCCCCCCCCCCAAATTTTATACATCATTTATGTTTCCCCTCATATCAATTAAAGGTATTAACTCATTCAAAGAAAAACATATTTTAAAATAATACAACATACATATCCTAATCTATTGTTACCTAATACTACTGGTCTCTTTTACGGACCAGTAGTTTGTACGCAAAAGGCTAAAAACACAATAATCCTATTCTAAAATCAAATAGTAACAATCATTTTACAGGACCAAATCAAGCAAAAATAATATAACATACTATACATTGATTATGTGGTTGTTTCGGGATTTGAAATTTAAATATTGAGCACAAACTATAAACTATACTATACATTTTCAATCAACATTGGTCTCTTATACTAACATATCTATTCCTACAAGTCATGCCTATTCCGTTAGTCTTATAACAGATAAAACAAAACAACTCAATGCTAAGCATTAACCTCAAAATCTCTCTCTCTCTCTCTCTCTCTCTCTCTCTCTCTCTCTCTCTCTCTCTCTCTCTCTCTCTCTCTCTCTCTCTATATATATATATATATATATATATATATATATATATATATATATATATATATATATATATATATATATATATATATATCTGTTACCTACAGACCAATTCTTAACTTAGAACAATATCTGTTCTCTTAACAAAAGTCACTAATTAATAAATGACCGTCAATCATTGATTCTCTCCCCTCACAATATTCTATCTTTTACCAGACTAACTCCTAACACATCACAATATCTGGAATATCAGCCTAACCAACCGCTGTAAACTGCAGCTCAAATCACTTCACTTACTACTATTGTGGCGGCTATCCCAGCATACTACAACTCATTTCTCTACTAAAGGAAACCGTACCTCGACACACTAATTGTTTCCCTTGGAAAGTATTACTACAACTACTTAATCATTATTACCGTTAACTACGGTATCTCCACCCTCCTACGTCCAACAAAACTTTGTCTATTTACTATAGACCTCTCACCAATACATCTAACTACTGTACCAACAACTAATTCTACTTTTAAGTTACCTGTGCACCCGACGCATCACAATTTCCAACATCTTATCACAACTACTTCCTCACACTTATCGTTATCCTTTCAGAAACAGCAAGCGCGCGCGTATAACTAACGATGATCTCTACCTCCTTTACAGACAGACAGCTCTTCACAACTATCCTCAGTCCAACGAGACATACTAATCACCTCTTCGCACTTCTCTGCATCATGTAATCCTATTCCAACACAATTCCCCCGAACAACACTAGATCTGCCTCCTACAACGACCAACGAAACGCCAAATCACTGCCACAGGACCTTCACAATCCAATCACTAACCATAAGAAATGAAACAATCACATACATCGACAATTTACATTCTCCCGTACTAGTATTTTACTATTAGTTTTTCTAAATCCATCTCCGTAATCACTATTTCTTGAATTTCTCAGACAACCGCCACGCAATCTAATCTCGTGAGTAACCATTCATTCCTGTCTAACATGTTTCCTTACTCATTGTACACATCAACTGGCATCACTTACCTATATTCTCACCATCTCCTTTTAACAATCTCACCCTTATCTGGCTATTTATACACATACACATAATGTTCATCACCTTACATTACCTTACTCAACAGTCAATACCACACCTATATATCACTGGCAGCCACATTTATGTCACCCCTCGGATCCTTTCAACAGACAATCTAGCAAAATATCTCTTTTACTCACCACCCATCACCATCGACACACTTAGTCCACTGAGGCAATGCTACATACTTCCTCGTATTCTCTCATATTCTTCCTTCCTCCGTATCAGGCACGCTCGTCTCATCTTACCTCTGCCCCCCACTACTGTATCTGCTTTTTCCCCACAACAACGATCGAAACGTTAATTCAAATGTCAGACGTCTCAACCTAATACACAACACGACCATTCTTTCAAATTCTCTAAGTCACTTCATCTATCTCAGACAATGCGTCTCTCTATACGAACTTTCCCGATTTTGTTCTAGATCCATCACATATCACCTACTCTCTCCTTACTACAAGCAAGACAATACACTTATGTATTCATGAACACCATCTTTTCTCTCCACGTAACTCTCAGCATCGCGTAACCACGTTTAATATTTCACCACTCGGCCAAGAATCTACATCTCTTCAGATCAATCTCTAGTTATATATCTGCACCAACCAATCTATTACTCCTCGCCTTGTTTACATGACTCTACTCTCGTTCTTCTAATACTCAACTACCAACTACCTGCCGGTTATATATCACCTATTGTGATTTTCCTCCACCTTCTACCGTACCATCTAAGTTCATATATTACCTACTGCAACACCATCAAAATGGAAAACACCCATCTCTCAAGTTAAACTAATTCTCTTCTTCACTATGCTCAAACTTAACTCTACTATCCATATAATGTGTCTAAGTCAAACAGTTCATTGTCTCCTATTACTGGCGTGTGTTTCTCTTCATACCACTCATTTTCCATATCACTAAATGTCGAACTGTCCCTGAAGTATTCAGGTCTCATGGTCATAAATTCTATTACTATTCTTCTTTCTACTACGTTTACTTGCTGTTCTCGTCATTACTGTATCTGTCTGTTCACTATTTTCAAAACAGGTCCTATATAGGTTATACCATGCTATTTCGTCTTCTGAGTAATCACTAACTATAGTTGTTCTCCCAGCTTGTTTACTATATGCTGTAGAGGAGGAAGCAACATCCTTATAGTTGGAACTATCACCCCTGCCAATTTTCTTACTTCTAGGACCACCCATCCGGTCGGGAATACATTTAACGTCCCACTCTGACAAGTCTGATGCCTCTGTCGTGTCATCTCCTACATTTACTAATAGACTGGTCGCAGTCCTAGTCCCAGCACTTTTTCTAATTTTCATCCTGGTGTTTCTTGGTTTTAACGGCGGCTTACGTTCTGCCGGAACATCCTCTTTAACTTTGACTGGCGCAACCTTATCAATTTTCGCTTGAGGTGGTGCTGCAACTTCTAGCGTCTTAATAGTCTGCGTTCCCCTTACTATTTTCTTAGTCGGTTGCACTTGGGTATTTTTCTCTAAAATATCTACCTGAGTCTGGGTACTATTTTCTATCGTATTACCTGCCTGCGTCTGTGTCTCTCGGTTTATTTTTTTCACTAATACCGTCGTCTTCTTTTCCTGTCCACTAGTCACATTCGCAACCATTTTAGGATTAGTTTGTATTTTATTTACAGGTTCAACTCTGTCTCTTACACCTGAGTTTAGATATTGTCTTTGTCTTTTTTCAAACCATTCGTCACGTCTTTTTCTAGCGCTTACCGTATAGGATGGCCAACTCCTAGAACAGTCTCTCTCATGCCCATTTCTGTATCCTTGATCATTATACCAGCTCCTAACCCTAGTCATATTTGGATTAACGTAAATGCTTCTATACTGCCCTCTATTTTCATTAACTAGTGGCTGTCCTCGGCTATTCTTGTTGTTCCTTTTTATCTCATTGTTTCCTACATTCTTCTTCTTCTTTCGTTCGCTTGAAATATGTCTATATCTGCAATGTCGTCTCTTGCATGAATTGAACTGTTTTTTTTCAGTTCACACAGTGGTCCATAGAGTTTATCTTCCACTGTCGTCTCTCTAGGCCAGAAGGTTTGCCTAGATATGTTATATTTTGGGCAGTCTTGGAGTATGTGCTCTGCTGTCTGCGACGCCAATCCACATGTGCACATGGCTGTTTCACCAATCTTGAATTTTGTATACATGTGGTTGCGTAATCTATTGTGTCCTGTTCTGAGGCGCAGAATAATGACTTGTTCTGGTCTGTCCATAATGTGGTAGTCATCTTGAGCAGGTTTTGGTGGCTTTCTGACTGATTTGATCATTCTTTTCTTTTGGTGGTATGTAACGGGCACATCAGGCTGTTCCTCTTTGGCTCCTTCCTTAGCCAATTGATCAGCTCTGTCGTTTCCGGGTACTCCACAGTGGGATGGTATCCACTGTATGGTGACTTTATGCTGACTGCTAAGTTCAGAAAGTAGTGTCCTTAGTACTGGCAATTTCCCAGAGAGGAGCGCCTCGAGTACTGATTTTGCATCTGTTAGTAGCACCACAGGTTGTGTACCATTGCTGTTATTTAGTAATTTCTCTGTTGCTATCTTGATTGCCTCAATTTCGGCATCATAGTTATGGCAGTACTTTCCTGTCGGTACTCTGGCTGTGTCCCTAGTATTATTTGGGTATTCTATGTACACTCCCGCTCCTCCATTTCGAACAGCATTTTGTGCTGACCCATCTGTGTAGACTCGGATCCAGAGGTCCTGTGGGTATTCTTCATCAAGGAAGCTGAGAGTGGCTGTTCTGCGCTGCACACTGTTCTGTTCTTCCTTGTCAAATATTCCTCTCACTTTTGTCTGGATTTGTAACGATAGTCTATGCTCATCTTTCCATGGAGTTCGCTCTGGAATAGTTGTTAGGGGGATACCAACTGTGGGCAGATCAGTGGTTTCTCTGCAGAGTCGTTTGGCCTGGTGGATAAAACTACTTCTTTTCAACCGCCCCATAGCTAGGTTTTCAAATCTGTTCTTCATAGGGTGGCCTGGCAAGCTGAGGAACTTTTCTGCTTGTATTAGCGTTTTCGTATCTCTGCGCTCACTCAGTGCCTGTGTCCTCCCCATCTTCTCCATTTCCACTATAGGGGTTGATCTCATCCCTCCTGTGGTGACTCTAAGTGCTTGATTTTGCACCTTGTCCAGCTCTTGTAGTGTGGTATTTGATGCTGAACACCACGCAGTTGACCCATATTCCAGGTGTGGTCGTATGCTCTGTTGGTAAACTTTGCTAAGTATTTTCGTACTGGCTCCCCATGTGGTTCCACTTAGCTTTCTCAGGATGGCTATTTTCCTTCTGGCTTTTGCTACTGCTTTGTTGATGTGCTTTCTCCATGTCAGCTTGCCATCAAATGTTACTCCAAGGTATGTTGGTTCTTTATCTTCTCTTAGGGGTGTTCCATTTATCTGGATGATCCCTGCCTTTTGTTTTGGAGAGAGGGTAAATAGGGTGGTGCTGCACTTGTCAGTGTTTATGCTGACACACCATCTATTTGCCCATGCAGCAAATGTATCTACAGCTCTTTGTAGCAATCTGGTGGCCACTGATGCATATTCATTTGTGCTCCATAGAACCAGGTCATCGGCGTACATTGCCGCTTTAATTCCATGCGGTAGGTGAGCAACAAGATCATTGATGAAGATTAGAAAAAGTGTGGGGGACAAGACTCCGCCCTGGGGGACACCGTGACGCAGTAGTACTTTCTTGCTCTTGAGTCCGTCTATCTGTACTCGGGCTCTTCTGTTGTGCAAGTATGCTTTCACCCATTTGTACATTCTTCCATTGACTTTGCAGTTTCTCAGTTTCTTCATCAGACCTTCTTTCCAGACTTTGTCAAAGGCTTTCTTCAGATCTATCCATGCCGCAAGCACCAGCTTCTTCTCTTGGAATGCATCCTCAATTTCTTGAGAGAGGTAGGTTGTCTGATCTTCCGTAGAGTAGCACTGCCTAAAGCCAGCCTGCTGTGGCACAAGGATGTTTTTACTTTCAATGTACCACTGCAGTCTGTGATTGATGATGCGCTCCAGTGTTTTGCAGAGACAGCTGGTGAGGCTAATTGGTCTGTAGCTAGAGGCAATGGAACCATCTTTCCCTGATTTTAGGAGGGGTATCATGATTGCTTCTCTCCAGGCTTGTGGAACACTGCCTAAGGTCCAGCTGTTATTGAAGATCTGCAACAGCTTTGTTTTGGCCTCTGTTCCTAGGTTCCTGATCATTTCATTGGAGATACCATCAGCTCCTGGTGACTTTCTCATTTTCAGTTTTGATATGGCTAGCTCCAGTTCGCTGATTGTGATGGGTGCCTCCAGAACCTCATGTACTATTTCCTTCTGTCCTGTATGTTGTCGTTTCTCTCGAATCTCTTGTTGTTTCTCTGGACTAATTTTGATATTGCTATCTTGTGCGAACGAGTCCGCAAAATGGTCAGCTGCTTGCTTTCTTGTTAAGATTTTTCCATCTTTATGTAGTGCAATTTTTGAGTTTCTCCCTGTGCCCTCGTCATTAAGCTGTTTTATTAGCTTCCACAATTTCCTTGTGTCTCTTTCAAAGTTCAGAGACTCCGTTTTCTCCTGCCAGCTTTTCCGTCTAGCCTGCAGCTTGGCCCTTTGAAATTTGGCTTTTGCATGCTGGAATTTATTGTGGTGCTCTTGGCTGGGTGTGGCCTCTGCTTGCTTTCTACACACTTCAACATCATTATGCAACTGTTCCAGTTCACTACTCCAGTAGGGTTTATATTGTTTACGGGCTCCTCTTGGTACTGTTTCTCGCGCTGCCTGTAGTATGCATTTCCCAAACTCTTCAACTGCTTTATTTATGTCTTTCTCAGTGTTCAGGTTTCTAACCAGTATGCTGGTGCGATGCTTGTACATTGCCCAGTCTGCTTTCTTGTAGTTCCACCTCGAGAGGGTGCTGCTTTCACTTACAAGCTCATTTTCTACGGTTAGAAAGACTGGCCGATGGTCACTGCCACCAAGTTGTTTCCCAACAGTTCGTGTAATGTTCCACTCCAGGTCTGGTGAATGAAAAGCCAGGTCAGGTGTAGTTGTAGAGTGCCATGATCTCGAGTAGAAAGTATGTGGGTCGGACGGCTTGTTAATCAACATGAATCTATTCTCATCTTGCCAGTCTTCCAGTCTCTCTCCTCTCTGGTCCATGTGATCATAGCCCCAGCTCTGCGAGTGGCTGTTGAAATCGCCACACACAATCATTTTTTCTTTTAGTGGTAGAGTGTCCAGTGCCTGTGGGCGGTCACTTGGACAGTAGTAATTGATCAGATGTAGATCTGTATTACCTGTCTTAAGTTTAAGTGTCTGATACTCAGCCCCTTCCATGTAGACTTTGATTTGGGAAGCCATGATGTTATTTCTTACAAGGGTCAGTATCCCACCTTTTCGCCTGTTCTTTCGGTCAGATCGGTAACACTGGTAGCCTCTGATTTCGAAGGCTATATTTTCATTGAGGTGAGTTTCTTGCAAGCAACATATGCTTACTTTTTCTTGGTCCAAGATTTTTTCTAATTCTATTTTTTTGTTGCTGACTCCCTCCGCATTTCAGTGCATTATTTTAAGTCTTCGTTTAGTATGGCTAGTCGTCCTATTCTCATGTCCCCTGGCTCCACAGGACATCTGAGAAGGACCTCCAGTAGTTGGGGTTGGACCCTTTCGAGACATAGGGCCCGGCACTGCACCTGCCTGGGGGTCCAAAGCAGGGCGAGCACCATAACGATTAGCAGTAGTCGACATATTCCATTTTGCGTGATTGCGTGGCATCCTGATTTCTGTGGTGCGCCTCTTGGCTGGTTGCCTCCGTCTTCAGCACCTTTCTTTGCTAGAGCAGACTGTGGTCTCACTCGAGTGTAGATGTGTACGCGCGCACACACCTGTCTGCGCGTGCATGTACGTGCATACACATCTAGAGCATACTGGTTATTTTCCGGCGCCAGAGACTCGCCGTCGCCCCTTCTCCTGTTAGTTTAAACAGGTCCGCCACGTGAAGGCCAGGAGTTGGACTTTTGCTGCATAGGTTATGTATTCACGAGCCATTGAGGTATTTGAGCAATGTTGGGCGCTCACCCCAACACCGCGCCTCGGCTACATACAGCAACATTTGGAACCCGTTTCCTACATTAGTTGTTTTACTCTGTAACCAGTGTACGAAACATTCTACCTCGCTGACTGCCACCTTTAACTCTCCTAACCATGCAGTCACGCGTCCTAAGTCTCTGCTCAGGTGCATTTTTACCATTTATGCTATCTCAGCCTAAAAACAATATCTTCTTCTATATGCTTCTTAGTACCTGAGTTAACGAAGCCTCATTCTTTGCAATGCTGCAATATTTGTAAATTACATCAATCAATTTTTCTAATTAATAAACTAATTTCCGTTTGAAACCTTGCAAAGTCTATGATATTGCCCCACCAACTCCACCAAGTATTTGAGAAAAATCTTGGGCTTCCATTATCTGTAATGGAAAGTACTAACCAATATAATATACTAATATTTTAAGACAATATTATTTTAAAGTAAGCAGCAAGAAATATTCTGTTCAATTGAGTATGTTGTTAATTAACCTAAAATTATCCATTACCCAAACTTGATGAAAGAGGTTCCAATCGACAAACTTGATGAAAAAGGTTCCAATCGACAATCTTGATGAGGTTCCAATCGACAATCTTGATGAAAGAGGTTCCAATCGACAATCTTGATGAAAGAGGTTCCAATCGACAATCTTGATGAAAGAGGTTCCAATCGACAATCTTGATGAAAGAGGTTCCAATCGACAATCTTGATGAAAGAGGTTCCAATCGACAATCTTGATGAAAGAGGTTCCAATCGACAATCTTGATGAAAGAGGTTCCAATCGACAATCTTGATGAAAGAGGTTCCAATCGACAATCTTGATGAAAGAGGTTCCAATCGACAATCTTGATGAAAGAGGTTCCAATCGACAATCTTGATGAAAGAGGTTCCAATCGACAATCTTGATGAAAGAGGTTCCAATCGACAATCTTGATGAAAGAGGTTCCAATCGACAATCTTGATGAAAGAGGTTCCAATCGACAATCTTGATGAAAGAGGTTCCAATCGACAATCTTGATGAAAGAGGTTCCAATCGACAATCTTGATGAAAGAGGTTCCAATCGACAATGGCAGTGGAACGGTCAGTTCAAATCAATTGAAACAAATTTGATTTGAGACAAGTTGAACATATTCGATGCCTTCACTTAGCTGAAGTGACTGTTGACCTTGATTCGAGAAATTCACTGGTCCAGAAAGTGAAAATCGACCTTGATTCAACCTCAAACAGTCCAGTGAGCTGAGACCACGCTCATAAATTTTATCATCCTCGAGATTTCGCTGTTCCAATTGGAGCTGATCGTTCGGCTGTAGACATAATTTATTTCCCGAGGTACAAGGTTAATTTACAAGTTGTAAGATGCATCTAGCGGTGACGACATCATTTAAAAATGTCGATGTAAAACAGCAATTCTTGACTTCAACAAAAAGCAGCGTATGTCAGCGATCAAGGCACTGTATATTGGTGAGTCAGGTATATCAAAAAATATCGGTCTCTCTATGAAACAAGATTAGCAAACCTCCTGATCTTGACTAAGATCCACTTAGCAAACACCGGGAAATCACAACAACTACCCCTGGGCGGGCTTTCAGTTGCTGCGTCTCTCATAATCTACTTGAGAAAACCCATAACATCCGTCTCCAGACGCAGACAAAACAAATCTTCGCTTGAGTCAACAATCTCCGCGACGACCCATGTTGGAGATCTTGAGGTCGACGGCACCAAAACAGCCTGTATAACAGTACAGGTGATACGATAAGGCTGTGTATAGTGGATGGCTCGTGTCGATATAGTGGACAAGTCTCGTCTATTATATAAACATGCGTTTATTGGTTGAAATAATACATCTTCAAACTGGTGATGTTATTTACAGACATGTTGTCTGTTTACCTAGTTGAATCCCAAGTCCCAAGTGACGTGTATGCAACCCCTGGATACTTAGCCCCATTTGTGCACACACGTTCACCAACTATGATTTCCCCACTAGTTAATGAATGCGCAGCATTCATTAACTCTCCACTACTAAGCTAACTCCCTTACTGTTATAGACTATACCACTGCTGATCATCTTTAAAGACAGACATTTTGATTTACATCATAACAATATTAAACATAAGCTTTCAAGTGTAGGCTAATTGGGAGCTGAGGTGGCTAATACATTGTTATATATTTTCTTGACCTTTGCCCTGACAAGCGGCCTTGTATATACCATAAAATACAAGTGTCAGATGGGAGTTCAATATTGGACAGTTATTTTGCTAATGATATGAACATCAAAATCATAGAAAGATCAAAGGATATTGGACTTTGTCAGACAGAATATTACTTGTAAAGTTGAGTGAGAGACCTTTTGATATCAATCAAACAAGTTTATGTACCAACAACAGACAGCAGTTATCACAGCATCAATGAATTGTATGATTTGGAGAATGCTTTCAAGAAATGCAAACACTCAGAATTGAATATCATAATGGGTGACTTTAATGCTAAAGTTGGAAATCAACAGGATGGATGCATAGCCCATAGAAGTCGGATATGTCGGCCTAACGGTGCAAGAACGTAGCTCTGCTGTAAACAGGCACAGCACAGTCATGTCCGGAAAAAAAACAACTCTCCTGATGAATGCAGAAAAAGGATGGATGCATAGAAGGCAAGTATGGAATAGAATGAAAGAGGTTGCAGACTTGTGTAGTGAGCAAAAGAACATGAGATGATTATTGGAAACACCTGGTATCAACATCACCCAAGGAGATTATAAACATGGAGGAGTCCTGACCATAAGAACAGAAATCAGATTGATTACATTCTCATCAACAGAAGATTTTGAAATGCTTTAAAAGTCTTGACAACTATACCGAGCGTAGACTGCTACAGCGATCACAGATTGTGACAACTGTACCGAGCGCAAACATTCTACAACGATCACAGATTGTGACAACTGTACTGAGTGCAGACTGCTACAGCGATCACAGATTGTGACAACTGTACTGAGCACAAACATTCTACAACGATCACAGATTGTGACAACTGTACCGAGCGCAAACATTCTACAGCGATCACAGATTGTGACAACTGTACCGAGCGCAAACATTCTACAGCGATCACAGATTGCGACAACTGTACTGAGCGCAGACTGCTACAGCGGTCACAGATTGTGATAACTGTACCGAGAGCAGACTGCTACAGCTATCACAGATTGTGACAACTGTACCGAGCGCAGACTGCTACAGCGATCACAGATTTTCTATTTTGCGCTCACTTGCTTTGAACTCAAGCGTAGTCCATACACACTATTTCCACTAGTGCTGGACTGAATTTTGCATGTGGATGAGTTTTTACCTATTAATAGTGTCCCTCATCATCAGCCGAACCCACTCCGATTTCAGAGTAATTTGATTAATTCCGATTTTACTTGTAATTTATGTCCCCAAATCAAGGACAACAGGTCAACATTTTTGTCCACTATCCGTATACAATTAAAGAAGGTAAATTATACACGAAGAAATACAATTTGATCTGTGTGCACTGAAGAGAGACGAGATAAAAGATAAATTCAATTTAGAGGCAAAGAACAGATTTGATGACTTGTCCGATTGGAAATATTATGTCAAGATGTCAGTGACCAATGGGCAATATTAAAGAAATCAGTCAACCAAGCTGCAGAAACAACTATCCCAAAAATGAAGATGATGGGATGTAAGAAATGGATGACGGAAGACATCTTAAAACTCATGGAAATAAGAAAAATAAGCGTGGTAAAATGAAGAGATTCACAGGATAATTAGGAATATGTGCAAAGAGACAAAAGAAGCATGACTTGAGGAAAATTGCAGGGAAATTGAAAACCAATACAACACACAGAACACCAAAGTAATGCACAAGAGTATCAATGACATCAAGAGCACTCACAACGGGTTGCCTAAAAACTAAAGATGGCAAAATTATAATAGAACAGATCAGATTTTACTTGCATGGTCAGAGTATGTGAAAGACCTTTATGATGATACAAGAGAAGAACAGTGTGATATTCTGTATAATAATTGAGGACCATCAATTTTGGAAATGAGAGTAAGAATACTGTTAACCATATGAAAACTGACAAGACCCTGGGGTCAGACAACATAACAACAGAAATTATCAATGCCTTAGAAGAATATGGAATAGACCAAGTCACCAACCAGACTGCTGAATACAATATATGATGCTGGAGATATACCTCCTGAATTATGTAACTGTATATTTATTGCAATCCCGAAGAAATCTCGGAATGTGATCAACATCGAACAATTAGTATAATGAGGCACATCACGAAGATTTTGCTAAGAATCATCATGCAAGGATTTAGGAAGAAAATACAACCTGAAATAGGAGAAGAACAATGTGGGTTCGTATAATGCAAGGATACAGTAAATGCTTTTTATATGCTGAGAACATTAATTGAACGTTCTATAGAAGTCAACAAAGATCTACATCTTTGCTTTAATGACTACACAAAGGCTTTCGATAAAGTAAGACATTTCAACATGATGAAGATGTTAGAAGAACTATAAATTGATGGGAAAGACCTTAGACTTTTAAAAAGCCATATATTTTAAACAAAAAGCGGCCATAAAGATTGATAATGAAGTAGGTCAGTATCAGCCCATTAAGAGAGGTGTGCAACAGGAATATGTGGAGAGACATGAACGCCTACTTTATCTGGCATGGCGCTTGATGATGATGATGATTGTTGCACACAGTGAACAACTAAGGTTAGAATTAAATTGTAAGAAGACACAGATTAATGTAGTCACTAGGAAGAAGGAAATACCACAATGTAATGTACAACTAAATGTGAATATTCTTAAACAAGTGAATCTACAGTTATCTCGGAACGGTCACAACATTTGATGGGAGATGCCTTGAAGAGATTAGAACAAGAATCGTCATGGCAGAGGTAGCTTTTTGCAAGATGGAAAACATACTGACCAATAAAAAGATGTTATTTGCAATGAGAATAAGAGTGTTGATATGCTACATAGAACCTGTACTCTTATATGGATGTGAAGCTTGGACAATGAGCAGTCAGGATGAAA
The DNA here is from genome assembly GCA_014155875.1 of Cepaea nemoralis. Classification (NCBI taxonomy): domain Eukaryota; kingdom Metazoa; phylum Mollusca; class Gastropoda; order Stylommatophora; family Helicidae; genus Cepaea; species Cepaea nemoralis. The sequence continues at coordinate 570,415 of JACEFZ010013890.1, read as the reverse complement.
AACATCTGATGGCTGTGGACATGTGGTTTCTGAGGAAAATGCAAAGAATGTCATGGACAGACAGAAAAACCAATGATCAAGTCCTACAAGAAACAAATGAAAACCGTAAACTGATTGGAGAAATTAGACGTAGATAGTCGCCATTTCTTGGACAGGCTATGAGAAGAAATAAATTGTAGAACTTGGTAACAAATGGCAATGTTGAGGGGAAAAGAACAAGGGAATGGCAGAGAAGTAAATACCTGGATGGCTTGGCCACATGGTATGGTCGAGACAAGAACACAGAGCTGATCCATGACTGGTGATCGTGTGAGATAGTGAAACATGACCGCCCATGCTTATCGGCAATGCACATGTTGATGATATGAACATATTATTAGTAATAGTTTATGTTTAACATGATAGTAATAAATTATGGGATATAGTTTTCTTTCGATGTGAGCTCATGCCGAATACAGTTGTCACACACTGAAACATTGCTTTTGTTGCTGTTTTTTACAACAATATTCCACTACCACACATTTTTCCACATCTCACTAAACCTGGGAATTCCTGGATCTGAATGTAAACATGCCTAGTTTAGGTAATGTATACACCACAACATCTCTGCTTTAAACACAGCCATGATATTATCATATAGCATTCACCATGGGGTAGCCTATTTTATCTTAAGCATTAATCAATATGCATACATATCTCTAGTCATAATAAAAGCCCAACAAATGTTCACCCTGGTGAGTTCATTGTCACCTTGTCGTCTTGACAGACGATAGTTTGGTACATTGTGCTTCAAAAATGCTTAATAACTACAACCCATGGCGGTGGTGAATGTGGCTGATAAGGCCAATTTGTGCTGTAAATGTTCGACCATAGGGAATGCATGTGAAAACATGGTCATTTCCACCATCATGCACCATCTTACGTCTCTCATGCTTTGTGTATACTTTATCTGCCATCATTTTCTCCTTTGTCTTTATTCCATTTCTGATAGTTGCCCTCCATGCAACACATTCAGTGGCGACTTACTCCTAATGTGCATTATCAATGCCTGCATCAGTCATGTCCCGCTTACACACAACTTTGTATCGTAGTAGGGGCCGGCCCTGAGATCTCCTACCCATCTGTAATTCACCAAAAATGATATCCTTTAGTAATCTACCATCATTCATCCTCCTAACGTGTCCTATCCATCTAAGTCTACGGTGACTGAGCAGGAACACACCGTCACACAACCTGATCTTTCCAATACTTCAGTATTTGTGATTTTGTCTTGCCATTTAATACCAAGTACAGTATTCTTCGCAGATATGAAATAGCAGTAGTCGATATATTCCATTTTCTAATGCATATGAAAGCAGTTTAAACGTTTCTCTTGGTGTGAGTAAGTTGACCAGGTTTCACCGTCATATAGAAGAGTACTAAGGACATAAGCTTGGAAGACAAGGACTTTTTTTTATTTGGCAGTAAGCTTCCTGTTCTCCCAGACTCATTTTGCTAACATGTTCATTGTTGTTGCTGTCTTACAAATCCTGGTGTTGATTTCCTGATCTAGGGATAATTTGCTATTTACCTCTGATCCTAGATGGGTAAAATGGTCTACTATCTTCAGTTCCGCGTCGTTAATAAAGATTGATAGTACCCCGTGTGCACCTTGTGACATAATCTGTGTCTTCTATTTGTTAATTATTAAACCAAATTCAGAACAAGCATTGGAGAATGCAGATTGTAGACATTGTAATTCTTCTTCAGAGTGGGTCGTAATTGCAGCATCATCCACAAAAAGCAACTCTCTGATCAGTACCCTCCTAATTTTGGTCTTGGCCTTCAATCTCTGAGCATTATAGAGGCCACCATCTGAGCGTGAGTGAATGTATATACCGTCATCCTGATCACAAAAGGCACATGTCAGTAGAAGTGAAAAGTATATTCCAAAGAGGGTGGGAAGTACACAACCTTGCTTAACTCCACTCTTGATTTCAAACTTCTGAAGTTCCATCATCAAACGGTTCCAAATGTTGCTGTATGTAGCCGGGGCGCAGTGTTGGGGTGAGCGCCCAACATTGCTTAAATACCCCAATGGCTCGTGAATACATAACCTCTGCAGCAAAAGTCCAACTCATGGCCTTCACGTGGCGGAACTGTTTCTACTAACAGGAGAAGGGCGACGGCGACTTTCTGGCGCCGAAAAATAATTAGTATGCTATAGATGTGTATGCACGTACATGCATGCGCGTACACATCTAAACTCGAGTGAGAGTTTCCACTCAGGCACTGAAACCGTTGCTGCAGCGATTGATCTTGAGGACGCATACAACAGAGTACCACTGGATTTTTTAATGTTTCAGCTTCTTGAACTAAACGTAAGTCCATTCCTCCTTAGTTGGATCGCTGCAGCTCTCTTCCAACGGAAAGTAGTTTTTAGATGTGGCAGTTGGACTTCGGAACCAACAACAATATATCCTGGCCTACCACAGGGATCACCATTATCTCCGGTACTGTTCAACGCCTACACAGTGAGAATCACCAGTGAGCAGATCACTGGACCTGGCAGGACATTGTCATATGCCGATGATGTTTTAGTGTATCGTCAGGGTAAGGATAGAGAGGAGGTTGCTGTGGAACTACAAACCGAACTCAATCGCATAAGTACTTGGTGTGATGAAGCTGGGGCAATGGTCAACCCAACTAAGGCAACAGTGACCTGGTTCTCGTTGAATAATCATATTGTCAACAATCCAACACCAACTGTAATGCTGTGTTCAGAGACGGTGGAAAGAACGCAGGCAATGAATTACCTGGGGATACGGTTTGATCGAAGCCTTGCTTATAATGTGCACATAGACCAGGTGATAACAAAGGCCAAGCGGGGTTTGGCAGCGATGCGGGTGATGGCGGCAGTAAACTGTGAGCAGCGCCATCTATGTCTTCTGTACGAGGGGCTGGTCATGTCTGTTTTGGAGTATGCAATGGCAATCCTGACTGTCAGCCATAAGCAGATAGAAAGGATGGAAAGGATACAGAATGAAGCTATGCGCATTATTCTTGGATGTACAAGAGATACAGCATGCAGGGCGATGCGCTACCTTCTTGATTTTCCAACCATTGAAGAGAGAATGCAAGTTTGCAGGGCACGTGCCTACCTCAGAATTAACGCAAACACACAGCATCCACTGCATAGTGAAATTAGGAAGGTGAAGGGCAGCAGGTTAAAAAGAGGACGGTCGTGGATGGGTCAAGCCGAGGACATTCTTCAACAGGTGTGTTCACTTGAGGACTTAGAACCTGGCGAGGAGTGGGTGCAAGTGCCAACAGACTTCTGCACATCCTTTTCAGTTTGCATCCAACTAGATAGAAAATGCAGACAAGAAAATCCGGCTGCTGTTGAGGCTGAAGTACAAGCGTTGATTTTCGAGAATTCGCTAGACAGTGACGCGGTCATCTACACAGATGGGTCGGTCGTCCGACATGTGAGAAGCTCATGGGCCTTTACAGCTCGGGCCGGAGGGAGAATTGTGAAGGAGGACTCTGGTGCTTTCACTGAAACCACAAGTAGCCTGACCATGGAAGTCATGGCAGTAAGTAAAGCAATAACATGGCTCGAGACACAGACATTCACTAGGGCTTGTTTCCTTAGCGACTCAATGAACATGATCAAGAGGATAGAGGAGGGGTCGATTCGAAGAGAATGGTTGCTGCCTCTGAAGCGGTCTCGGCTGGCAAAGATTAGTTTCATCTTCGTGCCAGGGCATGCGGGAGTACAAGGAAATGAGCGGGCTGACAAGCTCGCAGGTGAGGCTACTGTTGAGGGCGGACGCGCCATGGACCAGGCTGACATTCTGAATGCTCTACGAGAAGTGAGACTTTTGCAAGAACCAAGTGATGACTGTGAATCTACAACAATGGCCAGACTGCGAGAGCAGCAAATTAAAAGAGGGGTGGCCAAACAAGAACACTACGCAGGAAGCCAAAGAAGATTGATAAACCAACACAGAACTGGCGTCGTTAGCCGCTACACGCTGCGGGATTTGCTGAGGAGGGGATCCGAGCACTTATGGACTGAATGGTCCGATGTGCAACGAGGATGATCTGTCGACTAACTAACTAACTAACTAACTCGAGTGAGACCACAGTCTGCTCTAGCAGGGGAAAGGTGCTGAAGACGGAGGCAACCAGCCAGGAGGCGCACCACAGAAATCAGGATGCCACACAATTACGAAAATGGAATATATCGACCACTGCTAAAAGTTATGGTGCTCGCCCTGCTTTGGACCCCCAGGCAGGTGCAGTGCCGGGCCCTATGTCTCGAAAGGGTCCAACCCCAACTACTGGAGGTCCTTCTCAGATGTCCTGTGGAGCCAGGGGACTTGAGAATAGAACGGCTGGCCATACTAAACAAAGACTTAAAATAATGCACTGCAATGCGGAGGGAGTTAGCAACCAAAAAACAAAAAAAATAGAATTAGAAAACATCCTGGACCAAGAAAAAGTAAGCGTATGTTGCTTGCAAGAAACTCACCTCGACGAAAATATAACCTTCAAAATCAGAGGCTACCAGTGTTACCGATCTGACCGAAAGGACAGGCGAAAAGGTGGGATTCTGACCCTTGTAAAAAAATAGCGTCGCTGCTTCCCAAATCGAAGTCTACATGGAAGGGGCTGAGTATCAGACACTGAAACTTAATACAGGCAATACAGACCTGCATCTGATCAATTACTACTGTCCAAGTGGACCGCCCACAGGCACTGGAAACACTACCATTAACAGAAAAAAATGATTGCGTGTGGCGATTTCAAAAGCCACTCGCAGAGTTGGGGCTATGATCACATGGACCAGCGAGGAGAGAGACTGGAAGACTGGCAGGATGAGAGTAGATTCATCTTGATTAACAAGCCGTCTGACCCACATAGTTTCTAATCGAGATCATGGCACACTACAACACTACACCTGACCTGGCTTTTCATTCACCAGACCAGGAGTTGGGAAACAACTTGGTGGCAGTGACCATCGGCCAGTCTTTCTAGCTGTAGGAAATGAGCTTCTAAGTGAAAGCAGCACCCCCTCGAGGTGGAACTACAAAAAAGGCAGACTGGGCAATATACAAGAATCGCACCAGCATACTGGTTAGAAACCTGAATACTGAGAAAGACATAAATAAAGTAGTTGAAGAGTTTGGGAAATGCATACTACAGGCAGCGCGAAAAACAGTACAAAGAGGAGCCCGTAAACAATATAAACCCTACTGGAGTAGTGAACTGGAACAGTTGCATAATGATGTGGAAGTGTGTAGAAGGCAAGCAGAGGCCACACCCAGCCAAGAGCACCACAATAAATTCCAGCACGCAAAAGCCAAATTTCAAAGTTCCAAGCTGCAGGCAAGACGGAAAAGGTATTCCTACTTGTGTAGTATACAACTATATTACAACAAAATGGCTCTCATTGAAGTGACACCCACTGGACAGGCGAACTGCAAGTCTGCCAATATGTGGACTGTGATGTCATACCGGCCCTGAGGTTAGCGTGAGTATCCATTGTCCCATGTCTGGCTTATTGGTGTGCAGACTGGTGGTCCTCGCCATGCAGGCAGATACTCTCCGGCTTCGGAGGAATCATCGATCCTACTGATGTAAACCAGGTCCCCGAAGGGACCTGTTGCACAGGAAGCACGGCGTGGACGTGTCAGCAGGTCTTGGCCAGTATAGATCACGGCCCTGGTGCCTTGGAAACACCTCTGCGTCCCACTCCGACAGATGAAATGAAAGTCTGTAAAAATCGGTTGTTAGCTAGCCACTGGTGTGGTGAGGATAGGAATGCCAGATACGTGGGCACCAAGAAAAGGACATAATAAGACAAAAAAGAGGACACAACACATATCGAATGTTTCATTTAAATCGTTCCAGATTAAACCCACACTTTAATACAATTTTATTACAATAACTGCCAATAAGTGTATCTCATGTTTTTGGAGTTTTCTCAAAATATACTGTGATATAGTTTCTGAGGTTTCATTTGGTGTGTTGTCTAACTCGAGAATCTTAGTTTGGATTCCACCTGCTTTCCAATCAATGTACTGAACAATGATCGGAAATATTTTCTGCGAACCGTGATCGCTAGCATCTGTCGAAAGACCGAAACATAAAATATCACTTACAGATTTATCCAATTCATCAACAGTGTGTGTGTGTGGGGGGGGGGGGGGCAATTACTTTGTTTATTATTGCTTCAGTCTTTGTTTTTGCACAAGCAATATTTTTAGCAATTTCTGAATCTTCAAATAATGTACGCATCAAACCAGCTGTGCAGGTCATCGAGTTGTAAGCCTGATGATGACAAACTTTATGAAATTCCAAAGTTGCTTCAACCGCATATTCAGCAACACATTTGAGTACTTTTTTTTTTAAAATTCGTATATCCTTTACAGGACATCGCTGTCAACAGCAGCATCTTTCAGCTGTCCGTTGATTTCTTGGCAAGATTACGCTCAGTAGTTTGCCATTGCTTTCTGAGCGGCCGGGTCAGTGTCCCGCAAGTCACCAGCGGGGGACGAACCGCTCCCAGCTCGCTCCCGCTACGAGACTCTGCGTGACAAACGGGATTACGGAGAAAGTGTTGTAACCCCTCAGCCAGAGAGACCGGCATTTGAGTACTTAGGCTGTGAAAAAAAAAAAAAAGAAGAAGACGTCAATGTGCTAGATGACGCAGACACTTTGATTCGGTTTCTATGTCTCTCACTGTCAACATGGTGCTCCAAGTCAGTAGTTCCTTTGTTGGCTACGGACAAGCAGGGTTGCCACTTTGTTTGTTTTACCCAGAAAATCTAGAAACAACCCAAACAACATCCATAAATATCTAGATGTCTTTGAAAAGTATCTAAGAAAAATATCCAGATTGAGAAAGAAAGACATTACATATGTATTGATGTGACTGCCGTCTCCCTGGCGAAGAGTTTTACGGCTTTCGCCATAACCCTGTATATTCTCGTGAGTAACGCAGCTGCGCCCGAACCGGCAGCGGTTAGGGCCTCTCAGGTTACTTACGGGGGTATGCAAGCCGGTCGCCCAGAAAGCAGTGGCAAACTGCTGAGCGTAATCTTACCTAGTACATCAACAGCAGCTGAAAAATGCTGATGTTAACTGCAACGTCCTGTAAGGGATATGTAACATTTAAAAAAATTGACGTGACTTACCCTATAGAATCATGTCCTCACCTTCACTGATGTCTGTCTCACAAGATGCACTTAGCTTGGATGATGCAGTAATAATATTATAATATAATATACACCAGCGGTTATCAATCCCCGTGAGGACATGGCTCCGGTGTGCAACTATTTTACCAACGTGGCTACCAGTACCAGGAAATGTTCTAGGAAGTAAAGGCGGACGGCATGTATTCTTGTTAAGCTTATGAATTCCACTTATCATTTTTGTTAAGTTGCTGCTGTTATACACAGTTGAGAACATCAAGAATAGATTTGAAAAAAAAAATAGCAATGAAGATATCTTAAAAATAAAAGAAGTTAACTCACAAAAAGAACTGCTTACTCGTATCAGAAGAGGGCATTAAATCGACATACTTTGGGCATGTTACAAGAAGGGGTAAGCTGGAGTACATCGTAACAACGGAAAACTTTGAGGTGAAGAGAGGCAGGAGAAGACAGAAAGAGAAGATGTTGGGCAGTTTGACATCATCATCATGTTATGCAGGAACACGGTATCAACAATGATTGGTAGTACAAGAGACAGAAGGTTGTGGACAGATTTGATGAACTGAACGACGCCACACGGCATAGACTAAACCATACACGGCATAGACTAAACCATACACGGCATAGACTAAACCATACACGGCATAGACTAAACCATACACGGCATAGACTAAACCATACACGGCATAGACTAAACCATACACGGCATAGACTAAACCATACACGGCATAGACTAAACCATACACGGCATAGACTAAACCATACACGGCATAGACTAAACCATACACGGCATAGACTAAACCATACACGGCATAGACTAAACCATACACGGCATAGACTAAACCATACACGGCATAGACTAAACCATACACGGCATAGACTAAACCATACACGGCATAGACTAAACCCATACACGCATAGACTAACCCATACACGGCATAGACTAAACCATACACGGCACAGACCTAAACCATACACGGCATAGACTAAACCATACACGGCATAAGACTAAACCATACACGGCACAGACTAAACCATACACGGCATAGACTAACCATACACGGCACAGACCTAAACCATACACGGCATAGACTAAACCATACACGGCATAGACTAAACCATACACGGCACAGACTAAACCATACACGGCATAGACTAAACCATACACGGCACAGACTAAACCATACACGGCATAGACTAAACCATACACGGCATAGACTAAACCATACACGGCATAGACTAAACCATACACGGCATAGACTAAACCATACACGGCACAGACTAAACCATACACGGCACAGACTAAACCATACACGGCACAGACTAAACCATACACGGCACAGACTAAACCATACACGGCACAGGACTAAACCATACACGGCACAGACTAAACCATACACGGCATAGACTAAACATACACGGCATAGACTAAACCATACACGGCATAGACTAAACCATACACGGCATAGACTAAACCATACACGGCATAGACTAAACCATACACGGCATAGACTAAACCATACACGGCATAGACTAAACCATACACGGCATAGACTAAACCATACACGGCATAGACTAAACCATACACGGCATAGACTAAACCATACACGGCATAGACTAAACCATACACGGCATAGACTAAACCATACACGGCATAGACTAACCATACACGGCATAGACTAAACCATACACGGCATAGACTAAACCATACACGGCATAGACTAAACCATACACGGCACAGACTAAACCATACACGGCACAGACTAAACCATACACGGCATAGACTAAACCATACACGGCATAGACTAAACCATACACGGCATAGACTAAACCATACACGGCATAGACTAAACCATACACGGCATAGACTAAACCATACACGGCATAGACTAAACCATACACGGCATGCGCTAATCGAGCATGAGTCCTTAGTGACTCAATGAGTATGCTCGGGAGGATAGAGATGGGGTGGGTCCGAAGAGAGTGGCTGCTGTCTCTGGAGCGGTCTGGGCTGCTGTCTCTGGAGCGGTCTCGGCTGCTGTCTCTGGAGCTGTCTGGACTGTAAACGAGACACGGCTACGTGAAGATCTACATTACCGTGGGGGAGTAACTCTGTATTAACAAGCAACATCACGTTCAGCAGCACTAGCGAAATGCTTATTTACAGCACATCGGATGACAATAAATTAATACAATATTAATATTGACATCCCCATCCTTATGTATTGAAGTTATTCCTATCCTATGGAAACTTAACTTAACTTAACTAAAAAAGTAGTAAACTAGCATATTTGTTTTTCTCCGCGTTTCCATCCTGTTTCAGGATATTTCCGTCAAAATCTTAAATCGTCATCTTTCAGCTGTATCATAATCAATAATCATGTACATGTATGCTGATTCCTAGGCTAGATTACGCTCATCAGCACACTACAACTTTCTGAGCGACCGGCTCCATAGAAACTAGCATTTATTTAAAAATAAGGTTTTTTACTTATGAAATCATCACAGTTGGATACATCATACAGCTTGACAAGACGAATCCAACGGTATCTCAATGATTACTGTACGTTAATTCTAAGCGGAGTTATTAATATTTTTGTGTCGTGATATCAATCGGGAAGTGCAAAGGTATCTTGAGAAATGGGGAAGTTTTTATCGCGGCTCAATAAATTGGAAGCTGAGAAATTCTGCCTAGTATTACTATTACTGTGGCTTGTTTATTTTTAAACGGACAATATAGTACCATATATCATTGCGTCCGGGGTGGTGAGGCCTAACGTGACGTTTTATCGATTTTTCAGTAGGATGTGCCATGACCTAATTTACAATTAAAAATGGCTGTCAGTTGTTTATTATTCATTAAAAGTCTGTCGCATTGCTAACAAACCTGGTAACATGTATATTATGTTTATGATGTGAAGCAACACAACTGAATAGTGCTAATTGGTACAACAAGGAATTGAAAACAACTACAAGAAACCAATATTTCCACACAAAGAAAATGATACACAGTGAATACTCCACATATAACAGATTACATCAAGGTTACTTAATTAAATGGAAAAGTCTTTTTTTTTCTCCATCAATTAATCAATTAGGTGCCATCTCCACATTGAAGGTTGGCTACAATGGATCTCAAACGCTGTCTGTCTCTTGCCCTGACTGTACATTCTGTCAGATTGATGTTCGTCCATCTCTTGATATTATCTTCCCACTTGTATTGTTGTCTACCTCTTGCTCGCTTGCCCTCAACCTTGCACTCCAGTGTGGTTTTTATAAGAGCATTATTTCTGTGATTGTTTCTGAAATATTTCACTTGCCTCTTTTTTATTTCTTTCATCAACTCTCTTTTCATTTCCAGATTTTCTAGAACCTCTGTATTTAATTGTTTTTGTTTTCATGAAATATGACATATTCTTCTCTATATCCACATCTCCAGGGCCTCTATTCGACTTTCTAGTTGCTTGTTCAATGTCTAAGCTTTCACGTCATCAGTAGTGTTAAATATACATAACATTTGACAATTCTCATTTTCAATGTGTTGTTAATCTCTCTAGATGTTAATACTGATTTCATGCTGCTGAAAGCATTTTTGCCATTCCTAATCTCTTTTCAATTTCATTTAACTTCTGCCATCATCTTTTATTATATGTCCACAGTAGGAGAAACTTTCTTGTTCAAGTATCTCCCTGTTTACTGTCATGTTCATTGATGACCTTTCCTTTCCACTGCAGTTATCATAGTCTTTGTTTTTTTGGATATTAATATCTAAGCCACATTCTGCACTATGCCTGCTTACTTGTTCTACAAGGTTTTAGGTTTTTTAAACTTATGCTTGCTTTCTGCTAGTAACACTGTATCGTCAGCATATCTAAGATTGTTTATGATTCTTCCATTGGTGTTAAGTCCAGGAAGCTCAACTTGTTTAACAATTCTTTCTGTGTATAGGTTGAAGAGGCTTGAGGACAACACATCTGTGGCGTGTAGTTTGAGTGGAGATATATATATCCTCAAATCATGGTTGCCAACTTTTAAAAGAAAACCAGAAATGGCTCGTGAGACTCCTTAGTGAACTGGATCAGACATATATGGCAGGATTACACTAAGGGATCAAGTAAGGTTTTCAGGTAGAAGGCCAAGAGAGCACAGGAAAGACACTGCCATCAGAGAGGAGGATGCTCACTCTTCACAGAAGTATAAACTGAAGACTAGTATTCTCCCTGCCAAGCAGCTCTCCTGATCTGCAGAGCCCAGATAGTGTTTGAGCACTATAACACTAATATGTAACGCATTTACACACGCACATGCACACGTACACGTAAATATGATAAAGGAATACAGGCTCATAGGAATTATAATGGATGATTGTTATGATATGAAAGATGGTTAGGTCACAAAAACATCGCAGTTGATAATAACACAATGAATGACTGTCCATCATCTGCAATGTTCCGCAGCAGAATAGGGGTTCTGGCTTAGTAGGAAGGGTGGTAGCTGTGTCTTTCTCGGTTTCTTTCTTGGTGGTGTTCTTTGGCTTGGCGTTGAGATATCTGAGGTTAGTATGTGTATACTCAGCTTTTAAGTGTGCAGTTCTTGTTGTTGGAACAGTGGGCTCTGAGTAGTTAGTGGCTGATATAAGTAGCCACTTTAGTAACTTTTTCTAAATTGCTTATTAATTATATAACTTGCATATTTGGATAGCTTTGGGGGGGGGGGGGGGGGGGGGGAATCCAACAGAACCTCATTCTAGTCTGTAGGTCAATTCTAAGGTGAGATATTAATGTTTGTGTGTCAGTTTATCATTTAATACAGACAAATAGAAAATACGATTTTGACCCTTTCACATAGTGTGACCTACCTCTACACACACACACAACTGTTGGTTACACTGACGCCAAGGGAGATTAACACTTCCTAGGTCTAACTTAAGGACAGATAACTACTACCAGTTTATATACACACACACACACACACAGAGATATATACACCTCCACATCATGCTGTGATGACGTCAGAGCGCTACTGCATGCACGGTCTTGTCAGCTTGAGACCGCCAGCGTAGATGCATTTTGACAAAATAAGTTTCGTTGGAAAGTTGCAAAATTATCAATGATCTTGTCCTTGTAGAGTGATAAATTACACTCAAATGCAATAATGGGTATTGAATGTACACATGCATTCATTATGTTAATCGCTCTGAATACTCCATAACAATATTAAATGGTCATAGCTGGAAAACTGCTATCTGCCGCCATTGAAATACTACATTACTGCATGCAATCTTCATAATTTTAGTGTGAGGCTGACTGTCGACTTAAATGGTAGAAAATTACAAAAAATACGTAAAAATGGATGCTAATTTTAATAATACATAGTATAACAATATAATACATTTTATAAAACAGTACTTATGGGTTTACTTACCACTTAGCCTGGTTCTCTGGTATAACAAGGATTCCTCATTAGCCAGACATGCAGAACGCAAAACGGGGCGGGGAAAACTATATCAAGTAATCGGTATCTGTTTTAACTTGATCTTGACATAATCGTGGAATTTAACATCATGTGTACGCTTACTGTCCACATATTGGAGACACACACACAAATAACCAATCGTAACTGCAAGAAAAATTCCGGTAAAATTCGGCAAAAAACTGTATACCTAGATGTAAGGTCGTCACTCTGCTGCTGAAGAAGGATGAGATCCTTCAGCATTCAGTTGTGAACTTTAATGTAGGAAAACATCAAACGCATAGTCAAAACCACCTCTGTTGAAAGAAAAGAGTGACAAACATGTGCTCGCCATCATCAGAAAGTTGGATACATTAACATATCACTCTCACCAGATATCCATCTTGAGGTTGACATAGTGGATTTTTCCTATATGCTGCTTGCGGTCAGTTAAGGGCACAGTAGTCACACTATAAGTTCATACATCATCTGCCCTTTAACTTTTTCCTATCCCTAAGGTCAGGTCTTTACATCATCTATTTTGGTCCAATGAAATGATGTGATGAATATTCACTCATAGAGATATTGATAGATGTAGTTAACATCTCATAATATGCACATGTCTAATCACCTAGATCCTGCGGAATCAAGATAATGAGGGTATTCCTACAAAGTTGTGGTGACACCAATCTACAGCGTAAGTGGTTGCAGCTAATTATAATATCATCACCTCTCACATGAGTAGCAATATACTATCTCATTAAGCACATGTAATACACAAAGGTGATAACAAAGAAACAAATAATACATCTTAGTAAAATATTATCTTACTCAGTACATGTAATAAACAAAGAAGATAATAAAATAATGAATAATACATCTTAATAGAATATTATCTCAGTACGTGTAATAGACAAAGAAGATAATAAAGTAACAAATAATACTTCTTAGTAGAATATTATCTCATTCAGTGCAGAATAAGCAACGAAGATAATAAAATAATGAATAATACATCTTAATAGAATATTATCTCAGTACGTGTAATAGACAAAGAAGATAATATAGATATCTTCATAGCTCATGCACTTGTCAAGACAAAGTCACCAATTAGACAACATAATATAAAATATTGAGAAGTAATGAATGGAGAGGAGTGGCTGGCCGAGTGGCTAGAGTGCTGGATTCTTCTTCGGGAGACCCAGGTTTGAATCTTTTGTGCAGTTTGGAGTTTTTTCTGTCGGGGGCAAATAGAAAACTCTAACCTGAATAGTTTGCAGTGACTGCAATAGCCAGGCGGCCTTAATCCCTCAGGCTCAAGACCCCCCTGCCATACACCACAAGGTAGTGTATTGACAGTAAATGACAGTTGTTTTATTTTATGAATGGCTCAAAACCTTCCAAAATAGTTACAACAAGCCTTGTTGGTGGTGACTTATAAGTTGTCACTTCCGGGAAGGTTAACCCGGTCAACAAATGCCCGCAGAAGTCGGATGTGTCGGCCTAACGGCGCAAGAACGCAGCTCTGCTGTAAACAGGCACAATGCAATAACGTCCGAAAAAAAACTCCGGATGAACGAAGAAGAAGAAGTTGTCACTTACCCTGTTTCCAGAAATTCACCACAATTCCTGAATGTAAGAAATAAAGTCACCCAATGCACTGACTTGCACTCAGAGTATGCCCACTGAATGCCAGAGTCTAATTCATCTCTGGTTTTTAAAGCGAGGAAGAGCCAATTAGTCATGTCTCCTTTATTTCCGGTAATCAGTATTTGGTCACACTCTACGCAAGTGTTCTATTCTAAAATAACATTTCAGGATGGTACCTTGCTATAAATTTCTGTCTCCTGTCACATTACTCTGTGATTCTAATGCATTCCCATTGTTTCAACAAGTCTCTACTAATTGAATCCACAGGCAGTCGTTTTCTTCCCATGGTTAATTCCCAACACACAGGGAACAAAAACACTTCGGGTAATTGTACATTGCACAGTTATTAACTTTTAACCTGCCAATCAATGGGCATGATGTTGACTCTAAATGTGTCCTCATCTTATAAATTTTCTACCTGCAGAGAATTTTCTCCCATTAATCTTACACCTTAATCAACCTCTTACACCCCAGTGCATGATGGAATGCAGCGAGAGGTTTCCAGCCTATTGTCTGATTATTCTCGTCATGTGAAATGGTGCTGGCTAATCACCTAACCAGGAAAATGCATCGAGGTGACTTGCTATGTTACAACATCCCTGCTGTACTCCTCTTTTTATCTCTGTGGGTGATGAATAATTATTTCCTCATCTAAATGACACCACTAGTTCCCAGTACAAGTTTCTAATAAGTCTGATGTCCTTTCCATCTACTCCTATATCTTAAAGGCATGTAATTAGTCGTTCAATTTGTACTTTATCAAAAGCCTTTTTGTGTCTATATATATAAAAGACAATGCGTGTGTGTGTGTGTCCTTTATGCATTCCCGAACGGTCCATCCGATTGAGATGAAATTTTGTGCAGATGTTCTTCTCACTCCTGCAGATCCAACTGACATAGTTAGTTAGTTTAAAATCAACAATTTTTCCTCAAGCACGAAAGAAAACAGCACGTGCTTCAGAAAAACAGACGAAGAAATGTCCCGCCATCTTGCTGCAAGGACACTCGCTCTCTGATTAAACCAGAAATTAGTTATGAACAGTTGTTGTTCTCAACTAAAATAGTTAGTTTGTTTAAAAATCAATTTTTAATTTTTGGGAATGGGATCATCAGAAACAGACGAGCACGGGAACAGGAGCAGGGGCCGAACACAACGGGAAATGTATTTGAATGTATAATGATATATAAAAGACAATGTGTGTGTGTGTGTCCTTTATGCGTTCTCGAACGGTCCATCCGACTGAGATGACATTTTGTACAGATGTTCTTCTCACTCCTGCAGATCCAACTGACATAGTTAGTTAGTTTAAAATCAACAATTTTTCCTCAAGCATGAAAGAAAAAGGCATGTGCTTCAGAAAAACAGATGAAGAAATGTCCCGCCATCGAACTCACTCTCTGATTAAACCATAAATTAGTTATGAACAGTTGTTGTTCTCAGCTGAAATAGTTTAAAATCAATTTTTTATTTTTGGGAACTGGAACGGAATCATCAGAAACAGACGAGCATGGGAACAGACAGGAGCGGGAGCAGGGGCCAAATGTAACAGGAAATGTATTTGAATGTATAATGACTACTTATATGAGTTAAATGAGATGCTCCCCGCCAGGGGCTGGGCGAAGCCGCTCTCTGATTAAACCAAAAATTAGTTATGAACAGTTGTTGTTCTCAACTGAAATAGTTTAAAATCAATTTTTAATGTTTGGGAACGGGAATGGGATCATCAGAAACAGGACGAGCATGGAACAGACGGAAATGGGAGCAGGGGCCGAACACAGCAGGAAATGTATAATAACTACTTATATGAATTAAATGAGACGCTCCCCGCCAGGGACTGGGCGAAGCCGGGCCGGGTCGTCTAGTATTCTATAAAACAAACATAAAATTTTCTGAACTCATCTCATCTCATCTCATCATGTTCCTCTTGTACCTTGCGGTATCGAGGTGAAGTATAAACTTCGTGAGAGTGCCCGATTATGGGCTTCATATATCGATATTCCCATGGACTCTGCTATTCCCTCCGTCCAACGTTTACGTGGTCTGCCTCTTCCTCTGTTTCCATCTGGTCTGTACTATCATTGCTTGTTGTAGTATGCTGTTGACTGGTAACCTACTTGCATGGCCAAACCATTTGACTTGCTGCTTTCTAATAAAATCTAGTGCTGCTTTAACCACCACTTTAGTCCTGATTTCTTCATTTCTGATCTTATCTCTTCTTGATACGTTGAGTATTCTTCTCAGGAACCTCATTTCTGTTGTTGTGATTTTTCTTTTCTCTTTTTCTGTCATTGTCCAGGTTTGGCATTGGTAGCATAGAGTTGGTAGGAAGATTGTGTTGCAAAGTGCTTTCTTAGGAGTTATTGATACATGTTTCTTCTTTAGTATTGGTGCCATTTGTCCAATGAGTTGATTTGCCTTATTGCACCTATTTTCGATCTCGTCTTCTGATCTGCCATTTGATGATATTATACTTCCTAGGTACTTGAAGCTCTTTACTTGTTTCAAGGGATGTTCGTTTAGGTGAATTGTTGCTGTTTGTTCTTCTTTAGTTATAGTCATTACCTCTGTTTTGCTTGTGCTAATTTTCATGTTATGTTCCCTACACATTTCGTTTAGACTATTCATGTGGTCTTGTAATTCAGCTTCTGATTTTGCTATTAGTGCTTGGTCGTCCGCAAACAGGAGTTCTCTAATGGTTAGATTTGCAGATGGTTCTTCTTCTGTGTTCTCGTCATGCGGTATTCTTGCTGTCTCTGCTTGGCTGGTTTCTTTACATATGTTGTCTATATATGTTATGAACAAGAGAGGGGACAGGACACAACCTTGTCGTACTCCAGATCTTATGGTGAAGGGTTCTGAGTGTCCTCCAGTTGCTCTCATTATGCATTCACTGTTGTTGTATAAACTTCTGCATAGGTTTGTTAGATGTGTACTCACTCCATATTGTTTAAGGATTTCCCACAGCTTGTTTCTATCTACTCCATCGAATGCCTTTTCTTGGTCGACAAAGGCTAAGTAGAGTGTTTAATTGAATTCGATTGATTTTTCTATAAGTTGTCTAAGAGCAAAAATGGCATCTGTGCATCCTTTGCTTTTCCTAAATCCAAGTTGTGTTTCGCTTAGCTGGGGTTCTAAAGTAGTTCGTAACCTTTTTTTCAAGAATTTTGCAAAATATTTTCCCAGTATGACTCAACAGTGAAATGCCTCTGTATTGTGTGCAGTCTCTTTTGCTGCCTTTGTTTTTCCAAATTGGGATAATTATGGCATTTCCCCAGTCTTGTGGTGTCTGTTATTCTACCCAAACATGATTGAATAGTCTCTGTAGCCAAGCTGTTCCTACTTCTCTTGCTGCTTTAATTACTTCATTTGGTATTTCATCCTGTCCTGGTGATTTGTTCAATGGGGCTAATCTGATGGTTTCTATGATTTCTTCTTTAGTATGTCTGGTTCTAGTTCTTCGGTGACATCTGTATAGGTCTCTTGAATTCCGTGACATCTGATGGGATGTTGAGAAGTTTTTCGAAATACTGCTTCCATCTTATTAGGATTTGTTTTTGTTCACTTATTGGTTCTCCATTTTCACTGTTAATTATTTCAGTTGGGTCAAAGGGTTCTCCTCTGGTTTGCATTGCACCTATCTTTTTGTAGTAGTTTCTAGTTGCCTACTTGTAGTTTTTATTTAGGGTTTCTCCATACTCTTCCCAGTCTTTTTGTTTTTCCCTCTTTACTATTCTATTCACATGTCTTCTCGCTATTCTATATTCTATGTAATCATATTCCTGTTTGCTCTTCAACCACTTTTTATATTTTTTTCCTTCTTTTTTACTGAATTTCTATATATTTTTCAGTTAACATCCTTAAGCAGATTTTTTTCCATGCAAATGCACAAGAAGAATTTTATAATGTGTCCTTACCATATTGTATTCTAGGTTGTGTCATAATCAGTAGGTGTTATTGCAAAACTTTTATAAACACAAATACTTCACATGTAAATGTATTATGCCTATAATTTTTCCTTTACAGAAAGCAGTGCCGACTCAGTGTTAATGTCCAGGACACAAGGGAGAACATAATGTAGCAACAGAACATTGGTGAATAAAAGTTGTGTATTGGCAAGAATACCCAGCAGAGGCAGATTGACAAGGGCCAGTGACCACGATGGACAGTCACACAGAGCAAGTTGACAGCAGTATCAATCAGAATGTGAACAATGTATGTTTGCCAAGTGAAGGTTGTATCAAACAGCCAATTAGTGACTCAAATGATTATGAATGCAATGTTATAACCAGTAGGAGTACAGCAGATGGTTTAGAGTTTCATGATAATGGTGAGTTTAATGAAAATGAGGACACGTTTCTGAAACAACAGATAATCAACCATACAAGAGAGAAATCTTATAAATGTGAAGATTGTGGTGCAGTTTTTTCACAGTTGGATCATCTGAAGATGCACATGTCGGTTCATACAGGGGAGAAACCGTACAATTGTAATATTTATGGTTTAACATTTTCTCAAGCAAGTAATTTAAACCAGCACAAAAACATCCATACAGGAGAGAATCCGTATATTCGTGGTGTTTGTGGTGCAGCATTTTTGCAAGAAACATCTCTGAAACAACACAAATTGATCCATACAGGAGAGGAGCCTTACATATGCAATGTTTGTGGAGTTGCATTTTCTCAAATAAGTAATCTAAATAAGCACAGGATGATCCACACAGGAGAGAAACCTTACACTTGTGATGCTTGTGGTGCAGCATTTTCTCACAAAACCTCACTAAAACAGCACAAATTGATCCATACAAGAGAGACACCTTATATTTGTGATGTTTGTGGTGCAGAATTTTCTCGTGCAACATCTCTGATAAGACACAAGTTAATCCATACAGGAGAGAAGCCTTACACTTGTGATGTTTGTGGTGCAGCATTTTCTCACACAACATCTCTGATAAGACACAAAATGATCCATACAGGAGAGAAGCCTTACACATGTGATGTTTGCGCAGTAGCATTTTCTCAAATAGGTCATCTAAATAGGCACAGAATGATTCATACAGGAGAGAAACCTACACTTGCAATGTTTGTGGTGCAGCATTTTCTCGCACACGCTCTCTTAAAGAGCACAAAATGATCCATACAGGAGAGAAACCTTACACATGTGATATTTGTGGAGCAGTATTTGCTAACACTTGTTCTCTAAAAATGCATAAAAAGATCCATACAGGAGAAAAACCATACAAGTGTGATAATTGTGGACTTGCATTTTTAAGAATTGGTAACCTTAATGATCACAAAAGAATACATACAGGGGAGAAACCCTACAAATGTAATATTTGTGGTTCAGGATTTTCTAAAACAAGTTATTTATACCAGCACAAAATATCCATACAGGAGAGAAACCACACAGTTGTGATGTTTGTGGTGCAACATTTTCCCATCCTTCATCTCTAAGACAACATAAAATGATCCATACAGGAGAAAAGCCTTACATATGTAATGTTTGTGGAGTAGCATTTTCTCGTTTAAGTAATCTAAATAAGCACAATATTATCCATACAGGAGAGAAATCTTACACTTGTGATGTTTGTGGTGTAGCATTTTCTCATAAAACATCTCTGAAAAATCACAAAATGATCCATACAGGAGAGAAGCCTTACACTTGTGATGTTTGTGGTGCAGCATTTTCTCACACAACATCTCTGAAAAATCACAAAATGATCCATACAGGAGAGAAGCCTTACACTTGTGATGCTTGTGGTGCAGCATTTTCTCAAATAAGCAATCTAAATTCACACAAAATGATCCATACAGGAGAGAAACCTTACACTTGTGATGTTTGTGGTGCAGCATTTTCTCAAACAACATCTCTGAAAAAACACAAAATGATCCATACAGGAGAAAAGCCTTATACTTGTGATGTTTGTGGTGCAGCATTTTCTCGTGCAAGCTCTCTTAAAGAACACAAAATGATCCATACAGGAGAGAAGCCTTACACATGTGATGTTTGTGCAATAGCATTTTCTCACATAAGTAATCTAAATAAGCACAAAATGACCCATACAGGAAAGAAGCCTTACACGTGTAATGTTTGTAGAGTAGCATTTTCTCAGCTAAATAATCTAAATAGGCACAAAATGATCCATACAGGAGAGAAGCCTTATACATGTGATGTTTGTGGAGTAGCATTTTCTCAAATAAGTAGTCTAAATGTGCACAAAAGGATCCACACAGGAGAGAAACCTTACACTTGTGATGTTTGTGGTGCAGCATTTTCTCATAAAATATCTCTGAAAGAACACAAAATGATCCATTCAGGAGAGAAGCCATATACATGTGATGTTTGTGGAGTAGCATTTTCTCGAGAAAGTAATCTAAATAGGCACAGAATGATTCATACAGGAGAGAAACCTTACACATGTGATGTTTGTGGAGTAGCATTTTCTCGCATAAGTATTCTAAATAGACATAAAAT
Organism: Cepaea nemoralis; assembly: GCA_014155875.1. Lineage (NCBI taxonomy): Eukaryota > Metazoa > Mollusca > Gastropoda > Stylommatophora > Helicidae > Cepaea > Cepaea nemoralis. The sequence continues at coordinate 549,643 of JACEFZ010013890.1, read as the reverse complement.
GATTCATACAGGAGAGAAACCATATACTTGCAATGTTTGTGGTGCAGCATTTTCTCGCACAAGTTATCTTAATCGGCACAAAATGATCCATACAGAAGAGAGTTAAAATGAAACAAATAGGTATGTGTTAATCCTGTCCCAATTGCAGCTATGTCAATTATTAAATTAAGAATTATATATTAATGTGGCCACTGGAATTGAACTATCATTGTAGTTACGCAGTCAGCATGCTAATTTGGCGACAAAATATTTAGTGTTAATTAATACTTGGACGTTGACCTTGGGAGGGGATCTGAGGAGGCTATAGTCAGAACTTCCCGTGGAGAAGTAGTTCAAGTACTTAAATTCTGGGCTCCCCCATATAATTACCAAACTCTTAACCACCTACACTAGAATTTAAGAGGCGCAGATAGTCAGAATTCCCCATAAATAAAATGTAACCTTTGACACTGGAAACTTGTGCATTATTTCTACATGTCAAGAACAATGTAGAATCAGAAGAAGTGTCTATTTTTATGGGATTAGGAACACTGTTTTGACCTGCGTCTTCAGCTATGAACAAATAGCTGTTAATGGGAATTTTGATCGGGTGAAAGACCTAGACATACATGATCTACTTAAGACAATTTAGACAAAGTGTCATGTGAATCCGCATCAGAGGACTGGGGCACGGCAGTTGGTATATAAGCTCACCATAGTTAATCTGGGAAAACAGTTCTGGCAAGTTGCACTAATGGCTTGATTGTATAAATCCAAAACAGCCATATCTAACACAGACTTGCAACTATTTCCAGCAACGGAGCTCATGCGAGTTATAAGTTACTTAAGCGCTTTTCTATATTATGTGTAGGTGTTTTAAACAAGTACTATGTTTGTAGGACTTATTAGCTGCCAAAGTAGAGAAGATAGAGAGAGGTCAAGTATGTATTGTAGTAATAGTGTATACAATTAATCATCTAGTCTTGCACAAGATAAAAGGGCATTGCAAAACAAAAGTGATGGAATGCAAGAAGCCCCCGGGAAGGTTAACCCGGTCAACAAATGCCCGCAGAAGTCGGATGTGTCGGCCTAACGGCGCAAGAACGCAGCTCTGCTGTAAACAGGCACAACGCAATCACATCCGAAAAAAAAACAACTCCGGATGAACGAAGAAGAAGAACGCCAGAAGCAAACTAAACAAGACCAACAGCAGCGCATGCCAATTCAGTTAAACATCAACCTGCAGCACATGACTGACAGGTTTAGACGCTCAGTCTGCTAGAAAGGGAGTGACTAACAAGCTTTGCCTGCTGGCACAGTAATCATGGGTTCAGATCCACACGGAATCGGGTATTCAAGATGGACTTGAATTCCCGGATTGACCCAGCTTACAATGATGCAAGAGGATGTCTTAGAAGGTCAAGGTGATCAGTGTGATGTTGGCCACATCATAGTTTGGATGTGGTTCAGTATGTAGGAATATGGGGTTTGAACCATAGGCCTGATTCGCCTTGTTGTGTGTACAATAAACTTCACTTTATATGTGAAGTTGTTTAATGTGAAATAAACTCATATTCGGGTTGTCTTTTACTTGATGTGTTCGACTCAGCTTGTGTAGATTAGTCTGTAAGCCTGTAGTTTATCTGTATGCTTGGTGTTCTTAACTGAACACCACTGTACATGTTAGCAAAAAGAGTCTGTGTCAAAGACTGAAGTATAGAGGTCTGAGGTCTGCCTCAAGATAGAAGACCACCGGGAAGAGTGGTCAACCTCAAGTAGATCAGAGGTAACACAGTGCCCCGATATGAGGGCAGGGTAGGTGATAGGAAGGGGGACTATTAACTAGTTCTCTCATGAGACACGGAGGCGTCGACTAGATAGTTAGTACTCTGGTCACGGCAGAATCACGCCTACGTGAATAGCCACGGAGAAGTGGATTGCCACTCAATAGGAGACGGCTGCTATAAGCGTGCTGATTGATACTGTCAACAACTCATGTGACAGGCATCATCGGATTACTTCTTTCACACCACACAAGAAACTTGCAAGTCGTGTGAAAGGAATTACATGGTACAGTTTATTGCCGTAGGCTCTTTACAAGTACATAACAGTCGCTATCAAACCACACACAAAGCCACAGAATTGCCTATCACTAGTTTCCTAAACTCTAACGCTATCTCTATCTATTTGGTTACACAAAAACTCCCATCAATATCTAACGATCTGCTCTCTACAATTGTCAGTCCCCGTCTGACTAGTTGGCTTCCCGTGGTTACACACCACGCGGGAGGGACCTTGACACGTCCTTGACGTAAGCGTGCCGTGATGCTTGGCACGCTTACATTAGCTGTCTCTTGGTGATTTGCAATCGTGGCTATTATGTAGGCGTGATTCTGTCGTGACCAGAGTGCTGACTATCTGGTCACCGTCTCCGTGTCTCATGAGAGAACTAGTTAATAGTCCCCCATTCTCTTACCTACCCTGTCCCTACATCACCTCTATTCTATTTGAGGTTGACCACTCTTCCCGTTGGTGTACTCTCTTGGGGCATACCTCCGCCCCTTCTATTGCAGTCTTTGACAGATACAGCACGCAAAAAGCCGAAGGACGCACAAGGTCCTTCCGCGTGCTGTGTAGCCACGCGAGTAGGAGAGGAGACTGGGGACTGACTTCTTAGCGAGCGCATCGTTTAGTGTCGATAGGGGTTTTTGTAGCCAAGTGGATAGAGATTAGCAATAGGGTTAGGAAACTAGTGATAGGCAATTCTGTGGCTTTGTGTGTGATTTGATAGCGGGGCTTTTTTTTTGTTTAAATGTAAAAGAACAGTTGACATTTAATATTAATTAAACTACATTTCTGTTTGTCCGGGGGCATGTCATTGTGATTGTACCTAATTGTTAAAAATTATATGTCGTTTGCAATTTGTTAATTGTTGCTGCTCTGTGAACCAGGGTGAACAACAGCTGGTTAGAAAAGTAACTCGTGTGTATGCCGAAGTTGCCAAACGAGGGGACCTGAGTTGCCAAACGATTGTGCCTGATTTTCGGGAACATTAAGATGAGTATACTCAACATATTTGGCATGCAATGTGATTAATAATGCATCTCTTTTTTCAGCGTGTGATGCATTAGCATATTTGTGTGCTCTGTTTTTCAGGATAAAATTTTCCAGGTTATAAACTAAGAGTACAATTTGTAGTGCTCAGAGATTAAGAAACATAACATATCTAAGATAAATAAGTGATTAAAGAGCTCAGTGCGGGTCAACGCTAGCCAATTACCCAACAACTTTCAGATGTCGACTATGAAATATCGATAAACGGACACTTAAAGATATTTCATGTCAACATGTTGAAACCTTACTTTTCACGACAAGAGACAGAAGTAGAGACAGACGAACACATTGCACCCACACCTAGTGATCAGACGACAGACATACACAACGCAACTACACTAGTTAGCGAGACTGGCAAATCCGACGATACCCATACACCTAGTGAGCTTAACAGAATACGCACTTAGCACCACCACCGTACTGAATCAGGTAGACGACGATGGAATGGAACTACCTGTTCCTATTGTAGACAAGACTGCGACATTAGTATAGCATACAGATAGAACAGGGACTAACAGACAGTCAACGACGACAATTAATAGAATTAGTGACGGAGTATAAAGACATATTTTCTGACATTCCAGGTAGGACGGACAGAATCGAGCACTCCATTCTTCTTTCGGACTCTAAGCCTATCAAATGCAGGCCGTTACTCTATCCCACTCAGCTATAGAGAAGTCTAAATAAGGAAATTCTTAATTTAGAAGCTAGTGGGATCATCCAGAAATCTACATCTGAGTACTTCCTTTCCAATCGTCCTAGTTAAGAAAAAGACTCCACAATTCGTCTGTGTGTGGACTATAGAAAGCTCAACAACGTCACTAAGATCGACGCAGAACCAATTCCTTCCTGCGAAGATCTTATTCTTGACATGTCCACCTCCAAAATCTTTTCTAAATTAGATCTTACTAGGGATATTGGCAGGTCCCTATGCAGACTCAATCCATTCATCTTACTGCTTTTTCAACACCTTTAGGACTTTACGAGTGGCGTTTTCTCCCTTTCGGACTTCGAAACGCTCCTGCCACTTTCGTACGCTTAACTAGAGATTTACTTCATGGAGTGACAAATACAGTGACGTATATAGATGATATATGTGTCCATACAGATGACTGGACAACACATTTACTGAAACTAAGACATGTCTTCGACAGGTTGCGACTCTTCGGTCTCACTGTCAAACCGAGCAAGTCGAATTGGGCCTACAAGAAATTGATTTTTTGGGTCATGGTATTTCACAAGGTCAACTAAAAACTGACAATAGAATTATTACCAAAATTATGCACCTGACCATGCCTACAACAAAGAAGCAGGTCAGAAGCCTTTTGGGGTTAGTAAATTACTATAGCAAGTTCATACCAAACTTAGCTGAAATTACAAGTGTATTTTCAAATGTTTTAAAAGCATCTGTAAAATTAGATGTCAAAGATGCATTATTAATTTCTGCATTGTCAAAATTGAAAATCCTGTTTAGTAATGTACCAATCCTCCGCTTGCCTAATCCTAGGCTCGTTTATTATCTTAGGACAGATGCCAGCAGAATCTCCATCGCTGCAGTACTAGGCCAGTTTTATGATGGCATCTTCCATCCGATTTGCTACGTGAGCCGCAAGATCCACACCTGCTGAGTCCAGATATTCCATATCAGAGTTGGAAGCCCTAAGCGTCATCTATGCGGTGAGGAAGCTGCATCGATTTCTAGCGGGTGTTCACTTCGTTGTCCAGATGGACAACTCCCCAATCACGGTCATACAAAGTGGTGTACATCGGAATGACCGTATATACAGGTGGTCGTTAATACTACAAAATTATACTTCTAGTATAGAGCATATTAAGGGTAAGGACAACATTCTGGCTGATACCCTTAGTCGACCATCTGAGGTAGAAATACCGGATATCCCACATGAGAGTGTAGAGTAATATAGGGTAAATTAGGAAATTAGAATATTCTATGTGAAATATGTTACGAATACATAGACATTGTGTTCTGAACTAGGTACTAAGAACAGTGAACTACCATGTGTCCGTAGACAGCAATATAAGAACTGTGCTCCGAGAACAAGTAGATCACCGTGTGAACTGAGACAGCTCGTTACATACTAAGCTCCAAATGTGTTCCGGTGAGTCATCTGTGTTAAACAGGGAAAAACAGTGTCAGAACAGTACATAAATAACAGACACGAAAATACTTGTCTACGACACCAGCGAACTCTACAGGTGCAATACCCATAGGACAAAAGTATGACTGTGTAATGTATTTAATATACCCAGGACAATTGTGTATATATATATTATGCCAATGAAAGCAATTTCTAAACATTAGGGCAACGACTAACCTGAGGTAATTGAATACCATGTATATATAGACTTATTGTGATATGTATTATAACGTTTTAATATAGTGATAAATTATAGTTAGATTAGGTCACTCTAAGACACATTTACATTTAGGAAATATAATAGTTTTCATTTTTTAGTAGTTTAGATAGATCATTAATTTACCCAATTACTTAGCTTAAAAGTAAATTAGGATAGTAATTTAAACGTAATAACAGCTAATTATAACTAGGATAAAAAGGTTAAATAGTAATAGTACCATTTAGGTTGTTACATTTCACTTTGGTTCATTTTATTTGCGTTCATTCCATCTTAATGAACCAGTCCATTTAACAAACATGATCATTTAGTATTATGATTAGTTTACACCGGATAGGATAAAAGGATTATACAAATAAACATGCATCATTTACACCATTTAGAGTAAAAATATCAATCATATATTTTTTTTCATTGGAAAACATTATTCATAATTTTGTTATATTTCACATTACCCATGTTAGAAAGGGACATAATTTATTACATTTCACATTACCCATTTCAGAAAGGTACATAACTCATCTCACATCAATTTCATTTTAAATAGTTAGATTACTTCCCGTAAATTAGATTAAAGTAGGTAACACATTAAATACATATTTATAGAACTAGTATGAGTATGTCAGTATTTAGAGTATTATTTCAGTAGAATATAGTGGTTAATAATACCAGGGTACAAACCATCAACCCTTTTTCTTACATGTAAATAGTTTTGTAAATACATGACTCGTGCAGCAATTTACGCACAGTCATTAAGCTCAACTTTCTCAAACTGAGCCAAACTTGTACAGTGTCACTCCAAGGCTTTTAAATAATTGTGAGGGTAAAAGATGTGTGAAAGTGAGAGCATATGTAAATTATACAAGAGAGAGTGAGATCAGTCAGCGGATTTTTTCTGCCGCTCAACGCGACTTTTTTATTTGTTGTCTGCGTCAAATGTTTGCTTTCAATGTTGAAAGTGTGCTGTCTTAAATGTGTGGTGTGTAGTATAGTGTAGATTTTAGAGAAAGTATTTTAAGTCTCATAAGACGGAAACGTAGTCACGAATTAGTGTTATACACTTGTTTGTGGCCACATTTAACCGAATTATGGCACTTGAAAAACTAACTTACATACACATGATAGATAGATACACATGTTAGAAAGTAGATTATATTATTATTTACATCCAAACACGCAAACATCCAGAAAAACAAACATGTAAATTGCAACATTTTTGTAAATCAAAGGGAGATAACTCCTGGTCAGGGGACATAATAGACAACGAAACACTAACTTAACAGTGAAAGATAACTTTACACGCGGAAGCGAGATAGGTAAAGCCTGTCGCACACAGCTTGTGTAATGGTTGTTAAATATTATATGGGGGACATGAAGCAATTCATGTGTTGACCCTAAGAAAGTCAACTTTGTATGGGTAGTGAGTTAATTTACTATTTGAGGGCAGGTCTTATAAGACAATGGTCCGGTTCAGACATACCTCTAATAAATATAATATTGCGATTGAGAAGAGGGCTCACACCAACCAGACAAGTTTGTGGCTATTGCCAGTAGCCAAGTAAAGTGATACCACATTGTGACAATAGTCAGTAGAAGTCTATTGAGTTACCCAAAGCCAGGTTATCAGCAGTCTTTGACAAAATTTAGATACACTAATTTTTTAGAAGCCTCTTGCATCACAACCAATGAGTCAAAGTTGATGACGCAACACAGGAGGAGAGGGTGTGTGTCAAAGACTGAAGTATAGAGGTCTGAGGTCTGCCTCAAGATAGAAGACCACCGGGAAGAGTGGTCAACCTCAAGTAGATCAGAGGTAACACAGTGCCCCGATATGAAGGCAGGGTAGGTGATAGGAAGGGGGACTATTAACTAGTTCTCTCATAAGACACGGAGTCGTCGACCAGATAGTTAGTACTCTGGTCACGGCAGAATCACGCCTACGTGAATAGCCACAGAGAAGTGGATTGTCACTCAATAGGAGACGGCTGCTATAAGCGTGCTGAGTGATACAGCATGCAAACAGCCGAAGGACGCTTAAGGTCCTTCCGCGTGCTGTGTAGCCACGCGAGTAGGAGAGGAGACTGGGGACTGACTTCTTAGCGAGCGCATTGTTTAGTGTCGATAGGAGTTTTTGTAGCCAAGTAGATAGAGATTAGCAATAGGGTTAGGAAACTAGTGATAGGCAATTCTGCGGCTTTGTGTGTGATTTGATAGCGACTGTTTTGTAAATGTAAAGAGCCAACGGCAATAAAATGTATCATCCATTTCCTCTCACACGACTTACAAGTTCCTTGTGTGGTGCGAGAGAAGTAATCCTATGATGCCTGAAACATCGGTTGCTGACAGTCTGGGAGAACAGAAAGCTTACTGCCAAAACAAAAGTCCTCGTCTACCAAGCCTATGTCCTTAGTACTCTTCTTTATGGCAGTGAAACCTGGACAACTTACTCACGCCAAGAGAAACGTTTAAACAGCTTTCATATGCGGTGTCTGCGAAGAATACTTGGTATTAAGTGGCAAGACAAAATCACAAATACTGAAGTATTGGAAAGATCAGGTTGTGTGACGGTGTATTCCATGCTCAGTCTTCGTAGACTTAGATGGATAGGACACGTTAGGAGGATGGATGATGGTAGAATACCAAAGGACATCTTGTTTGGTGAATTACAGACGGGTAGGAGATCTCAGGGTCGGCCTCTACTACGATACAAAGATCAAAGATGTGTGTAAGCGGGACATGATTGATACAGGCATTGATAATGCACATTAGGAGCACGTCGCCGCTGAACGTGTTGCATGGAGGGCAACTATCAGAAATTGAATAAAGACAAAGGAGAAAATGATTGCAGATAAAGCACACACAGAGCATGAGAGACGTAAGATGGTGCAAAATGGTGGAAGTGACCATGTTTTCACATGCACCTACTGTGGGCAAACATTTGCAGCAAGAATTGGCCTTACCAGCCACACTCGCCACCGCCATGGATCGTAGTTATTAAGCCTTTTTGAAGCACAATGTACCAAACTATCGTCTGTCAAGACGGAAAGGTGCCAATGACAATCTTAGGCAGTACCTTACATTTCTTTTATTCGGTTAGCAATAGTGTCTACCTTCGGACCAGATTTGTCAGCTAGATACTTAATAATTCAATGAAGTTTAGTGAATTGAATGGAACAGTGTGCTGTATTTGCAGCTTGAATAATTGTGTTTTGATGCAGCAGAAGTTGTTTAAGGTGAAATAAACTCATATTTGAGTTGTTTTTTAATTGATGTGTTCGACTCAGCTTGTGTAGATTAATCTGTAACACCTGTAATCTATCTGTATACTTGTTGTTCTTAACTGGCCACCAATTCTACATTGTTTTGGATTGTCATATCAATTAGTGGCCATTCCCACAAAGAAAGAACCATTTATTTTTTTCTTTCTCTCTTTCCTTCTACTCTCTTTCTCTCTTTCTCTCTCTCTCTCTCTCTCTCTCTCTCTCTCTCTCTCTCTCTCTCTCTCTCTCTCTCTCTCTCTCCCTTTATTTTGTAGCCGGGAGGAAAGCGCTTAGCCACATGACATGGGACACACAACAACATCATGTAAACTCTTTCCCCTCTCTCTGAGTTTAGCCCCCCCCCCCCCCCCCCCCCCCCCCCCGCCCACCTCTTTTTCCTTCTCTGGTTATTATAAGTTTCTCTGAAACCATGTAATTCCCTTGCCATCTGTGCCAAATTACTCCATGGTTAAATCATGGCCCTATATCAAACCCCTATCTTGACAGTTACATACACCTCATTATCCAACCAGGGAAGATAAACATGATGTGTGTGTGTCACCTATACTCCCAATTTAATGCACTGTGGGTGCACAGCCAAATTGTTTTAGATAACATAAACATGTTCTGATTGCCATGCGATATCTCAGGGTGTATAATAATTCCAACAATAACTGGATCAACAAACACGGCTCAAAAAGCAATAGCACGTTCCGAAGCCAATACGAACTAAAATGACTGAGTCCACTCAGTTGACTTTTAACAGTTACGACACCGTTTAATGTCGCAGCGTACAGGCTTGTCGCAACAACAACAATAACTAATTACTGTACCTGTTCTGACCAGGTTGGGCAGTAAGAATATTATAATAATAATATAATTAAGATCAATGTTGCAAGCCATCTCCGCTCAAATATTAAAAATGTCTAATGTCCTTGTTCGTCCTCACGGAATCCTTCTCTCAATCCGCCAAGTGTCCTTTGTGCCGCTTCACAGACATCGAGTTTTTGGCATTCGTCCGCCTGTTTATTTTGGCTACGATAAGTGTTACTTCTACAGATTGTCTCTTCCATTTTAAAGCAATCATTCAGCCACTGATGCGCCATCAAGCCAATATCTAGCCGACCTATCGTTGCAGAATCAATATGAGCTGCCGCCTTGATGAAACTCCCAAGTCAGCCTGCTTGTTGTTATTGACATTGCCCTGTGACGATTCTGTGGTTTCACGTCATCTCCTTCGCTTTTTCTTAGCGTTGTGATTCTAGGATCTTTATCATTTACGTCATTATGTTGCACCTGCTACTTGGCAGTGTGCCCCGCCCCTTTTAAAATGATGCAATTATTTTTAACTGTCGTCAATTAATTTCCTGACAAATAGCAGTGCAGACCTAATGAGTCATATATTATCCTAATAGGATGGTATTGTCTCCTATCAATCACACACAAAAAATTAATTAAAAAAAAACATTTATTGTTATACGACGGGCACGCACTCCTGTCTACACTCAAAGGTAGACGTCGTGTAGCACTGCCTATGGGAGGGCTGCGCTAACTACCTATAACCTAGTAGTCCCTCATTTGTCGAAACCGACAACCCAAGCTATGAAACCAGAGTGAGGGGACGTGTGTGATTAACAGGCACCAATCCATCAATACTAGTTTTGCCTTGTCTCTATATCTTCAATTTATGTCCAACTGCTATGTCATCCGTCCTTATTAAGTGGATAGGTGAGGCTTTGCCGTAGTAGCTGTTGACGTATAACAATCGTATTAGTTTCCCTTTTGTCGTGACGATTATGACGGTCATCGTGTTGAAAATCAATGTAGCTCTGGCTATAATCGCTTCATATAATAATGCAATGTAGGATCACTCTCCATATGTGACATAATCATTGTCGACTTATGTGTTGACGGTAATCAGTTTTTCCACGGCGAACTTAGGACAATCATAATCTTAATAATTATAAACAACCTATGAACTTGTAATTAATTAATCATAACAACCTTAATTAAACCTGAAATAAATATCAAATCGCATAATATGTACATCCTTTCAATGTGTCATGCTATTCAGTCCCATACATCTTAATGCATAGTCTGTACTGTTTTTCGTCTGAACTGTATCGTGTATGTGTTCACTATATAAATTATCAACATTCTATCAACAAATATGCATATAACAATTTAAACATATTTATATTATATCGATCTTTCAACATTGAATAAAGTAATATGTGCCAATTATATGATCTGAGTCTATGCGTTCGTGAAATGGATGTGATCGTATGAATTTGCGTAATGACGCGAAGTGTGAATGCAAGTAATGATTAACTCGATGATGCGACGCGTGAATACACCTGATGATGTGAAATGTGAATCTGACTGAAAATTCGAGATGTGAACTTCGACTCCTAATGTGAAATACGAATCTGATTAATGACGATGGCATGTGAACGATGTAAAAAGTGAAACTGTAAAAGATGTTGATTCGACTGATGATGAACCATACAAATTCGACCAATGTTGACGAATGCGACTTCGGCTACTGATGAAAATTGTGAATTAGACCAATGATGAAATAAATATGAATTCGATTAATGGCAACACTGTGAATTCGATTCGACAACTGTGAATTTAAATACTGACAACAATTGCGAATATGATCAATGATGATAACTGTGAATTCATTTCATGATGTGAAAAATGGAGGGATAAAAGTTCGTAGGAATAAAGCAAATATGTATATAAGTTAACGTAAATAATAATAATAACAATACTAGTGTCACTTTCATAAAGACCGCACGCATTTCCTGACAAAATTGCAAAGTTCCAGCACAGTGTTCCAAAGTCCCTAAACAGTCACTCGTGCACAGTAGTGAAGTGAAACAAATGAACCGACCACATCATAAGTCCGTGGATCACTATATGGCATCAGCATGACGAATATTTTCAACATTCTCTGCAAATGTGTCAAATCAAACAAAATATGTATATATCTGAAATTACACTATCTAACCAATGTATATTGGAATAGTTTGTTGTGTAGGTATTGAGATTCCTATTTGGGTGTCACTAATGAAATAATCGATCGGCCTGTGTACTACATGTATGCACGCAAACAAACAACATGACATGTGATAGAGATAGGAATTCTAGAGTCTACTAAGAAGATCTGCTAAGTTATTATCCTTGCCAGGAATATGACATATATCAAATTCGTAGTCTTGTAACAGAAGTGACCATCTGTGTATTCTGGAGTTCTTTGGATGGCCAGATTTAAAGACCTGCAACGGTTTGTTATCAGATAGAACTAAACATTTTCTCCCGAGAAGGTATCCAGAGAATTTATCAATGCTCTCAATTAAAGCTAATGCCTCAAGCTCAGTGATAGCATAATTTCTCTGAGTTTCAGAAAGTTTCTTACTGAAATAAAGAACAGGATGCAACTTGCCTTCGTGCATTTGGAGTAGAACAGCTGAAATCGCGTGAAAACTCGCGTCTGTTTGCAATACGAAATCTTTCGAGATGTCAGGCAGTTTGAGAATAGGATAACTGCTGAAAAGAGTTTTAATCTGTTCTAATAATTTGTCGTGATCATTTGTCCAGATAATTTTAGTAGGCTGACCTTTCTTCAACAGTTCAGAAAACGTTGCTGTCATATCAGCAAAATTAGGAATGAATTTCTGATAATAGTTAATAAGACCTAGCAGACTTCTAAGTTCTTTTTTGGTGGTAGGTGGTTTAATGTTTAAAATCTTGGTGACTACTTGTGGGTCTGTCTTGCGGAACCCATCTGAAATTCTATGACCAAGGAATTGTATTTCAGTGAACCCTATTTCGATCTTGCTCGGTTTCACTTTAAGACCATGTTGTTGTATTCTTTGGAATACTTGTTTTAATATTTTAACGTGAGTGTCTATGTCAGCAGTATGGATACATATGTCGTCCATATAAGTAGCAACATTAGAAATCCCATGTAGTAATTGCCTCATCATGCGCATAAAAGTGCTCGGCAGCGTTCTGAAGACTCAAATGGAAGATATGCCCACTCGTATAAACCCAGAGGAGTGGCGAAAGCAGTTATTTGCATGGAATCTTCATCCATAGGGATTTGCCAATATCCCTTTGTGAGATCAATCTTTGAGAAAATTTTTGAAATTGCCATGCCGTCAATTACTTCATCAATATTTGGCATTGGCTCTGCGTCGAGAAGGGTTAAAGCGTTTACCTTTCTGTAATCAACGCAAAGACGTAGTGAGTTGTCTTTCTTCTTCACTATCACTACAGGAGAACAGTAGTTAGAAGTAGACTTTTTGATAATACCGCTCTGATCTAATTCAGAGATTTCCGCTGTTACTTTCTCTAAATAGTGTACAGGGATAGGGTATGGTTTAACTTTCACAGGAATATCTGAAAGTAATGTGATCTTGTGTTTGATAAGCGATGTCTGCCCCGGCTTATCAGAGAAAATGTCACTATATTGTTGTATTGCAGATGTCAATTTATATTTATCTTGTGACGACAAGTTTTGATTAACCTGAATAGCTTGCCAACCATTGTTACCATTGATTGTTGGTGTTGGTATCTGGTGTGTAATTGCATCTTCTTGTTGCTCATTGATCACCCAGCATGCCGCTGCTGTTCTGTGCGGTATTTGTTGGACTGTTTGTGTTGTGTTTGTGTCACGTTCTGTGTATGGCTTTAACATATTTATGTGGAAAATTTTGTTTTTCCCTTTTACATTAATTAAGTAGTCTACATCGCTGACCTTTTTAATGACTCTGAATGGACCCTGCCAAGAAGTAACTAGACAATCACGAGGGTCGGGTAATAGGAGTAGGACTTCGTCTTCTTCTTTCAAGACTATTGTCTTGGCCTTCCTATTATCATATTGCCTGTATTTCTCCCCAGCTCTTTCGAGTGCTGATTTTGCAATCTGACAAGCTGTTATTATCTTGTCTCTCAGTTGAGTAACCATTTCATAGGCTTCTCTTTTCGGGTGGTCATATGTTTTGTTGGTAAGCATGTCATTGTATAGCATCAATGGGCCGCGTGGATTGGCTCCGTACACGAGCTCAAATGGGGAAAATCCAGTACTTGCCTGTGGTACCTCTCGGTACGCAAATAGTACTGCCGGCAATAAAATGTCCCAATCTTTGGGTCGCTCAGCCGCAACTTTAGCGAGTGTTCGCTTGAGGACCCCGTTGTAATTTTCATTGACACCATTTGTCATTGGGTGCCAAGGTGAACTAAACATTTGAGGAATACCCAGTACCTTCATCGCTGCTTGTGTAGCTGCAGATATAAATTGACTGCCTCTGTCTGAAAGGATGTATAGAGGAAACCCTATTCTACTAAATATCAGTAGGAAATGAATCTAGAATAGATCTCGATGTAATGTATTTGAGTGGAATATGCCTCTGGCCAACGAGTACAGAGATCAATCATGGTTAATATAAAGCGATTTCCACGATCCTGTAGTTGTGTTCAGTGGGCCGACAATATCCACTGCAATTTTCTGAAATGGACGTGATGCCAGATCAGTTCGCTGTACATGTGCCTTAGGATGCTTACCTTTCGGCGTTGTCCTTTGGCACAGTCCGCATGAACGGACATGTTTGGTAACGTCTTTGGCATAACCAGGCCAATAAAATTATGCCAAAAGTCTGTGAGTGGTTTTGGCAATTCCCATATGACCAGCAAATGGGGAATCATGCGCAAGCTTCAGTGCCTCACTACGATACTTATTCGGTAGCACCGTTTGTAACAGGAGTGTTGTCCCTTTGCTGTAATGTCTGGTTAGAATATTATTGTCTAAGATAAATTGCCAATTACCATGCTTTGCCTGTTTGGATGGTTTGTGCATGTTCTTAAAACAAATTCGTAATGTGGGATCTTGTCTCTGTTCTGTGGCTATGTCCGTCGCCAGTACGATAGTGTTCTTAGTATTGTCACCATCAGTCTGAAAAGATGAAGAGTGCTTCTTATTTTCTTCTTCTTGGTGACACTTAGGCTCTCGTGAGAGCATTTGTTATAGTGTGGTCGATCTCCCAGTCAGTGACCTCTTCGTGAGTGCAATCTTTGACATTGGGTATATTCCCAATGCGCACATCGGCACAAGGGTTAGGTAGTACTGCCGCATTCACTGTGCCTTCGAAGTAAGGAGATTGTATTGTGACTGAAGCGACTTTGTACCTTTCTAGTGTGCCGCCAAAGGTTCTACAGGCAACAGTTTTGTCTGTGTAATATTGTGCCCTCACAAGCTTTTGGTCGACCCCAATAATTGAGGCCCCTGTGTCTCTCACGCACGTCATTTTTGCACCGTTCACCCATGCCTGATGGACCTTTAATGTGCCATTCTGGATGTTGACCGCATTGGCTTCTTGAATGGCTACATGACACTCATCGTCAAGAGAATCCTTATCTGTCTTACCTAGTCCATCATCGGTGAATGTCTCTATGGTAGCTGCATGTGTGTCCTCTAAGTCATCTGAGTCACTACTGGTGTACACGTATGCAGCACTCGCCTCCTTCCATGTCTTCCTCATCGTACAAAAACGTGAGGTGTGCCCATATGCCCAACACGCGTAACATTTGACACTCTTTTTATATGCATCATACTGACTTCTTTCTTTAAAAGTGAAGTTTTTGAGATAAGATTCATATCCAGGGTTTCGGTCACACATCTCTAGCGAACCGTGGTTAAGTTTGCAATGTGGGCATTGTGTGAAATGACCCTTTCTCTGTCTGAATCTCTGTATGTGTTATGATATGGCCCTCTGTTTCTATGTTGTGAGAATATGTTACCTCTACCGTGACTTCTTTGATTCTGAACTCTTGCACTAGAACCTATCACAAGTTCTGGTTGCGCACCATCAGCAAATATGTCGCGATGGGCGTTATAGAATGCCTCTCCTCGAGCTTCCATCTCCGGGATAGATTTGCATCTGTTCTCCACCAGAAATGTAGACATTGAATCTGGCACTGATGATAGCAGTTTGTCCCGCAACATGAGGTCACGCAGTTTCTCAAAATCAGAGGATACATTTTCTGCCTTAAACCACTTGTCAAATAGTGATGAAGTTTCAGATACGTAGTCTAGAAACGTCTGATTTGCTTCGCCTATCTTATTTTTAAATTTTGCCTACATGGGCGCCTCTCCACCCACCCCTTCCCGCCGAGTTGTTTAGCCAATAGCTGAGCTTTGACCCGTTGACCGTACATCCGACCCACACTGATAGCCGTCGAACTTGTGTCAGTCACCAGTCACTCCAAGCAAGGATACGATTCAGATAAGTACCCTTAATATTATTGCCATTTAGTGTGTTTCATGTAGTTTAGTTTGCCTGTCATAATGTAAATACGTTGACAGAATACGCTGTTCTCACAATTATTAATCTCGTCCAGTTCATGAACTGGTCAACATTTCTTGGCTGATCAGATGCTTAACATATCCACAGAATACGGGTTTTAAAAACGCAACCTTTTCATTCATGATTGTTCAAGTACTCACAATATGACAAAGACATTACTATGCTCCAAGCATGATTTATTGTGTAATTAAGACAGAACATCACAAAGCCATGTTTTGTTTAAAAACCACTGTAATTTCCTTCATATTTGTAATTCGTACACAGACTTCTCTAATGAATAGTGCCTCTCTGGTGCAAATCAGTACTGAGTGTGAATTGTCTGTAATTCTGGACTAGTAGACTTTCTGATCCTGGCGTTGAACATTTGTTCTGGAATGGTTTGTCATCAGGTAGTCAATAAACTCCTGGTATCGAGGTTTGGTTAACACAGTTTCCTTCCAGAGGTCTGGGTCTTTGCAATCACTGCGTAAGTAGCTTTAGCGAAGTTGCCAAGAGTGGAGGTTGCATCCCTGGCAGAGGTGTGGCAATCTTCAATTCCAGCCATGGTCAGGAGTTTCTTGGGAACAGGAGCGCTTACAATATCAGTGCCTCTAGGTGCTGGAATCAGTCGAATCAGAACACTGCCACATTTCCTGTGACTTTGCATGGCACTGTATGGGGCTTCCTGATTTTGTTACCTCAGTAGCCTCGTCTCACTGGAATGACTGAAAGTTTGGCCAAAATTATGGCTCCTCGAATGGCAGTTGCCACTTCCTTGGAGTACTTCACACCGAGTCCAACATGACCATTGTAGTCTCCAACTTCTATAAAAGCCTTAAATCTGGTTCTTTGACCGGCATGAGTCTGCTTTTGAACGAGCATATTCTTGAAAACTTCATCCTTCAATGTTCCAGGTGGCAGGAAAAAGTCAATGATATCACACTCCTTGATTGGCAGTGAGAAGAGGTAAATCTCTTCTAAAGACTTGATTTTGCCATCCTTGACGAGACGTCCAAGTTTGGTCACAGGTACCCACTCCTTGGCCCCTCGTCCACGACCTCTGCCACGACCACGACCTCTACCCCGAACGCGGCCTCGACCCCGGTCTCCAAAGCCACCACGGAACCCACCCCTCGGACTATCACCGGCTGGTGCTGCAGCTGCGTCCGCCATTGGTGATTGTTCTATCTGTCACGAATTTGCAGCCTTAACTTCCCAGAACAATTTTCGGTTCACTTTTGATGGGCCATGTAGAGAATCAACAGACGAACAAAACTGTTTTCTCTATATCCAAGGCTATACTGTCTTGACGTAAGCTTGCAAAACCTGCAAGTAAACAAACCACCAGGAATGGCTTTCTATTTGGGAAGTTAATTTGACACCAGTACCGGTCACCCCCAGAGGTTATCAATCCAACCAGACGGGAGGGCAGACTCAGGGGACTGAATAGTAATTAAAACCAACCAGGCAAGACGCAAGCAGACCTGGTTTACCAACAGAGTTGTAAACTGGCTGTTGACCATGAGAACCTAATTGTTCCCTTGACATGACACCTGATAAGAATAGCTAGGAAATCGCCCAACCGCGATGGCTGACCCCATCTGGTAGAGACTAGAGGTGCAAGGTGTGAAATCACTGATAAGACTTAGGGGGCTAATAATTGTCAGACCCACAGGTGTGAAGGCTAGTGTGCATGCATAAAGAATGTTTATGACTGGACAGACTTGGAGTTAATTGCAATTAACGTCAGGGGGAGATAAGAAGAATTTATGAATGGAATTCCGGGGAGATAAGTGTCTACTGCTAGGCTAGGTATAAAAACCCCTGCTAGACTTTTTACCTTTAAATAACGAAGACACAAACAATAGATTGCACGATTTATTGCCTGGCATATTTCGCTGCATCTCGTCAGGTACATACTGCAGAAATCACACAACTTACGTGAAATTAACTAGATAAATCCTTCAAGTTGAAATATACACAATTTCGCACAGTAATGTCACTATCTACCACGGTAATTTTAAGCTGACTAACATGTCTTTCTGTTTACACAATTCTGGCTTGCGTTGATAGATCATAATTGCTTCTGCAAATTTTAACAAACGAGTATTTTGTGTTCTAAACAACACGCGAAATACAGTGTCTCTGGACACAACGTGGCCACTGGCAACGATGTGCCTGCCGATTGAAGACGCCAGGAGCTTCCGGTGTGTCGGCTCCTCGCGGCTAGCATCTCCTGTGTGTTGTATCTTGTTGACCCATTGAGGTATGTGTTCTGACACCCGTTTGTTAAGCTGTCTCTCCGTTCGACCAATGTAAACGGCCTGGCATCTACATGTGAATTGGTAAATACAATTGTTTGTGGCGTACAGAGGAACAGGCTCTTTGACTGTTGGTGTAGGATACGGTTTTACATCTAATGACTGGAGTTGCCGCACAGAATGTTCGACCTACTGCTGTAGTAAGCCGGTCTTGTAGACGTTGCATTACGTCATCCCCTCGAAAGGTTAGCTGGATGAATACCTTGAGTTTAGGGACTGTATTTACGTCTGCTTTGGGTTTGGGCTGTTGGCAATGGCGCTTTATAAATCCTGTGGAGTACCCATTCAGGTTTAAGGCATTCTTCAGAGTTTCAAATTCCTCTGTCAGTGTGTCCTGGGTGCATATCTTTCTAGCACGGTCAACCAAGGTCCGTACTAAGCCCCGTTTGTACTGGACAGGTGTGAAGCTCTGAAAATTTAGGTATTGGCCAGTCCATGTTTCTTTGCGATACACTGATCTTTGAATTGTGCCGTCTGCTCGTCTCATTAGAATATCTAGGAACGGTAACGCTTCGTTGTGTTCGTGTTCCATAGATAGAGAGATGTTTTTATGCGTCTTGTTCATTGTGGCCTGAAACGATGTTGCTTGTAGCTCGTCTGTGGTGATAATTAGTATATCGTCCACATAACGCCGGTAAAAGGCCAAGTTGTTGATGTCTGAGGATCTCTTTTCTTCTAAGTGTGCCATGAAGATGTCCGCTAGAATAGGACCAAGAGGACTCCCCATGGCCACTCCGTCAATTTGGCGGTATGACTTTTTACCTTTAGATTAAGTCTGACTTCAGAACAGGTAGGCAGCCAGCTCAATGTTTGTAGTCATATGCATGATTATTATGTTGGCTTCTAGGAAGGATTTCTTAGTAACTATGCAACAGTCTTTTAGACATATGAACTTTCAGTCTATATCGGATCTAGGTTATTGCAAGAACTATCATTGTCATAGGTTACTTGAGTGTTCTTTCTGAGTTCTGTGTTCAATATCGGATTGCTTTGAGTGTGCTGCCTTATGTGAGACAGATCTTGTCTGGGTATACTTTTAGGTGTCTAGGTAGATGCTTGTCATTTCTTGGTACACTATCATAGTTGGCTGTTGGTGTGTGCATTTGTTGTACAGAATATAGTCAACTGACTATTTATTTAATTCTTACAACAGCAGTAACTAAGTGGTGATTAAACCGGGCAGCTCAGCAAATATGGCTGGTCTGTGTGGTCACTTCAATTAGACTTGTGTATCTCATTTTGTAGCTATACAATATTAGTACTCATTAATAATGCCTGATGCTATTATGTTGAATATCATTAGATGTCCATCTTGAAGTAATATCATGTTTACAGATATGTTGGATGTATGTATGTGTAATTTCATATGAATATACGATGCTAGGAATATGCTTCGTACCTATTCTTTTTGTGTATATACGTCTCATTTCGTATACATACAAACTAACTAGTGCATTGTGCTATGATGTTAAAGTATCATAATATGTCTAGTTTAATCAACATGTTTATGTGTATTGGATGTTTGATATATTGATTTGTCATATGCAAACCTACCAATATGAAGTGTTATGCTATTGTCTGCGCATTGG
Organism: Cepaea nemoralis; assembly: GCA_014155875.1. NCBI lineage: Eukaryota > Metazoa > Mollusca > Gastropoda > Stylommatophora > Helicidae > Cepaea > Cepaea nemoralis. The sequence continues at coordinate 529,652 of JACEFZ010013890.1, read as the reverse complement.
CACATTGGCCAACGATTGTGTTGGAAGCAGAGGTGTAATGGTACAGACATTACCCACACTTGGTATAGGGTATATGGTGCTAAACTTTCTCAGTGTATGGTGGGCGTGCGTCCACGGTAATGCATGGAAACCTGGCACAGCTACTGGTCACGGCTTGTAAGCCCGGATGATCAGGCATTATTATAATACCATTACCGATCCTGTGAGCTGCTAAACCAACTTTGGACGGAGCGGCTGTATGACACAGAATTTCTGTATTAGCGACATGGACATGGGGCGGCAGAAATGTAATAATTACAGGCGTGTGAGACAAATTGAAAAGCCCGTCCCAGACTAAAGACAGTAGGGAGAAGGAGGATGGTGAACGCAGTAGAGCTGGAAGATAAACTTGGCCAGACTGGTCATTGTATATGTTTGTGTTATGATATGTTGTAATTAGGATTGCGCTGATGTAGAACTGATATAACACATTCTTGACTTTCTTTCAAGCTCTCACAAGGAGCACCTATGTTATAGATATCAAGAACGAGTTATGACTAGGTAGAGCCAGGACTGGCAGACGTCAGAATACCGGCAAGCTGTTCTTTTTTTGAGTCTACTGGAGAGTGGGGATCTGGACCACAGATCCAGATAGATCAAGTAACAAGTAAAGTTACGTAATGTTTGTCATCAATATCAATATGTATATGATTTCATCATCCTCATATTGACAATCATCCTATGTCTATTGTTATGATTAGCAAATAAATGTTGTAGTATTGTAACTCATAGTTCTGTCATTATATTTTTTTCCAATTGTGCATACGTGTTGTGTACATTGGTGGGGGTTCACTTACACACCAAGGAAAGGAGCAGTCAGGGAGAAAAACCTGTACTAGGATAGTTGTCCTTAAACTTTAATTCAGACTTAAAAGTCTATCCTAGCTAACCTTCTCTTTCCTATTCCTTGGCGAATATTCTGCACAGTTCATTTCAATTTTGTAACGAGCCACTTAGAGCTGTACGTTGGATATTCATGGGCCTAATCTATAGTTCAGCCATATAGATTTTGTCCCTAGTCAGTTTCTGACTATTTGGGGTTGCTCGCCAGTGAATAATACTTTCATCTAGCCGGTGGGGCACCCCGACTTCTGACACTATCGATCAAAGAAAATTATATTGCGGCCTGTTAAATGTTTTTTTTTTAAAATTAAAATCAAATTTATTCCAGGTTTCAAAAATTAAATACCATTGCTTACGTTTAATTAGTGGAAAGTATTAGACACTTTAAAAGTCTATTTATATCATCAGCAGAGTTGATTCAGAACGCCAAAGACCGAGATCTGTGGAGAGCCATGAACACCTACGCCAGCCAGAACGGCACTTGATGATGATGATGATGATGATTTTATATATATATATATATATATATATATATATATATATATATATATATATATATATATAGTCCTTGACTTTGGGAGGTTAATTACAAGTACCTCTGAAGTCATAGTCGGTTCGCCTGATGGCGAGAGATTTTGGTAATAAGGAAAGCTAATCCACACACAAAATTTAGTCCAATGCTGCTAGAAGTAGAGTGTATAGACTACATTTGAGTTCAAAGCAAAATACTAAATAGCGACTAGTAATGTAAAAACAAAAATTATGATGGACAAATAAATAAGCTCCTTGAAGCCAAGATGGCTTATCTTTTGCATATAGTTTATGAAATAATTAATTTTCATTTGCTTTAACTTACAACCAAAAAAAAAAAGAAGATATAAAATGATTTTGATTAAAAGTGTTCAGCTATTCCAACTGTAACATGTTTAGACGGAACTATCCGGCGAGGTGATCGCCCTGGGTAGCAATGCTACAACATAAACAAGTTCACAGAGTTAAAGGGCATTCCCCGGGGAGGGCTGCAAAGAAGGGTTAAAAGACAAGTGGAAAACATTGACGGGGACAGTTGAGTTGTGGGACCCGACAGTGGAGGTCGGCGGTCGGGGAATAATTGAATGGTAGCGGAGTTAGCGAGAGAACTCCGCACTGTGTTTTTCAGTTATAGTAATTCTGTGGCTAAGTATTGGAGACTTAGTCCGGTTGTCAGCAGCGATAGTGTTTGGGACTATGTGTACTGTACATGTGCCTATGCAATGTGTGTGTGTGTGTGTATATATATATATATATATATATATATATATATATATATATATATATATATATATATATATATATGTGTGTGTGTGTGTGTAATGATGAACGTTCCTGAGGAATAATGACTTAATGTTGTATCCAGTTGTTGAAATTAAAGAGTATTATGTGCGCAGTCCGGTGTTGGGCATTGATGCATAGTGGTTGATCAGTCGTTCAACACAATATTCACACAGACATCCTCTAGACACAAACATAGCCAATCCTCTATGTCAATCCTACCTTGTGACACCAATATAATTATAAACAATGACAGAATTTGCTATACAAATAGAAGGCCAGCTCCAGGGAATAATCACACTGTGCCGAATATCAAAGTGAATGATCATAGACTAAGTGTTGTGGACAAATTCACCTATCTTGGCAGCACCGTGTCACAAGCTGCCACAATTGATGACGAAGTGAATGCAAGAATCTCCAAGGCCAGTGCGGCCTTTGGCAGACTGTACAAGAATGTATGGGACAGAACTGGAATAAGCCTGCAAACAAAGCTAAAAGTCTACAAAGCAGTTGTATTATCCACACTGCTATATGCTTGTAAAACCTGGACTGTTTATCAGCGACACGCTAGGAAATTAAACCACTTGCACACAGTCTGCCTAAGGAAGCTACTGAAGATTAAATGGCAAGACAAGATTCCAGACACTGAAGTCCTAGAAAGAGCGTCCATGCCCAGTATCCACACTATACTGATGAAGAATCAGATTCGCTGGGCTGGTCACTTGACTCGCATGCCAGATCACATGCTCCCTTTTTTACAGCGAACTGCGTTGTGGTAAACGCTCCCAAGGTGGCCAGAGGAAACGCTTTAAATACACTCTGAAAATCTCACTGAATGCTTTTGGAATTCATCATGACACCTGGGAGGCTGCAGCCAGAGACCGAAATTCGTGGCGTGTATCATTGCGCAAGGGTGTAGTCATATGTGAGGCAACCAGGACTTCAAGAGCTGTGAAGAAAAGGCAGGACAGAAAAACCATTGCAGGAAATCCTCCTCCAGAAACCTCAAGCATTCTTTGCCCGCATTGTGAAAGAACATTTCGAGCCAAAATAGGCCTTATCAGCCATCTTAGAACCCACGGCTCCATACCTTCAACCCCACTGGATGAAATGAATGGTCATCACCATTCTTGATGGACAAACAACAACAACAGAAGGACTGTCAAACACACAATGCAATCCTAAGTGTTAATCAGTTGTTACTAGTTTGTTTTATATTTTTAAAAACAAAATCTTTTCAAGGGTTACACATTAAGATTTTTACGCATTATGTAAAAAGATATGAAATATGGTATATGGCCAAACGATTGGAAGAGAACTATCTTCATTCCAATACCAAAAAAGGGCAACCTGAAATTATGCACCAACTATAGAACTGTTGCCCTGATCAGTCATGCAAGTAAAATTCTACTAAAAATCATAATGGGAATTCTTCGTAAGAAAATGGAAGAAGAAATTAATGTGGTTCAAACTGGATTTAGACATTGAAGATGAACAAGAGATCCCATTCTCAATATGGGTTTAACAATAGAGAAGTGCAGATAATTTAATGTAAATAAATCTATTCTCATGTTTTGTGGATTATTCAAAGGCATTTGACTGTGTACAACATCAGAAACTTTGGGAAATCATGAGGAATATGGGCTTTCCACCACATGTAATACAACTCATAAGAATGCTCTATCTAGACCAACAAGCAGCGGTTAGAATAGATGGCGAGACATCAGATTGGTTTGACATCAAGCAAGGAGTCCGTCAGGGATGAGTGCTGTCCCCCTATTTGTTTAACCTGTACGGCGAAAATATAATGAGAAATTTAAGAGATGATATAAACAGGGAGCTTTATGATGCCCTAAATATCGGTGGTCATGACATACCAGAGATTCGATATGCTGATGATACAGTATTGCTATCCACAAAACAGACTGGTATAGAAAACCTAATAGCCTCAACCCAATTGAATAGTGAAAATCACAACTTAGTATCTTAACATTAGCAAAAACAAAGATAATGCATACAGATAAAACCACTATGGAGAAAGAAATATATGTTAATGAGGAAAAATTGGAGGTGGTGGAAAATTTTGAATATCTTGGGTCATTGATTACCAACAACGGTGACACAATGAAAGAAATTAAACGACGACTATCAATTGCTCTTCAAAGACTAAAACAACTGAATAAATTATGGAATGGGACAGACAGAACTACAAAAATTAGATTTTTAAGAGCATGCATCTTTCCCATTGCAACATACGCCTGTGAGACCTGGACACTTACTAAACAAGCTGAACAGCGCATAAATGCCTTTGAATATAAATGTTATAGACGAGTTCTAAGAATATCTTGGGTAAAGAAAAGAACAAATGCATCAATACTTCAAGAGCTGAATATTGAAGAATGTTGGCTATTAAAGACGATAAAACAAAGAAAATTGAAATATTTTGGTCACTTGAAACGTCACGAAAGTTTGGAGAGAACAATAATGGAGGGGTATATGCCTGGGAAGAGAGGAAGAGGAAGGCCAAAGAGAAGATGGGTGCAGGATGTGGCAGATGATCTCCAGATGGGTGTATCGAAACGCGGGACATCTTGCTTATGATCGAGAGGTTTTCCGGAAGGTTGTTATGGGAGCGAGGTTCTGCAAAGGACACGCTACTGAATGAATGAATGACACATTAAGATAAATACAGTATACAGAAAGAAATTAACATTTTATTCTAGTTAACGTAGAGTTAAATAATCGACGTGAAGATCCCTCCTATAGCATGCCAGAAAAAAAAAAATCCAGCATCTAGAAACTATGACATTAAATAAAGAGGCACCCTCTCAATCTAGTCTAGGTCACAGTTTCCACATCTGTTATTCTAGCTACGATCTTTAATGCCTTCCTGAGGAGGTCGCGTGGTAAACAAACCAGCCCGATAAAAGTTCAGGGGCAGAGAACCAATTCTTGTATCCTTGATTAAGGCATCATTGTCTGTACAAGCTTTAAGAGCACCACCAGTCATAGCAAATATGACTGAACACCAACGACCCACTGGCACACTTTTAATCTTGCAACAATATGGTTTCAGAAATCACTTTTCCCTCTCACCTTGGCTATGATGCCGACTGTTGACCCATACACCGCTCCAGCCACAACCCAGGGTAATCCATATTTGAAAGTCTTATAGGGCGCAGATGCAAGCATTTTGCCCTCTTCTCTTGTAATCATGACTCCAACTGCGGTAACACCTGTGGCCAAGCCAACCTGCAACCAAGTCACAGATTTAAACAACGTGTCTCTATCGTCGCCACTGAAAGGACCAGGTGTTCGAAGATTTTTTTTAAAAAATGTTTTAATAATCCGTGACAGAGGAAATCTTTAATCCAAATCTACACGTGCTGAAAACACTCGAAATCAACTTCCACAAAATTAAAAGGCATTTTCGTTGAATAATAAAGATGTTTACAATTGTGTTTCAGACAGCAATCTGCCTTTCAAAAACAAAAACAAATCGTATATACAAGAGGTGAAGATGTAAACCGTCGCTATGTCTAGCCGGCATTGTATTATTGGAGCACACTATTGCAAATTAACAGTAAGTATGGACAAAACCAATGACCAAGTACAACAAGAGACAAATGAACATCGTAGATTGATTAGAGAAATTAGACGTAGACAGTCAACATTTTTTGGACATGTTATGAGAAGAAATGGATTGGAGAACTTAGTGACAACTGGCAAGATCGAGGGGAACAGACCAATAGGAAGACCGAGAGGAAAATACCTGGATGGCTTGGCCACATGGCATGGACGAGACAGGAGCTGATCCACGACTCTGGTGATCGAGTGAAATGGCGAATCATGACCGTCCACGCTTTCCGGCATGGCACATGATTGATTGATGGACAAAACAAGTTGATTATAAAATATAAGTTAACAGAAATTAATAAAATTTTCTATAAGTACACTAAAAGTATTATTCTTCAAATTATAGTATATGACTTCAAAACTAACATTGTTATTTATGTCGTAATAGTCGTTAGATTTATGAGTTATTTCATATATAATAGCTAGTATTTTGTTTCCTTTTTTCTAGTTCTAGTAATCTCCCTTGTAAACATTACTAGATTTTTATGTCCCCTACTTCTTTCTTATCTAGTTTTGCTTTTAGATATCTGGTAATTCCACAGAATGCTTGAATAGAATTATTAATAAGTGTAGTGGTCAGTCAAGGCATTACTATCATGTTATTATTATATTTTACATATACTCTAAGCAACGAGCACTCTTCCGAATTCCGGTCCCAAATAGTTCCGCAGTGAATGTAGTGAATAAGAATCCCTTACAGGACCTCATTGTGTGATTACTTCCGTTTTGACTACTTCCTTAGTTACATATAAATAAATACGGAGATACCGATACGGATACAGAGGCTTTCAATACACTTGTTTCTACTTGATGTAAAGAAATATTATAATGCCAGGCAGACCATCAGCTCGAGTAGAGTGTTACAACTGGATGCTGCGTAACAATCCATTGTTGGGAGGATTTGATGCTCAGGGACAGTCAGTGGTCGTTGAAGTTGACGAGAGCTACTTTTTCCACCGAAAGTACCGCCATGGTCACTTTCGTCGTGGTCAATGGGTAGTTAGTTGGCCTGGTTGAACGTGGTAGTGACTAGTGTGGTGGTCGTTGCTGGTTGGAAGATGTGGAAAGGCGAGATGCGACAACACTGGAACGCATTATAAGTGATCACGTCTTACCAGGAACGACCATTGTCACCTATGCCTGGCGAGGCTACAACAACGTAGGTCAACTAAACCATGGCATCTACGATCATGCAGTTGTTGACCCTGTACTCAGTGACATTCACACCCAAACAATTGAAGGGTTGTGGATGCAAGTAAAAAGGAAACAAAGATACCAAGGTGGCACTAGTCGTACAGTGTTTAACACTTATTTAGCAGAATTTCAGTGGCGCCACAGTCACAAAGTACATGTTTTCGGACAATATTTACAACTTTTGTGCCTCAATTTCGAGATATAATTTCATATATTGATGCAGGCTGCTGTGGGTCTGATTGATCATTATCATTGTCACCAGGCTGCTGTGGGTCTGATTGATCATTATCATTGTCAGCAGGCTGCTGTGGGTTTGATTGATCATTATCATTGTCACCAGGCTGCTGTGGGTCTGATTGATCATTATCATTGTCAGCAGGCTGCTGTGGGTCTGATTGATCATTATCATTGTCACCAGGCTGCTGTGGGTCTGATTGATCATTATCATTGTCACCAGGCTGCTGTGGGTCTGATTGATCATTATCATTGTCACCAGGCTGCTGTGGGTCTGATTGATCATTATCATTGTCAGCAGGCTGCTGTGGGTCTGATTGATCATTATCATTGTCAGCAGGCTGCTGTGGGTCTGATTGATCATTATCATTGTCAGCAGGCTGCTGTGGGTCTGATTGATCATTATCATTGTCAGCAGGCTGCTGTGGGTCTGATTGATCATTATCATTGTCAGCAGGCTGCTGTGGGTCTGATTGATCATTATCATTGTCAGCAGGCTGCTGTGGGTCTGATTGATCATTATCATTGTCAGCAGGCTGCTGTGGGTCTGATTGATCATTATCATTGTCACCAGGCTGCTGTGGGTCTGATTGATCATTATCATTGTCACCAGGCTGCTGTGGGTCTGATTGATCATTATCATTGTCAGCAGGCTGCTGTGGGTCTGATTGATCATTATCATTGTCAGCAGGCTGCTGTGGGTCTGATTGATCATTATCATTGTCAGCAGGCTGCTGTGGGTCTGATTGATCATTATCATTGTCAGCAGGCTGCTGTGGGTCTGATTGATCATTATCATTGTCAGCAGGCTGCTGTAGGTTTGATTGATCATTATCATTGTCAGCAGGCTGCTGTGGGTCTGATTGATCATTATCATTGTCAGCAGGCTGCTGTAGGTTTGATTGATCATTATCATTGTCACCAGGCTGCTGTGGGTCTGATTGATCATTATCATTGTCAGCAGGCTGTCGTGTGTCTGATTGATCATTATCATTGTCACCAGGCTGCTGTGGGTCTGATTGAACATTCTCTGAAGCATGATTTTTATTTGCGCTCCCTTGCTTTGAACTCAAGCGTAGTCTATACGCAATACATATTCATGCATTGGACTGAACTTTGAACTCAAGTGTAGTCCATACACAATACATATTCATGCATTGGACTGAACTTTGAACTCAAGTGTAGTGCATACACACTATTTCAAGTAATGCTGGAATGAACTTTGCATGTGGATTAGCTTCCCCTATTAACAGTGTCCCTTGCCATCAAGTGAATGCACTCCGACTTCAGAGGTACTTGTAATTTACATCTCCAAGCAAGGACGATAGGTCAGCATTTTGGTCAAACTGCCCGGTGAAGGGGTTGAGCCCCTTACCTCGGCATCAGCACACCGGATGTTTAAGAACACGTGTTCTTATCCATTCGGCCATGCTGACCTACAAGTATGGAGTTGAACCCAGGGATCTGAGGTCAGAGACCAAATATAACTAGAGAACATTGTCAAATGAATTTTGTAAACATAAACAATACATATTACCATGTTAAGAGACACATCCACCACCCACCCACACATCCACCATTCACCCCAACTCCCCCACCCAACCACACACACAACCCAGATACACATACATGCCTCCACCCATCCACCACCCACCCACACATCCCCCATTCACCCCAACTCCCCCACCCAACCACACACACAACCCAGATACACATACATGCCTCCACCCATCCACCACATTGTGTGTGGAAGTGTGCATGCATGCAGTGTATGCGAGGGAGTGTATCTTTGGGTGTTATGTGAGTACGTGTGCGTAAGTATATGGATGTGTGTAGGTGTGTGTATGTGCGTGGGTATATGTGTGTATTTTGTATGTGAATGTGTGTATGTACATGTGTGTGTGTGTGAGAGAGAGAGAGAGAGAGAGAGAGAGAGAGAGAGAGAGAGAGAGAGGGAGAGAGCAAGAGAGCAAGAGAGAGAGAGAGCAAGAGAGAGAGAGAGAGAGTTCTTCTTCTTCTTCGTTCATCCGGAGTTTTTTTCCGGACGTGATTGCGTTGTGCCTGTTTACAGCAGAGCTGCGTTCTTGCGCCGTTAGGCCGACACATCCGACTTCTGCGGGCATTTGTTGACCGGGTTAACCTTCCCGGGGGTTTCTTAGGACGTTAGACTCTCACTGTTGTGGTGTTATCTCCCATCCCAGCTGGCCCATATAGAACAGCCAAAGGCATCCTGGTCGGCCCTCAAGGGAAGGCAGGGGCAGACCATGGGCATTCCCCGCCATCCAAGGAGGCTTCCATAATTGCAGAGCCATCACACACCGCTCTGGTACTGGGCTCACCCAAGGAATCGTCACGTCCTGCACATGGCTGCTTAGCCTCACTTCCGTATATTGGGCCTTCCGTTCACCATAGGCTGTTCTTCCGGAAACCAGAAGTATGAAGTCTGCAGATGACATCCACACAGTGAGCTTTCGATTCGGACTTTCCACGTAATGGATTTGCTATCCAAGCAATATTCCATTTCATGCCTCTGGGAGGCTTGTGTAACCGACATGCCTGTGGTAATGAAGTGTGGCAGTCTAAATACTTCTTCATGTACATTTAAATGTCAATCTGAATACAGTTAAAGTAAGCTGCAGTCGACTTGAGCTTGTTGATATCTCCATAGAGCTTGTCCTCAAATGAAGCAGGTGTGGGCCAAAATATCTTTCTCTGTTCTGCATATATTGGGCACTCTTGCAGCAAATGTTTAGCTGTCATTTTACCAGTTCCACAATTACATTCATCTGTATCTCCTATCTATTAGTTTGTTGAACAAGTGGTATTTCAACCTGTTGTGTCCTGTGCGGAGTCTGAAGATTGCTACTTGTTCTCTTCGGTCGAGTTTGTAATATGCATCATCCTTCTGGTGGCCTGGATGCTCTGATTCCCATTTGGTTCTATAAGTGCTTTTTATTAACCTCTTTGCCTCATTATAGGTTATGTCTATGTCAGGCTGTGGTAGTCGTCCGCCTTCTTTTGCCAGTCTGTCAGCCTCTTCATTTCCAGGTATACTGCAATGTGATGGTATCCACTGTATTACAACTTTTTTGGATTTCTGGCATAGACCATGGAGTGCTGCTCTTAGGTCAGCTATTTCTGTGCTGTTATTGCTCTTCAGTATTGAGACAGCTGACTTTGCATCTGTAAAGATAGCTATTTGCGTCTCTTTATTTTCCTCCATCAAGAGCATTTCTGCTGCAGTTTTCAGAGCCTTACCTCCGCTTTGAAGTTACTTGAAAACTTTCCAGTTGCCACTGAATGTGTTTTTTTCACTCCATTTTTTAAATTTAGGAGAATTCCTCCTCCTCCATTCTCTACTGAATGTTTGGCTGATCCATCTGTATATGCATGGGTCCAATTGCTGCTTGGGTAATGTTCTTTTATGTAGTTTAGGGTTATTTCTCTTCTTTCGGTTTCATGCTGAGTGTTCTTTTTCTCAATACCAGGAATGTTTTCTATCATCTCAGGCAGTAGCTGCTGTCTCCAAGCTGGGAACTTGTCTGCATTGTAAATGGGTTTGACTGTTGATATGTAAGTATGGGATCTGCCCTAATCTTTCGTTTGCAGTTTCTACAAAGTTGCTACGCTTCAGTCTTCCCTTTCCAAAACCACTAAACCTTTTATACATAGGGTGGTCTGTCAATCTTCTAAATTTTTCAGCTTGTTGCTGGGCTCTGCTATCTCTTCTATCCTGCATTGGTTGTAAACAAGTGATCTTTTCTAGTTCATTAATAGGCGTTGTCTTCAGGCTTCCAGTTATGATTCGCATTCCTTGATTTTGGACTCTACTTATTTTGTTAAAGTTTGACTTAGCTGCTGTTGCCCAAGCTGCAATGCCATATTCCAGTACTGGCCTCACCCGTCCAGTATATAACTTCTTGAGAACTTTCTCATCTGCTCCCCACGTTGTACCAGCAAGCTTTTTCATGATTGCCATTCTTTGCCTTGCTCTTGTTCGATTTTTCTCAACCTGTGTCTTCCATGTCAGGCGACGATCAAAGGTGACTCCTAGATAGTTTGGATTTTCTTCATGGCGCAATATTTTTCCATTCAATACCAGCTTAGGTTGCTGAGTTTTAGTTGAGAGGGAGAATACTGTGCATGTTGTTTTCTCCTCACTTATCTTCACTAGCCATGATTTTGACCAGTCCTCTAGCGCTAATAGGGCTTGCTGTATTCTGCTGTTAGCTGTACTAATATATTCTTCAGATGTCCATATGGCTAGGTCATCTGCAAAGGATGATGTGTGTACTCTGGCTGGAAAATTTTCCTGTGATGTCGTTTATATATGCTAGGAATAATGTTGGTGAAAGAACTCCTCCTTGGGGGACACCTTGCTCCAACAGCATCATTTTGCTGGTTTGTCCTTGTACTTTTGTCCTGGCAGTTCTGTTCTCAAGGTAGTGGCTGATCCATTTGTACATTTTCCCACAAACATGCATTGTTTGCAGTTTTACTTTCAGTCCTTCCTTCCATACTTTATCAAATGCTTTTTCTAAATCTATCCAGACTGCTAGTGTGTGCTTTTTCTCTTGGAAGGCATCCTCTATTTCCTGAGCTATATAGGTTATTTGATCTTCAGTGGATCTGTACTTTCTGAATCCTGCTTGGTGAGGTGTTAAGAGTTTGTTTTCTTCCAGATGCCATGTTAGCCTGCCATTGATAATGCGTTCCATTAATTTTCCTACACAGCTAAGAAGACTGATAGGTCGATAGCCATTTGGTTCTTCCAGGTCTTTTCCTTTCTTTGGGACTGGTATTAGTATAGCTTCCTTCCATGCCTGTGGGACTATTCCCCTCTTCCAGCTGTAATTTAGGACTGCTAGTAGTTTCTTTTTTGCCTTAGTGCCTAGTCCTATTAGCATTTCATTTGTGATTCCATCCTTTCCTGGTGATGTCTTCTTTTTTAGGGTATTCATTGCCTGTTCCATTTCTTCCATTGTTAGATTTGCCATCATATATTCTGCTGCTGTCTCTGTATATCTATGATGTATCTGTTTATCTTTGATTGCTTTCTTCTGTTCGGCTGTAATATCAATGTGGTTTGCACTGGCATAGTGTTCCATTAGTGCATTTGCAGCCTTTTTTCCTGTAAGCAAGGCATTTCCTTGTTTAATTGTTATTTGTTTGTTTCTAGGTCCTTCATTGTTCATGGCTTTCACTAGTTTCCATAGTTTGTTTCCATCCCTGTCAAAATTCAGGTTTTCTGTTTTTTTCCTCCAACAATCTCTTGTTGTTTGATTTACTGTTCTTTTATATTTTGCTGAGATGGCTTTGAGAGAGATGTTCGCTTCAGTTGTTTGTTCTCTCTCTGCGGTCTTCCTAGCATCTTCAACTTTGTCCTCCAAAATTTGTAGTTCCTTCAGTCCAGTATGGTTTGTAATTTTTCCTCGCTCCTCTTGGAATAGACTCAGTGGCCGCCTGTATTATTGCTCTGTTTAGACTTTCCACCATTTGCTTCATGTTGCCATATCGTGTATTTATGTTTTCACAATATTTGTCTGTTAGTATGGCAAATCTGTCCCAATCTGCTCGTTTGTAATTCCAGCGGGGCAAAGGCTTTTGCTCCTGTGGAACATACTCCATATTCATTACAAGCTTGATTGGTCTGTGGTCACTACCTGCTAATTGGTCAAGCACATGGCGATCGATTTTGTGGAGGATGTCTCCTGTGCAGAAAGCTAAGTCTGGAGTAGAAGTGGTAATCCATCTTCTGGAGTAGAAGCTCGGTGTGTCATCCGCTTTGTTGAGTAGATGGAGATTTGAGTCTATTTCCCAGTCCTCCACTTCATCTCCTCTTTTGTCAGTATCTGGGTATCCCCATCTTTCTGAACGGCTATTAAAGTCTCCGACAACAATGCAATTTGTGTCAGTTATTTTCATGTTTGAGAGTGTAAGATCCTTATCTGCCGGGCTATACAGATTGTAAATTCTTATTTTCACGTCCTTTATCATTATATCAACACCTATAATTTCCGTTTGGTTGTCAGAGATCACAGATACTTCGCTGCAAGGTATTGTATTTCGTGTAAGTATTACAACTCCTCCTTTGTGTCCTTCGCGGTCGAAACGTGTGGCCTGATATCCCTCGACTGAAAATGTGCGATTGGCGTTGAGGTGTGTCTCTTGAATGCATGCCACATCTATTCTATCTTTATGAAGACGCTGTGTTAGGGAGGCTTTCTTGTTATAAACTCCTTCGGCATTCCATTGTAGTATGTTGAGTGTCCGGGTGTTTGGTCAATAGCTCTTAACCTACTCCTCTGTGCCTTGACTCCACAGCACAGGGGAAGGTGACCACCAGTAGTCATGGGTGGACCCCCTCGAGGCAAGGGGCCCGGCACTATCACCGCCTGATGGGACTTCACGGGATTAGCACCATAACGATTAATTTTCATCTGTGGCATCATGAAATGATAAAGTTACGTTGCACTTCTTTGTCAAGCCTGTGGCTCAGTACATCCGATTTCGACAAGCATTTGTTCGGGATGCTTTCCCTAGCCTTTGACTGTCCCCAGTCTACCTACAAGGCAGCAGGTTTGTACGTCTCTTCGTCTGGTCCCTCTCCCTTGACCTGTCCGAAATGGGTGACCCTACCAGTAGCTGTGCTACCGTCGGCATAGCTCTTGGGGTCATTGGAACGCGCAAGCCCCTCTACCTCGTCAAGGTGGACGCACGGCAGAGGGGGAGAGAGAGTTCAATTGCATCACTAAAGTTTACGCTACATAATGTATATGTAAAATTATTTCTCCACTTCTTGCAATTGCGAGAATTCTCACGACAATCGTCATTGTCTCAATTGTGTGTAAAGTGTGGGAGTTTGTTCTTATTAGTTTCAGTGATCATGTGAGGCATCATGTATGTGTCTAGATGTGAGGATGTGTGTATGAGTGTGTATGTGAAGGATATGGGTGTGTGTGGGGATGTGGGGAATGTATGTGTGGAGGGGTTGTATGTGGGGGATGTGTATGGGTTAATGGGTGATGTGTGGATGTGTGAAGGGATTTGTAGTCGGTGTTGGATGTATGTGTATGTGAGGGATATGTGTGTGTGTGTGTGTGGGGGGGGGGGGGGTATTTGAGAGGATAGTTGGAAGTATGTGGGTGTTGGTGGGTTGGGAGGGGTGTGGGTAGGGAGTGTGTGTTTGGGTGGGTGAATGGGTGTGTAGGAGATTGTGTGGGTTGAGGGATGGGTGTGTAATCGGTTGTGAGGGGTGTCTGTGAATGGGATATGTCTGTGTGGGTGGGAGTGTGTGAGTGTGGATGGGGTAATGTGAGTAGGTGCAGGATGTATGTGTGGGTGGTGAGGATGTTTGTAGGTGGAGGATGTGTGAGTGGGTGGGGAGATGTGTATGGGGAATGTATGTGGGGGATGTGTGTGTGGGGGGAATGTGTTTATGGGTGGAGTTTTGTGTGGGAGGGGAGATGTGGGGGATATGTGGGATGTGCAGGGTGATTGAAGGATGCATGCGAGGATGGGGGATGTGTGTTGGCTGGGTGGTTGGGGTATGTGTGGGTGGGAGGGTAGACGAGAGATGCATGTGTTTGGCTGGGTGGTTGGGGTATGTGTGGGTGGGAGGGTAGACGAGAGATGCATGTGTTGATGGGCACGTGGGTGATGTGTGTGTGTGAGTGGTTGATGGATGTGTACGTGAGTGGGTGGATGTGTGTGAGAGATGAGTGTATGGGTGGGGGAGGTGTGTAATTGTGAGAAGATGTGTGTGAGCGGCGGATGTGTGTTTGTGGGGTATATGTGGGTGGCGGGGTGTGTGTGGGTGGGAGGTGTGTGATTTTGGGTTATGGGTGGGGGATATGTATGGGCAGGTGGGGAGATGTGTTTATGGGTGGGGATGTGTGTATAGGTGGGGATGTGTAGTTGAGAGATGGCAAATATTGGGTGGGTGGGTGTAGGTTGGCTGATGTGTGCGTGGGTGGGTGGGTGGAGAAAATTGTGAGAGTGCGGGATATGTGTGTGGATAGGTGCAGGATGTGTGAGTATGTGTGTGTGGTTTCTTCTTCTTCTTCTTCTTCTTCTTCTTCTTCTTCTTCTTCTTCTTCTTCTTCTTCTTCTTCTTCTTGGGGATATGTGTGTGGGTGGGGGATCAGTGGATATGTGGCGGCATGTATGTTCGCCTGGTTGTGTGTGAGTGTGTGGAGGTATGTGTGGGTAGGTGGGGGAGGTTTGGTGGGTCGGGGATGTGTTGGTGGCTGCGGGATATGAGGGTGGATGGGGGATGTGTCTCACAACATGGCAATATGCCTTGAGCGAGACACGACTTGCAGAAGAAGGCCAAATCTGTGAAATTGGTGCCGGCTACACATTTTTCTGGAGTGGAAGGAAAAGCGAGGAAAGACGCCAATCCGGTGTGGGATTTGCCATTAAGTCGGCCCTGGTCGGCAAATTAGCTGGATTTCCAAAGGCTATAAACGACAGGCTCATGACCATGAAGTTGCCTCTGCTGAATGGAAGGAAGCACGCAACCATTGTGAGTGTCTACGCACCAACTATGACCAACGAAGATGATGTCAAGAACAAGTTCTATGAGGACCTGCACAATGTATTAACATCTGTTCCCAAAGGAGACAAACTTATACTCCTTGGGGATTTCAATGCCAGAGTAGGCACGAACACCACCTCTTGGAGTGGCATTATTGGAAAGCATGGAGTCGGAAATTGTAACAGCAATGGACTCCGCCTCCTTCAGACATGTGCCGAACATGATCTCCTGATTACGAACACAATTTTCCGTCTCCCCATAAGAAATAGGACATCGTGGATGCACCCTCGCTCGAAACACTGGCACCTCATTGACTATGTCATCGTCAGGAGGCGTGACAGACAAGACGTTCGAGTGACAAAATCCATGTGTGGTGCCGAATGTTGGACAGACCATCGTCTCATTGTCTCGAAAATGAACAACCACATCAGGCCACCACGGCGTCCTCAAGGGGGGCGAAAATGCAAACAAAGCTAAATGTCACCCGCCTAAACAGCAAGAAAATGCAGCAGTCGTTTGAAAATATGCTGGAAGACCGCCTCAAGCCCAATGCTGAAGCTAAACAGGATACAGAAACAGAATGGAGAGCCCTAAAGGACACAATTTACAACACTGCTATGGAAATCCTGGGTCCAGCCCCCCGAAAGCATAAAGACTGGTTTGATGAAAATTCCGAAGACATCAACCAATTGCTGGCCGAGAAACATCTTCTCCTCAGGGCACATTTGAATGACCCAAAGTCAACATAAAAAAAAGATGCTTTCAAGAACATTCAGAGAGTAGTGCAGCAGAAACCTCGGCACATGCGGGACTCCTGGCTGAGCAGCAAAGCTGATGAGATTCAAGGGGTTGCTGACAGACACGATATGAAAAACTTCTATGACTCACTGAAAGCGGTCTATGGTCCTTCATCACCAGGCATAGTTCCCCTCCTCAGTGCAGATGGGGGAACATTGGTCACCGATAAGAAAGAAATCCTCCAACGCTGGGCAGAGCATTTCAGCAAAATCTTAAATGCAACTTCCTTCTTCGATGATGAAACCATCAACTGCCTTCCTCAAGTTCCCACCAATGAGACTCGTGATGACCTGCCAACCATAGTGGAAATAAACAAAGCCATCCAGCAACTCTCCAGCGGCAAGGCACCTGTCCTGACTCCATCCCAGCAGAGATATACAAGGCAGGTGGCGGTCCTAACAGAGCAGCTTCACCAAGTCTTCACAAACATATGGATGAACGAGACCATGCCACAAGATTTTAAGGACGCGTCAATAGTCCACCTTTACAAACGTAAAGGAAACCGCCAATCCTGTGACAACCACCGAGGCATCTCCTTGCTTTCAATTGCAGGGAAGATACTCGCCAGACTTCTTCTCAATCGCCTCACAGCCCATCTCGATCAAGGTCTTCTTCCTGAGAGTCAATGTGGCTTCAGAAAAGAACGTGGAACTGTTGACATGATTTTCGCTGCAAGGCAGCTGCAAGAGAAATGTCAGGAACAGAACTGCGAAATGTTCTCCACTTTCATTGACCGTACCAAGGCTTTTGATACAGTCAGCAGAGAAGGACTGTGGAAGATTATGGCAAAATATGGCTGTCCACGAAAGTTTGTCCAAATAGTGCGACTATTTCATGACGACATGCAGGCAAGAGTACAGGAAAATGGTGAACTGTCTGAACCCTTTCCTGTCACCAATGGAGTGAAGCAAGGATGTGTCCTGGCACCAACACTGTTCAGCCTCATGTTTTCAGCCATGTTGATGAATGCCTTCGAGAACGACGACATTGGAATAGACATCAACTACCGTATGGATGGAAAGTTATTCAATCTCAGAAGGCTGAAAGCTAAAACCAAAATTAACAGCGGCACCGTCAGAGAGCTCCTGTTTGCTGATGATTGCGATCTATACGCCAACTCAGAGGCGGACATGCAACATAATGTTTCAGCTTTCTCACATGCCTGTGCCAACTTTGGGCTCAATATCAACTTGGAGAAGACTGTAGTTATGTACCAGCCAGCTCCAGGGAATAATCACACTGTGCCGAATATTAAAGTGAATGATCATAGACTAAGTGTTGTGGACAAATTCACCTATCTTGGCAGCACCGTGTCACAAGCTGCCACAATCGATGACGAAGTGAATGCAAGAATCTCCAAGGCCAGTGCAGCCTTTGGCAGACTGTACAAGAATGTATGGGACAGAACTGGAATAAGCCTGCAAACAAAGCTAAAAGTCTACAAAGCAGTTGTATTATCCACACTGCTATATGCTTGTGAAACCTGGACTGTTTATCAGCGACACGCTAGGAAATTAAACCACTTCCACACAGTCTGCCTAAGGAAGCTACTGAAGATTAAATGGTACACATATATATATATATATATATAATATATATATATATATATATATATATATATATATATATAATATATATATATATATATATATATATATAATCTCATTGGCACCTTGCCGTCTTGACAGACGATAGTTTGTGCTTTAAAAAGGCATAATAACTTTTACCTAAGGCTGTATCGCATGTGACTGATAAGGCCAATTTGCGCTGCAATGTCCGTTCACAGTGGCTGCATGTGAACACGTTCCATAGCACAAACGCCTGGGCTAAAATATAGAGATCATGTGTTGCCCATGCAGCTTGATCCATCTCTTGGCCTGCCTAGTTCACTCCAGAGGAAAGGTAACACCTCTACATCTGGAACAAGACAAGCTGCAGAAGCTGCCGGATCAGCAAAGCAATACTCTAACTGTCCGCCTGTCGGAGCTATGATCCTAGACCAGCTGCCAACCACGGCTTAGGGCCTGGTCTGCCCTGCCATGACATTTTGTCTTTAGCTTGCATTTCCTCGCACCAGGGTAAGGCTTGTACCCTCCCAATTGCGCTCTTCCGCCCGAAGCCGTTGGCACAATGTGGGGTGTCGGGTTTGGTAAGCGCCGCCCAACGATCGAGGCTAACAGAAATGATGTTGGATGGACTGGTGCGGTGGTGTCGAGCGAATATCATCAGCAATGGTCAGACAGTAACGCACTATTTGGCAGAGAGAGAGAGAGAGAGAGAGAGAGAGAGAGAGAGAGAGAGAGAGAGAGAGAGAGAGAGAGAGAGAGAGAGAGAGAGAGAGAGAGGAGAGAGAGCAGGAACATAATTATTTGTTCAAAATTAATTAAATTTATGAACAATATAAATGAATGTTTCCTCTAAACATAAATGTGTCAGTTATAATTTAATATGAACAAAGACGAAAATACTGTTTTAGGACTAAGATAATCTTCTGCCTAAACACTTAAATCACTGTAGTTTTTTTTTAAACACATATGCCAATGTAAATTTTTTTATTTGTGAACAAAGACTCTGACAACAATATATCATTTTGTTAATTGAGTAAACAATAATTTTTGAAATATTTTGTCATTCCATCGCATTAAATTAAAATCTGGTTAAACTAAACAGAACTAATAATGTTATATGATGTTTATTTAAAAACAAACTAACAACAAACTATAATGCCTAGGAAACCATAAGTTGTTAATTTGGAGACTAGTGAGCGGAACATAAAGGTCATGTTGCAGCTGTAATCATATATGTCCCGACCTGATTAAGATATTCAAAATGGCCACCGATTAAAGTTTTAAATAATTAATCCCTGCTATATGAATTAATAATTGAGCAAACCATGAAGACCACATATTAGTTTTGCTCGGGCTGATAGACCGAAGGTAAAGGTCATATTACCACTGTAATCTTAAACGTTCAGACCTGATTAAACGGTTCAAAATGGCCACCAACCCAATTAATGTTTCAAATCATTAATCCCTGATATATTAATTAATAATTGAGCAAATCATGCGTTAATTTTGTACGGGCTGATAAACTGAACATAAAAGTTATGTTGCCGCTGAATTCGTAAATATTCCTACCTTATTAAGAGCCTCACAGTCTGTCAATTAATGTTTCAAATCATGAATCCCTGACATATTAATTAATAATTGAGGAAATCATGCGTTAATTTTGTACGGGCTGATAAACTGAACATAAAAGTTATCTTGCCGCTGAATTCTAAAATGTTCCTACCTTATTAAGAAGTTCACAATGTCTGACAATTAATGTTTCATGTCATTAATCTATGATATGTTAATTAATAATTGAGCAAACTATATAGTAGTAGTTATATAGGGTCTCTATCCCCTCCCCCCCCCCCCCTCCAAGGAGAAGGATCCAAAGGATCTGATCCTGTATGATCGGAAGGATCCGCTCAGGATCCTTCCAGCTACTTGTGTGGTGTCTCTGGAAGGATCCGGTCCTTGTGGTGTGCTATTGACTCCTCCTAACAAACTGCCTAGGTGTGTGATTGGCTTGGTGTTTTTGGAGGGTAAATTTAAAAAGAAAAAAAAATCTACTAAGGATCTGGAGGATCTTCATGTGTGTGGTCAGGGTGAAGCGGAAGGAGCCGGCGTAAATAGTAAGCGCAAAGAACGTGGTACTGTCCTCCATGTAGTGGTCACCTGATCGGTCATCGAGAACTGCCCACTAGTCCGGCCAAGTGGTGTCCATCGAGTAGCGGGGTATCTACTCATGCTAACAACGACAGCCGACTCTTTCTTTAAAATGTCAAAACTAAAAAAAAAAAAAAAAAAAACAGAGTTGTACATGCACAATGTGGGACAAAAAATCAATACTTCTCCTAACAACTAATCCAGGGGATTATCGTCGTCGTAATGAACTAGGTGGGATATTAATAATGCTCGGTATAAACCGGGCGGTGTCTGGTTGTGCGGTGGTGCTGGGATGATGTGGTGCAGTGGTGCTGGGATGCAGTGGTGCCAGGAGTATGTGGAGGGTGGTCAAGGGTCCCCTCCTAGGCGTGTCTGTGGCTTGTTAAGTTCGTTGTTTGTGGCGGGGAAAATGTTAAAAAGTCTGGTCTAAGGGGGTCAGAAGGATCGGTCTCATCATGTGTGTGGCCGGGTGGAGCGGAAGGAGCCGGTGTAAATAGTAAGTGCAAAGAAGGTGGTGCCCGGTGGTGCGACGTGTATAGTGACGTCAAGGGTCTCTTGTAGTTGTATGGTTGGGATGTTAAGGTCGAATTTTTGGTGAGGAAAGTATGGTCTAAGGGGTAGCGGGTATACTAGAGGTGATGTCTCCGCACCTCCTGCCGTACCTTTATCGTGTTAAGATCGCTGTTGTGGCAGGGAAAGTATGTTGGTTTAATATTTTCAATGGGAAATAAAAGATATTGGTTAATAGTGGTCTCTAGTGGGCGGGGCTTAAAATCTATTATCATACGGTGTCAGCTCATTAAATGAAAAACTTAAAAAAAGTAAAGATGACCGCTAGTACGTGTTGTAGTTGTATAGCTTAGGGATGGGTGAGTGAAAGCGTATCTCTATAAGTGCTTCCAAACAGTATCATCATACAGTATCAGATAGTTAAAGAAAAGCCTTAAAGAAACATGTCAAGATGGCCGTCGGTGTCGGTTTTACTATGACAGAGAGAAACATGTACAATATAATTAGACTATGCAGCCTTCACAATTGTTCTTGACTTTTTCTCTGCTCCAAGACTTTGACTCTGTGACTAGCCCCTAGGACTGGGGTTAGAATTTGTTCCAACTCTAGTATACACCTTTCAAAATTCGCACGTTCTCTGATTAATTGAAGTCACCATTGCGTTCTTCGGTGCAACGATAAGAACTGTCAAGAAGTGAGGGTCTGCTGCAAAATTAACCCGTGGAGGAGAAAATCACATTGAAACTTACAAGAATTCAATACCTAGTCATTAATGGACAGTGAAAGTTACAACACCCTAACAGATAATAGCTATTTATAGTGAAAGTTACATAACTTCAACATATACACCTTACTATGAAAGTGGCACAATCTTAATCAAAGGCAACTGTTTACAGTGAAAAACATAATGACATGCAATTATATTTATCCTTTAATAGTGGTATATAAGCTGAGACGCACACAAAATTATGTTAAATAAAACATTTTCCAGAGCTCTATTTTATTATACTGATTGTGTGGTTTATATAAGAAAGTCGAGAAATTGAGTGAATTTACAGATCAGTGATTTTATAGAAGACAGCCGAAAATACATTGAACGGATAAATAGTGTAATAAATACATCGTGAATGAAGTTAACTCACAAAGAGAACAGATAACTTGCATCAAAAGCAGACTGTTGACCTTCTTCGGCCACGACTTGAGAAAGGGAAAGTTATACTATAGCGTGACTATGATCATGAAAATGACTATTTATACAAACCTTAATCGTTGGGTGTTGTAATTCATTTGTTGAGCCAGAGGAACAACTTCTGAAACCAGCCGTAGGATAGTTTTCATTCCACAATGCATTAATCTTCTTGAGACTCAGGGTCTGGGCCATGACTACTAGGCAGAAGGTCAACATTCTCATCTGAAGACATATCATCAAGCAAATCAAATGTTGTCTCTTGTAGATCTACTGCTGTCTGACTGCCCGGTTGGTTTCTTGCAGAAGAAAATTTCTAATGATAGAGCTGGGGTGAAGAAGCAAGAGTCAGCATCAGCTTCAAACCAATTTTCATCTTCTGAATATGATATCAGTCTACCAAAAACACGTGTCATTGTGCATTATGAGTTGAAGGTTTCATGGGTAGTTTCAAATTTAGGATTACAAGGTGATACTGCGGAAGAATGTAATTTATTTGTCTGATCGCACACCAATACCATGTTTTGGGAATGAAGCCTTTGCTCTGTGTCACAGCCATTGTGAGTGGGGGGTCAGGAATTTCTTTCGTTTGCAAGGGTTGTACTCCATGTTTTCGTTTTTCTCTTTGACGTTTCTTTTGCTTTTTTGGAAGAAGGACGTCCTTTCTTGACAATGTTTCTAGGTGCTGACAATTCTGATGTCAGGTTGAAACTGGGTTGTAAGGCACGTTGGGCTGTATTCTCACCCACTGCTGGTTTGGACTCCACGAATAACTTACAGTTATATGTATTAGAACTGTTGTAATTGATTTCAAGCAAGTAACAATTGTCAACTGACAAGTTTGACAAATATTCATAACGTGAAGACATTCCTATTGGCTGACTGCTTTCCACAGAAACATTTGACTTTGAACCATCTGTAAGATTACTTTCTCCAGTAAAAGTTGATGGTGTAGGTGTTTCTGTATTATTATCCTGCCTTGTTTCCTTTACGACTGCATAGTTACATGTATTATCTTTTGTGATCACTGCCAGGCTGCTATTTTCTAAGACCGAGGTGTTCACTGGCTGGGGATCAGTAGTCTTGACCAACAATCTTTGCTGGACACGACTGTACTTCTCATTAACAGCTGGAGCACCAAAAGCGGAGAGGCTGAAATTATTACTCTCTTTGACCATGGGCATCGTGTTTGTGTTCATTCTGTTTGTTTATTGTTATTGTTTCTGTTTATTAACCTGTCGGGTCATAGTATTAGCCCATTTGATCACTTTGCATCAAGTATCACACTACTGGCTCAGATGTTTGATGGTTAGTCATCTTTTTTGATGTACGTTAGCTAGCAGTATAATAATGACACAAGCAACGGTGGCTTTGAAACAAGTTCACAACGAGATGGAGAATATGGCGTTGACTATTATTAGTTCCTACAATTCTACAAGGACAAATAAATCGACTTTGTCTAATTTAGTAGGTCAAATAGCCAAACAACACGATATATTGTTCACGAGACTAGTATGCAGTATCAAACCCGAACACGTTTTGCAAGTCTTTGTTTCAGTTGGTGATGAACTCTTTGGCGATAACATCATCAACTATGGGAGAATAATTATGCTGTTTACATTTGGCATGCGTCTGGGTAAGCAGCTGGTTGATAATTCTTACACAGCAGATGTGAATGTCCAAGAGATGGAAGAGCGCTTCGCTAAATCTGTAAGCTAATATATGAGTGATAAACTAAGTCCTTGGAAACTTCAACAACAAGGTAGTTGGGCGAATTTCTATACTTTGACTGTAAACCAAAAAGAAAAGAAAAATGTTGAATAAAAAACAGGCTTAAATTCCTGTTTATCGTTATTTTTGTGACTGTGAGAGCGCTTGAGTGTGGTTATATAATACAAATAGTAAACTCCCATGGGCAGTTTGTGAGAGACAGTCGACAAGTTGTATTAGCGATTGGGCAAAGTGCGAGAGTCAGTAGGGAATTTGTGAGGTTAATTGGTCAAGATGATTGGTCGATTCGATAATTTATGAGAACATTTTTCTTACTTTGCTATACATTGTTTCTCCTTTTGTTTAATAATGTCCACAAATTGTCTCTGTCTTTCATAGAACCTGCACTTGTGTAGGGTTGTGAAGCGTGGGCAATGAGCAGATAAGACGAAAATCATCAGTGGAGATGTGTGGAAAATATACATACCATGACCATATAGAACACCAATTGACCAAGTCCCACAAGAAACATATGAAATACCGTGTCTACAACATGCTGTTTTCACTCTTAATGTATAAATTTGAGCGACATCTGTAATTTGTACACTGTGACATGAGGAAATCTGTCCTTAGAATGCACCTGTATATAAATATATACATAAGACATGAAAACATATTTTGCAGTCGCAAATTTGTCTTCAGGTATTATATTAATTGTCGTAGGACGCCTTCCCCCGACTAGCGTTATCACATCTCTCCTCTATGACTATGAGAAAGGCTTAGTCGGACAATGTGATGAATTGTTTACACGCGCCTATGCTGCTTTTCGAGACCGGTTTATGTTATACTGATGGTGGGGTGTTCTTTGGCTTTACTCGGTAGCCCCAGGACGACTCGGATATAGAAAAGTGAGAGAAGGGAGACATAGTATAATATGAAATATTAAGACATTGTTTTGTTGTTTCCTCATCAGTTAAATGCATCTAGTCCTATATGTCCCCCTGTTTTATACTAGGTTTTCTTTTGTTATTTTAATGGTGTGTCGACATGAAGAAACATAATGAAAATGTGAAAGATTTATCAACATCCACCTTACCATTAGCGACTTAGCCACATGGTGAGATCTGTTTTGGTGTTGTTCAGAAAGAGGTACTTCTGCATGACACATGATGGTCGTTTTATACACGATATATGCTGCTGTTGACTCGTAACAATAGGTTGTCCTGTCTGGTTTCCCCGATCTGTTCGGTTGGTAGAGACTGCTTTGTACAGTGAATATTCTACAGTATTTACACGCGTTCTTGTCGATATGGCCTAGACCACGTGACCTGGTAGATTAGTGTGCACACAACTGCGTCTGCAATAACGGTTAAGTCCGTAAGCCACTGATCGCAATAGTATGGGAAGAACGATGCTAGTGATATTGGTTTTTCGACCACCTTATAATACTGGAGATATACCCTGGGCTTAGACGATATATTTTATAATCCCCTCTCTGAAATATGACGAGTATTATTGCTTTCCCAACCCCTTTCTATCGACGGAGATAATCCCCCAGGATTAGTCATAAATACAGATGAATATTATTGGTTTTGTAACATATGCGTCGTTTATGGATATATTGTGTTCTCCCGTTTATGTTATGTTACGTTAAGCTGTGAAGTCGGATGCCTCTGTGTTTTTTTCCCTTGGACTTGTAGACACAGCGACACGGACAGAGAGACCGACCCTAAACCTAACCCGTATGACTAACTAGACACCCCACACGCTGACGACTATTACTCTTACCAATAATACAGTACCGAGATTCGAACCTGTCACCTCGTCTGGAGCACCACCTTAGCTTATCCAACACACCACCTCTCCTTTACTACACATAGCCTGGTTACTACCACCAGCTATCGCCATAACAACTAAGTAACAAAAACATTATCAATATTTCTTCTACTCCGCTCGACCTCCCCACTGAGACCCGAACCTGGCACCCACGGAGGACACCGAGGCCATCTTGACATGTTTCTTTAAGGCTTTTCTTTAACGATCTGATACTGTATGATGATACTGTTTGGAAGCACTTATAGAGATACCCTTTCACTCACCCACCTCTAAGCTATACAACTACAACACGTACTAGCGGTCATCTTTACTTTTTTTAAGTTTTTCATTTAATGAGCTGACACCGTATGATAATAGATTTTAAGCCCCGCCCACTAGAGACCACTATTAACCAATATCTTTTATTTCCCATTGAAAATATTAAACCAACATACTTTCCCTGCCACAACAGCGATCTTAACATGATAAAGGTACGGCAGGAGGTGCGGAGACATCACCTCTAGTATACCCGCTACCCCTTAGACCATACTTTCCTCACCAAAAATTCGACCTTAACATCCCAACCATACAACTACAAGAGACCGTTGACGTCACTATACACGTCGCACCACCGGGCACCACCTTCTTTGCGCTTACTATTTACACCGGCTCCTTCCGCTCCACCCGGCCACACACATGATGAGACCGATCCTTCTGACCCCCTTAGACCAGACTTTTTTACATTTTCCCCGCCACAAACAACGAACTTAACAAGCCACAGACACGCCTAGGAGGGGACCCTTAACCACCCTCCACATACTCCCGGCACCACTGCATCCCAGCACCACCGCACCACATCATCCCAGCACCACCGCACAACCAGACACCGCCCGTTTTATACCGAGCATTATTAATACACCACCTAGTTCATTCATTGACTCATTGGCACCTTGCCGTCTTGACAGACGATAGTTTGTGCTTTAAAAAGGCATAATAACTTTTAACTATGGCGGTAGCGAGTGTGACTGATAAGGCCAATTTGCGCTGTAAATGTCCGTTCACAGTGGGTGCATGTGAACAAGTGGTCACTTCCGCCATCATGCACCATCTTACGTCTCAACGCTTGGTGTGTGACTTTTCTGCAATAATTTTCTCCTTTGACTTTATTCCATTTCTGATATTTGCCCTCCATGCAACACGTTCAGCGGCGACTTGCTCCCAATGTGCATTATCAATGCCTGTATCAATCATGTCCCGCTTACACACATCTTTGTATCGTAGTAGAGGCCGACCCTGAGATCTCTTACCCATCTGTAATTCACCAAAAAGATATCCTTTGGTATTCTACCATCATCCATCCTCCTAAGATGTCCTATCCATCTAAGTCTACAAAGACTGAGCATGGAATAAACTGTCACACAACCTGATCTTTCCAATACTTCAGTATTTGTGATTTTGTCTTGCCACTTAATACCAAGAATTCTTCGCAGACACCGCATATGAAAGCTGTTTAAGTTGTTCTCTTGGTGTGAGTAAGTTGTCCAGGTTTCACTGCCATAGAGAAGAGTACTAAGGACACAGGCTTGATAGACAAGGACTTTTGTTTTGGCAGTAAGCTTCCTGTTCTCCCAGACTCTTTTTCTTAACCTGTTCATTGTTGTTGCTGCCTTACCAATCCGGATGTTGATTTCCTGATCTAGGGATAATTTGCTATTTACCACTGATCCTAGATATGTAAAATGGTCTACTATCTCTAGTTCGGCGTCGTCAATAAAGATTGATGGTACCCCATGTGCACCTTGTGACATAATCTGTGTCTTCTTTTTGCTAATTGTTAAACCAAATTCAGAACAAGCATTGGAGAATGCAGATAGTAGACATTGCAATTCTTCCTCAGAGTGGGTCGTAACTGCAGCATCATCTGCAAAAAGCAACTCTCTGATCAGCACCCTCCTAATTTTGGTCTTAGCCTTCAATCTCTGAGCATTGTAGAGGCCGCCATCTGAGCGTGAGTGAATGTATATACCACCATCCTGATCATGAAATGCATATTTCAGTAGAAGTGAAAAGTATATTCCAAAGAGGGTGGGAGCTAGTACACAACCTTGCTTAACTCCACTCTTGATTTCAAATTCTTCAGAAGTTGCACCATCAAACTTGATTATACCCTTCATGCCTGTGTGGAACGATTCCACAATGGACAGAAGAGTTGGTGGGCAGCCAATCTTCTTTAGTGCCTTGAACAGACCCTCACGACTGACCAAATCAAATGCCTTTGTGAGGTCGATGAAGGCAATAAACAGTGGTTGATTCTGTTCACGGCATTTTTCTTGCATTTGTCGCAATGAGAATATCATATCAGTGGTAGACCGGTTCTGTCGAAAGCCACACTGTGATTCGGGGTAGACTTGATCTCCTAGGACTTGAAGTCTGCGCAGAACAATTCTGGCAAATACTTTTCCAACAATACACAGAAGTGAGATACCCCTATAGTTGTTGCAGTCGCTCCGATCGCCCTTGTTCTTGTACAGTGTTATGATGCTTGAATCTTTGAAATCCTGTGGGACTTGTCCTTCACGCCAGCATAGCTCTATTAGCTGGTGGATCTGTATAGTGAGTGTGTCTTGCCCACTCCTGATAACCTCTATTGGAATCCCATCCTTACCTGGAGCCTTGCCAGATGCAAGTTCATTTATAGCACGCTTAACTTCTGTTATGGTGGGAAGTGTGTCCAGGTGGTCAAGAGTTGGTAGAGCCTCTATGGCGTTGAGGGCATCATCCGCTAGTTTGGTCTCACTTGAGTAAAGCTCCAAATAGTGCTCTACCCATCTGTCCATCTGCTGTTTCTTATCAGTGATGATTTCTCCAGTCAAGGTTTTCAATGGTGCACTTCTTTTGATCACTGGACCGCAGGCTTTCTTTATTCCTTCATACATGCTTCTTATGTCTCCCTTATCACTTGCGATTTGAATGGACTCACATAACTTGATCCAATAATCATTTGCACACTGCCTGGCAGCCTTTTGCACATCCTTCCTAGCTTGCCTAAGCTCACTCAGAGTGTTACGCGTTGGTCTTTCCTTGTTTCTTAAGAGAGCTTTCTTCTTCTTATCAATCAAAGGCTGCAGAGTCTCGCCGTTGGCCGCAAACCAGTCCTGCCTCTTATGATCCACAGTGCCGTAAACCCCTACGGCAGTTTTATAAAGAGTTTCCTTAATTTGACCCCACTTTTCATTTACTGTACAATTTTCTGGTGTATCAGTGAAAGCGTCTTCAAGTTGCTGTTGAAACTGAAAGCACTTTTCAGGATCATGAGTGTTAATAATATTAATCCTGAGGCTAGATTTGTGTTTAGCTGTGTAGATTCTCTTTGGTCTCAGTCTAACCCTTGCAACAACCAAAGAACCAAAGAAAAAAAACCACCTAGTTCATTACGACGACGATAATCCCCTAGATTAGTTGTTAGGAGAATGAGTATTGATATTTTGTCCCACATTGTGCATGTACAACTCTGTGTTTTTTTTTTAGTTTTGACATTTTAAAGAAAGAGTCGGTTGTCGTTGTTAGCACGAGTAGATACCCCGCTACTCGATGGACACCACTTGGCCGGACTAGTGGGCAGTTTTCGATGACCGGTCAGGTGACCACTACATGGGGGACAGCACCACCTTCTTTGCGCTTACTATTTACGCCGGCTCCTTCCGCTCCACCCTGACCACACACATGAAGATCCTCCAGATCCTTAGTAGATTTTTTTTTCTTTTTAAATTTACCCTCCAAAAACACCGAGCTTAACATGCCAATCACACACCTAGGCAGGTGTTAGGAGGAGTCAATAGCACACCACAAGGACCGGATCCTTCTAGAGACACCACACAAGGAGCTGGAAGTAACAGTAACAGTAACAGTAATTCCATAATATATCCTCGTCACAACCGTTGCCGTCTTTACAGATGATATTTTGTGCTTTAAAAAGGCATAATAATTTTTATCTATGGCGGTAGCGAATGGGACTGATAAGGCCAATTTGCGCTGTAAATGTCCGTTCACAGTGGGTGCATGTGAACACGTGGTCTTTTCCACCATCATGCACCATCTTACGTCTCAAACGCTCTGTGTGTGACTTATCTGCAATAATTTTCTCTTTGTCTTTATTCGATTTCTGATGTTTGCCCTCCATGCAACACGTTCAGCGGCGACTTGCTCCCAATGTGCATTATCAATGCCTGTATCAATCATGTCCCGCTTACACACATCTTTGTATCGTAGTAGAGGCCGACCCTGAGATCTCTTACCCATCTGTAATTCACCAAAGAAAAAGAAAAACTTCTCAACATTCCATCAGATGCCACAGGATATCGACACAGGTGTCATCGAAGAACTAGAACCAGGCATACTGAAAGAAGACATCGGAGAAGTCGTCAGATTAGACCAATTGAATAAATCACTGGGACAAGACGAAATACCAAAGGAAATAATTAAGACAGCAAGAGAAGAAAGAACAGCATGGCTACATAGACTATTTAACCATGTTTGGGTAGAATAACAGACACCATGAGACTGGGGGAAAGCCATAATTGTTACAGTTTGGAAAAACAAAGGCAGTAAAAGAGACTGCACACAATACAGGTAGGTCCCGCTATATGTCGCTTCGGTTTACGTCGTTTCGCTATAACGTCGTTCTCACAATGTAACATAACTTCACTTTAGATCGCTACGCTTCTCCATAACGTCGTTTTGAGGCTGGGACAATTCATGCAGGTGCTGACAAAATCAAAGAGGGTGCTAAAAACGTAACCCCTTTGAGTGCTTCCAAGACCACTCGTACCAAAAATATTCTTATGTAGAACATGGAAGCACTATTGGCCGTATGGATTGAAAACCAGACCCAACGGAATATGCCTGTGAACAAGATGGTTATCCAAGAGAAAGCAAAGTCTCTCTATAAAGATCTAGCTAAGAAAGCGAGTGAGAGCAGTACTAGTAGTGCTGATAATAGTTTTGGAGCGAGTCATGGTTGATTTGAGCACTGTAAGATGCGTTCACACCTGCACAAGAATCAGACAACAGATGAAGCGGTGAGTGCTGATTATTGCAGCTGCAGAGCGTTTCCCTGCAGAGTTAAAGATCATGATTGAGGAGGGTGGTTATTGTGCAGCAGACATTGGACAATTTTTTTGTTCAAGCACAGATGAGCCAGGAAAAGAGGCAGGAAGAGGTTACAGTTTCATCCTCAGATGGAGAGGCAGAATTTAATGCCTCTACGTCCCAATAACTCTACCACTCGCCCTCCAACCCACCTCTATTTGGCCAATAAATATCAACAACCATGAAAATAAACATTACTGTGGTACACAATACACTATTTCATTTAATTCTTTGGGAAATGGTGTTTCGCTATACGTAGCTTTCACTTAACGTTGCGTTTTCCAAGAACGTAACCCCGACGTTAAACGGGGCCTACCTGTACAGAAGTCATTTCCCGTTTGAGTCGTACTGGAAACATATTTTGGCAAAATTCTTGAGAAAAGATTACGAAATACAATAGAACCTCAACTAGGCGAACCACAGCTTGGATTTAGGGAAAACAAACGATGCACAGCATCTTTGCTCTTGGACAACCCACAGAAAAATCAATTGAATTTAATGAAACACTCTACTTAGCCTTTGTTGACCAAGAAAGAGCATTTGATAGAGTAGATAGAAACAAGCTGTGGGAAATCCTTAAATGATATGGAGTTAGTACATATCTAATAGACTTATGTAAAAGCTTATACAACATTTTTTTAAATGTTGCATATCTCTTGCACGACGTTGCAAGAGTACTATACGTAACACCAGTATTTTTCAGCTGTTGTTGATGTACTAGGCAAATTTTACGTTCAGTAGTTTGCCATTGCTTTCTGAACGACCGGTTCCCACACCAACACGTTATAACACAACGCGACACGGTCTGTTGCACAAATCGTTTGCGACTGCGTTTCGAACGCTTAGTAAGCGGCTCACGAACTGCGTTCGCAAGCTTTGGCCATGGAGACAGGCTTATACAACATACATAAAGTCGCTTAAAAGTCAGCAGGGTCGACTTCATTGCACCGGGTTGTATCTCATCTGGCTCCGTCTCTTTCCGAAGCCCGGAAAGCGTCGCACAAAGCACGAACTCGGTAGCTCTAGCGACGACCCACAGGAGTCTCCGTAAAATTTCACTCGTGAACCGAAAGACGCGACCAGGAATCAAACCCACAACCTTTGGAGCCCAAGTGGTCAAACGGCTTGACCACTTAGCCACGGAGTCTCCCATGGCTTATATAACATAATGAGAACAAATGGAGGACACTCAGAACCCTTCACCATAAGATCCGGAGTACGACAAGGCTGTGTCCTTGTCGCATAATACTGGAAGGTTAACGACCCTACGATAAAAACAAAACAGAGATCGACTATATCACACGATGATTGAAGATTATTGACCCTAGGATCAGAGAACAGAGATCGCTTCTGTCCCGAGGTGATTGAAGGTTGTTGACCCTAAGATCAAAGAACAAGAGATCGGAGATCAAAACAGCTACCACTTGTTTGTTGTGAGACGGGGGCCGGTAAACCACGATCACAACGCTTTGAACACCGAAGACGGAGTTACGATCAAGCAATATCACAACCCTTTGAATTGGAAGACGGAGTCCCGATAAACAAGATCGGAGGTCTTTGAAGTACGGAAGCGTATGTCCGTGATCCCGAGAAACGAGTGGATAATCATTGATCTCCCGAAAAGATCGTTCATCAAAGAAGATTGTCGGCATGTTGTTGTATGAAGATCAAAAGACAGGAGAAGAGAACAGGGGGCTAATTGGTGGAATATACCAGTATAGTTATACCGAGCCAAAGTATAAATAGTCTGAATATACTAGTTTAATTCAGTGTGCTACGAGATCTTCCACGAGAGGAAGTGGTGATCTGTTCTTGAGCTAATACAAAAGGGATTTACTATGTTCCGCGTTGGTTGAAAACAACGAGCATTTGTACTGGATGTGCCTATGTATTCCCGATTCAGCCGAGGATAGTGGTTATAAGGTAGTAGTGATGTAGCGTAGAACTCGAGCATAGTGAATTTGCGAGTGTGACCGTAATATCGAGTGTCGGCAGCATTTAGCTGAGAAGTAACTTAGTGGTCGAGTATGGTGTCAGTGCACTCGATAGAATGAGTACTATGATAATATAAGATTAGGCCGTAAGGGGGGAGATAAGGATAGGTCTATGATAGGAGATTCTAGTATAGGTGTTTCCTGGGATTTCTGAGCTTTCCTATGACTTTTCCTTGGGAGATGTGTGTGTGGATGGGGAATGTGTGGGTGGGGTGTGTGAGTGGCTTAGGGATGTTTAGGTGGGTGAGGGATGTGTATGTGTCGGGGTGGGATGCGTGAGTGGGTGGAGGATGTGTGTGGGTAGGGGTATTGCGATAGAGAGATGTTTGGTTGGGAGTGAGGGGGTGGGAGTGTGTGGGTGCGTAGTGGAGGATGTGTGCGTGAGTGAGTGTGTGTTGGTAGACGGGTAGGGAATGCGTGTGTGAGTGGGGAGAGATGTGTTGTGTGTTGGTTGGGGATATTGTGTGGGTGATGTATGTGTGTGTGGATGGGGATTTTTGTGGTGTGTGGGTGGGGGTATGTGGGGTGATGGGTAAGGGTATCTGTGTGGGTGTGGGTGGGAATATTGGGTGGAGGATATATGTGTGGTGTGTAGATGGAGATGTGTGGTGGTATGTGGGTGTGGGATGCGTTGGTGAGGGATATGTTTGTGTGCGATGCGTGGGTTGGGAATATTGCGTGGTAGGGGATGTATGTGATGTGCGGGTGTGGGATTGTGTGGTGGGGGATTGGGTTAAGGCATGTGTGGGTGGGTGGGGGATTGGGTTAAGGCATGTGTGGGTGGTTGGAGGATGTATGTGTGGGTGGTGGGATGTGTGTGAGTGGATTGGGGATGTATGGGTGGTTAGGGAAATGTGTGTGTGTGTGTGGGGGGGGGGTAGGGAGATGTCAGTTGGTGGGGATGTGTGTGTATGTTTTGGGGATGTGTGAGTGGATGTGCGATGTGTGGGTTGGTGTGGGATTGTGTGCTTGGGTGGGGAATATGTGGTCGATGGAGATAAGGCTGTGGGATGGGTGGTTTGAGGTGTGGGTGGGGAGAGGATGTGTGGGTTAGGATGTTATGTGGGTGGGCGTGGGGTGTGTGGGTTGGTTGGGGAATGTTTGTGGGTGGCGAGTGTGTTTTGGTGGGGGGAACAGGTGAGGGCAGTGTGTGTGGGTGGGGGATGGGTCGGTTGTTGGGATATGTATGTGACCCTTGGTGTGTGTGTGGGTAGGTGGGGGTTGGGTGATGTATGGGTAGGTGGGAGATGGGCCTCATAACATAGTAATTTGCCTTGTTTATGTTTACAACATTCATTTCACAATGTTTATTTTTCTTCCTATGTAAATGTATAATGCTCTTGATGAACGAAAGACGAGTCATTGGAAGGGCCGAATGTAAGACGGGCCTGCGGGCCCAATTTGTGACCCTAATAAAGTTGATTTGATTTGATTTGAAGAACTCCTATGTCTTATATCAGAGGCCATTTCTCTGAATATATAGAGGTTACTAACAGATAATGGCCTCACCTCTAATGAGTCTGAGTTAGGTTGATACCACCTGGTATTGTCTCTTCGACAGGTTCCACTGGAAAATGCAATAGCTACCCTCCTGAGAAGAAGGAAATTACCATATTCTGGTGCTGGTGATAACTATCAGCAAGATATGAGTCTTGTACCACAACTAAGGTCAGCTAGTTCTAGAAATAACGGAAACATAGAATGCAGTCATGATAAGAGAGACTGACAGCAGAATATATATTTCAAACACCAAAGAACTAAACGTCAATATTGTTCACATGAACTATAATATAATTGGAAAAGCTGTAACGCCAGAACATTTTCTTTGAGTAACAGAACATTTAGTGAATTAAATGAAAGCAGTGTGTCGGTGATATATCTATAGACAGTGTTTTGATTATTCATTCATACATAGACGATAGTACATCCTAGTGTATCGGATGTGTAGACATTACCTGGACTATAAGAACGTTCATTTTATTGGATATATAAAACTGAAAGACATTACCTACCTAAAACGCAGAGGTGAACATACTGTTTCATTTCAAAAGTTCAAGGATTATTGTGAAGTAATCAACATCATTCAGAGAGATATTTCACTTGGTGAGCGCATTCCAGTTCTGTGCTGTTGTGATAGACCATGGCCGTTGCGTGATGAGAACTGTGATGTGGATCTTAGACTATCAACCTTGTCTCACTTACACGATAGAATACACTACAGATGTCTTTGCACCTACACTATACACACCCATGACACATTTTATTTATTAAATAATGTTAGTATTTATTGGAGGACAGTGTTGTGTGGGTATGTTCTGAAAGAATGTGAAGAGGGGTATGGTCTTGAGATAAGAGAGAGAGAGAGAGAGAGAGAGAGAGAGAGAGAGAGAGAGAGAGAGAGAGAATACAAGACGGGAAAGGGGGTGTGTAGACAAAGGTCCGGCAATAGACCCAAAACTGGAAAAAGGGAATTTGAAGTGTGCTTGTTGATTCTACTGTCTCCCCAGAGACGACAAGTGACAGTCCTGTCCTTCCTCTTGTTCATAACCTATATGTTGTTGTTTGTCCATCAAGAATGATGATGACCATTCATTTCATCCAGTGGGGTTGAAGGTGTGGAGCCGTGGGTTCTAAGATGGCTGATAAGGCCTATTTTGGCTCGAAATGTTCTTTGACAATGTGGGCAAAGAATGCTTGATGTCTCTGGAGGAGGATTTCCTGCAGTGGTTTTTCTGTCCTGCCTTTTCTTCACAGCTCTTGCAGTCCTGGTTGCCTCACATATGACTGCACCTTTGCGTAATGATGCACGCCACGAATTTCGGTCTCTGGCTGCAGCCTCCCAGGTGTCATGATGAATTCCAAAAGCATTCAGTGAAATTTTCAGAGAGTCTTTAAAGCGTTTCCTCTGGCCACCTTGGGAGCGTTTACCACAACGCAGTTCGCTGTAAAAAATTCCTTTAGGGAGCCTGTGATCTGGCATGCGAGTCAAGTGACCAGCCCAACGAATCTGATTCTTCATCAGTAGAGTGTGGATACTGGGCATGGATGCTCTTTCTAGGACTTCAGTGTCTGGAATCTTATCTTGCCATTTAATCTTCAGAAGCTTCCTTAGGCAGACTGTGTGGAAGTGGT
Source organism: Cepaea nemoralis (assembly GCA_014155875.1). Taxonomy (NCBI): domain Eukaryota; kingdom Metazoa; phylum Mollusca; class Gastropoda; order Stylommatophora; family Helicidae; genus Cepaea; species Cepaea nemoralis. Next base: position 493,850 of record JACEFZ010013890.1, on the reverse strand, counting down.
TTAATTTCCTAGCGTGTCGCTGATAAACAGTCCAGGTTTCACAAGCATATAGCAATGTGGATAATACAACTGCTTTGTAGACTTTTAGCTTTGTTTGCAGGCTTATTCCAGTTCTGTCCCATACATTCTTGTACAGTCTGCCAAAAGGCCGCACTGGCCTTGGAGATTCTTGCATTCACTTCATCATCAATTGTGGCAGCTTGTGACACAGTGCTGCCAAGATAGGTGAATTTGTCCACAACACTTAGTCTATGATCATTCACTTTGATATTCGGCACAGTGTGATTATTCCCTGGAGCTGGCTGGTACATAACTACAGTCTTCTCCAAGTTGATATTGAGCCCAAAGTTGGCACAGGCATGTGAGAAAGCTGAAACATTATGTTGCATGTCCGCCTCTGAGTTGGCGTATAGAGCGCAATCATCAGCAAACAGGAGCTCTCTGACGGTGTCGCTGTTAATTTTGGTTTTAGCTGTCAGCCTTTTGAGATTGAATAACTTTCCATCCATACGGTAGTTGATGTCTATTCCAATGTTGTCGTTCTCGAAGGCATTCATCAACATGGCTGAAAACATGAGGCTGAACAGTGTTGGTGCCAGGACACATCCTTGTTTCACTCCATTGGTGACAGGAAAGGGTTCAGACAGTTCACCATTTTCCTGTACTCTTGCCTGCATGCCGTCATGAAATAGCCGCACTATTTGGACAAACTTTCGTGGACAGCCATATTTTGCCATAATCTTCCACAGTCCTTCTCTGCTGACTGTATCAAAAGCCTTGGTAAGGTCAATGAAAGTGGAGAACATTTCGGGGTGGGGAATATGTGGTCGATGGAGAGAGGCTGTGGGATGGGTGGTTTGAGGTGTGGGTGGGGAGAGGATGTGTGGGTTAGGATGTGTATGTGGGGGGCGTGGGTGGTGGGTTGGTCGGGAATGTTGTGGGTGGCGAGTGTGTTGTGTTTGGTGGGGGGAACAGGTGAGGGCAGTGTGTTTGGTGGGGGATGGGTCGTTGTTGGGGTATGTATGTGACCCTTGTGTGTGTGGGGGTAGGTGGGGGTTGTGTGTGGGTGGGGTGATGTATGGGTAGGTGGGAGATGAGCATCATAACATTGTAATATTGCCTTGTTTATGTTTACACATCATTTCACAATGTTTATTTTTCTTCCTATGTAAATGTATAATGCTCTTGATGAACGAAAGACGAGTCATGGAAGGGCCGAATGTAAGACGGGCCTGCGGGCCCAATTTGTGACCCTAATAAAGTTGATTTGATTTGATTTGATTTGAAGAACTCCTATGTCTTATGTCAGAGGCCATTTCTCTGAATATATAGAGGTTACTAACTGATAATGGCCTCACCTCTAATGAGTCTGAGTTAGGTTGATACCACCTGGTATTGCCTTTCGACAGGTTCCACTGGAAAATGCAATAGCTACACTCCTGAGAAGAAGGAAATTACCATATTCTGGTGCAGTGATAAATATCAGCAAGATATGAGTCTTGTACCACAACTAAGGTCAGCCAGTTCTAGAAATAACGGCAACATAGAATGCAGTCATGATAAGAGAGACTGACAGCAGAATATATATTTCAAACACCATAGAACTGAATGTCAATATTGTTCACATGAACTACATTATAAATGGAAAGGCTGTAACGCCAAAACATTTTCTGTGAGTAACAGAACATTTAGTGAATTACATGAAAGCAGGGTGTCGGTGATATATCTATAGACAGTGTTTTGATTATTCATTCATGCATAGAAGATAGTACATCCTAGTGTATCGGATGTGTAGACATCAGCTGGACTATAAGAACGTTCATTTTATTGGATATATAAAACTGAAAGACATTACCTACCTAAAACTTAGTGGTGAACATACTGTTTCATTTCAAAAGTTCAAGGAGATATTGTGAAGTAATCAACATCATTCAGAGAGACATTTCACTGGGTGAGCGCATTCCAGTTCTGTGCTGTTGTGATAAACCATGGCCGTTGCATGATGAGAACTGTGATGTGGATCTTAGACTATCAACCTTGTCTCACTTACACGATAGAATACACTACAGATGTCTTTGCATCTACACTATACACACCCATGACACATTTTATTCATTAAATTATGTTAGTATTTATTTGAGGACAGTGTTGTGTGGGGTATGTTCTGACGGAATGTGAAGAGGGGTATGAGTCTTGAGATAAGAGAGAGAGAGAGAGAGAGAGAGAAGACGAGAGAGAGAGAGAGAGAGAGAGAGAGAGAGAGAGGACGAGAGAGAGAGAGAGAGAGAGAGAGAGAGAGAGAATACAAGACGGGAAAGGGGGTGTGTAGACAAAGGTCCGGCAATAGACCCAAAACTGGAAAAAGGGAATTTGAAGTGTGCTTGTTGATTCTACTGTCCCCCCAGAGACGACAAGTGACAGTCCTGTCCTTCCTCTTGTTCATAACCTATATAGACAACATATGTAAAGAAACCAGCCAAACAGAGAAGGCAAGAAAACCGCATGACGAACTGAACACAGAAGAAGAACCAACAGCAAATTACACCATTACAGAACTCCTATTTGCGGACGATTAAGCACTAATAGCAAAATCAGAATTACAAGACCACATGAATAGTCTAAACGAAGTGTATAAGGAACACAACAATAAAATTAGCATTAGTAAAACAGAGCTAGCACGACTATAGCACTGCTGATTATCTTTAAATAAAGTCATTTTGATATACATCATAACAATATTGAACATAAGCTTTCAAGTTTAGGCTAACTGGGCGCTGAATTGGTTAATAAATTGTTTTGTATTTACTTAACCTATGCACTGACAGGTAGCCTTGTGACATCATGATGTATACCATAAAATACAAGTGTCAGATGGAATTTCAACATTGGGCAGTTATTGTTTTTGTTGCTGGTTAATTTATCAATGCACAACAACACTCGAGCACTCTTGAACTGGCTGTTTTTTTATATTCTTTCATTCGTTTTTATCATGGTATTGCGATTTTTCCATATCCCAGACTTGCTGTATTATATATGTTTCTCATTAAGGCATGACACCTTCTTTAGCTACCTTATTTTCTTCTTTAATGTGTGTAAATTGCATCATAGATCATCAGATCATAGTAAACAGAACAATACATATCCATTCTCGTACATCTCACAGGACCTGAACGTAGTGGCGTGCAGAGGGGGTTGCGGGGGGTGCGACGGCCCCGGGCATCCAGCTGGGAGGGGGCATCCAATTAGGGAGAGGGGGCAGCACGGTGCAGTGGGAGGGGAGGAGGAATGAATTAGGGAAAGAACAATTTAGGGGCATCCAATCAAGGGGTTGGCCCCGGGAATCAAAGAACCTCTGCACGCCACTGCCTGAACGGGTTATTGTAATGGTTCTAAATGATTTAAGCTAGGATCATCTGTCAGAGCCTAGCTATGCAGCGACATCGTTACGGCACCCGGCGGACAAGAGTTGTCGGCTGGCGAGATTGTTACCTGACACGCGACCAGCGGTCAGGCTGACGACAGACGCACGCAAGCCACGTGACCCCACCAGAGGCAGTGGGCCGTGTGCGAGATAGCGGCAGACCAAGCTGGGACAGGACATCGAAAGGACGTGTGTGATGAGAGCAAGGCGTTTGTGTGAATCTCTGTGGTTGTAAGCCGAACGACTGATATCTTGAGCGTCAGACCTATGAGCTGTATTGTGGTTGTGAGTTATATATTGTAGATCGTTGTAATTATCGTTCTGTATTTAATGTGGCAATAAATCCATAGAACTTGTGTTGCTGTGTCTTACGTCGAATCACGTTATACGTTATACTTGTACTGTCTCACACGTGTTAGCCAACGAGCCGAATAGAAGATCCTGACATGTGTGGACGTGGGTTGCTCGTCTTTATTTAAGAACCTAATATATTTAGACGTGTGTTGTTCGTCTTTGTTATTTAAAACTATAATTCTTGTACTTGTAAAATTTGTCAAGGTTATAGTGATGTACATGTGATCGGAAAAGTCTCAGTGTGATCCATTTCTACATTGTCTAAATATGTTTAAGATCATTAGTAAATGTACAGTACATATTGTTTGATCCTGTAAACGTGTAAAACATTTGTAATTCGTGAAACTTGTAACCGTTTGACCTTGTCAACATTGTGATTTTGTCGCCATTTTGACCTTGTCGCCATCTTGTAAACTTGATGTCTATGTCCTTACTGAATGTCATCTTGATGTAAGTGATGTGTCATCAATGTTATTGAGTGTTGAAATACAGATAGATTGTCTTTGTGTATTGAGTTTGTGGAACGCAAAGAGTTTTGGAAAGAGTGTAACTTCTGTTGAAAGAAACACTGTTGACGACAAATTTACGACATACAATTATACTCGACGCCAACCAAACCTTAACAACACTTAGTGACTTGCAGGCACACACCAACTAACACACGCTAACTTATTTCTCTCCAAAAACAAGCAGGTTTTTGCGTACCATCCATAACCTTGCCGTAGAGGTCACTAGTGGTTCCGAAGTACGACCCTACAGTTTTTCTAGCCCGGTTGCCCAATCTTTCGTCATCAGATCCAAGGGCACTTGAGTATATTTTTCTTTACTTTAACTTTACGTATGCATTAGTGGGCACGCATCGTATAGTCAAATCAATTGTAAGTTGTTTTCCTACTAACCATTTATAATATATTTTGTGTGGTTGATTGTCATTGACGTATTCTCTCCATCATGTCGTCATTATTTGATTTCATCGATATGGGGTTAAAATTAAAGTTAGAAGGTGATGAATTAACAAAATGGAGTGAGAAGAAATACGCTGAATACTGTGAACGCGAAGATAGAGCAGCAGAAAGAGCTCTAAAACAAGCAGAAATGGCTGCCAAGCAAGCTGAGGCAGAAACAGCCTTGAAACAGGCAGAGATTGAAAAAGCTGCCAAGCAAGTAGAGGCAGAAACAGCATTAAAGCAAGCTGAGATAGACAGTGAACTTAAGAAAGCAGAAATAGCAGCGCAGAGTAAGAGGGAAGAACTAGAATTACAGTTGAAAATGAAACAACTGGACACCGAGACTGCAATGAATAAAGAGTCAAAGAAATCTGAAAGACTGGAAAAAGAAAACCAGTACAAGAAGTATCAAGGTATCGTTCGTAACTATACCTCGGGTGACTGCATAGCAGCTTTTACCCAAAATTTTGAGACATTAATGGAACATTACCAAGTTCCACTTTCGGAATGGAATATTCTATATATGAGGAGTCTATCTGGGGAACCTCTTAAAGTCATTGAAACAATCCCCAAAGACCTCAGAAAAGAGTACCATTATATTAAATCTAAAATAATGGCACATTTCATGTTAGACGAGGCAGGGTACAGAGAACAATTCAGTAAACTGAGTCCAAAACCAACTCAAACGTTCTCTGACTACCTCTGTTTAGTCCGAGACATTTTCAGCAAATGGACTTCATCAGCCAAAATTAACAAAAATTATGATAAATTAGAAGATCTCATTATTCGAGATAAAGTTATTTCTTCTGTCCCATCATCTTTTTCTAAGTTCTTACAAGAAAATGAATGTACAAGTGTGGAAGAAATGGAAAGACGTGGGTCAGCCTATTATACGGCAAATAAACAGTGTTTTGCCACTGAAGCTACTGACAGTAACTGGGTAGCAGCAGCCAACTATGAGAACAACTATAGTAGGCAAAAACCACACAGGCCTACCTCTGATAGAGTTAGACAATGCACTCACTGTAAATTGTCTCACCATTTGAACGAGATGTGCGATAAAAACCCAGGGTACCTAACATACTTGCAAAATATGGTAAACAGACAAGACATAGAACGTAGATCGTTCAAAAGTGCACGTAAATGTTTTCTCTGCAAGGCTTACGGTCACTATCGTATGGATTGTAGAGGCAGGCATATGACCAACAAAGCCAATGCCGCCTTGTTCGATAGCTCAGCGTCAGAAGACGAAAATCCAGAAAAACATCCTGTACATGCAGCACAGGCTTGTGATGTATTTAGTGCCAACAAATGCACTGTCTGTAATACCTTCAATGAAAATGGTACCTTAACATGCGGGCACGCCGTCCCTATTGCCAATGAGGAAGCTAACTTGGCAATAGACTCAAAATGCAGTTCAGCAAAGAACGTAAGAAAAGTGAACATCACAGACATGAAGACAACACCAGACTTTGTACCATATTGTAATAATGTTGTTAACATCACTCAACCTCATTCTTTATATAAAGAGGTCAATGCTCAACAAGAAAGTGAGGAATTCAACAAAACCTCAAAACTGTCGTTAGGAAAATTAACATTCCATAAAGGTTACATCAATGACACAGTATGCACATGTGTACGCGACACAGGGTCCTGTCTTATCGGTCTTCGAAAGACCTTAGCTGATCCTAAAGACTACCTAGATGAGTACATCTATTGCAAAACTGTTTCAGGGACAGTAGAGAAATATCCCATGGCATGGGCCAATATAAAATCACCTTTCTTATCAGGCAGAGTAACTTGTGCTTTATTAAACAATCCATGTTGTGATTTATTAATTGGAAATGTATTGAATGTGACAGATTACATAGAGTCCAAACCTCACACAAGAAAAAAAGCTAACATCACAACAAATACTGCCTTAACTACCCCACTCATCATACAACAACATGATGAACAGACCAAGATACCACACCATACCAACGTGATTACCATCTCAGAACAAGAAGAAATAGAAACTGGTGTGTATCAGCACAAAGAAAAAGGTGCAGAAAACAAACAATTTACAACAGCGAAGAGCGATCACAAATCATCATGGTATACACTATACCTCCTGTATTCCCTGTTAACTACACACATAACCAAGTGCACACAGTGGATAGTGATACTTGCACTACTGAGCGTGTATACAAAACAAATGCCTTCACAAACAGTTATATTTCCACAGCATCATGACACAACACAGATGATATTACTCATGACAAACCAGCAGACTTTGTTACTTATGTCATTACTGTTGAACCAAATTTTGTTACTGCCACTCATAAGCTCTATGTTAAATCAACTCATACAAATACCTATGCTGAACAATGTAAAGCATCAGTCGGTGGAATTACTGACAAAAATCAGCAACAAATTACCCTACATATTTTGGAAAATATACACAAATTGCAAAAGATCATACAAACATGCACGATTACATTTCACAACTATACATGGTGTATTATTATTGTTTGAACTATTGAATGTATACACACATGTACGAGTGCAGGTTTGGAGATAGCACTCAAAATGATCTCAACATGAAATTTGAAAATCCTTTTGGAAGATTTTAACCGTAACCCACTCTATATCTTTAGATCCAGTAACTCCAGACTTGCCTTGTCTGCTATACGACTCCTCCTATCTGACATTCCTAAATATCATTCACTATACTGACGACATCTGTGTCCATACAGAGACAATGACGGAACATATAAAGATACTGGAACAGACACTAGAACGTATCAGACAGCACGGACTGACAGTGAAACCTTCAAAGGTGAGCATGGCTTACCAAGAGATATCATTTTTGGGGTACAGAATATCCAATGGCTTTGTCATGACAGACAACAAAATTGTCTCCAAAATTCTAAAACTGTCACTTCCAACAAATAAAAAACAAGTCCGCAGTTTGTTGGGACTTATCAACTATTACAGAAACTTTATTCCTGATTTTTCAGAACTGACTGAGGTTTTTTTCTAACTTACTAACCAAGGATAAACCCGAAAATGTTGTAAACGATGAATGCCTACGAAATGCATTTCATAAAGTTTTGGCTCACTTTTCTGATAAGAATTCCAAAAATCTTATTCTTAAATTGCCCAACATTCATTTACCTTTCAGGTTAAGAACAGATGCTAGCTCCGTTGCCATTGGAGCAGTCCTGTTGCAGGAATACAACAACATCCTGCATCCAATTTGTTTCCTATCAAGAAAACTAAGGCCCCGAGAGCGGGCATGGTCCATTCCGCAATTAGAGGCATTGGCCTTAGTAGAAAGTGTGACGAAGCTGTCCAGATATCTTCTAGGACGTCATTTTATCATCGAAACTGACAACAGTCCATTACGGTATATAAATGCCGGAGTACCATCAAATAATATGATTGCTCGCTGGTCCTTAAAGCTTCAAAATTTCAGTTTCGAAGTTCGCCATATTCCCGGCAGAATGAATACAATCGCCGACCTTTTGTCCCGTTGTCCGACCGACCCAGTAAGCAATGTCTGAGTGCACTGTGAAATATTACACTCAGCCCAACACAGCCACCAATGAGTGAATTTTGTTGCCATTCACCTACTGTGTAAGGTCTATTATTAAAATTGTGATACGGTTTTACAAACCGACATGTATAATATACTTATTTTAACCAAGTCATGTAATGAGTGTAGTATAATTGTGTAGTGTGTGTTAGAAAGAGAACAATATTAATTGTATATATACACAAGAACAGTGTAACAGACGCTTAACCACTTACCAGAAGCGAACTTTACCATTGTGACATCTGTGAGTGATTTTCTTCACCGTCATATTTTAACGACATGTGCAAATGTGGACCGAACATTGACTCCTACACCACCTCTGCAGCGAATTTAATCCAAATTGTTCGACGTTTGAACATCCGAAATAAGAACAGTTCGATCATTATCCATAAGTTGTGAACACATCGGAAACAAGAACATCCCATCATAATCCGAGAGTTGTGATACTATAACATCAAACACGAACTTTGATAACGTTTACCATCCGTTAAAACCGAAACAGTTGTGTTCAAACACCATAACAGCAACTGAATTTTGCGTTTCGTGTGTATTTCCGGTGTAATTTAAAAAGTATAGCAAAATTAGCAGACGATATACAAATTTTCAAAAATTTATGACAATTGTAAAATCCTTGTGAATCTATAAAATATAATACACAAATTTGGTACTTATTTATTTTGATTAGTGTAATCTTAGAATCATATCTTGATTAACGTATTCATATTACCGACTTTTTCTCGTTAATATGAAGAAACGTCAAGCAATGACGCTAAGAAATTAAATAATTATTGTAATGTATAGAATTTCTTGAATGTCAAAATGACTTCCCTTGCATTTGTCAATTACATCAAGGGCCATAATGTGAAACATATTCATTAATGTGTATTGTATAGATAGACATTTTGTTGCTCAAATGGTTAGCACAGCAGGTAGGCGTCCACCAAGCATGTCATAGAGCTGCCAACATTGCAAACCAACATAAGAACTCCTGACCAAATGAGGGCAGAGTTTAAGTGTTTAATACGACTAATACAAAGCCGTATTTCAGTCTGGCTAGATGGTTGTTGCAAAACAATCATATTATTACGTTTTTTTCAAATAGCTGCGAGGTAGATGCGTGAAGCTGGTGCTACTGATCTGACTGGGTATTATTGCGATGGAGGTAACCAGGCATCAGGGGGATGAAACCTGAATTGTGTTAAAAGTTGTACTTCATTTGTCATTTCGATGCAACTTACATTTTGTGTATATATTTCCATGCCTTATATGTATTTTCATGCATAACACTGGGAAAAAGTAGTCTCTGACATGAAATTAACACTACCCCAGTATATACATACATCATGAATGAAAGATGGCATCTTTCATTGAGGTACCCGGGGAGAATGTCAGAGCCTAGCTATGCAGCGACATCGTTACGGCACCCGGCGGACAAGAGTTGTCGGCTGGCGAGATTGTTACCTGACACGCGACCAGCGGTCAGGCTGACGACAGACGCACGCAAGCCACGTGACCCCACCAGAGGCAGTGGGCCGTGTGCGAGATAGCGGCAGACCAAGCTGGGACAGGACATCGAAAGGACGTGTGTGATGAGAGCAAGGCGTTTGTGTGAATCTCTGTGGTTGTAAGCCGAACGACTGATATCTTGAGCGTCAGACCTATGAGCTGTATTGTGGTTGTGAGTTATATATTGTAGATCGTTGTAATTATCGTTCTGTATTTAATGTGGCAATAAATCCATAGAACTTGTGTTGCTGTGTCTTACGTCGAATCACGTTATACGTTATACTTGTACTGTCTCACACGTGTTAGCCAACGAGCCGAATAGAAGATCCTGACACATCTCTCACAGACTAACTAGTCCTCGTTGCTTCTTTTGCGTATGCCTACAGATCCCTGAGATGAGCTCATTGAATGAGGCTAGCACTCACAATATCCTCTAATTAAATTTATATAAAACATATGCATTTTACGTTGCAACATTTATGCTCTGTTAAGGATAGGACTTGGTCTACAAAGTGTGGACTGCGACTTGTCCTGCAGCCAGCAGGGTTAGGATCGGCTAGCCTCTCCCAGGACGGGTGAAAAGTTAAAAATAGTAGATGACCCGCAGACTACACAAGTCAACCCCCACCTCCACGTAGTGAAGACCGGGAAACCATGACCGCGAGATCATGGGCTAACGGGGATATGGCTCGCCATAGGAGATGGACTCCCTATGGTCAGATTTGTGTCCTAAACCTGCGACTGGCCTAGCAAGCCGGCTGGGGATGTACATACTACTTGTAGAAAAACTAAGAAGTGTAAACGGACTGACCCAAATGGATATAGACCCGGCAATGTTAATGGATGGGCGGAGTGAACAGCAGAGTCCATGGGAACATCGATACATGAAGCCCATAAGCGGGCACTCTCCAGCTGTTTATACTTCACCTCGACGCCGCAAGGTACAAGAGGAACATGATGAGATGAGAAGGATAGAAAATGTTTTTTTTTTCCCCTACACCGATCATACTGGACAACCAAACCAGCTCAAGGTGACAAGAATGCAGTGTTAAATACACATGAGAACAAACCAAGCACATTCATCTTCTAATTATATTCACATTTTCTTGACAGCAGACATTCTCCAGTAATGGAATCATGAAGTGAAGTCTGCATATGTCATTAAACTTCTAGTCAGTAATACCACCAACGTGCAGGATTTATCCTACTAATTATATGAATTAAGAAGATACAGATTATGGTCGCCACTAGGAAGCAAGAACACCACAATGTAATATACGGATAAATGGGAATATTTTTAAACAAGTGAATCGGTACAACTATCTCGGAACAGTCCTAGCATCTGATAGGAATAGATTAAAATAAGAGCGCAGTGCCGAAGGTAGGCTTTTGCAAGATGGAAAACATACTGACCAATAAAAAGATGTAATTTGCAATGAGAAAAAGGATGTTGAAGTGCTACATAGAACCTGTACTTTTGTATGAATGTGAAGCGTGGACAATGAGCAGGGAAGCTGAAAAACATCTGTTGGCTGTAGAAATGTGGTTTCTGGGGAAAATGCAAAGAATACCACGGAGAGACAGAAAAACCAATGACCAAGTCCCAAAAGAAACAACGAAAACCCTAAACTGATTAGAGAAATTAGACGTAGACAGTGACAGATTTTGGACACGTTATGGGAAGAAATAAATTGAAGAACTTGGTGACAACTGGCAAGATTGAGGTGAGAAGAACAAGGGGAATGCAGAGAAGTAAATACCTAGCTGGCGAAGCATTGGCCACATGGCATGGTCGAGACAAGAACACAAAGCTCATCCACGATTCTGGTGATCGTTAGAGATGACGAAACATGATCGCCTACGCTTATCGGCATGGCACATAATGATGAGTTTACTATGTGCTTATTTTGCGCACGGAACGTTTGGTGCGCACGACCCGCGTTGTGTAAAGAAAGGAAGGAAGATAGTGTTGGTCAGTTCGAGCATGGAGAGTGATAGATAGAATCCCGTGTTCGAGGTAATTTGAAGTTTAAAATGTTAGATGGCGGGTCGGGGGTTATCCTTGAGGATAGGGGAGACGCTGGAAGAGTTTTAGAGAACTCCATGTGGACCGAATACCGTATGTATGATTATAATAAATCGGGTGGACTGGAAATATGGCTATGATGAGAAATCGGGGGTCAAAGAGCTAAAGGTCAATAATATTATAACGCCTCGAACCCATGGATTGCCACAGCATCTCAAGTGGAGAGGGGAAAAAAGCACAAAAGGGGGGGGGGGGGGGGGGGTCACTGAAATGGGGGATGTGGTTGGGGGGGGGGACTGAAACAAATTGGTCAAAGTAGGGAGCCCTACGAGAGTGAGAGAGGGGTGGGGGTATTTAGAATTAGAGGACGTTGGCTACATTGGACATCACAAGTGCACAAATGGGGATGGGCGGGACATGGCTGCAATCGACCAGGGGGGGGGGGGGGCATAAGAAACGTTGAAGCGGGCACAAAGAGATATCATAACCCAGACCTTTTTTCTTTAGAGAGGAGTGAGTCACGCATAGTTATGTACGTCAAAGGTCAGTGTGTGGTGTCCGACTTTGGTATGCATTTGTGCATGGTTTGTATTCCTCTAAGCAGATGCTGTTCAAGGTAACGACTCTATCGGTACGTCATTTTTAATTCACCGCAAACAAACCGAGTAGTTATTTTTAGTACTGACCTAGATCTGGTGAGATCGTCGATTTTCAGAACAGGGATATCGGGATTCACTTCATGGTCGGTCGACTAGTGTGTTTGCAGCAAACTGTACCAAAAACTGCTCGTTATTGTTTTCACAAACTGGCCCCTAGATACATGAAAGATGAGCACAGGCAGATGGGACGTACACAAGATAAGACGAGTAGCACAAGATATGGATATACACTCCCACGACAGAAAGAACTCTCCGGGCCCAGAAGCATTTACTGAATCCATGATCGGTCTAGCAGTCCACCACATACTCAACGGAAGTGATCGACAACACATTCAATTTATATGATTCTTTACTTCAATAAATACATTACACAATAGCACTTGATTGCCTACTACTTGCGAAATCAATTATATGTCTGTATCTTTAATTAATAAATGCATTATCCCTTTTCAGGACCCCCCAACATATTCCATTTAGCATTCCTTAATTGCACAGAGTTTTTCACGTCACACAAATGACCCTACCCCATACACAAGTTGCATAGTATATCAACCCATTAAGGATTCACACTTATGTCACGTGATTTCCCACAATTCCTTTGTTTGCGGTTATTTAAAAATGAAGCACCACTCTATCTACCCGAGGATAGATTTTTCTTTCCTGACAATTTTTGCCAGGACAGTGACGTTATGGCATACTCTTTGCGAGGAGCAAATGCCACATGATTTTCAAGTGCACGGCTTTCACACACAGGACCTGCTGTTTTCTCTGGTATCCGAGAAGGATCCGTATCTTACTTCATTTCCCAGGAGATCAGAGTGACACTTGATATCTTTAGATGGGATGGTTATATATATTTATATCTTTATCTTGTCTTTGCAGTTTGTAATCCCGCATACCGCGTTGGAAACACAGCTGTGGCCAATTTGGCAGCAGACTGCCTTATGTTGGATTGTTAAGAAATGGTATGGGTGCCGGTCGTTCAGAAAGGAATGGCTGAACGTAAACTTGCCCAGGAATCACTAACAGCAAAAATGCTCGGGTTAACTGCTATGTCCTGTAAGGGATACGCAACTAACTATTTTAAACTTGTCTTCTATCTATTTGAAGCAGGAGTATGGAAAATTGGAAGAGAGAAAAATAATGAAGAAAGGGTCCGCATGGAATGCACTTTTCCCTGACAACAACAACAAACAAAAAAACAGGACAGAATGAAAGAACAAACAAACAAACTTTATTTTGAAAGAGTTAAGAACCAGGCACACAGGCCCGCCTAACATTGAGGCAGACATAAAAGAATAGACGAGTGTATAGGTTCTAATGTAGTGAAATAAAATGCTAAACTCGTGATGGGAAGTCAACAATAACTCACTGACTAGACTGAACAAGCTAAGTCGAACAAATCAAATAATGACAACATCTATATAAATTTATTGCCATCTAGAAATTCTCCATCCTGTAGCATAATATTTCATATAAAGTACAATACTATCAGCAATGAAACACTCAATACAATAGTAATCAACAACCTTCAATATTTCCACATAACAACATAAATAGTTGTTGTATAGTTTGTAAACAAGACTACTTAAACAAGTATAGTTTGTAAACAAGACTACTTAAACAAGTATAGTTTGTGAACAAGATTTCCGGTCCCCAACATGGTGGTTAGGGATTGAACTGTTAAGTCCTCTGGCGTGTTTATACTTGTGGCTACAGTTTGCATTCGCATTTTCCTCATGTTGGACTGGTAGTACATGGTTCCGTCACTCTGCTACTGAGTGCGTGGCGCGACACTGTGAGCTGTGAAATTCATGTGGAATGCTTTTACATCTGTCCACTGTGAGCTGTGATATTCATGTGGAATGCTTCTACATCTGTCCACTGTTGTTTGCACAGTGAACTGCATGTTCAGAACAATGGCTGGCTGTCGCTGAATTGACTGGTTTGCCTTTTTGGTTCACGAGCGCATTTTTCAGGAAACTCCTAGGACTCATCGCTGGAACTACGGAGTTCGTGCTTTGTGCAGGACTTTCGGCAGGTCACCCTGTGGAAAGACGCCGAGCCTTATCGGATATAACCCGGGTCAATGAAGTCTTTTTAGTTACTGCCGATTCCATCAACGATGAACTGTATTTTTTATGGAGGAATTATTGTGTTGGCATTCTGCCGGTGGAATTATGCACAGTGAACCTGTGTGGGCTGTTGGCTTGCTGAGACTCCTGTCTGTTCCACTTTTCACATTGGGCAGTGAGGAGCATTTTTTGTGATATTCACTGGCGCAAGCATTGAGCATAATGGGGATGACCCACTGCCGTAAAGTTGTAATCGTGACTAACCAACTAGTTTGTGAACAAGACAACTTACCATAGGAGTAGGACCATACACAGCTAGACAGTTATTAAAACAATAGACAGCAAGCAACCAGATTGTTGCCACATTGCAAACAAGTATGAAACTGTTATATGCCTGAATGGCATGCCAATTACTAACAAGTAAAATAGTTATCATACACCCAAAAGGTAACAACCAACATTCAGGGTAGCTGTGACATTAATCATTATAGGTCCTTGTAATGTTGCATGTGCACACAACTGAGAGTTGAAACTGAGCATTCGCGCTGTCTCAATGCAAAATACCAGAGATTGTATTTTCTCTAGTTTATATACTTGTGGCCTTGGGACTTATTCTAGAAATGTCTGGAATATCATCTCTGTCTGTCTGTCTGTCTACCTAACTGTGAGAGTTTGTGTAAATGATATATGTATGCAGGTATGTATGTATCTATTTATGCATGTGCATGTGTCTGTGTTTCTGGCTGCCTGCCTGTCTCATAACATATGCATTAATTTACAAAAGATGAGTGATTGGAAGGGCTGAATGTAAGAATGAGTGCCCAATCTGTGACCTTTGAAAATAAAGTTTGGTTGTTCTCTCTGCCAATATTGACTAATTTGCTAAAATGCCACCACAGTGTTCATGTGTTCACATCCGCACAGAGGCAGGGATTTGTTAAACTGACCTGCATCCACTCAGCCTAAAATTGCTACCAGGAAATGTTATGAGAAATCGAAGTGGTGTGCCTGTGCAGTAACTGAAGCAAAGCATATCAATCACTGTACTCTACCTGGCATGTTGTAATCAGGTGACAAGCAGGGTTGGCGTGTGACTGGCTACCCACAGACACATTTGACACACAGATGCAAAATCCAAGTACATGACTGTCAGGGTAGGGGGCTGAAAGAGTGCTACTATTTAACTATATAATACAGTGGTTCTCAATCGGTGGGGAATCCCCCCCCCCCCAGGGGGGAATTTTAGGGTTTCCAAGGGGGGGGGGGGGATGGAATTAAGATTATTTCTATAGTGTTAATACAAGAACCGATTACTTGATATGGTTTTTCCCTTCATACTTTACGGTTCTGTATGTATCACCCTTTTGAAATTCATTTTATAACGTAAGTAGATCCGCAAATCACATTTTATGTAGATGTCTAGACTTGTTTTAGTATGTGCTATTAAATTTAGCTTCAATTATTACGTATACTGTGTAGAGGCAGGGGGAAATTTTTAGGAAGGCAATACAAGGGGGGGGGGGGGGGGATGACGTTCTACAAATATGGTGAGGGGGGAATGACGTCCTAAAAATATGGTGAAAGGGGGGGGGGGGCACGGACCAAAAAAAAAGGTTGAGGACCACTGATATAATAGATTAATTGTTGAGGCATGGATAACATGTAAGATACACAAAGTTCAAGTGTCACTGAGAGGACAACTCAACACCAGTAGCTAACATGAGATCATTCAGTGAAGAGACATCGAGCCAGACCGTTGCCTGATGTAGCCTCATCTGACTAAACACTGATCCGACAAGTTTGGAGGTCTTGCTTTAGTATTTATAGTGGCTGATCGGCTGACAGGGAATGCACCTCTAGGTGGCAAATTACCTATGGACAAGGGAGAGGTGGTCGGGCGCCTGTGGAACCAGGTGGAGAAAGTGGTGTAACAGACTGAGAACCTGTATGTGAAGAGGATGATATGGCAGGGGATCTGCAGGTGTTCTGGACGAATCTCACAACTGAGAGTGAAGACAAGAAGAACTTTCAATCAGAAGGCGGTTGGAGCAATTAGTCATACACGGGGGAGTCAATAAGTAAGTCACAAACGCAAAAAAACAAACAAAAAAAAAAAAAAAAAAAAAAAGGTGAAAATTGCTAGGGGCTAAGTTGGGGCTGTAAGGTGGATGTTCCAGAACTTCCCACCTTAGTGCATTTCCTTATGAATGTCCTTTGCAGGTAGTCCTTTTCCCCACAAAAAATGCACAACAGCACATTGCTCTTTGGTTGTACACTCAGTAAGTACAGTAGCCATTTTGTTTATGTGCTGTGCATGCGCATGAGACACCTAGCACCATCTGACAAATGGGAATATCAAGTTTAATGTTGCTGTCACCTAATGACACCTGTGGAAAACACCAACTACATTTACCTGCCATCCCACAGAACTGTGTGACTTACTTATTGACTCACCCTCGTATAATCTTCATTGACTGTTCAACGAGGGCACAGAGCACTTGTGGGAATGTCCAGTGATGTCGATTCTTAGCTCATAACTCATATTTATAATAGGATAGAATGTTTTAGTGTATTACTGATGATGAGAATAAATGTTCATGGTTTCTTTCCTGTATGGTTCATTTTGTGGTCTTTTAGGTAGCTTGTGTGAGAAAATGCTGCACCATAACCATTACAAGTGTAAAGTTTCTCTCCTTGTATGAATTATTTCGTGCTTCTTTAGATAGGTTGAATGAGAAAATGCTACACCACACACATCACAAGTGTAAGGTTTCTGCCCTGTATGGGTTATTTTGTGTTGTTTTAGATAGCTTGTTCGAGAAAATGCTGCACCACAGATATCACAAGTATAAGGTTTATTTCCTTCATGAGTCATTTTGTGCTGTCTTAGATAGGTTGTCCGAGAAAATGCTGCACCACAAACATCACAAGTATAAGGTTTCTTTCCTTCATGGATCATTTTGTGTTCCTTTAGATAGGTTGATCTAGAAAATGCTGCACCACAGATATCACAAGTGCAAGGTTTTTCTCCTGTATGGATCATTTTGTGGTGTCTTAGATGGCCTCTGTGAGAAAATGCTGCACCACAAACATCACAAATGTAAGGTTTCTCTCCTGTATGAATCATTTTGTGCTGTTTTAGATACCTTATTTGAGAAAATGCTGCACCACATAAATCACATGAGTATGGTTTCTCTCCTGTATGGATCAGTTTGTGTTGCTTTAGATTGCTTGTGTGAGAAAATGATGCACAACAAACATCACATGTGTATGGTTTCTCTCCTGTATGGATCAGTTTGTGGTCTTTCAGGATGCTTGTGCTAGAAAATGTTGCATCACAAACATCACATTTATAAATCTTATGCACTGTGTGGATTATTTTGTGCCGCTTTAGATGGCTTGTGTGAGAAAATGCTGCCTGACAAACATCACAAGTGTAAGGTTTTTCTCCTGTATGGGTCATTTTGTGCCGTTTCAGATAGCTTGCATGAGAAAATGCTGCACCACAAACATCACAATTGTGAGGTTTCTCTCCTGTATGAATTATTTTGTGCTGTTTTAAATGGCTTGAGTGATAAAATGCTGCACCACAAACATCACAATTGTAAGGTTTCTCTCCGGTATGAATTATTTTGTGCTCTTTTAGGCGGCTTGTAAGAGAAAATGCTGCACCACAAATGTCACAAATGTAAGGTTTCTGTCCTGTATGCAGGATTTTGTGCCTTTTTAGAGTACAGTTTGTAGAAAATGCTGCATCACAAACATCACATTTGTAAGGTTTCTCCCCTGTATGAATCTTTCTGTGCTTATTTAGATTAGTTGTGTGAGAAAATGATGCACCACAAACATCACAAATGTAAGGATTCTCACCTGTATGAAACACTCTGTGCTTTTTTAGATTACTTGTTTGAGAAAATGCTGCACCACAATCATTACATTTGAAAGGTTTCTCTCCTGTATGAATCATTTTGTGCCGTTTCAGAAAGCTTTTGTAAGAAAATGCTGCACCACAAAAATCACAAGAGTGAGGTTTCTCTCCTGTATGAATCATTGTGTGCTGTCTCAGATTACTTGTGTTAGAAAATGCTGCTCCACAAATATCACAATTATAAGGTTTCTCCCCTGTGTGTATTCTTTTGTGAATGTTTAGATTACTATTTTTTATAAATGCAGCGCTACAATAATCACATTTATATGGTCTTTCTCCTGTATGAATCATTTTGTGCTGATTCAGACTAGAAGTCCGAGAAAAAGATGCACAACAAACATCACAAATGTAAGGTTTCTCTCCTGTATGGACCATTTTGTGCCGTTCTAGGTATCTTTTGTCAGAAAATCCTGTACCACAAATATCACATGTGTAAGGTTTCTCTCCTGTATGGATCATTTTGTGTTGTTTTAGATGGCTTATGTGAGAAAATGCTGCACTACAAACATCACAATTGTGAGGTTTCTCTCCTGTATGAATCATTTTGTGCTGTTTTAGATTACTTGTGGTAGAAAATGCTGCTTCACAAACGTCACATTTGAAAGGCTTCTCCCCTGTATGTATCCTTCTGTGAATGTTAAGGCTACTAATGCTTATATATGCAGCACCACAATATTCACATTTGTGTGGCTTCTCTCGTGTAGGAATCATTTCGTGTTGGTCTAGATTACTTATGTGAAAATATGCTGCATCACAAACTTCATATTTATAAGTTTCTGTGTGAGTCAATGTGCACACATTCAGTTGTTCATTCCTAGAAAATACTGTGTCGTAAACATCAAATGTATAAGGTTTCTCCTCTGTGTGATTCATTATCTGTTGGTTCAGAAAATTGTCATCATTTTCATTAAACTCACCATTATCATGAAACTCTAAACCATCTGCTGTACTCCTACAGGTTATAACATTGCATTCATAAACATTTGAGTCACTAATTGGCTGTTTGATACAATCTTCACTTGGCAAACATACATTGTTCACATTCTGATTGATACTGCTGTCAGCTTGCTCTGTGTGACTGTCCATCGTGGTCACTGGCACTTGTCAATCTGTCTCTGCTGGGTATTCTTCTCAATACACAACTTTTATTCACCGATGTTCTGTTGCTACATTATCTTCTTCCTTGTGTCCTGGACATTAACACGGAGTCAAGCACTGCATTCTGTAAAAGGAAAATTATAGGCATAATACATTAATACCTGAAGTAAAGGTACCTTTGTATATACAATCAATGAAATAATATCAGTTAAGACACAAACTAGAATATGGCAAAAACATATTTAGAAAATCTTCTTGAGCTTTTTTATGGAACAAAATAAACATTTCATTTTAAGTCAGAAAGCTTGATGTCTCCTGCATAAAGGATATATTCATTGTGTGTGGACAGTTTAGTTTCCTATAGTTGTCTCGTTTTCCTTACTGTACTATTTAGCAATATTTATATCAGCTGCTTTCCATCATAAGCATACAGATCATAGAAAGTGTTGAGACATTTTTTTTAAACACACACATTCGCAAGTGTGCTCGCGTGCGTGCGCACGCATGCACACGCGTGCGTGCGCACACACACACATACACATATATGTAATTGTGGGACCTGGCATAGCATAGTGGCTAACAAGGTCAACTGCCTGAGCTACCAGAACACTTCCCGTGCCTTTATAACACATATATTGATAATGTTGTTGTTGTTCTCTGTTATCCTCATAAATGATGTATGGATGAAATAATGTATGAAAGATAGAGATTAGAAGGGCAGAGTCTTTGACGGGCCTGTATGGTCAATTCTTAGCCCTTGGAATATAAATTTGTTCATTTGTTCAATCGTCCAGTAATTATGTATTTCAATGTTTGTGGCAAGGATTTCTAAAACAAAAAACTGACCTACTCTACCAGGTAAACATCCCTAATATGGGTACCTTAACATGCATCACTGTGTGGGAAAAGATCCTTTACTTGCTTCACTTATTATCGATTCTGGAAGGCCATGGTAACATTGTCAGCTGCCACACTTGCCTGCCTGTCTGGTTTTATTACTGCTGTAAAACAGTGGTTAGCAAGCCATGCAAGCCAGTTTGGCGGTTACATGTTTGAACTATGAGGCATTGATTTTGATTGTTTTTTAAATTCACCAGAGCTACCAGAAATGGGTTCCAAGAAATTTCCTGGAAAGTAAAAGTGGTGGCATGATCGTGACCACATCAGCCATCAAGTGCAGCTTGGCGTTTAAAACAATATGAGGCTAGCATCATTTATCCAATAAGCTGCATCAGTCAAAAACGTTTCACTTATAATTTTGTTTTTAATTTTATCATCTTAAAAGTTGTTCCTAATGTTCCTCTTTGTTTTTTTGGGGTTTTGCATATCCTTTACAGGACATTGCAGACAACAGCAGCATTTTTCAGCTGTTGTTGATGTCTTGGCAAGTTTTACGTTCAGTAGTTTGCCATTGCTTTCTGAACAACCGGCTCACATACCCCTGTAAGTAACCAATGTGATGCGATCCACTGCCAAATCTCACGCAGCTGAGTTTCATACGAGAGTATACCGGATTACGAACAACGTCCTAAACACCTATGCCAGGGAGACCGGCTTTCCTAATTTTGTATGCTTATTTTCAACAATACTTAGTTTCATTATAAACATTTTTTCTTTTTCATTCTCTTCATACATTTTCAGATGTCAGCCTGAATATATTTAAAGAAAGCAGCAGTTAAAGAGAGCAGCTTGTTGACATCTCAGAGAGTTTGTCCTAAAACAGAGCAGATTTAGGCCAAATTGATTTTCTCTGTTCTGTGCTACCATTGGCATAGCTCTTGCAGTCATTGGGACAGAAACAAGATTTTAGTCAGTTTAGCACTGTCAGTGAATGTGAGATAACCAAGCTGACACAAAGCAAACCTGCTCAGTGAGCGGATTCCTGAGTATTTCTTTATTCAACATCACCACACTCAAATATGAATATATCCGCTTAGAAATGACATACAGGCATCATTGTGGTACCATTGGATTTGGTTTTTCAAGGTCTATATAGCTGTGGTAGTCTCGTTAGTTAATACCCAATTTGAAAGACACCAAAATACCTACATTCCCATCAGTCCAATTTTCTTTCCTATTTCCCATTGTTTCTAAGAGTTCTTCTTCTTTACTGTTAAATAAAACTCGCAGATATTCACTGAGTTTTTTTTTTTTAAATCACTGACCTATATCATCACAAATACGAAGAACACATATATATCAATAGTTACCAAGAAAGCACTTTACAACACAATCTTCCTACCAACTCTATGTTACCAATGCCAAACCTGGACAATGATTTTAAAAAAAAAGAGAAAAGAAAAATCACAACAAAAATGAGATTCATGAGAAGAATACTCAATATATCAAGAAGAAGAGATAAGATCAGAAATTGCCATAGCCAGGTTTGGCCATGCAAGTAGATTATCAACTAACAGTATACCACAACAATCAATGATGTACAGACCAAATGGAAGCAGAGGAAGAGGCCGACAACATAAACGTTGGACGGAGGGAATAACAGTCCATGGGAATATTGATATATGAAGCCCATAAGCGAGCTCTCTCCCGCTGTTTATACTTCACCTCGACACCGCAAGGTACAAGAGGAACATGATGAGATGAGATCCATCTCGTAGTCCTATAACATTGTGGGTCTATATCCATTTGGGACAATCAATCAATCATGTGCCATGCCGGAAAGCGTGGGCGGTCATTTTCTGCCATCTCACTCGATTACCAGAGTCGTGGATCAGCTCTGTGTTTCTGTCTCGACCATGCCACAAGGCCAAGCCATCCAGGCACTTGCTTCTAGGTCTTCCCCTTGGTCTGTTCCCCTCGATCTTACCAGTTGTCACCAAGTTCTCCAAATCATTTCTTCTCATAACATGCCCAAAAAATTGTGACTGTCTATGTCTAATGTCTCTAATCAGTTTGCAATCCTCATTTGTTTCTTGAAGGACTTGTTCATTGGTCTTTCTGGCTGTCCATGGTATTCTTTGCATTTTCCTCAGAAACCACATTTCTACAGCCATCAGATGTTTTTCAGCCTGACTGCTCATTGTCCAAGCTTCACATCCATATAAAAGTACTGGTTCTATGAAGCATCTCAACATTCTTTTTCTCGTTTCAATTGACATCTTTTTATTGGTTAGTATGTTTTTCATCTTGCTAAAGGCTACTTTTGCCATGGTGATTCTTGTTCTAATCTCTTCAAGGCATCTGCCATCAGATGTTATTACTGTTCCGAGATAATTGTACCTATTCACTTGTTGAAGAATATTCCCATTTACTTCTATATTACACTGTGGTATTTCGTTCTTCCTAGTGACGACCATAATCTGTGTCTTTTTACAATTTAATTCTAACCCTAGTTGTTCACTGTGTAACAACCGCATCTACTAAATTGTGCAGGTCCTGTTCATTGTCTGCAATCAAGACTGTATCATCTGCATATCTAATGTTATTGATGCATCATCCCCCAATGTTGATTCCTTCCATATCTTCAATATTTCTGAAAATACTTTCAACTATACAGGGAAAACAGATTCGATGAGTCCACACAACATGATTTTCTTGGCATCTGTAAAAAAGATAGTTTGCCATTGCTTTCCTTCCTAGCAGTGACCATACTGGTCAGTGACCGTAGCCATTGTCTCCTAAAATAAGAGATCCTCTGCCTACCGTCGTGAAGGTGGAGACCCTAACCTACAACTATCTGTCGGCTGCTTCTACTTCTATCTTCATCCACCACCTGCATCCATGGCTTTACGTAACCCTGATCGGGGGGGGGGGGGGGGGGGCTAAACGGGTACTCCGCCTTGCCCAAGGGTGTCCCGTAGACTAGCGGAGGGAAGAAGGCGCCTTACTTCTCCTTTGATAGGGGATACCCCTACCCCTCCGCAGCAGTCAGATTATATTTCTTAGTCTTTCTATGAGTAATATGAAAATCCTCCGCCGGCTTGCTAAGCCAGTCCCAGATTTAGGACAGACAAAATACAAAACAAATCTTTATCTTATCTTACCAACCAAGGGGAGTCCGTTTCCCCGTGGTGACACAGAGCCCCGTAGACCCATGACCTCGCGGTCACTGTTTCCCGGTTTAAGCAATATATTATTTTTATTAAAGTACATACTTTCAGTGTATCCGTCCAATACTTTATTTCCAATTGAAATATTTATAATATTTAGACAAATGAGTAAGACTTCTGCGGATATGGCTGAAAGAATCTGATGCTGTTGTTTTCCGGTGTATACACCGTTACCTCCCTCACCGGAAATGTAGATTGTCACTTCCATCCATAGTTGCCATTCTAGATATTTTATATCCAGATCTAGATGTTTTTGCCGGCGTCTGGATACCGTTTTCAGACGTTTGGATGCTGGATGCAATTCTAGATACTTTCCATTTGGAGTCGGATATTTTGAATACTTTCTAGATATTACTTTTCTTTCGGTGCATTTACCCATTTTATGTTTGGTCTGGACGCGCGTAAATTATGGTAACTGCCATTATTTAAACTTTGAACTGACTTGGTTCAACGCTCAACAATCTGGCAACCCCCCGGTAATGAGTAAAAGGGCGCATAAATTATAATAACATTATTTGAACTGTAAATTCATCGTGTTGTGAATTATTGCTGTGGTGCCGACGATTCTTTCTCATGTGATTTTTTTTTTTTTTTTGGTAATTGCTCGCCTTCATATGTGTCTTCCACTTTGAACAAATCTTTCAATAAGCCAAAAGTAAAGCAATATAAACAAACATTTCAGAAAGAGTGGCTGCAGGATGACATAATTAAAGATTCATTCATTCAGTAGCATGTCCTTTGCAGAACCTCGCTGCCATAACAACCTTCCGGAAACCTCTCGATCATAAGCAAGATGTCCCGCGTCTGATACATCCATCTGGAGATCTTCCGCCACATCCTGCACCCATCTTCTCTTTGGCCTTCCTCTTCCTCTCTTCCCGGGCATATATCCTTCCATTATTGTTCTCTCCAAACTATCGTGACGTTTCAAGTGACCAAAATATTTTAATTGTCTTTGTTTTATCGTCTTTAATAGCCAACCTTCTTCAATATTCAATTCTTGAAGTATGGATGCATTTGTTCTTTTCTTTACCCAAGATATTCTTAGAACTCGTCTATAACATTTATATTCAAAGGCATTTATGCGCTGCTCAGCTTGTTTAGTAAGTGTCCATGTCTCACAGGCGCATGTTGCAATGGGAAAGATGCATGCTCTTAAAAGTCTAATTTTTGTAGTCTGTCCCACTCCATAATTTATTCTGTTGTTTTAGTCTTTGAAGAGCAATTGATAGTCGCCGTTTAATTTCTATCACTGTGTCACCCTTGTTGGTAATCAGTGACCCAAGATATTCAAAATTTTCCACCACCTCCAATTTTTCCCCATTAACGTATATTTCTTTCTCCATAGTAGTTTTGTCTGTGTGCATTATCTTTGTTTTTGCCATGTTAAGATATAAGTTGTCATTTTCACTATTCAATTGGGTTGAGGCTATTAGGTTTTCTATGCCATTTTGTGTTGTGGATAGTAATACTGTATCATCAGCATATCGAATCTCTGGTATGTCATGACCGCCGATATTTAGGGCTTCATATAGCTCCCTGTTTATATCATCTTTTACATTTCTCATTATAGAAATATAAGAGATGATATTAAAGATTGGGTAAGAGATTGGATTAAGAGATGATTAAAGATTGGGTAATGTCAATTCATAGAGATGCAACTAAGGCTCGTTGTAAGTACTGCGAGTGTGAAATGAAAGCGAAAATACAAGACTTGAAGAAACATGCAGAGACTAAAAAACATAAAAATGCAGTGCTATTTAGGGATATGCCACCGTTGACATTTGTTTTCAGAACTACACAGAGTAATGAATCATCAAAAGTTGAAGGATCTGTCGCAATGTTTTTTAAGTTGTCATTGTGCAATTGTGAACTGTGACCATTTAATTTATTTGTTTAAAAACACTATTTCTGACAGTAAAGTGCTAAAGGACGTGAAAATGCATCGCAGCAAGTGTACAAATATGATCAGTAGTACATTGTTTTCTCACTTTGAAGACGTTTTGATCAGTTATATTTCTACAAATAAATATATTTTATTAGTAGACGAATCGAATGACATTTCGGTTCTGAAAGTTCTTGGTACATGTGTTATATATTATAGCAACAGCACAGACAAATCAGTTTCTACATTTCTTGGACTAGTTCACTTGGAAGAGTGTGATGCAAAAAGCATAGTCCAGACACTGAAGAACCTTTTGGTCAGTAAACATTTAAACTTGAAGAATTAGGCTGGAATTTGAACCGATAATGCATCGCTAATGGTTGGCGTAAAGCCCTTCGCCAGAGAGAACGGCAGTCACCTCAATACATATGTAATTTCTTACTTTCTCAATCTGGATATTTTTCCTAGATACTTTCCAACGAAATCTAGATATTTATGGATGTTGTTTGGGCCGTTTCTAGATATTTTTTGTCAAAAAAAAGTGGCAACCCTGCTCCATCCATCCATCATGTGCCATGCCGGTAAGCGTGGGCGATCATGTTCTACCATCTCACTCGATCACCAGAGTCGTGGATCAGCTCCGTGTTTCTATCTCGACAATGCCACGTGGCCAAGCCATCCAGGTATTTTCCTCTTGGTCTGTTCCCCTCGATCTTGCCAGTTGTCACCAAGTTCTCCAATTCATTTCTTCTCATAATATGCCCAAAAAATTTTGACTGTCTACGTCTAATGTCTCTAATCAGTTTACGATCTTCATTTGTTTCTTGAAGGACTTGTTCATTGGTTTTTCTGTCTGTCCATGGTATTCTTTGCGTTTTCCTCAATCAATCAATCAATTAAGTGCCGGCTCCACACTTCTGCACGTCTGCGTTTGATTGTTTTTGTGTCCATGAGATAGACATATTCGTCTGTATATCCACATCTCCAGGGCTTCTATGTGACTTTCTAGTTGCTTGTTCAATGTCCAGGATTCCGCGCCATACAGTAGCGTTGAATATACGTAGCATTTGACAATTCTCGTTTTTAATGCGTGGTTAATCTCTCTAGATGTTAATACTGATTTCATGCCGTTGAAAGCATTTTTGGCCATTTGTATTCTCTTTTTCATTGTCATTTCACTTCAGCCTTCATCTGTTATTATATGTCCAAGATAAGAGAAACTTGTTACTTGTTCTAGTATCTCCCCGTTTACTGTGATGTTCATTGACGACCTTTCATTTTCACTGCTAATTATCATAGTATTTTTTAAAATGTTAATATCTAAACCACTTGCTTGTACATCAACAGCAGCTAATAAATGCTGGTGTTGACTGCAACGTCCTGTAAGGGATAAGCAACATTTAAAAAATCTAAGGCACATTCTGCACTGTGCCTGTTTACTTGTTCAACTAGGTCTTGTAACTCACTTTTTGCTTGTAACATGATAATTGATATCGTCAGCATACCTAAGATTGTTTCAAGTGCAGTCTCGAGCTCCACCTCCTGTGTGTTGGAGGAAATGTTTCCCCAGAATCTGCCTTTAGCATTGAAATCGCCACAGAAAGTATCATTTCTCTCGTGACCTAATAATACGAATATGTCACTTAAGCACTGCCACTTCTGGGAATCCACACTCGCGTTACGGGCATAAACATTAATCAACACGAATGATAGACCGGATTGAACTCTTACCGCCTGTATTTGTATGTCATCATTGTCCCAACTGGACATGTCTAGCCTTTCTTCTTCTGCTGCTGTCATGGAATGCCGCCTTAACATCCCAGAATATTTTTCTCGGTCTACAAATTTGAGAGGCCAAATTGAGAAAGAATGAATTAATCACGCTACTCCACGGCTATCTAGTCGTGAGGTAAGATTATTCACAAAAAGCCTCTAGCCATGACGTAAGCTTGCAGATGGCAAGTAAAATGGGCTACTTGAGACGGACAGAACTAGATAATTTAAATTAGTCTACACCTTGGAAAACTGCTGACCCAGCGGGCTATGACACCACACAGACACATTGGCACCTTCTCGTCCAGGTAGACCCAGGCTGAATCAACAATGAACTGGGCCATTGGTTGAATAAAGGCAATTAACGCCAGATGGAAATAATAGCCATAGGGCGGTAAACAAGCCAAGTCAACTCAGATCGGCAGACTCAGTAGAGTGTGAAAACAGACCTTGTAAAACCGGTCAGCTGTGAAGTGTCAAGACTGGCCACACAAAGTAAATGTTGGCTATTGAAACTGAAGCAGGAATACTAGAGGTGCCAGGTGTGAAATCACTGATAAGTCTCAGGGGGCTAATAATGGTCAGACCCACAGGTGTGAAGGCTAGTGTGCATGCAGAAAGAATTTTTATGACTGGACAGACTTGGAGTTAATTGCAATTAACGTCAGGAGGAGATAAGAAGAATTTATGAATGGAATTCCGGGGAGATAAGTGTCTACTGCTAGGCTAGGTATAAAAACCCCTGCTAGACTTTTTCCCTTTAGATTAAGTCTGACTTCAGAACAGGTAGGAACTATCTCAATGTTTGTAGTCATATGCATGATTATTATGTTAGATTTCACTACAAAAGTTATTTCTTAGTTACTGATTTTCAGTCTATATCTGATCTAGGTTATTGCAAGAACTATCATTGTCATAGGTTACTTGAGTGTTCTTTCTGAGTTCTGTGTTCAATATCGGATTGCTTTGAGTGCTGCCTTATGTGAGACAGATCTTCTCTGGGTATACTTTTAGGTGTCTTGGTAGATGCTTGGCATTTCTTTGTACACTATCCTAGTTGCTTTTTGGTGTGTGCATTTGTTGTACAGAATATAGTCAACTGACTATTTAGTTAATTCTTACAACAGCAGTAACTAAGTGGTGATTAAACCGGGCAGCTCAGCAAATATGGCTGGTCTGTGTGGGAACTTCAATTAGACTTGTTGTATATCTCATTTTGTAGCTATACAATATTAGTACTCATTAATAATGCCTGATGCTATTATGTTGAGTATCATTAGAGGTCCATCTTGAAGTAATATAATGTTTACGGATATGTTGGATGTATGTATGTGTAATTTCATATGAATATACGATGCTAGGAATATGCTTCGTACATATTCTTTTTGTGTATATACGTCTCACTTCGTATACATACAACCTAACTAGTGCATTATGCTATGATGTTAAAGTATCATAATATGACTAGTTTAATCAATATGTTTATGTGTATTGGATGTTTGATATATTGATTTGTCATATGCAAGCCTACCAATATGAAGTGTTATGCTATTGTCTGCGCATTGGCACATTGGCCAACGATTGCATTTGTAGCAGAGGTGTAATGGTACAGACATTACCCACAAGTGTTATAGGGTATATGGTGCTAAACCTTTTTCATCGTATGGTGGAGGGTAGTTCACGGAAGTCTGGCACAGCTACTGGTCACGGCTTGTAAGCCCGGATGACCCGGCATTATTATAATACCATTACCGATCCTGTGAGCTGCTAAACTAACTTTGGACGGAGCGGCTGTACGACACAGAATTTCTGTATTAGCGACATGGACATGGGGCGGCAGAAATGTAATCATTACAGGCGTGTGAGACAATTGAAAAGCCCGTCCCAGACTAAAGACAGTAGGGAGAAGGAGGATGGTGAACACAGTAGAGCTGGAAGATAAACTTGGCCAGACTGGTCATTGTATATGTTTGTGTTATGATATGTTTTAATTAGGATTGCGCTGATGTAGAACTGATATAACACATTCTTGACTTCTTTCAAGCTCTCACAAGGAGCACCTATGTTGTAGATCTCAAGGACGATTGAAGACTGGGAGTGTCAGGACTGACAGGATCGTCAGAATACCGGCAAGCTGTTTCTTTTGTTGAGTCTACTGGAGAGTGGGGATCTGGACCACAGTTCCAGATAGATGAAGTAACAAGTAAAGTTACGTAATGTTTCTCATCACAATATGTTATATGATTTCATCATCCTCATATTAAAAACCATCAGATGTCTATGATTAGTAAATAAATGTTGTAGTATTGTAACTCATAGTTCTCTCGTTATATTTTAATTCCAATTGTGCATACGTGTTGTTGTGTACATTGGTGGGGGTTCACTTAGACACCAAGGAAGGGAGCAGTCAGGGAGAAAAACCTGTACTGAGATAGTCGTCTATACTAATATATTTAGACTTAAAACATCTATCTTAGCTAACCTTCTCTTTCCCATTCCTTGGCGAATATTCAGCACAGTTCATTTCATTTTGTAACGAGCCACTTGGAGCTGTTCGTTGGATATTCATGGGCTTAATCTGTAGTTCAGCCATATAGATTTTGTCCCTAGTCAGTTTCTGACTATTTGGGGTTGTTCGCCAGTGAATTATACTTCCATCTAGCCGGTGGGGCACCCCGACTTCTGACAGCTGCGTTCATCCGGAGTTTTTTTCTTTTTCTTTTTCGGACGTGATTGCGTTGTGCCTGTTTACAGCAAAGCTGCGTTCTTGCGCTGTTAGGCCGACACACCCGACTTCTGCGGGCATTTGTTGACCGGGTTTACCTTCCCGGGATGTCTAGCTCTGATGCCACCATGCTGTCGCGAATCCCAGATGTCGCCTGTTGTAGAAGCATTTGAAGCCGGCAATTTGGAGTGAAACCATTAAACCCATTGACCTGGTTTGTATCAACAGTGGCTGTGTCACCAAGCCGTCCAGGTGATGAGGACAGTGCTATTGATCTGGCGCTGGTTTCTACTTCACTAACTACAGTGTGTAGATGGGGTGTCCTAGGGTACCACGGCAGCGACCACCAACCTTGCAGCATATTGGTGGAGAAAGGCAGAACCAGGCAGCACAATTCAACGGTCAAGACCTTCCAGTATGACAGTACAGGGCAAGATGTAGTGAGTAAAATAAGGCGTGACAAGCGCAGCTGGGAGCAGCCACGGTGGTGAGATTTTGAGGTGGAGAAGGCCTGGGTGAATAAGCGTAGTGCTGTAAGGAAATGGCAAATCGCCAAGAAGAACAGAGTTGCCCATCTTAGTCCCTGCATGCACTTAGAAAGAGAGATGCACAAAAAAGTAAGTTATTTTGTATCGCGTAATAACCATGCAGAATACAATAGGCAAGCTGCTGGAGAAGGTAATTGCCAGAAAAATATCAAGCCAGCTAGAGAGGCAAGGTGTTTTCCCACCTACCTTGGGAGGATACCGTCCAAAAAGAGAAACCTGGACCAATGCAGCAGTTTTTGCCCATGATGTCTATGAAGGTTTCCACTCAGGCATTGAAACCTTTGCTGAAACGATGGATCTTGTGGTCGTGTACAACAGAGTACCATTTGATTTTTAGATTCTTCAGCTTCTTGAACTCAAGATAAGTCCTCTCCTCCTTAGTTGAATCGCTGCAGCCCTCTTCCAACGGAAAGTAGTTTTTAGATGTGGCAGTTGCATCTCGGAACTAACAACAATATATCCTGGCCTACCACAGGGATCACCATTATCTCCGGTGCTGTTCAACGCCTACACTGTGAGAATCACCAGCGAGCAGATCACGGGACAGGGGAGGACATTGTCATATGCCGACGATGTTTTAGTGTATCGTCAGGGTAAGGATAGAGATTAAGTTGCTGTGGAACTAAAAACCGAACTCAATCGAATAAATACTTGGTGTGTTGAAGCTGGGGCAATGGTCAACCCAACAAAGGCAACAGTGGCATGGTTCTCGTTGAATAATCATATTGTCAACACCCCAACACCAACTGTAAATCTGTGTTCAGAGAATGTGGAAAGAACGCAGGCAATGCATCACCTGGGGATACGTTTTGATCGAAGCCTTTCTTGAGCACATAGACCAGGTCATAACAGAGGCCAAGCGGGGTTTGGCTGCGATGAGAGTGATGGCGGCAGCAAACTGAGCAGTGCCATCTATGTCTTCTTGAGAAGAAAGAAGAAGAAACTCCTGGTTTTACATTCTGGCACGCAATTAAAAGAGATGTGGCAAAACAAGAACACTACGCAGGAAGCCAAAGAAGATTGATAAACCAACACAGAACTTGCGTCGTGAGCTGCTACACGCTGCGGGATTTGCTGAGGAGGGGATCAGAGCATTTATGGACTGAATGGTTCGATGTGCAATGAGGATGATCTGTCGACTATCTAACAAACTAACTATCTATATCTTCTATACGAGGGGCTGGTCATGTCTGTTTTGGAGTGTGCAATGGCGATCCTGACTGTCATCAAGCGATGCTACAGGCATTATGGGATAACTTCTCTCGCACCACACAAAAAGACTTGTCAGTCGTATGAGAGGAATTGAGTACACATTTTTATTGCCACTGGCTCTTACAATACATCAATGCACAAAACTGTCTCTAACGAACCACACATGAATACACAGAAACTTCCTATCACTAGTCGTCCCTAGCCCTACTGCTAAATCTATCTACTCATCTAAAGAAATACGCATCGACTCTAAGCGATGTGTTCCCTACGAAGTCTGTCCCCAGTCTGACAATTCTCTGCGTGCTGATTACACAGTACACGGAAGGACCTCGTGCGTACTTCGGCTTTTGCGTGCTACATCATTCCACACGCTTATAGTAGTAGTCTACTCTTGAGTTCTATTCTAGTTCTTGGTGTCTATCACGTTGGCGTGATTATACCGTGACCAGAGTGCTTACTCTCTGGTTGACACTTCCGTGTCTCATGAGAGAACTGTTTGACAGTTCCCCTCCCTACACCTACCCTGCCCTCATGTTGGGGCACTGGGTTACCTCTAATCTACTTGAGGTAGACCACTCATTCAGGGTGGTCTTCCCTCCTATCTAATCTAGTCTTTGACACACACCCTCCCCTCCTGTGTTGCGTTACAAACTTTGACTCATGGTTGTGACGCAAGAGGTTTCTAAAAAATTAGTGTATCTAATTTTTTGTCAAAGACTACTTGGTTCTGGGTAACTCAATAGACCTCTACTGACTATTGTCACAATGTAGTATTACTTTACTTGGCTACTGGTGATCGCCACAAACTTGTCTGGTTGGCGTGAGCCCTCTTCTCAATCGCAATATTATATTTATTAGAGGTTTGTCTGAACCGGACCATTGTCTTATAAGACCTGCCCTCAAATAGCAAATTAACTCACTACCCATACAAAGTTGATTTTCTTAGGATCAACACACGGATTGCTTCATGTCCCCCATATAATATTAAACAACCCTTGCACAAGCTTTGTGCGATAGGATTCACCTATCTCGCTTCCGCGTGTAAAGTTATCTTTCACTGTTAAGTTAGTGTTTCGTTGTCTATTGTGTCCCCTGACCCAGAGTTATCTTCCATTGTTCTAAAAAAATGTATGCACTTTACATGTTTGTTTTCCTGGTTGTTTGCGTGTTTGGATGTAACTAATAGTATACTTTACCTTCTAACATGTGTCTGTCTATATTTTGTATGTAAGTTAGTTTTCAAGTGCCAGAATCCGGTTAAATGCGGTCACAAACAAGTGTATAACACTAATTCGTGACTACGTTTCCGTCTTATGAGACTTAAAATACTTTCTCTAAGGTCTACACTAAATTACACATAACACATTCGAGACAACATATTTCAACATTGAAAGCAAACGCTTGACGCAGACAAATAATAAAAAGTCGCGTTGAGAGGCAGAAAAAATCCGCTGGTTGTCCTCACTCTCCATTTATATTTTCCATTTTCTCTTACTTTCACACTTTTGTCACACATCTGTTATCCTCCCAAAAAAAAACCACTTTTATCCTCCCAATTATTTAAAAACCTTGAAGTGACACTGTACAAGTTTGGCTCAGTTTGAAAAGAATTGAGCTTAATGACTGTGCGTAACTAACTGCACGAGTCATGTATTTACAAACTATTTACATGGATGAAATAGGGTTGACTGTACCCTGATAATACTAAGCACTATATTCTATGGAAATACTAATACTAATTCTATAAATATATATATTCTAATTTAAGTTAATCTACTTTAAGGGAAGTAATCTAACTAATTGAAAAAATGAAAATGATGTGAGATGAGTTATGTACCTTTCTGAAATGAGTAATGTGAACTGTAATAAATTTAATGGGTTATTTAACAAAGAAAAAAAATGTTTTATTGTCTAAATGAAAAAATATGATTGATAATTTTACTATACATGGTGTAAATGATGTATGTTGAAATGTATAATTCTATAAGGTATAAACTAATTTAATTCTAAATAATGAGGTTGTTAAAGTGTTTAATAAGATGGAATTCAATAATGTGAAATGACATGAACTAATTGGTACTGTTCCTATCTAAACTTTTTATCTTAGTCTTTAATTAGCTGTTATTAAATTTAAAGTACTATCCTAAGTAAGTGGGTAAATTTAGTGATTTATCTAAACTAAAAAACATCTATTATATTCTATAATTCTATTCTAAATCTATATTAAAGTAACTAATCTAACTATAATTTATCACTATATTAAAAACATGTTATAATACATATCACAATAAATCAATATATATACATGGTATTTAACTACCTCAGGTTAGTGGTTGCCATGACGTTCAGAAATTGCTTTTGTTGGCACAGTTCATAGTTACACACTTGTCCTGGGTATATTAAATAAACTACACAGTCATACTTGTGTCTTATGGGTATCCTTCCACTTGTAGAATCCGCTGGTGTCGTAGACATGTATATTCGTGTCTGTTATTTACGCATTGTTCTGACACTGTTCTTCCATGCTTAACACCATTGATTCACCGGCACACAAATGGAGCATAGTAAGTAACGAGCTGTCTATGTACACACGGTGATTCACATGTTCTTTGAGCACAGTTCTTATTCTGCTGTCTATGGACACATGGTGGTTCACTGTTCTTAGCACACAGTCCTGATCATAATGTCTATGTCTTACATAGGATATTTTACACAGGTTATTTTAAGTGTACTAAATTACATCATCTTATTCTACATTTTGATGTGGAGTATCAGGTATTTCTACCTCAGATGGTCGACTAAGGGTATCAGCAAGAATGTTGTCCCTACCCTTAATATGTTCTATACTAAAAGTATAATTTTGTAATATTAACGACCACCTGTAGATGCGGTCATTGCGATGCACCCCACTTTGTATGACCGTGATTGGGGAGTTGTCGGTCTGTACTACGAAGTGATTACCTGCTAGAAATCGATATAACTTCCTTACTGAATAGATGACACTCAGGGCTTCCAACTCTGATATGGAATATCTGGATTCAGCAGGTGTGATCTTGCGGCTCACGTAGCAAATTGGATGGAAGATGCCATCATAGAACTGGCCTAGTACTGCAGCGATGGAAATCCTGCTGGCATCTGTCCTAAGATAATAAACGAGCCTAGGATTAGGCAAACGCAGGATTGGTACATTACTAAAAAGGAGTTTCAATTTTGACAATGCAGAAATTAATAATGCATCTTTGACATCTAATTTTACCGATGCTTTCAATACATTTGAAAATACACTTGTGATTTCAGCTAAGTTCGGTATGAACTTACTATAATAATTTACTAAACCCAAAAGGCTCCTGACCTGCTTCTTTGTTGTAGGCATGGTCAGGTTCATAATTTTAGTCACAATTCTATTGTCAGTTTTTAGTTGTCCTTGTGAAATGACATGACCCAAAATATCAATTTCTTGTAGGCCCAGCTCAACTTTGCTAGGTTTGACAGTGAGACCGAAGAGTCGCAACCTATCGAAGACATGTCTGAGTTTCAGTAAGTGTGTTGTCCAGTCATCTGTATGGACACAAATATCATCTATATATGTCACGGTATTCGTCACTCCATGTAGTAAATCTCTAGTTAGGCGTACGAAAGTGGCAGGAGCGTTACGAAGTCCAAAAGGAAGAAACCGCCACTCGTAGAGACCTAAAGGTGTTGAGAATGCAGTAAGATTGATGGATTGAGTCTGCATAGGGACCTGCCAATATCCCTTAGTAAGATCTAATTTAGAGAAGATTTTGGAGGTGGACATATCAAGAATAAGATCTTCGCAGGAAGGAATTGGTTCTGCGTCGATCTTAGTGACATTGTTGAGTTTTCTATAGTCCACACAGAGATGAATTGTGGAGTCTTTTTTCTTGACCAAGACGATTGGAAAGGAGTACTCATATGTAGATTTCTGGATGATTCCACTAGCTTCTAAATTAAGAATTTCCTTATTTAGACTTTCTCTATAGCTAAGTGGGATAGAGTACGGCCTGCTTTTGATAGGCTTTGAGTCCTGAAAGAAGGATGGAGTGCTCGATCCTGTCCGTCCTACCTGGAATGTCGGAAAATATGTCCTTATACTCTGTACCTAATTCTATTGTCTGTCGTCGTTGTTCTTCTGTTAGTCCCGGTTCTAACCGTATACAATCCAATGTCGCAGTCTTGTCTACAATTGGAACAGGTAGTTCCATGCCGTCGTCGTCTATCTGATTCAGTACGGTGGTGGTGCTAAGTGCGTCTTCTGTATGCTCACTAAGTGTATGCATATTGTCGGCCTTGCCAGTCTCGCTAACTAGTGTAGTTGCGTTATGTATGTCTGTCGTCTCATCAATAGGTGTGGGTGCATTATGTTCGTCTGTCTCTAATTCTGTCTTTTGTCGTGAAAAGTAGGGTTTCAACATGTTGATATGAAATATCTTTAAGTGTCCGTTTATCGATATTTCATAATCGACATCTGAAATTTTACGTACCATTTTGAATGGCCCTTGCCATGAGGTCAATAATAAATTCCGTTTGTCTGGGAGTAAAAGCAGTATGTCTTGATCTGGTTCAAGATTAATAGTATCTGCTCTGGTTGTTGCCTTAGGTGCATGTAATTTTTCCCATGCAGCTATTTCTTCGTTAGTGCAATGCTTCAATTGGGGTAAGCATCCCAAAATTAAATCAGTACAAGGGTTATCTAAAATAGCACATGTAAAGGTACCAGAAAGGAAAAGAGTGTTAATACGGGCTCTTGCCAGTGGGTAAATTTTGATATTACCCGAAAAGGTTCGGCATTTGACTGAGTCACCTGTATAATCATTTGGATTCACCAGTTCCTTTCTAAGACCGATCAGAGTGCTCCCACTGTCAAGCAAACATTGGCATGGTATTTCGTTTACCAATGCATTGTGGAACACCAAATTGCCTCTGGAGGCTAATGCTGCATTTACACTCTCAGTGGAGAATGGTACTGTATGTCCACATTCTAATTTTCCGTCTGCATGAAATTGGTGACATCGTTCACAACTGTCAAAGCTTAAAATATCGATTACACAACAAACATTTTCAGATTGATTAACAGGTAATTCATTTTCAACCTCACACTCAGTCTCACTCCCACTATCAGAAGATGTATCAATCAACATTGCACTGTTGGCCTTCATTCTTTGTCGGCCTAGGCACTTACTGGAGTAATGCCCGTAGCTAGAACAGAAGAAACATTTGACTGCACGGCTGTATGCATTCCTCTTGTTTTGTTGTTTCTTAATGACCATCTCAAGATGTGTTGGATAGTTTGGTGATTTATCACACATAGCATAAGTATCATGAAAAAGTTGGCAATACACACATTTAGGTAATTTTTGATCTTTCTTGTCGACTCTCTGAAATGGTTTTTTATTGCTACGATAGCTTTTAGGTTGGTCCTTAACAAAAGAGACTATTTCAGAGTCGATGTTTGATGTTTTAAAAATATCTCTATTTGAGGAAAAATATGCGGAGCCTTTCTTCTCGAATTGCTCTATTGTTTCGATGTCTGACTGCTGCAGGAATTTAGCGAAAGGAGATGGCATTGTAGATATGACTTTATCCATAGCTATTAAATTTTTAAGTTTTTCAAAGTCCTTTCCTATTTTTGCTGCACTAAGCCATCTATTCAGCACGCTTTGGACATTCGAGACATAATCGATGAAGGTCTCACTTGGTTTTGGTTTTAAGTTAGAAAACTGCACTTGATACCCAGGGGCATCAAGTAAAAAATGTTGCATTATCCTATCATGAATGTACTGATAGTTAGATCTAAGATCAGTTGGTATTGATTCAATCACTTTAAGGGGCTCCCCACTGAGGTTTTTCATGTAGATCATGGCCCACATATCGATTGGTACTTGATGGTATTTCAGCTGATACTCGACATTTTCTGTCCAAGCTGATATGGAATCTTCTTTACAGAATGGCTTAATAATATGTTTGTATTTATTAAGTTTATTTTCTTCTTGCTGACTCTTTAGTTTTGTAGCGGAGATCTCTGAGTGTGAATCTACTTCCATACCTTTCATCTTTAACTGTGTGTCTGATTCAATCTGTATTTGTTTTTCTTTCACTCTTGCCATTTCATCTATCTCTCTTTGCTTCAACTCTCTCTCCTGATCTAATTGTTTTTGCTTTAATTCTCTCTCCTGATCTAATTGTTTTTGCTTTAATTCTCTCTCCTGATCTAATTGTTTTTGCTTTAATTCTCTCTCCTGATCTAATTGTTTTTGTTTAATCTCCTTATCTTGTTCTAACTGTTTCTGTTTTTTCTTCAGCTAATTCTACAATCTCCTTCTGGTGTTGTCTTTCTCATGCACGTTCATCTCTTTCAGCATCTTTTGCTTCTCTAAATTTTTGATCAGCATATTGCTCTAATTCCTTTCCGGTGTGTTCTAATTCCTTGCCTGCTTGTATGAAATCAGCTAAAGTTGACATGTTGTTGGATAATTAGCTAGAGTTGATAGGTACTCAAATATTTACTCAGGTATATTAGTTGTGTTGAGTTTTTAAATGCCTGTGTTCAAAAAATATTATCCGATTACACCCTGAAAAAGAGATGCATTATTAATTATATTGCATTCAAAATAATTTGGGTATACTCATCTCAGCGATCCAGAACAATCAGGTACATTCGTTTGGCACCTCAGGTACAATCGTTTGGCCCCTTGACATACACCTTGCGTTACTCTTATACACCGCGCTTGTTACACCTGGTTTACAAGAGCATCAATAATTAACTATTTGCAAACGACATATGACTTTAGACATTTGTTTGACATTTACAATCACATGCCCCCGGACAACACAATGTGGTATAGTTAATAGTAAATGTCACTGTCCTGTCTTCGTTCTAATGTCTTCTGCGTTCCCTAACTATAGCTGTTTAATTTGTGAAAGTGCTGTGCAGACGGACTCTTATTTGCATAAAGAAAGTAGTGCCATAGTGACGGTAGAAAATAGAAAAAGTCTACAAATAAATAAATAAACGCTTTGAAATAAATATAAAGGTAATAATAATGTTCAAATAAATAAATATATTCAATAAATAGCTTTTATAACCAAATAATATTCAATATAAGCCAAAGATTCAGGCGAGCAGCCGCTTGGCGATTTGTAAACAATCTGTAGCTGATTGCAAATGGCGTAGGGCAGCTGTTTGTCAACCGCGATACGTCACAGGCGCAGCGCTATTTATAGATTGGAAAAATCGATATTGTCGCCGGCTCATTATTTTGTGTATCGCTCCGCCGTGAATCATGTTTCATAAATACACATAAATAAACAAATAATTGTTGAAATAAATTATACAAAACTATAATAATAATACTTACAAATCAGGAGAAAACATGTTCATAAAGCACAAAACATTTTAATAAGCATAAATAAACGTTAATCGGTCACGATGGGCACAGCTCGCATCATGTTCTCGTCTGCACACGCTATTTCCCACTAACACGAATTAAACCCTGTGATTAACTGACAGTAATACTATTTTAGAGCCGTGGGTGAGTGTTTTAGCTTGAACAATTGTCCACGCTACACTTCTGACACCACTTTTATCCTAGCCTGTCATCAAGCGATGCTACAGGCATTATGGGATAACTTCTCTCGCACCACACAAAAAGACTTGTCAGTCGTACGAGAGGAATTGAGTACACATTTTTATTGCCACTGGCTCTTACAATACATCAATGCACAAAACTGTCTCTAACGAACCACACATGAATACACAGAAACTTCCTATCACTAGTCGTCCCTAGCCCTACTGCTAAATCTATCTACTCATCTAAAGAAATACGCATCGACTCTAAGCGATGTGTTCCCTACGAAGTCTGTCCCCAGTCTGACAATTCTCCGCGTGCTGATTACACAGTACGCGGAAGGACCTCGTGCGTACTTCGGCTTTTGCGTGCTACATCATTCCACACGCTTAGAGTAGTAGTCTACTCTTGAGTTCTATTCTAGTTCTTGGTGTCTATCACGTTGGCGTGATTATACCGTGACCAGAGTGCTTACTCTCTGGTTGACACTTCCGTGTCTCATGAGAGAACTGTTTGACAGTTCCCCTCCCTACACCTACCCTGCCCTCATGTGGGGCACTGGGTTACCTCTAATCTACTTGAGGTAGACCACTCATTCAGGGTGGTCTTCCCTCCTATCTAATCTAGTCTTTGACACTGACTCTCAGCCGTAAGCAGATAGAAAGGATGGAAAGGATACAGAACGAAGCTATGCGCATTATTCTTGGATGTACAAGAGATACAGCATGCAGTGCGATGCGCTACCTTCTAGATTTTCCAACCATTGAAGACAGAATACACATTTGCAGAGCACGTGTCTACCTCAGAGTTAACGCAAATACACAACATCCACTGCATAGTGACATTATGAAGGTGGAGGGCAGCAGGTTAAAAAGAGGAAGGTCGCGGATGGGTCAAGCCGAAGACATTCTTCAACAGGTGTGTTCACCTGAGGACTTAGAACCTGGCGAGGAGTGGGTACAAGTGCCAACAGATTGCTGTACGTCTTTTTCAGTTTGCACCCAACTAGACAGAAAATGCAGACAAGAACATCCGGCTGCTGTGGGGGAGGAAGTACAAGCGTTGATTTTCAAGAAATCGTAATACGGTGATGCTGTCATTTACACAGATGGGTCGGTCGTCCGACGCGAGAGAAGCTCATAGGCCTTTACGGCCCAGGCCGGAGGGAGAATTGTGAAGGAGGACTCTGGTGTTTTTGTTGAGACCACAAGTAGCCTGACTATGGAAGTCACGGCAGTAAGTAAAGCAATAACACAGACATTCACTAGGGCATGTTTCCTTAGCGACTCAATGAGCATGTTCAAGGGGATAGAGATGGGATGGATCCGAAGAGAGTGGTTGCTGTCTCTGGAGCGGTCTCGGCTGGCAAAGATTAGTTTCATCTTCGTGCCAGGGCATGCAGGAGTACAAGGAAATGAGCGGGCTGAAAAGCCTGCATTTAAAGCTACTGTGGAGGGCGGACGCGTCATGGACCAGACTGACATTCTGAATGCTCTACGAGAAGTAAGACTTTTGCGAGAACCAAGTGATGACTGTGAATCTACAACCATGGTCAGACTGCGAGAACAGCAAATTAAAAGAGGTGTGGCCAAACAAGAACACTATTCAGGAAGCCAAAGAAGATTTATAAACCAACACAGAACTGATGTCGTTAGCCGCTACACGCTGAAGGATTTTGCTGAGGAGGGGATCCGAGCACTTATGGACTGAATGGTTCGATGTGCAATGTGGATGATCTGTCGACTAACTACCTAACTAACTAACTAACTAACTAACCAATCACCTAACTAACTAACCAATCAACTAACTAACTAATTAACTAACTAACTAAACTAAACTAACTAACTAACTAACTAGCTAACTAACTAAGACGTAACCTAACCTAAGATTGTTTATTATTCTTCCATTGATATTAAGTCCAGGCAGTTCAACTTGTTGTTTCTTTCTGTGCATAGGTTGAAGAGGCTTGGGAACAGTACAGATCCCTGCCATACTCCTCTTTTTTTATCTCTATAGGCGACGAATAATTATTTCCGCATCTAATTGACGCTATTTGTTCCCAGTACAAGTTATTAATAAGTCTGATGTCCTTTCCGTCTACTCCTATATCTTGAAGACAAGTAATTAGTCGTTCATGTTGTACTCTATCAAAAGCTTTCTTGTAGTCTACACAACAAACACATACTTTTTTTAAAACTTCTATATAGTTTTCAATTAACATCCTCAAACAGATAATTGCTTCTCGGGTGCCGCTGTTTTTTCTTCTTTTTTGTTGTACATCCCTTACAGGACGTTGCAGTCAACACCAACATTTTTCAGCTGCTGTTGATACACTGGGCAAGATTACGCTCAGTAGTTTGCCAATGCTTTCTGAGCGACCGGCTCACATACCTCGTAAGCTACCAATGCGGCGAGAACCGCTACCGATTCTCGCGCAGGTTACGTTCCTTACGTGGATATACGGGATTACGGAGAAAGACGATAACTCCTAGGCCAGGAAGACCCGCTGTTTTTGCGGAACCTAAATTGTTCTTCAGCTACTTCCTCATCTATTTTATGTTGAATTCTTTTTTGTATGACCTTGAGTAGTATCTTAGTTATGTGGCTCATTAAGCTAATAGTAAAGTAATAGTTCTGTACTCCTCACAATCAACAGATCTTGGCTTCTTCGAGTCGTGTACAGAGTTCGTTAAATCAATAAAATATTAGATGCCCTTTGCAGGCCGCTGCGTTCAACCCCAAGTTGATTTTCTAGCCAAAATTACTTTCAGTGGTTTGCTTTTGCTTTATAAACGAGAAGTCAACGTTTAAATCCAACTGAACGCGGTGTGTGGAACGGTAATGATAGTCAATTACAAGACAAGTAGGTGATTCACATACCAGTATGCCCACATGAGGGTGGTAGCCATACACTTCCAGGGTACACACGTCCCCTCAATTAGGTGTAATAACTCAGTTGGGGATGCTTGCTTAGCAAATGAGGGGTTTACTTGGGGGAGGCCGCGGGACCTTTTGAAACTCTTGGTTACAGCTAGCACTACCCTCCCATAGGCTGGTGCTACACGTCATCTACTGGGGATGTAGATAGAAGGGCGTGCCTGACATAAATATTTGTGTGTGTGTGTGTGTGTGTGTGTGTGTGTGTGTGTGTGTGTGTGTGTGTGTGTGTGTGTGTGTGTGTGTGTGTGTGTGTGTGTGTGTGTGTGTGTGTGTGTGTGTGTGTGTTGTGTGTGTGTGTGTGTGTGTGTGTGTGTGTGTGTGTGTGTGTGTGTGTGTGTGTGTGTGTGTGTGTGTGTGTGTGTGTGTGTGTGTTGTGTGTGTGTGTGTGTGTGTGTGTGTGTGTGTGTGTGTGTGTGTGTGTGTGTGTGTGTGTGTGTGTGTGTGTGTGTGTGTGTGTGTGTGTGTGTGTGTGGTGTGTGTGTGTGTGTGTGTGTGTGTGTGTGTGTGTGTGTGTGTGTGTGTGTGTGTGTGTGTGTGTGTGTGTGTGTGTGTGTGTGTGTGTGTGTGTGTGTGTGTGTGTGTGTGTGTGTGTGTGTGTGTGTGTGTGTGTGTGTGTGTGTGTGTGTGTGTGTGTGTGTGTGTGTGTGTGTGTGTGTGTGTGTGATATATATATATATATATATATATATATATATATATATTGATGTATCTCTGGGGGAGTATGTATTTCACATCTCACTGCAATATAGATATTTGTGACTGCGCTTGAGAAGGTTAGTTAGGTAAGACGAATAAATGATACAATTTTTCGTTCCATGTCAACGTATAAGAGACCGAATAGACTGACAAAATG
This sequence comes from Cepaea nemoralis, assembly GCA_014155875.1. NCBI lineage: Eukaryota > Metazoa > Mollusca > Gastropoda > Stylommatophora > Helicidae > Cepaea > Cepaea nemoralis. The sequence goes on along the minus strand of JACEFZ010013890.1, from coordinate 450,664 downwards.
TTTGTAACATTTTGCTATGTGGAGGGCGTGAAGTGCCATGTCACGAAAAGAACTATGATAAGATATATTGAATTGAGACGATAGTGCGCACTCTAAATGAACAGATCTATAAAAGAACAATTACAATTTACGTCATTCAAGCAGAGACCGTCTGACAAGATGCATGTCTCCGAACTGTGATTCCGGCAACGGCAAACTATATATTGCCGCCGTTAGGTCTGTGTTAGTAGGGTTAGCTAATAGTTAGTGCTAGTCATAGCATTTAGTCTCAGTGTGAAGTACGTTTCGATCATGTGCAACGATTTTAATAGTTTTAGTCAGAAGAGAAAGATTATTTTCGAGATAATAACTGACGTCTTGTTGTCATTTACAAGGAGCTTGAATGTACATCATCATTTATCACGAGTCCACAGCGTACACGGCAGTTGCCCGCATATTCTCTAGATAGCTCCTTGGCACCCACTACGCCGCCGTCAGCGCAAGGAAGTATAGGCTATGCTACAGAATGATTACATTGCATACCCTTTGCGATCAACCTCAACCCCATGTTGATTTTCTAAGTAATTTTATGTTTAGTAGTTTGGCATTGATTTATGTACGAGAAGTCAAAGTTGGAGTCTAAGCTGATGCATGTTCAACTGGCCTTTCTGCGGAGTCCTGAGTGTTGGCCAGATTATCTGGTCACCATGCAACATCTTTCCGCGGAGTCCTGAGTGTCGGCCAGATTATCTGGTCACCATGCAACATCATGCTCTCCAGAGGAAAGGTAACACCTCTACATCTGGAACAAGACAAGCTGCAGAAGCTGCCGGATCAGCAAAGCGATGCTCTAACTATTCGCCTGTTGAAGCTTCGGTTCTAGGCCAGTTGCCAACCAAGGCTTATGGCCTGGTCTGCCCTGCCATAACAGTCTTTATGTTGCATTTCCTTGAGCCTGGATCAGGCTTGTACCCTCCCCATTGCGCTCCTCCACGCGTAGCCGTTGGCACAATGTGGGATGTCGGATTTGGTAAGCGTCGCCCAACATTCTGCGCTAAAAGAAAGCAAGAAATACTGTCTGCTGTTATACGGTAGCTCAGTCATATTTTGACTAAGACCTGACAAATTCAGAATGAAAAAGGGCAAATTAGCTTGGGTTGCACACGATATTCCTCATTCAGGACGACGTTGCCCAGTCTGCCGCTCACATTTGACGCAGTATAGACTGCCACTAGAACAAGCTAGGCCTACGTGCGTGTCTCCAAATTTGACAGACAGCTGTTACACATTAACTAAATAATATTAAAGGTTTCCACATAATGCCTCACTCGAATGTACATTGTCTATGAATTGTTTCCATGCATCAGGATTGGCTCATTGCAGGTCTTGGGAGTTCTTTTCCTCACACCGTTTGACAAAGCGATCTACCTGAGTTACAATACTCAGAAACTCATGATTTCCTACCTTTTTTTTTTAAATGTTGCATATCCCTTACAGGACGTGGCAGTCAAAATCAGCATTTTTCAGCTTCTGTTGATGTATTAGACAAGATTACGCTCAGTAGTTTGCCATTGCTTCCTGAGCGACCGGCTCACATACACTCGTAAGTTACCAGCGCGGCTCTGAACCGCTGCCGGTTCGGGCGCAGCTCGTTATTCACAAGAATATACGAGGTTACGGCGAAAGCCGTAAACACCTTCGCCAGGGAGATGGCGTTCCTACTAATACTATTCTCATTAAGCCGTTATCACCCCCCCCCCCCCCTTTTTTTTTTACATCCGTTAAAATTAATCTTTACATTCATTATAAGCGTAACAGCGAGCACAAATTCAAGATCTATACTTCGTTAAATGCGACAATGTGAAAAAACTGGACAGCTTCCTTTTCTTTAGTCCTACTGCCTTTGCCTGAAAGCGCCGCAGAGAGGAGCCAGATGTCATTTTCTGGGTTTCGCTTGTCTTGTTCAACTTATTTCTTGAGTTAATGTCATATTTCATTTCTTCAGTGTCTATATTACACCACCTTGTCAACTTTTCTTAGGTCGTCCTATCAGCTTGCTTTCGGATTTTCTCTCTAGCCTCTGGTTGATATTGTTTCCTTCTAGCTAAGTGTCTTATAATAATAGGTGATCACCCTACACTTGATCTTATTTTCTCATTACTGTATCTTTCTTTTTGTTTTGTTTTTCCAGCTGCGTTTCTTATACATCTCATCTCACATGATGTGACTTTACACCTGTGTTTATAGGATTGTCCATGTTTGCCATTCATAACACAGCGTTGGGACTAATAAGTATCTATCACTCTTTTTTTCTTTTTCATGTTGATATTTTGATGTTTCACGATAGGTACTACATAATAATGGATGTTGTTTGTTTACTCTATTCCCATTCATATGTCTCTATCTAGTCTTCCATCTTCTCTGAACAAACTGCCCAGATACCTGTACACCCGTAACTTGTTTTCCATTTATTTTTACGTTATATTGCCCCGAAGTTCTTCGAATTGGCATTCATTGTCCTTTCAATGTTAATCTTCATATCAAAATTCTGACAGCAATTGGTCAAGATGATTTACATGGTGCTGGAAATCCACACTGTTCTCATAAACTCTGGTCGTCTACAAACAGCACCTCATTTAAACTCTCTGGTTGTGGATTTGCTTCTTTAGTAATCTTATCCACCATTTAGGTGATGAATAAAAGTGGTGATCAAAACACACCCTTGTCTGACAACTGGTGTCATGCAGACATTTGTTTTACTACTCATTCACTGTTTTAGTACATAATTCTACTGTTATCCCACAGCTGCTTTCCACAGCTTATTCCTATTTACTTGGTCAAAGACGTTTTCTTGATCTATGAAAGCAACACTTGGTTCGTTTGTGTGTTCTATAGATTTTTCACTCACTAACCTGCACAGTTCGCGGCGACTGCACTAGCACATGGGGCCTTAATTCATCAGGCTCAAAGTCGCCTCTGCCATACACCGCAAGGTACTATATTGGCAGTAAATGACATTTTTTTTTAATGACAGTCTCAATGCAAAAATGGCAGCAGTTTTCAAATTTTGAGAATTTCTCCTTCAAGAAATTCTAAACTCACCTTGTTATCTTCTGCCACACAAGAGGTGTGTAATTTTCTGTTTAACGTTGGAAAACATTTGGGAGCACCAGACAGGGGTTACAATATGTTACATGTCCTTTGCAGGACGTTACGATCAACCCCTACCCAAGGCTAATATGCTAGGTAATTTTACATTCGGTAATTTGTCGTTATCTGAGCAAGAAGTCAGCGTTAAGTCCAACTGACCGGTGTAGGGTTTGAATCTCATATCCCGTCGTCAGCGCATTGGAAGTTTACACTCAAGCGAATGAACCTCTACAGCCACATAGACCTGTAAGATTTTACCCCCCCCCCCCCCCCCCCCCCCCCGACAAACTATACATAAGGTCAACAGAGGTCAAACTAAATGAGTACACAGAAGATCATCAGAGGTCAAACTATACAGAGGATTATCAGAGGGCAAACTTATTGCGTATACAGAAGATCTTTCGAGGATAAGTCCAGAAAGTCATCAAAGCTGAAACTACACATCAGGGGGAAGCTTGATATCTTTAGATGGGATGGTTCTATTTATTTATTTCTTTATCTTTTCTTGAACGTTCTGTAGAAGTAAACAAAGACGTACATATTTGCTTTATTTATTACACAAAGGCTTTCGATAAAGTAAGACATATCAACATGAAGAAGATGCTTGCAGATCTACAAAGTGATGGGAAAGAACTTAGACTGTAGAAACCATATATAGGAAACAACAAGTTGCCATAAAGATAGAGAATGAAGTAGGTCAATATCAGCCTATTAAAAGAGGTGTGAGACAGGATTGTCTAATGTCTCCAGATCTTTTTTACCAGTACAGTGAAAATGCCGGTCTCTCTGTACGAGGAGTTAGCAGCTTTCTCCGTAACCCCGAATACTCTCATGGTTGATGTGAGCGCACGAGAATTGGAAGCGTTTCGAATCGCGCCAGTGACTTATGAGAGTAAGGAGCCGGTCGCTCAGAAAGCAATGGCAAAATACTGAGCGTAATCTTGCCAAGAAATCAACAATCAGCTGAAAGATGCTGATGTTGACAGTGATGTCCTGTAAAGGATATGCAAAACATTTTAAACAGTGAAAATATTTTCAGAAATGTACATAATATAACAGGAATCATCAATAGAGGATGTAACATCAAAAACATTTGACATGTGGATCATACAGTATTGATTGCAGACAATGAGCAGGATCTGCTACATTTAGTAGATGCGGTTGTTGCACACAGTGGATAACTAGGGTTAGAATTAAATTGTAAAAAGACACGGATTATTGTCATCTCTAGGAAGAAGGAAATACCACATTGTAATATACAAGTAAATGAGAATATTCTTAAACAAGTGAATCGGTACAACTATTTCGGAACAGTTATATCATCTAATGGGAGACGCCTTGAAGAGATTAGAACAAGAATCGTTATGGGGAAGGTAGCCTTTTGCAAGATGGAAAACTCGGAGTCTCTGTGGCGAAGTGGTCAAGCCGTTTGACGTTTGACTCGTGAGCCGAAGGTTGTGGGTTCGATTCCGGCCCGCGTCCTTCGGTTTACGAGTTAAATGTTTTGGAGACTCCCATGGGTCGTCGCTAAAAGCTACGGAGTTCGTGCTTTGTGCGACGCTTTCCGTACTGCGGAAAGAGACCGAGCCATATGGGATAAAAACCCGGTGCAATGAAGTCGACCCTGTCGACATTTAAGCGACTTTTTTTAAGATGGAAAACATACTGACCAATAAAAAGGTGTCATTAACAAAGAGAAAAAGAGTGTTGAGGTGCTACATAGAACCTGTACTTTTGTATAGATGTGAACCATGGACAATGAGTAGGCTACCTAAAAACCATCAGATGGCTTTGGAAAAGTGGTTTCTGAGGAAAATGCAAAGAATACCATGGACAGACAGAAAAACCAATGACCAAGTCCTACGAGAAACAAATGAAAATCGTAAACTGATTAGAGAAATTAAACATAAAGTCACAATTTTTTGGCCATGTTATGAGAAGAAATAAATTGGAGAACTTGGTGACAACTGTCTAGATCAAGGGGAAGGCAGAGAAGTAAACACCTGGATGGCTTGGCCACATGGTATGGTCGAGACAAGAACACTGAGCTGATCCACGACTCTGATGATCGTGAGAGATGGCAAAGCATGATTGCCCACGATTATTGGCATGGCATATGATGAATGGATGAATGTTGCCTTCTATCTATATGAAGCAGGGATCAGAAAATTGGAAGAGAGAAAGATAATGAAGAAAGAGACCATACTGAAAACTAAGCACCTTTCCCCCACGATCACACCAAATATAACAGACATACGAGTGTATAGGTTCGAATGTAGTGAAACAAAATGCTAAACTCGTGATGGACAGTCAACAATAACTCACTGACTAGACTGCACAAGCTAAGTTGAACAAATCAAATAAAGACAACATCCATATACATTTATTTATTTTATACATTTATTTATTTTTTTATTTTTTCATATCCCTTACAGGACGTTGCAGTCAACATCAGCATTTGTCAGCTGCTGTTGATTTTCTAGGCAAGATTACGCTCAGTAGTTTGCCATTGCTTTCTGAGCGACTGGCTCAAATATCCCATAAGTTATCAACACGGCAAGAACCGCTACTGATTCTCGCGCAGGTTACATTACTCACAAGAATATACGGGATTACGGAGAAAGACGTTAACCCCTAAAATAAATTTATTCCTATCTAGAAATTCTCAATCTGGTAGCAAAATATTTCATATAATGTACAATACGATCAGCAATCTAAAACTCAATACAATAGTAATCAACAACCTTCAATGATTTCCACATACCAACATCAATAGTTGTTGTATAGTTTGTAAACAAGACTACTTAAACAAGTATAGTTTGTAAACAAGACAACTAACCATAGGAGTAGGACCATTCTCAGCTAGACAGTTATTACAACAATAGACTGCAAGCAACCAGATTGTTGCCGCATTGCGAACAAAAAGAAAATGGTTATATGCCTGAATGGCACGCCAATCACTAACAGGTAGAGTTGAGTTGAGCTAAGAACCGACATCACTGCATGCAGGACATTCCCAGATGCGCTCCGTTCCCTCATTCAACAGCCAGCAAAGATTCATACTACTAATCATTCCCACTGCTATCTGATTGAAGTTCTCCTTGTCTTCCCTCTCAGTTATAAGACTCTTCCTGAACCCCTGCCAATCTCCCGCAATATCATTCTTTCTGCATATGGGATCTCAATCTGTTTACCCCACCTTCTCCCACAGGTGCTTGACCACTCTCACAATCTGTGACCTCTGAAGTGAGGATAGCCATTTCACACGAAACATTCTTTTCTCCACCTTACTAAGCATATGCCCAACACCCAGGTCAGCTGAGACATTAACCTTTACTGGTCCTTCTACCATTGCATGTGCAGACAACTGGGTGTTGAATCTGAGCATTCATGCTGTCTCGATGCAAAATGCCAGAAATTGCATTTTCTCTAGTTTATATACTTGTGGCCTTGGGACTTATTCTAGAAATATCTGGTATATAATCTGTCTGTCTGTGTCTGTCTACCTATCTACCTCACTGTGAGAATTTGTGTAAATGATATAAGTATGTATGCCGGTATGTATGTATGTGTTTATGCATGTGCATGTGTATCTGGCTGCCTGCCTGTCTCATAACATGCTAATATGCATTGATGTACGAACGATGAGTGATTGGAAGGGCCGAATGTAAGACAGACCTGCTTGCCCAATTTGTGATCCTTTGAAAATAAAGTTTGGTTGTTCTGTCTGCCAATATTGACTAATTTGCTTGAACGTCACCACAGTGCCATGTGCTCACATCACCACAGAGGAAGGGATTTGTTAAACTGACCTGCATCCACTCAGCCTAAAATTAGCTACCAGGAAATGTTATGAGAAATCAAAGTAAAGCAAAGAATAGCAACACAGTAATCATGCATATTGTAAGAGGTGATTAGTAGGCGTGTGACTGGCTACCCCATTCCACAGACACATTTAGCTGCAAAATCCAAGTACATGACTGTCAGGGTAGGAGGCTATTTAACTATATTATAGGTTAATTGTTGAGGCATGGATAACATGTGAGCTACACAAAGTTCAAGTGACACTGAGTGGACAAGTCAACACCAGTAGCTAACATGAGATCATTCAGGGAAGAGATGTTGAGCCAGACCTTTGCATGATGTAGCCTCATCTGACTAAAGACACTGATCCAACAAGTTTTTTCGACGATAAGAATAAATGTTCATGGTTTCTTTCCTGAATGGATCATTTTCTGGTCTTTTAGGTAGCTTGTGCAAGAAATTGTTGCACACACACACACATTACATGTATAAGATTTCTGCCCTGTATGGAACATTATGTGCAAGTTTAGATATCTTGTGTGAGAAAATGCTGCACTATAAACATCACAAGCATGAGATTTCTCTCCTTGTATAAATCATTTTGTGCTTCTTATTTTTAAAAAAACAGCGACTTTAAATCATTTTGTGCTTCTTTAGATAGGTTGTATGAGAAAATGATGCACCACACACATCACAAATGTAAGGTTTCTCTCCCACATGAATCATGTTGTGCTGTTTTAGATATCTTATTTGAGAAAATGCTGCACCACATATATCACATGAACATGGTTTCTCGTCCTGTATGGATCAGTTTATATTGCTTTAGATTGCTTGTGTGAGAAAATGATGCACCACAAACATCACATGTTTATGGTTTCTCTTCTGTATGGGTCATTTTGTGGTTTATTAAGAGGCTTGTGCTTGAAAATGTTGCATCACAATCATCAAATGTATAAATCTTCTGCACTGTGTGGATTATTGTGTGCCATTTTATACAGCTTGTGTGAGAAAATACTGACCCGCAAACATCACAAGTGTAAAGTGTTTTTCCTGTATGGGTCATTTTGTGCCGTTTCAGAAAGCTTGCAAGAGAAAATACTGCACCACAAACATCATAATCGTGAGGTTTCTCTCCTGTATGAATTATTTTGTGCTGCTTTAGATGGCTTGTGTGAGAAAATGCTGCACCACAAACATCACAATTGTAATGATTCTCCCATGTGTGAAACATTCTGTGCTTATTTAGATTACTTGTTTGAGAAAATGTTGCACCACAATTATTACATTTGAGGTTTCTCTCCTTCATGAATCATTTTGTGCCGTTTCAGAAGGTTTCTGTAAGAAAATGCTACACCACAAAAATCACAAGTGTGAGGTTTCTCTCCTGTATGAATCATTGTGTGCTGTCTCAGATTACTTGTGTTAGAAAATGCTGCTCCACAAATATCACATTTGTAAGGTTTCTCCCCTGTGTGCACTCTTTTGTGAGTGTTTAGATTACTATTTTTTAGAAATGCAGCACCACAATAATCACATTTATATGGTCTTTCTCCTGTATGGATCATTTTGTGCTGCTTTAGACAAGATGTGCGAGAAAATGATGCACCACAAACATCACAAATGTAAGGTTTCTCTCCTGTATGGATCTTTTCATGTCGTTCTAGGCATCTTTTGTCAGAAAATCCTGTACCACAAACATCACAAATGTAAGGCTTCTCTCCTGTATGAATAACTTTATGCCGTTCTAAGTATCTTTTGTGAGAAAATCCTCTATCACAAACATCACATGTGTAAGGCTTCTCTCCTGTATGAATCATTTTGTGTTGTTTTAGATGACTTATGTGAGAAAATGCTGCACTACAAGCATCACAATTGTGAGGTTTCTCTCCTGTATGAATCATTTTGTGCTGTTTTAGATTACTTGTGGTAGAAAATGCTGCTTCACAAACATCACATTTGAAAGGTTTCTCCCCTGTATGCATCCTTCTGTGAATGCTGAGGCTACTAATGCTTATATATGCAGCACCACAATATTCACATTTGTGTGGCTTCTCTCGTGTAGGAATCATTTCGTGTTGGTCTAGATTACTTATGTGAAAATATGCTGCATCACAAACTTCATATTTATAAGTGTCTGTGTGAGTCAATGTGCACACATTCAGTTGTTCATTCCTAGGAAATACTGTATCGTAAACATCAAATTTATAAGGTTTCTTGTCTGTGTGATTCATTATCTGTTGGGTCAGAAAACTGTCATAATTTTCATTAAACTCACCATTATCATGAAACTCTAAACCATCTCCTGTACTCCTACTGGTTATAACATTGCATTCATAAACATTTGAGTCACTAATTGGCTGTTTGATACAACCTTCACTTGGCAAACATACATTGCTCACATTCTGATTGGCACTGCTGTCAGCTTGCTCTGTGTGAATGTCCATCATGGTTACTGACACCTGTCAATCTGTCTCTGCTGGGTATTCTTGTCAATACACAACTTTTATTCACTGATGCTCTGTTACCACATTATCTTCTTCCTTGTGTCCTGGACATTAACATGGAGTCAACACTGCTCTCTGTAAAAGCAAAATTATATGCATAATGCTATAATAACTGAAGTGAAGGTACCATTGTATGTATAATCAATGAAATAATACCAGTCGAGACACAAACTAGAATATGGTAAAAACATATTACAAAATTCTTCTTGAGCGTTTTTTATGGAACAAATAAACACTTCATTTTAAGTCAGAAAGCTTGCTGTCTCCTGCATAAAGGATGTATTCATTGTGTGTGGACAGTTTAGTTTCCTACAGTTGTTTCTTTTTCCTTATTGTGCCATTTAGCAATATTCAGATCAGCTGCTTTCCATCATAAGCACACAGATCATAGCAAATGTGAAATGTTTTTGTTTTTTTTACACACGCACATTTGCATGTGCATACACACCATCCATCCATCATGTGCCATGCCGGTAAGCGTGGGCGGTCATGTTCTGCCATCTCACTCGATCACCAGAGTCGTGGATCAGCTCCGTGTTTCTGTCTCGACCATGCCACAAGGCCAAGCCATCCAGGTACTTGCTTCTAGGTCTTCCCCTTGGTCTGTTCCCCTCGATCTTACCAGTTGTCACCAAATTCTCCAATCCATTTCTTCTCATAACATGCCCAAAAAATTACACACACATACATGTAATTGTAGGACCTACCATAGCATTGTGGCTAGCAAGCTCAACTGCCTGAGCTACCAGAGCATTTCCCAAGCTTTTAAAACGCATATATTGCTATTGTTGTTCTCGGATAGCCTCATAAGTGATGAATGGATGAAATAATGTATGAAAGATAGAGATATAAAGGGCAGAATGTTTGACAAGCCTGCATGGCCAATTTTTAAACCTTGGAATATAAGGTTTGTTCGTTTGTTTAATCATCTAGTTATGTGTTTGAACTTTTGTGGCAAGGATTTTTTAAACAAAAAATTGACCTAGTCTACAAGGTAAATATCCCTAAAATGGGCACCATACACCAAATATGCCTCACAGTGTAGGAACAGATCTTTTACTTGCTTCACTTATTATCGATTCTGGAAGGCCATGGTAACATTGTCAGCTACCACACTTGCCTGCCTGTCTGGTTTCATTGCTACTGTATAACAATGGTTAGCAAGTCATGCAAGCCAGTTTGGTGGTTATATGTTTGAACTATAAGGCATTGATTTTAATTGCTTTTTAAATTCACCAGAGCTACCAGAAATGGGTACCAAAAAATTTCCTGGAAAGTAAAAGTGGTGGCATGATCGTGACCACATCAGCCATCAAGTGCAGCTTGGCAATTCAAACAATATGAGGCTAGCATCATTTACCCAATAAGCTGCATCAGTCAAAAACTTTTTACTTATAATTTTTTTTATTTTATCATCTTAAAAATTACATGTTCCTAATTTTGCATGCTCATATTCAACAACGGACCTAATAATACTCAGCTTCATTATAAAAATATATCTTTTTAGTTCTCTTGGTACACCTTCAGACGTTAGCCTGAATATATTTACAGTTGAGTTGAGTTGAGTTAAGAACCGACATCACTGCACTCAGGACATTCCCATACGTTCTCCGTCCCCTCGTTCAACAGCCAGCAAAGAGTCATACTACTAATCGTTTCCACCGCTATTTAATTAAAAGTTCTCCTGGTCTTCCCTCTCAATTTTTTAATTCTTCCAGAATCCCTGCCGATCCCCCGCAATCTCATTCTTTCCACATATGGGTTCGCAATCTGTTCCCCTGCGTTCCCCACCTAGTCCCACAAGTGCTTGACCACCTCCCCCTTGTCCATAGGTGTGGCATAACGCAGCCAACATTATTCATTTTATCAACAAATGCCGCAAAAAGAGGAAACAACATTAAAAGAAATTGACTTCACAAACGCAATTGGAGATTGGGACTTAAAACTTAACATCGAAACTGGAACTGAACAAGTGACAAATGACGTGGATTCTTAGGATTTCATCAGACCAAGCTCGGAAAATCATTGGATGAGAAAACCACCTGACCCGCCTTCGCGCCAGTGCATAATTAACATATATCCCCATTTCATCAGAAATGTTAATCAGCCCGCACTTTTGTCTGAACTCGCTCCATGGACGGATGTGAGAAGATTGTGTGACCAAAAATTCAATGGACAAAGCAAAAGTCTGGATCCGAGGTACGTTTGTTAGCCCTTGATTAGACTAAGAACCCGATGTATCAAGTATCAAGTAACGTAAACCCATGTTGTGATGTCAATTGAAATGTATGATTATTAATTAAAACCTCAGAAATGTAAAAATGCTCGACTGTAGATTCTAATGACGCAAAGCCATTCCCGGGCAAAATATTCTCTTCGATGAAACTGCCACCTCTGATATTCTTAAAGATAATTATTAACTTTGGGAAGTGCATTACACTACTACATTCTATTCTAAACAACTGTGAGAAGTGATGATTCGAAAGCAATCTTGTGCATTTCACCAGAAACATTGTAAAGGATGCTATCACTGTCTACAGCTGAAATGACAGTTCGTGTACTAGAACAAGTGCCTTGTTCTAAAACAGACTTATCTATGCCTATTTACGATCTAGAAAGCTGAAAGAGAAATGAAATCTTTCCTTTCTCCTTTATCTATAGAATTAATAGGGTTTGGCGAAATAAATATTTATATTTATGTCAAATTTTAATTAGATAAGAGCACTTATGAACTGCAATACATGAGAAAGTTGTGCTTCGCGGAACACCATCACGCGAAGTGAACTTAACTCATTACTCAACATAACTTAAAAACACAACACCACTCCACACCACTCATCACCACACAACACAACACTCAACATCACAACAACAACAGGTAATGGAAGAGAGTTATTAGACACAAGAAGAAGAAGAAGTTAATTGGGAAAACACAGAGAATTATTTTATACACAGTATAAACACCATTGAGTAGAAGAAATGTTATAAATGTATGTCATTTATTTACATGCATCTTGACACCTTCTCACTCTTGTCATTGTCTCACTGTACACGTTCACTGACCCCAGGTCAAATGAGGACTTACATACAGCAAGAACAAGTTGATACAAGGCGTACACAGTGTGATAAACTCTGACCACCCCAAATTAACCCAACACTAGCTTATAGAGAAAAAGAGGGGAGGGGAACTGGTTCCTACTTCAGGAATTTAGATTTCTTCCGACCTACTTCTTATTATTGTATTGGTAGGAATGTATATATTTATGCGAATATTCATCAGTGATCTTGGTGGCTCCATACCAACAACCACCCAACACATCAGCAAATTAACCACCTAAATCAGACCTGAGGGAGGGAAGCCGAGAGAAAGAGATGAACCACAAGTGAGAGGGAGGATGACTTCGCTATGAGCAGAGCATGGGGAGGCCTTCAGAGGAGCTATAAGGGCAGACCTGAAGTGGATCCATCAGTCAATGGACCCTGGCTTACCTAATCCTCCAGTCACCAGGTTACTTTTCTCCTTGGTAGAAACCACACCCAATTACAGGAAAACTGATATGTTTATGGTTGAGACACCACTATCATACTTAATATGTACAACATCAAAATGTTTACTATGTTTTCACACTTGTTGACATCTCATATATTGATGCTTGTTATTGATTGTCTGGGACAATGGTCCAATGTGCAACTGTTCTATTACTTTGTGTAAATCGCAATAGAGATGTATGTACTGACCAGAAGGCTCAGGCCAGTCAATAAATGATTAACATGAATTGACCTTCTGTTAATTTGTCAAGTTCAAACCTATCTGTGTCAATCACTTCTTTGTACATCATGTTGTCAAAATCTAATGTGATTGATTATGTGTTTGATTGTTAAAAGATAAATTAACTCATAATGACTTACTAAAAAGGGGGAAATAAAAAGACTCTAGACCTATCAACTGCTCAACATCCATGTTTTCTACATCTAAATCAGGCTGAGAAACTTCTCCAGACTTTCCTCAGATTTGATAAAATAAAAGGGGGCTCCAGAGCTAAAGAATCATTGGAGAAGGGGCAGATTCCCAATTAGTAAATTACCATTCTTACCAGGGCCATAATCTATATCTCCTAGACAATACTTAACAAAACGAGGCCTGCAGATAACTCAAGGTTCATATTCTGGGGTTATTGAAGATAGAAGAGGATGGGGCTCTACATCTTTTGTTAGAGACGGGGCATGCGCTACAGTGATCTCCCACTCCCTTCAAAAATATATGACAATAGGCAATCTACCACCAAATGGTGCATTCCCTACTAGCCTATCAGTAGGATTTTTGATCATGACGTGACCCGAAATGAAACCGGAAGTGATGTACTATGCAACTGCGGACTTATCCATTGCGTCCCCAAAAATGGCTGCTGTAAAAACCATTCATGCTTCCTACATCATTCATTCATTGAAATATCATTTGACAATAACAGACGCCATCTTATCTTCTGCAGAAAAGATTAGTCTAATATTCGGTGCACAACAATTGATTGAAATTATCATGGCTTTTTAATAAATTTAATTATTTGCTGTAAAATAAGTAATTTATATTTTCTAGAGCTTGTCTATTTATATTGAACGATATTATTAGATGTATATTCAAATTCTGCACCCATTTTTACATTTTTGTAGAAAGTTTCAATAAATTATGGTCAACTATGGTGGTGATTCATTATGTGCCATGCCGATAAGCGTGAGCGGTCATGTTCTGCCATCTCACTCGATCACCAGAGTTGTGGATCAGCTCTGTGTTTCTGTCTCGACCATGCCACGTGGCCAAGCCATCCAGGTATTTAATTCTTGGTCTTCCCCTTGGTCTGTTCCCTTCGATTTTGCCAGTTGTCACCAAGTTCTCCAATTCATTTCTTCTCATAACATGCCCAAAAAATTTTGACTGTCTACATCTAATGTCTCTAATCAGTTTACGGTCTTCATTTGTTTCTTGAAGGACTTGTTCATTTGTTTTTCTATCTGTCCATGGTATTCTTTGCATTTTCCTCAGAAACCACATTTCCACAGCCATCAGATGTTTTTCAGCTTGTCTGCTCATTGTCCAGGCCTCGCATCCATATAAAAGTACAGGTTCTGTTTAGCACTTCAACACTCTTTTTCTCGTTTCAATTGATATCTTTTTATTGGTCAGTATGATTTTCATCTTGCAAAAGGCTACCTTCACCATGGCAATTCTTGTTCTAATCTCTTCAAGGCACCTCCCATCAGATGTTATGACTGTTCCGAGATAGTTGTACCGATTCACTATTGTGTTTCTACTCACGTGTTTCGTCTTTGTGAATGGAAACCCAAGATGGCGTCTGATGCGAAGTATCAATCAGACAGGCTCACAACGGGCAATATGAACTATTAAAGTTATAGAGAATACAAATCTAAAGATTATTAATAATTTATTTGTATACTGTTACTATTTTTTCATCATTTAACATGACGGAACATATATTTAGGTTAAGTTTTCATATCAGTCTATGACCCATCTGAGACAACCTCGTAAGTACTGGTAGCGTGGAGGTAATGGCCACACTGAAGAGTTCCAAAGTTATTGCAATTATGTGAATATTTTACCCGGAGTCACCTTCACAAAAATGTGAATATCTCCACTTAGAATTGACATATAGGCATCATTGAGGTACTATTATATTTGGTTTTTAAAGGCCAATCTATCTGTGGTGGTCTCATTAGTAAATATTCAATTTTAAAATCACGATGGAACCTCCTCCAATCAGCCTGTTCAACCCCTTCACCCCTGTATGGCCAGGTCATATTTAATTATTTTTATATTTACATCTTTTATTTAAATCAGCTTGTCCTCAAATGGGGCGGGCTGAGGTCAAATTGAATTGATCTGTTCTGCTCTGTGCTACCATTTGCGTAGCTATTGTACTTTGTACTACTTTATAGTAAAGTAAGTTGTAGTTAGTCATTGGGATAGAAACAAGATTTTCTCAAGACCCGATTTGACAAGATCAGAGAAAGGTGGGTCGTCGCTAAAAGCTACGGAGTTCGTGCTTTGTGCGACGCTTTCCGTGCTGCGAAAAGAGACCGAGCCTTATGGGATAAAACCCGGTGCAATGAAGTCGACTTTTAAGCGACTTTTTTAAAGAGAAAATTACAAAATATGAAAATATACAATCGAATTTTGCTATTGCTAGCTCTGCCAAATATCATGTTTTTGTGTTTAAACAATAACCAATTTGATTAAAATACATACTTTCAATCAATGCATCCGTCCAATACTTGATTTACAAATGAAATGTTTGTAATAAATAATCATAATTTAGAGAAATGAACAAGACTTCTACGGTTATGGCTGAATGAATCTGACGCCGTTGCCTTTTAGTGCATACAAAGTTACTTCCCTCACCGGAAATGTAGATCTTTACGTAGCCCTGTACAGTATTACTAAGTTAGTTTCATATCCTTTTTACAGGACGTAGCAGTCACTTCCATCATTCTTTGGCTTTTTGCCATTGCTTTTTGAACGACCGGAACTCATACCATTGGAAACCAACGCAAGGCGGGTTGCTTTCAAAGCGCCTGTAGCTGTGTTTCTAACGCGGTAATCGGGATTACGGATTGCGTCCGTAACGCCTTCGCCACAGAGCGGGCAGTGTACAGTATACATACATAAAACATTAGATGCCCTTGGCAGGACGTTACGATCAACCCCGAATGAGCCCACCACGCAGTCGTCAGCGCACAGGAAGTATAAGCGATGTTGCAGAATGATTACATTGCATGTCCTTTGCAATCAACAGCAACCCCATGTTGATTTTCTAGATAAATTTACGTTCAGTAGTTTGCCATTGCTTTCTGAACAAGAAGTCAATGTTGAAGTTTATAACTTATATATATATTATATCATATATATATATATATAATATATATATATATATATATATATTATATATATCATGTGCCACGATTGATTCTAATTCTCTAATTGATTAAAGAAATAGACGTAGACAGTCAAAAAGTTTTTGGACATGTTATGAGAAGAAATGTACTGGAGAACTTAGTGACAGCTGGCAAGATCGAAGGGAACAGACCAAGAGGAAGACCGAGAGGAAAATACCTGGATGGCTTGGCCACATGGCATGGACGAGACAGGAACACTGAGCTGATCCACGACTCTGGTGATCGAGTGAAATGGCGAATCATGACCGCCCACGCTTTCCGGCATGGCACATGATTGATTGATATATATATATACAACTGGCAAGTTCGAAGGGAAAAGACCGAGAAGTAAATACCTGGATGACTTGGCCACGTGGCATGGTCGAGACAGAAACACGGAGCTGATCCCCGACTCTGGTGATCGGGTGAGATGGCAATAACATGACCTCCCACGCTTATCGGCGTGGCACATGATGGATATATATATATATATATATATATATATATATATATATATATATATATATATATATATATATATATATATATACCATTTTACATATCTAGGATCAGTGGTAAATAGCAAATTATCCCTAGATCAGGAAATCAACATCCGGATTGGTAAGGCAGCAACAACAATGAACAGGTTAAGAAAAAGAGTCTGGGAGAACAGGAAGCTTACTGCCAAAACAAAAGTCCTTGTCTATCAAGCCTGTGTCCTTAGTACTCTTCTCTATGGCAGTGAAACCTGGACAACTTACTCACACCAAGAGAACAATTTAAACAGCTTTCATATGCGGTCGTCTGCGAAGAATTCTTGGTATTAAGTGGCAAGACAAAATCACAAATACTGAAGTATTGGAAAGATCAGGTTGTGTGACAGTTTATTCCATGCTCAGTCTTCGTAGACTTAGATGGATAGGACATCTTAGGAGGATGGATGATGGTAGAATACCAAAGGATATCTTTTTTGGTGAATTACAGATGGGTAAGAGATCTCAGGGTCGGCCTCTACTACGATACAAAGATGTGTGTAAGCGGGACATGATTGATACAGGCATTGATAATGCACATTGGGAGCAAGTCGCCGCTGAACGTGTTGCATGGAGGGCAAATATCAGAAATGGAATAAAGTCAAAGGAGAAAATTATTGCAGAAAAGTCACACACCAAGCGTTTGAGACGTAAGATGGTGCATGATGGTGGAAATGACCACGTGTTCGCATGCACCCACTGTGAACGGACATTTACAGCGCAAATTGGCCTTATCAGTCACACTCGCTACCGCCATAGTTAAAAGTTATTATGCCTTTTTAGAGCACAAACTATCGTCTGTCAAGACGGCAAGGTGCCAATGATGATGATGATGATATATATATATAATGTGCGTGTGTTAAAATGTGTCAACTCCCTGGAATAGGGCGCACCATGACGTTCGAAACTGATGGCTTGCTTTATGTGACGGTTTGAATAGATGGGACATGAGGAAATAAACAGTTTGGATGTTGAAGAGGACAGAGGAATGGTGTGAACACACTAATTAATAGGTGAACTCTGGGAAATTCAATCTATAGTGGTGGTCGTTCAACGATGCCGCTGAGGCAGCTGACCTGCCTGCAGTAAAGCTGTGGGAATGTAAACAATATAGAATAACTAACACTAAGTAGCACAACTTTATAGAACACAATTACGGAAAACACGGAAGATTGCAACGACTAGCCTTCCTCGGCAAACAAATCCATACACAAAACAAAACATATAATCACATAGAAGACACAACAGTGACTACATTAACAGATTCGGTGCCGAACAAACAGTAGGTTTGGAATAAACTAAAAATGGATGGTAGAAGATAGGAAGTAGGGGGAGTGTGTCACAGTTATGACGTAAAAGTTGTTAATATGGTAATGGGCATGTAGTATTATATATCAAATTAAAGTGGGTTGCTTAGAGAAAAATACGTATATAAGTCCATTACAGATACACAGATTACAGAAATACAACGATTAATCATCCTTGGCACTTAATCAGCATAAGAACTGGATGAGACGAATGGGGGATAAAATGAAGTCAATGAAGAAAAATGTTTAAAAAAAAAGAAGGAAAGATGTAGTGTTTAACTCAGAATCCCAGACTGTGATACTCTGCTGATGAAGGCTAGTCTCTGCAATGTCCTATGTTTTCCGTAATTGAGTTCTGTAAAGCTGCATTACTTTGTGTTATTCTATATGCTTACATTGTCTGTTGAAAGAAATGATATGCTTACATTGTGATCGTAGTCTGTCATGTAACCATCATGTTGAGCAAAATATTCATAAATGCAATTAAGGGCACGGAAGACTATATTATCTTAGCCCATGGAACAGGAACTACTTTTCTTATCGTTCAGTCATCTTGGTCTTTTAGTAATCGAATATAGGCTGTTTATTTTAACAATATCTTATTCACAGCGTGAACATTTGGAGTGAAAACTTAATATAGAACGAAGAAGTGCGAATTGGCTTGGGATGCACACCATATGCCTCATTCAGGAAGACGAGGCGCAATCTGCAGCTCGCATTTGGTGCAATCTAGACTCCGACTAGCACAAGCTAGGCCTACATGTGTGTCATCAATTTCCATCATAGACAGCCGTTACACATGAACCTAAATGATATCAAAGGTTTTCACATAATGCCTCACTCGAATGTATATTGTCTATGACTATGAGTTGTTTCCGTGCATCAGGATTGGCTCATTGCAGGTCTTAAGGGGATCTTTTCCTCACACCGATTGACAAAGCGATCTACCTGAGTTACAATACTCTTGTTTTCCTACCTTTCTATCCCCTCTACCCCTGTCTTCTCTCTCTCTCTCCTCTCTCTCTCTCTCTCTCTCTCTCTCTCTCTCTCTCTCTCTCTCTCTCTCTCTCTCTCACCCCAGCCCCTTTAAAATCAGTCCTTACATTCATTTTAAGCGTAACAACGAGCATAAACGCATCATCAAGACTTCTTTAAATGCGACAATGTCAAAAGACTGGAATCTTCCTCTTCTTCTTTTGTCCTACTGCTTTTGCCAGAAAGCGTCGCAATTTCTGTGTTTCACTTGTCTTTTTGCTTGAGTTAATGTCATTTTTAATTTATTCATTGTCTCTTTTTTATACCATTTAATCAACTTTTCTTGAGTCGTCTTTAGTGTCCAATAATGTCAGTAATAATATATCCCCACACTTTTTCTCATTATCTATCTTTTGCTTTTTGTTTTTCCTGCTGTTTTTCTGATGAATCACATCTCACATGCTGTGATTTTACACGTGTGTGTTTCTAGGACTGTCCGTGTCTGACACTGATAACACAGCGTTCAGACGAATAAAATATCTCTCAGCCTCTTTTTTTGTATACATGTTGATATTTGGATGTCTTCGGATAAGTGCCATTTAATAATGGATGCTGTTTGCTTTATGTATTCTCATTTCTATTTCTCTATCTAGTCTTCCATCCTCTCTAAATACGCTGTCCAGACACTTGTACACCCATAATTTGTTTTCCATTTCTATTTACGCTATATTGCACTGAAGTTTGTCGAATTGTCATAAATTATGTCCTTTCAATGTTAATCTTCATGAGAACAAAGAATAGTAACATTGTTGCCTACTATGCACGTTATAAGAGGCGACTAAGGAGGATATGGTTCCGTCGCCCTGCTACTGAATGAGTGCGTGGCGCTACACTGTGAGCTGTGAGTTTCGCGTGGAATGCTTTTATACCTGTCCGCGGTTATTTGTAGCGTGAACTGCATGTTCGGAACGATGGCGGCCGGCTGTTGCTGGGTTGACTGGTTTGCCTTTTCGGCTCTCGGGTGCATTTTTCAGGAGACTCCTGGGAGTCGCCACTGGACTACGGAGTTCGTGCATTGTGCGGCGCTTTCGGCGGGTCGTCCTGCAGAAAGAGACCAAGCCATATGGGATAAAACCCGGGTCAATGAAGTCTTTCTGGTGACTGCCGTTTCCATCGACGATGAACTGTATTTTTCATGGAGGACTTTTATGTTGGCATTCTGGCGGCGGCATTATTGCACAGTGCACCTGTGCGAGCTTTTGGCTTGCCGATACTCCTGTCTATTCCACTGTTCACATAGCACAGGAACGGAGCAATATGGAGACGACAAGTTGCCGTGAAGTTGGAACCACGACTAACTAACTTACTAATCTTCATATCAAAATTTAAGCAGCCAGTGTCAAGACAATGTAAATGGTGCTAGAGATCCACATTGTTCTCATAAACACTGATCGTCTGCAAACAGCACCTCATTTAAACTCTCTGGTAGTGCATTTGCATATTTAGTAATATTATCAATGTAGGTGAAGAACAAAAGTAGTGATAAAACACATCCTTCTCCTGGCACCTGATGTCACTTGAAACACCAGTTTGTCATGCAGACATTTGTTTTTACTGCACATTGACTGTTTTGTTACATAGCCCTGATGTTATTTCACAGCTGCCCAATTACAATGTATTCTTCAAGTATTCTCCACAGCTTATTCCTATTTACTTGGCCAAAGACGTTTTCTTGATCTATGAAATCCACACTTAGTTCATTGGTGTATTCTATAGATTTTTCATTCATCAGTCTCAATGCAAAAATGGCATCGGTTCTCAAATTTGGAGAAATTCTCCTTCAGAGGAATTTATACTCACCTTGTTATCTTCGGTCACACAAGAGGTGTGTAATTTCCTGATGCTGTTTCCAATTGCAAAACATTTGGGAGCATCAGACAAGAATTTATTTATCGGTCTCATTGCTCTGTACCTTTTGCTCATTTAGTCCATAGCAGAACATGTGTGTTTCCAAGGTCTGGTGTCTGCCATGTAGCGTCGGAGGCAAAAGTCAATGATTTAGAATCGGATATAAAAATTGTGGTAGACAAATAAAGAGAGTCATCGGGAGGCGCATGAATGCAGATGTTGCTATATGACGCCACAAGGGAACTACGTTACTATAGGGAGACGTTTTGGAAACATCTTGGATGAAGGGCGCACGAAATGACTACACCTGTACATTTACATTAATAGCCAACCGAAGAACTTTATGGATATAAAATGGAGGAAATAACGGCATGATCCGTAGGAAGAAGGAGGTTTGAAAAAAGGGCGTGTAGAGCCGATGAAATAATAAAGTTTATGGCGTCATAATATGCCGGTTCAATGTCAGCTCGAAGTCAGAGGATCAGCTACACGCAGAATTATGTAAGTCGTGTTGTTTAGCAAACGGACACGTCAAATGATCACGGAACGATACTGTGTATGATTTGCATTCATCATTTACTTCAAGATTCACATGAGATCAAGTCGGCAGCTAAGTTCAAATATTTATTAATTATTATGTATTATATTTTGGACCGCCCCTCCCATTGACATTGGATCGGTCCTGTATTAGTATTAGTATTAGTTTGGTCGACTGATCGCCTGCAATAAAGATTTATTGACGTGGAACATTATCGATCTGCAGTCATTTCAGTTCAGTTGAATTTATGGTCCCCGTTGATCTGCTACTGTGTTTGTGTGAGGACAGCGAGCGTAAGGATAACAGTAATTGAAGATACAGCAGATATGGGGGATCGTCCGGGATAATTATAAACATGACATTTGACATCTGGCACGTCCTTGAGTAATTATAAGTTGAAATAATATAAATACTAGCGTCCTCCTTTAGTAGTTGGGCACGCGCTGTATATAATGATCCTCCTAGGTAATTTTATATTCGGTAATTTGTTATTGTTTTCTGAACTAGAAGTCAACGTTGACGTTCAACTGACCGTGTAGGGGTTGAACCGCATGCCCAGTCATCAGCGCACCGGAAGTTTACGCTTAAGTTATTAAGTTACAGACTTTCAAGATAATGTTACTTTTGATACTAGAACATACTCTCCCCTCCTCATGTTTTTTTTTCGTGTTAACTCCTCCTCGAGCGCAGCTTTAATTGCTTTTGTTTGTTCATGACCTTAACCAATCGACCCAGGGAAGAAAATACCTGATGGGTGAGCATGGTGGCATAGAAGGTCATCAGAGGTCAAACTTATTGAGTACACAGAAGACCATCAGAGGTCAAACTACAAAGAAGATGATGAGAGGTCACACTACACAGAAGACTATCAGAGGTCACACCACACAGAAGATCATCAGAGGTAAACGTACACAGAAGATCATCAGAGGTCAATGTACACAGAAGATCATCAGGGGTCAAACTTACTGAGTACACAGAAGATCATCAGAGGCCAAACTTATTGAAAACACAAAAGGTCATCAGAGGTCAAATTTACTGAGAACCAAAAAAAAAACAAACATAGGCAATGCTTCATTGTTACAGAGAACTGTGACCCATTCTTCTCCGCGAGTCATCCAGCTCATTTCACGCACCTTAGTGATTGTGTCTTCAACCTATTCTGTCAATGACCCGCCTGTCTTCAACCTATGTCCCGTGGTATCATCTAAAGCTTCATACAGGAGATGCTCACTGTCTGTGGCAGTGCTAAGGTATATCCTGGCCTGAAGATCCTCACACCAATCATATGTAGATTGCAGGGCCAGTATATGTTGCATACATATAATAGATGTACCCCTTTATACGAACCAAGATTGGCTTGCATGGTCTTATTTTGTATGTGTCACAGCTTCACCAGCTGGCTATGAGATATTGTGAGCATTCCCAGACCACACTCAATCATCAAAAGATCAGATACTGGTAAAGTGTGAACTACATTCTTTGTTCTATGTCCACCGCTGCCATCACTTTTCAGAGCAAAGAGTCATTTCTTGGTCCTTCCACAACCTGCTGCACATGATCCTTGAAGGATAATCCTCTTTCAAAGGATATTCCAGGTACTTGAGTGCGCTTTCTCTATTGTTCATACTGTTATTTGTTGTACTGTCTGTTACCTCTGCCTTGATATTACAATTGTTCAGTCTAAGTATTTGAGACATTATGTCTACCATATAATTGGCAAGAGTTACTCTACAAGACACCATATCTAAGGAATTGTATGTGATTTGTGAAACATAACTCAACATGTAATATTTTCATATTTTATTGTTATCAAAATAATTCATAATTGGAAAAATGACATGAGCAAATTATTTGCATAAAATGCAGTCAACTGTTTGTAACTATACATTATTTTGTCCTCAATATAGCCAGCCTGAAGCTGCAGACTTGGGCTTCCAAAATAACAGTCTAAAACATGTACCAAAAAATATCTTGGGAAATAAAAACAGCCAGTTTTGTTAACAACATCACACAATGAATGCTGCTTGGTTAATTAAATTATGTGGGTAGACCATATGCATAAAACGCGACAAGGTATGTAAGAAGGGTGCTTTACTTTACTCTGTTATAGCCAACCCAGCATGAAACATGTCTGTGAGCTATCTGTCAAATCTATTGATCTAATTCTGTTTACATAAAATTAACGTGTACTAGACATTATTTATAAATCACAGTAACTATTCCATTACATATGCAGTATCCTTAACATGCAAAGTACAAATATGACATTAAATTTTCTCCTTAACACAACTGTTGATTTATTCAATATATAATGTAATGCAATCACAAATATAACACTCTTCCTCTGGATCTTCCTGTTGTTCCAAGATTGAATGAGGAAGCTCTCTTCATCAGTTAATCCAAAGTCGTAATTCTCAGACAATCTTTAACAACCCATCTCCTGACCTTCATGAGACAGGACTGTTTCTAATGACAAGAGAAATGGTGATGAAAACCCTAAGAATGCCTATCCAATAGAGGAAAACTCTAATTCCAAACCTCTACTACTTTGTTCTATTTAAATCGTGCAAAAATACTGATTCTTTTAATGATGCGAATGGAGATACAGCCTTGTCCAGCAGGGTTGGTGAGAAACAGAGGATGACATAACATTTTTAAATACACTTTACCACATTTGTGTACATCAAATTTTGAAGAGAAAATATTCCACTACACAAACATTTGTTGCAAGTTTTCTTCCTGAAGCTGCTTATAATGTGCCTGTCCAGAGTTCTTATACAAAACATACTTAAATTAATTGTACACATTTTTAAGGTTTCTCCTGACTGGATTTGTGATTGTGCTGTTATGTAACTTGTAACAGAAAACAAAGAATCAGAAACACCACATTTGTTTTCATACTCTGTGTGATTCTGTTGTGTTCTCTTTGGGTAACACTTCTTAGAAAATCAGTGGTACAAATGTACATTTGTAAAGCATATCTTCCTGTGTACACACAGCTTATAACTGAGAGATACTGCGAAGACACAAATATCACATTTTATGAAGTGTGGATTATATTGTGCTTATTTAGAAGAACAAAATAAGAAAATACTGCATTACATATCCCATTTATAAAACTTTGATAATTGATGCTTTTTTATGACTAACACTGTCAAAATATACTGCACCACAATCATCACACATATGTTTGGATCTTTTTTGTGCTATTCAATGTACTTGTCAGACAAAATGCTGCACAACAAATCTCTTCTTCTTTGCTCATCGGCGTGGTAGAAGCGCTGTAGGGCGTTAATTGTATTATGTCTGTTTACAGAATATCTGTGATATTTGCAGCTTTTGGAAGACAAATCAGACTTCATCCAGACATGTATTGTCTGGGTTAGTCTGCCTGAGAATTGTCATACAACATTCCATTGTCTCAATGTAGTGTCATCATCTGTGTACATACCATCCAGAATATCCACATTAGCCACACAGATGATGTCCTGCCCATAAGTGAAGCAAGGGCATTACATGGACGTTCTACAACATCCAAGGAGGCTTTCATAAACACAGAGCTGACACATGATGATGATGCGGTGCTGGGCTTGCTGAAGGAATCCTTATGTTTTATAGATGGCGGTCTAGCCTCACTTTCATATAGTGTTCTACACATGGTTGCACAGTCTTACTTCCCTATACTGGACCTCCCGTTAACTTTTAGGGACTAATAGGGTACAGTCTGCAGCTTTGCTGAAATTGTAATGGCTTCTTTAAAAATAAGTTTTGATCACTCAGTTTTATTTGATAGTTCACACAGCAAAATATACTGTTTATTTCCAGGACCAAACACAGTCACATTCAACCAGATGTGAGAAATCTGCAAAATTTCTCCAATGATTTTTCATTTAATAGAATATGCTATTGATTGGCATTAGAAGCAGTTTAATCTCTTTGCGGCTCTGTTGTGAAGGGCATACCACGTTTGAAACACAGCTGTGGGCGATTTGGAAGCAGATCACCTTGTGTTGGTTTCCCTACAATGGTATGAGTGCCGGTCATTCAGAAAACTGGCAAACTACTGAACGTAAACTTGCCCAGGAATCACACACTGCCAACTGACTGCTATGTTATGTAAAGGATATGCAACTAGCTTAATCTCTTTGATAAAGTTTCTCTCATTTGTGAATTCTTTTGTGCAACTTCAGATGACCATGTCGAGTAAATGCTGTATGACAAACATCACATTTGTATGGTTTTTCTCCAGTATGGATTCTTTTGTGCATCTGAAGATCACCGTTTGCTGCAAATGCTGCCCCACAAATATAACATTTGTAAAGTTTCTCCCCCGTATGGACAATTTTGTGCCTTTTTAGTGTGCTTGTTTGAGTAAATGCTACGTAACAAACATCACACTTGTAAGGTTTCTCCCCGGTATGTATTCTCTTGTGTACGTTCAGGCTATCACTGCCAGAAAATGCTGCACCACATATATTACACATATAAGGTTTCTTTCCAGTGTGGATCATTTTGTGCTGATGAAGAGTAGTAGATCGAGAAAATGACCCACCACAAACATCACATTTGTAAGGTTTCTCCCCTGTATGGATAACTTTGTGGTTTTTTAAAGTATCATTGCGAGAAAATGCTGTACCACAAATATCACATTTGTAAGGTTTCTCTTCTGTGTGGATTCTTGTGTGCACTGTCAGATTACTACTTTGTGAAAATGCTGCACCACAAAAATCACATTTGTAAGATTTCTCGCCTGTATGGATCATTTTGTGGCTTTTTAGAGTAGCTGACTGAGAGAATACTGAACCACAAACATCACATTTGTAAGGTTTTTCCCATGTGTAGACTCTTGTTTGTGTCTGCAGGCGATCAGTCTGAGAAAATACTGCACCATAAAAATCACAAAGTTTCTCCCCTGCATGAATCATTTCAGCTTTTGTTGGGGGACTTGCATAGGACAATACTGAACCAAGCGCATCATATTTATATGGTTCCTCGCCTGTGTATATTCTTCCATGCAAACTTAATATTTCATGCTCTGACAATGCTGCAGCACCACTTGTGTAAGACTTCTCGTCTGCATGGATCACCTTGTGCACAATCAAGTGGTCACAATGTGAAATCTGCACCACAAACATCACATATATAAGATTTTTCTCCAGTGCGGAGCATTTTGTGTTGTTCCAGAAGCTGTTCTTGAGAAAATTCTGGACTGTAAATATTAAGATTATAAAGTTTATCTCTTGTATTGATTTCTTTTTGATCTTCGCTAAGCTCAGCTGCATCATTAATCTCCAAACCAAACATACCATAAGTGTAAGAGTTCTTCTTATCTGTAAGTTTACTATAAAGTAAGCTCAAATCTGCTGTATTTCCACTGTCTATACTATTGTACTCTAAAACACTCAAGTCTCTATCTGGCAGTTTGATAATAGTATCATTTTGTAAGCATACAGTGTCCACACTTTGCTTCATGTTGCTGTCCACATGCACAGTATGCCAGTCCACCATGTTCATTGACTCTTGTCTTTCTGTTTGTCTCAGCAAATGTTGCCCAGTGAAACCTTGCTCTCAGGTTTTATTCCAAGCTTTTGGACATATCATTGATTTCTGTAAAATACAAACTATATACATTATAACTATCATATGTAAATCAAAGCTTTGTGTGTATAATATACATATAGATCAATCACTTGGACTCCATCATCGTAATCATCACCATCTTCCACTTTTACCGTTTGGCGTTCCTTCGCCCGATGGATGGCACTGGATAGTGTCATTCCATGTGATTGTACAATATCTTTGATGCTGTCAATTCATTTTCTTATCAGGCGTCCTCTTGCTCTTGAAGCAGATCTTCTTTGATGTGGGTCCAGTGCTGGTAGTTGATCGTGTTGCTTTCTTTTGTCTTTCAATAAATGTGGCACAAGTCGTTACTCCCACTGTCTGTCTGATAACATCATTTCTTACTTGGGCTTGGATAGTTAAGTTGGCGGACATGAGAGACAATATAAGACTGAAATATGTGCATACTGCAGGACGTTTGAGACAATAGAAAAACTGAAATATGTGCATACACCAGGATTTGAACCTGCCACCATCAAGTTATGATAGCACCTTGCTGAAGGAACAAGTATGCTTTGGGTAGATTCATTTACTAGCTAAGTCTATTACCAACCTTAACCTACAACTATTAAACAGGGATAGAATTCCTATCCAATTATTTCTGTAACAATTGTAGGTCTCAGAAATGTCTATTAAACAAGCACAGATCAAATAACAAACAATACAGTAAACCCTATGTTATGTCTAGTATATTATGATGGTGAAACATGACAGTCGTGTGTATTGGCATGGCAAATAGTGATAATGAGACAACTGCTGTGGATATTGTTGGTTTCATTGTGACACAAAGTGAATGTTGACTAAGTGACAGATAGAGTGGCTATGGTTGTGTCTAGGGTATGTCCTTGTAAAATGTGATGTTGAACAACAGATTAACCAAGATGCATCACAACCAAACACCAGTCAGTGAACAAGCGTTAATTTGCGCACATAATATTCCTTTAATTCTGAATTAACACAGACACATGTAACATATAAATCCAGGAACAATAATTCTATAAGAATATATCTCCATCCCAATGGAACACTTCGAATAACACTGCCTCTCACGGCCTACAAAATATCGTCCCACACGACAGGTATACGAGCCTCTCTCTAGGCCCGACTCAAGGTAACCCACTCTGGGTCTCGAATTCCACTCACTATCCCTGGAACCCACAGTGTGGAGTTATCTTCAGAACTCCGTCCCAATTCTTCACTTTCTCAGACCACGACCTTCTCCTGGTCCGGGCTAGACTCAACTCCCTCTCAGCTCGGAGTCCAAACATCAACTGATCTCCGTCAATCTTTGTCCCTCTCTTTTCAACAATTCTATTCCCCACATTGCCTCCCACATAACACACAACCTCACTGCTCCAACTGTCTGCCTCACCAGCTGACTTCTTCTCAGCTCCCCCTTTCAATTACTGTCTTCTCATTTACGCCCTCTGGGGGACTTACTATCCGCCCTATTTTATCTCGTGAACTGTTTATCTTGTACGGCCACTCACCTTAATGTCAATGACCACAGGCATGTGACACTACCCCACCCTCAAAAGAAAACATCGTTTTCAAATGTTGGGAGACTAAAACTTATTAAATATGTGACCCAGACACATTGCCTGGGTAGCCCTAAGTATGGCTGCACCTTACTCTAGCTACCACACTACATAGTACATCAAATACTCATAGTACACTCCCATATTCCCCACACATAAATACAACCATCTTTCTATCTTGTGTACCAAGAACTAATACATCACATAATAATAATACATCATAGGAAACATCATATATGTGTATCTGCAGGTCTATTAACATCCTCCAAAAAGATACAAGCTATTTGTGTCCCGACCCTGTATCAGGTGGTTCTTTTCTTGCATCAACCCACCTCTGATTCCTGTCGATGCTGTGTCTACCTTTCATGTACCCATGACTCATGGTACCTCTATCTTTAAAACATCTGTTTGCTAATCCTGGTTCCGTGATGTCGTTAACACTCTTTGGAACTGCCTTAACTTTCCAATCTACACATTGTACCGTTACACTGGAATCTCTGTTTAGTCTGACCTCTTTATTGAATCCTGGCCAATATACCTGGCATCCTGCTCTATGCTGCTTCCGCCTTACTCCTATGTGCCCTGCACCTGCCCTATCCTGAGCTGTTCTAGTATATCGGTCTCTGTGTGTTAACGGTAATACTACTTGCCCACATACAGTTCCTCCATCTGAAAACCTGCGAGCGAGAACATTATTCTTCCTTCCAAAGCACCATCTACCCTTCTTTGATTGTCTATGTCTCACTTTACTACATTCTTGGAAACATTTGTCGAGAGTAGTCTTTTGTCTCTGGGATTCCCTACAGCTATATTTGAGATCGATTCTCACCTGCTCAGCTGTCCTATCGTTGTCCTCTGTGTCTACTTCAAGTGCCTCTTTTTCTTCAGCTATACTCTCTAATTTAGGTTTTCTTTTGGTAACTACCTCGTTACTATTTCCACTATGTTTTTGGTCCCAATAAACGACTTCCTCTTCTGTACACTCTTTAACTCCTATAACATTTCCTATGATGAGATCTGCCACTGGTGAGTCTAAAACACATGCTGTCACTCTTCCTGTTATGTATGGTGTTTTTACTGTTATCACGGCTACTGGGTAAAATTCTACTGTCCCATTAAATGTTATGGATCTAATATGTTTTCCTGTATAATCCGAGGGATGCACTAAACTCTTTCTCACCCCGATGGACGTACATCCGGAATCCCTAATTGTTAACGCTGGCCTATCATTAACAAACCCATGATGCATCTTCAGACTTCCTCCTTCATGCACTGCTGACCCTGCTTTAACTGTGTGACCACATATTAAGACTGGCTGACCGTCTTTTTCAAAAAGAGGTTTGCACCCACTACAATCTTCATTGTTCAGCGTCTCAATTACTTGTGCTGCATTTGAGTGCTCTGTTTCTCTCATCCTACATTGATGACTGACATGCCCCTTCCTTCCACATTTAAAACAAGTGATCTCCCTTTTACTGTTGTTCGTTGGTCCATCTGATGGTTGTGCATCACAATCTGCATTTTGTGTCTCCAGCTCCCACAATTCCAACATCCGGCATAACTATTTGGCCGTCTCTGAAAATTCCCCCTTTTGTATGGGTACCGTCCTGCTCTGCCAGAATAGTTGCCACGGAAACCATTGTCCTTAGGTTCTTGTTCCTCATATCTTTGTGTTAAATCTACACTTTTTGACCTTGGTCTAATAACTGGATTCTGGTCCTGTTTCATATACGCTGCACAGACTATTTCCTCACTCATAAGTCTACCAATAGAACTGTTTGGATGTGCAGTCATGTAATTTTGCCCTAACTGTGACATTGTGTCTATGTCCTTTGGCTTACGTTCTTCGAAGAAAGCCACTAAATTAGTATTGCACGATGATACCACCTTGTCTCTCAGCATTAAATCCACTAATTTATTAAAATCTTTTCCTACCTCTGCCAGCTCCATCCACTTATTAAATGTATTCTTTACTGTGTTAACAAAGTCTGTGAAATCTTGATTTGTCTCTGGCACTAACTGTCTAAACTTTGTTCTATATCCATGTTCAGTTAGTTGGAACTTTGTCAGCATACGTTGACGTAAGATAGTGTAGTTGTTTCTTTCTTCTACAGGTAAATTGAACATGGTGTCTAGTGCCTTGCCCGTCAGAAATTCGCCAAGTCGCATCCCATACTCTTTCTCTGGAATACCTAACGCTTTGGCTGATGCCTTGAACCTGGCCAAATAATTTTCAAGTTGGTCCCGGTCTGTAAAATATGGCAGTTTTAATCTCTGTGACGACTGCGACGGTCTTCTGCTTTCCTCACTTTGACCTTTCGAAGATAGTTCTAGTTTTCTTAACTCGATTTCAGCTTGCATCTGACACTTGATCTTCTCTTTCTCAATTTCCATTTCAGCTAACTTTACTTCCTGTAGACGTTTGTTTTCCATTTCAGCTAGTTTTACTTGTGTCTCTTTCTCTTCCTGTAGACGCTTGTTTTCCATTTCAGCTAGTTTTACTTTTGTCTCTTTCTCTTCCTGTAGACGCTTGTTTTCCATTTCAGCTAGTTTTACTTGCGTCTCTTTCTCTTCCTGTAGACGCTTTGCCTCGCGTTCATTATGCCTCTCCTCTCTTTCCGTCTGTTTTTGTTCTTTTGCTTCGGCATACTCCTGTAACTCTTTACCCTTCAGGCCTATTCTTTCACCTGCTTCAATATAATCCATCAAAGTAGGCATCTTGTACTTGTGGACACGTTGCTGTCTGTCAGCCAACTATAAATGTAAAGACTCTGCTACTAGTCTTTGTGTGCCTTCAATAAGTACACTACCACTCCCTGTGTACGTAAATTCGTAGTGCTAATAATGTCACCCTGTACTCACCCAGTCACTCTATAAGCACTAGGTAGTGAGGTGGAATATCACCTATGCTCCCTTATATCTATATATCTATGACCACAAGTTCATAAAGTCCCTGGAAATATTGTTAAACATACATATAAATACATATACAAACGAATGGATGATAACACTAAGTGATGACTATCCAACGCTAGACTTCACAAGCTGAGTACACGGAGACGATGATTACACAGAAATAAATCACAGTAACACCCACAAGCTTGTGTAGGGACACCCACAGTGCGCGTAAAATATAAACTGACTCAGATACCACTAGATAGTAGACACGACAAAAGTTCACAATAATAACACATATCCGAACACAGCAAATTTCATATGCAAATATTATGAAAAGAAAGAGAAACAAAAACAATTTATAGCATCAACATATACACAAATCTGACGTCAGACAACTTGGCTCTAGATAATGGTTAAGACTATTCCAATGCCACTGCACGACCCGTTAACTCATTAACGTTTTTCTTACAAAAATATCGTAAGCACCCGAAAGAAAATAAATTTGTGTGCTGTCTCCCGACTCTCAAGAAACAACCCAAAACTCCCCTACAACTGACAAACACTGGACCACATACAAGTAATTTAGTAACACACAACCACAATACTTAGGACGATGAGAACAACAGAAGCAAACAAGGATTGCCGACACCAATGCGATGGTAGAATCTTACAAAAGTCCTTAATTTGTTTTTAATAGTGTCCGAAAATCGCCTGGAAATGTCTGTCCGTTACTGTTTTGAAAAGATTACGACTTTATATTCCCACAATGAATTAATGTTCTGATGCGTTGTCACTTTTTGTTGACGTGGTGACACGATTTTCGACTGTCGTAAAAGTTTAAGATGATGGAAATTATCCCAACGCCTTGTATCTTCACAGTCCGTAATGTTTTTGTAACCCTCCCCGTGGAGTTGGCGTGTGATTGTATAATGTCTGTTATCGCTCGTGTTTTGCCAGAAATATAGGGTTTTCGTTGCGTTTTGGGGAGCCGAAAATACCTTTAAAATCAATGAATGTTTATCTGCGTAGTCACTGTCGCTTTGAAGTGATGGTATGGTTTCACTGTTGCTGACCAGGTTAAACCAACGAATGGCAGAAAATGATCACGCGCTTTAAATCCGTTTTGCAAGTCTTTTTTGGTGAAGAAATGGGCTCATACTTGCGAAGACGGCACCTGAATGACTGTTGTGGTTTGTTTGCCGATGATGACACACACAAAGACGTTAAACATAAATCCTAGTTTCAGTAGAAACCCACCGTGTTATTCTCAGTGGAAATTTTTCCGTCAAATTCCCTGGTTCTCGGCCTTGACTCACAAGGTCATCTCTCTTTCTCTTTATCACTTTCAGTGGAAAATACACTTTACACCACTAACCGGCCCCAACTCTGGCGGTAGGGGCACTGTTTCCACCCACTGTTGTCACCCCTCCAGGTGAATACGCAAATGTCAATTTGTGTATCCTACACATCCATGATAACTCTCCTTCCCGTGAGTTCACTGTCCTCAGTACTTTACCTGTACTGTGCACTGTCCTCGTAAACAGCGCTGACCCTCTCTCAACCCGGCCTATTAACTGCGTCGACAAATCTTGACCAGTCAACTTGCAACAACACAGTGCGCTTGCCTTCGCACACACACACTTGTCAAATATCTTTGGTTCCCAATCCTGTCATTATCACCGCCAGCGATGTCCTACACACACACACACACACGCTGCCCTCGCCACTCTGGATTCAACACTGGTCTTTCATCGCCGCGTCTGCTAGTTTCAGCACTCCTGCCTGGTATCAAATTTACCTGTCACCGTAATGGACTCTCCCGGTCGATTTGTACTGCGTTATTTCTCTGACACCCCCACTCGCTTTAGCGATATGGTTGGTTCTAATTCACCTGTAGTGGACTTGACGTGAACTGTCTGTAGCCAGTTCCCGCACGGAGAAAAACTCAGTGTTTATACGGTGGACACACTTTCCCCGTCTACTCTCCCCACTCCGAGTGAGAAATGATATTTTTACCTGGTTTCTCGTGGACTCTGTATTAATTCTCCGACACTTTTGAAATGCTTTGTCTACTGAAAATGGTGTTTATTCTTGACAGGAGAGCCCTCATCATTGTTGTTGTAATTGGGCATCCGACTAATGTCTCTGATGTTAGTATTCTCTCTAATCGACAAGTTCACAAATAAACGGAATGACAACAATGTCTATATTGTTCTTGATCGGACGAAGCCTCCCAGAAATCTTTTCTGACACAAAGTGAATGTTGACTAAGTGACAGATAGAGTGGCTATGGTTGTGTCTAGGGTATGTCCTTGTAAAATGTGATGTTGAACAACAGATTAACCAAGATGCATCACAACCAAACACCAGTCAGTGAACAAGCGTTAATTTGCACACATAATATTCCTTTAATTCTGAATTAACACAGACACATGTAACATATAAATCCAGGAACAATAATTCTCTAAGAATATATCTCCATCCCAATGGAACACTTCGAATAACACTGCCTCTCACGGCCTACAAAATATCGTCCCACACGACAGGTATACGAGCCTCTCTCTAGGCCCGACTCAAGGTAACCCACTCTGGGTCTCGAATTCCACTCACTATCCCTGGAACCCACAGTGCGGAGTTATCTTCAGAACTCCGTCACAATTCTTCACTTTCTCAGACCACGACCTTCTCCTGGTCCGGGCTAGACTCAACTCCCTCTCAGCTCGGAGTCCAAACATCAACTGATCTCCGTCAATCTTTGTCCCTCTCTTTTCAACAATTCTATTCCCCACATTGCCTCCCACATAACACACAACCTCACTGCTCCAACTGTCTGCCTCACCAGCTGACTTCTTCTCAGCTCCCCCTTTCAATTACTGTCTTCTCATTTACGCCCTCTGGGGGACTTACTATCCACCCTATTATATCTCGTGAACTGTTTATCTTGTACGGCCACTCACCTTAATGTCAATGACCACAGGCATGTGACACATTGCTTTTATACACCACTGATATACAATTAGCCAGAATATAGCTGGCTCCATTGTGTTAATTTCACCTTTTTTCCTATGTCCTACAATCTCTCCTTCTTCTTTTTCTTTTCTCTTTCAAGGAAGGAGCATTATACCTAGTCTTGCATCTGAAAGCTCAGTGGTTTACTTCCTCTAGATAGATTATTCCATCCTAGGCAAAGGACTACCTACCCTTGGCTAGGTTTTCTTTCCTAAACATTTTGCCAGGGTGGTGGCTTTATGGCCTACTCTTTGTGATTTCTAACTGCTGTGGAATTTTTCAGATGCATCTGGAACTGCCTATTTTTCATCCATATCCAAGAATTTAGGCATCCGATCCCACTACCTTTGAGATCAGGCAGAACGTGTCATGTTAAACACCAGTGGTTCTTTGAAAACTCCCAACCCCACCTGATATTATTTTTTCCCTCGCTTGCTTTGAACTCAAGAATACTCCATAGACAGTCTAGTGCACTGGACTGAATTTTGCATGTGGATTAGCTTTCCCTATTACCAGTGTCCCTCGCCATCAGGTGAACCTACTGTGACTTTAGAGGTAGCCAACCTGATAATATTAGACCTAGTACTTTCAGAGGTATCCTACCTGATAATATTAAACCTAGTACCTCTACCTGATAATATTACACATGTACCTTCAGAAATACCGTACCTGATAATATTAGACCTGTACCTTCAGAGATACCCTACCCTATAATGTTAGACCAGTACCTTCAGAGGTAGCCTACCTGATAATATTAGACCTAGTACTTTCAGAGGTAGCCTACCTGATAATATTAGACCAGTACCTTCAGAGGTAGTCTACCTGATAATATTAGACCTAGTACCTTCAGAGACATGCAGACACAGTAACCTCTCAGCTATGTGCCCCACCCCCCAATGCTGATGATGATAAATATCTGTATATTTATTTTTCATGTGCAACCTCTGAAGTATGGGCTCCCAGATCGATCTAGCCTAAAGTATGGGCTCCCAGATCAATCTAGCCTAAAGTATGGACTCCCAGATCGGCCTAGCCTAAAGTATGGGTTCCCAGATCGACCTAGCCTAAAGTATGGGCTCCCAGATCTATTAAGCCTAAAGTATGGGCTCCCAGATTGAGCTAGTCTAAACATGTTCTGAGAAGCCAAGGCGACTGTCGTGGCACTGACCACGTCACCAAATGATTACCGATTGACAGATCGACATATGAGAAAATATGGTGCTGGCACCATTTCCATATACCCAATACAAACTTTATGGAAATGTCACTTGAGTTGACTGCTGTTTTCTTTGGATTCATTCGTGACCTCTAAGTTGAATGAAGAATAAGTTTGATAAGGATTTACCCAATCCACCTCAAGGTGTGGAAAATAATCCTTTACATTTTTACTGTTGGGTTACAACTGAGAAACTTTCAAGACCTGTCTTCTATCTTGGAAAGTATCTATCCAACTATGAAGATCTCAATCACAATTGTCGGACATTTTCAATAATACAATTTACTAACTAAAGACTTTCTATCTTAGAAAACACCCGTGGAGAACACAAGTAAAATCACTGGCATGCGAAGCGGGTGTGTAACCATGCGGCACACGCTGGACACACCAAATTATCATAACAGAATATTACAACGTCACCCATCGTAGGCTATGCTCAAGATTGCCCAATCGCTGCGACTGACGTCTGTCAATCGATGTGGACCCGACCGATCAGGACTTCTCACTGGCAAGGAACACCAGGCCTCCTAAAACACCAGGAACAAGAAACACCAAGCCTCCTCCGCTTCACACGCCAGTGATCCGGGGCTTGTTTCCGGATCCGGTCAGGGATATGCACTACTGACGAGTTCAAACGAGAGCGAAACTTGAGTATAGTGCTTCCATATTGATGTGGATAGGTCTTAGGTTCATACCAGAATACGATCAGCGCTGCCAGTAGTGGACTGTGCTCAATATTTAAATTTCAAATCCTGAAACAACCAATTAATCAATTTTATTATTGCTCACTGGATTTTAGGAGGCCTGGTGTTCCTTGCCAGTGAGAAGTCCTGATCATTCGGGTCCACATCGATTGACGGACGTCAGTCGCGGCAATTGGGCAATCTTGAGCATAGCCTATGATGGGTGACGTTGTAATATTCTGTTATGATAATTTGGCGTGTCCAGCGTGTGCCGCGTGGTTACACACCCGCTTCACACGCCAGTGATCCGTGGCTTGTTTCCGGATCCGGTCAGGGATATGCACTACTGACGAGCTCAAACGAGAGCGAAACTCGAGTATAGTGCTTCCATATTGATGTGGATAGGTCTTAGGTTCATACCAGAATATGATCAGCGTTTCCAGTAGTGGGTTGTGCTCAATATTTAAATTTCAAATCCTGAATCAACCAAATAATCAACAAGTAAACGGCGCTGTAAATACTTCAATATATTCGTTGAATCATCATCACAATGTGCCATTCTACCTGGCGCATGCGTTTATGTCTTTCCACAGATCTCGGTACTTCAACTTGGTGCTCTGGATCAACTCTGGCACTCTGCAGATGTTACCGCCTCCTCACAGTCAGTCCAAGTCCATCTCTAGTATTCTCTAGCAATATTTTTCTTGGTCTGCCTCTTTTTCCGCTGATCTCTCCATTTGTCATGATATTCTTCAACGCCCCTATTCTCATAACATGACCATTGAATACTTACTGGAAATGTTTATACTCAAAGGTTTAGCGAAGCAGCAAGCGAGGCGTATGTAAACATCTGAGAGAGTATCAGTACCCATGGAACAAAAGCTGGAGCCAGTCAGTCAGTTGTGGTCGACTTTGATTATAATTTATAGTTACTTCCCTTACAGGAAATTTTCATCGTCACAAAACCTGTAGAAACTATAACTATAAGTGCCCCTCCCCAGAATCAGTGCAAAACAAAAAAATAGATTTGGACCAAACAAAAATGTATGGCTGAAAATAGATAGGTAGTAGGGGCTTGTCACAATTATGACCCAAAAATGGTTATAATATGCTTGTTTTGTTTTTTAAATTCGCATATCATTTACAGGACATCGCTGTCAACATCAGCATCTTTCAGCTGATTGTTGATCTCTTGTCAAGATTACGCTCAGTAGTTTGCCATTGGTTTCTGAACGGCCAGCTTATTATC
Source organism: Cepaea nemoralis (assembly GCA_014155875.1). Classification (NCBI taxonomy): domain Eukaryota; kingdom Metazoa; phylum Mollusca; class Gastropoda; order Stylommatophora; family Helicidae; genus Cepaea; species Cepaea nemoralis. The sequence continues at coordinate 412,806 of JACEFZ010013890.1, read as the reverse complement.
CCGCAAGTCACCAGCGCGGGTCGAACCGCTTCCAATTCTCGCGCGCTGCGAGACCCTGCGTGGATAAACGGGATTACGGAGAAAGTCGTGTAACTCCTCGGCCAGAGAGACCGGCTATAATATATTAGCAGACATATATTTAAAATTATATATCAAATTAAAGGGGGTTGCTTGGGTAAGACCTCGGCATTTGAGACAGTTTAAGGACCCCCTTTCTTTAGTAGTTCAGATCTGGTCGAATGTCAGTATTTTTCGTCTTCTTGGTCCATATTAATAATATGAATATTATTAGAATAATATTATTATTCTAAAAACGTGTCTGTAACATAGTATCATCTAAGCCCAACAGCCTCGATTGTCCTCATTAGAGATTACGATACACGACGAGGCAGATGTAGTCGGGGGACTTTGGAATCGTGTGTATAGTGCAGAAGAGCGGATGGATTATCACGGATTGGAGAGAATGGCGCTGTAGGGAGTGACCAAACTATCAGGACTCAGCGGAAAGACCAGATGAACACATAATAATCAGACTGCTAATGGTACCATTAATATTGGAACTTTTCGTTGCTGTTGCAGATGAGGACGGCGTACATATGGGAATGTTCAGAGTGCTGTGATGCCGGTTCCTGGACTCAGAACAACTCAACTTACAGACTGCGAAATGTTCCATGCCTCACAACCGTATGTTGCCACGGAAAAGATGCATGTCCTCAAAGATTAAGTGAACAAATGTCCACGGACATTGAAGGAATATTAGAAGACGAGTGGCTTAGACGTTAGGGTACTCGCTTCTTGCTAGTTTAGACCTGTAGACTGCCAATTTTCACTAAATAATCAAAGGATACGCTCTGACCCTGGAGTAGCGTACTGTTTGTACAGCTTTCCCCGGACAGAGCGACAGACTCGGAGGGTCCATGAGCCCTTTGTGCAGTTTACAAAACCCCTAGGTAGTTTGGTAATCATAGAGACATTGCCGCGGCTCGGGATTTATGTTAACATTAGACTAACAAATGAACATTTATAAATGAACATTTATGATTATGGCGTATACACATTTGAATTCTTGTTGGTGCAACGGAGTTACGTGCACAGTGTTGAAAGTCTCTTCTTGTGATCTATTTGGAGGGGGAGGAAGTGGGAAATTAAGAAGGTATTTGTGTGCAATGAAAATTATACACCGCATATAAACAAACATTGATTTCTGCTGTACAATCTCCAGAGCAAACATTTGTTTGTTTGGTGTACATAATGATAAAGTTTTATGCTAAATCTCATCATTTTCCCCTCAGATGGTTACTGAGTTATGGTTTTTTTTATACGGGGGGGGGGGGGGGGGGGCGGGGGGGGGGGGGGGGGAGACATTTGCGAACGCTTTATAGATTCAAACTACTTTTTGTTTGGTACTGAATCTGTTGCAAGAGCGCCAGTAGCTGGAACACTCACGATTAATACAGAAAACTCTTAAACATTACATATTAACAAATGCTAGTTGAAGATGTATTGATAGATTTATTTATTTATTTAAAATAGTTATGGATGCGTCCATGTGAATTTAGGCAAGAACAGATGAATGAAAGTTAGAATAAGTTGTTCTTACAACCAGCGTGCTACCGGTACTACCAGCATCTACACATTACATTTGTTGAGGCAGACATAGCATATATATATATATATATATATATATATATATATATATATATATATATATATATATATATATATATATATATATATATATGTGTGTGTGTGTGTGTGTGTGCGTGCGCGTGTGTGTGTGTGTGTTGATTTCCCGAGTGTGCTATGATATCTAATTAAAATGGGAAATAAAGAGGGCAGTTACGAACAGATAAAGCTAGACAAGGGTGTGTCTTGTCACCTGATCTCTTCTCCCTATATAGCGAAGTAATAATGAGAGAGATCAAAGAGACGCCAGGAATACTAATCGGAATCGGAGGTTATAAATGATATACGCGCAGGTCCGCATGGACGAATGGATAAGAACGTTGTTCTTAAACATCGGGTGTGCTGATAACGAGGTAAGCAGTTCAACCCCTACACCGGACAGCTGGACTCAAATGTTGACCTTTCTTAAGGGAAAATTCTTAACAAAGTGAACAATTTTAAATACCTAGGGGCATTTATAACATCAGATGGAAGATGTACACCAGAGATTAAGAGCAGAATAGGGCAAGAAAAAGCCGCATTTCAGAAAATGAAGAGTATCGTATTCAATAAGTCATTATCACTGAATGTAAGAAAGAGAGGTTGAAATACTATATATATAGAATCAGTTTTTCTGTGTGGCAGTGAATCTTGGAATGTATATGAACAGATTAAGAAGAAATTAGAAGCAACCGAGATTTGGTTCCTGAGACGAATGTTGCGAATTAATTGGACTGCCAGAGTAACTAACAATGATTGCCCGAAACAGGTTAATGAATCTAGAACGTTATATACAGCAGTAAGAGGGAGACAAACAGCTTTCTTTGACCATGTGATGAGAAGAGGGGCATTGAAGAACATCGTGACAACTGGAAAGATCGAAGAGAATAGAGGCAGAGGCAGACCAAGAGAAATGATGCTGGATGGATTGAGACAGTGGCATGGAGGAATATTACCAGCAGAGCTTATCCAAAACACCAAAGACCGAGATCTGTGGAGAACCATGAACGCCTACGCCAGCTGGCATGGCACTTGATGATGATGATGATGATGATGATGCTATGATATCAATTATTGCATTTATTGCAATTATGTCAATTATAACATTTATCAATCAATCAATTGTTCAAGCGCTTGTCCATGTATTTCGATAATAAGTTTCCCTTGTTCTGTATAGCTATTCACGGATAATTTCGTTTCCCCCCTATGATAATGATATTCTCTCCATGTCATACCCCGACGACCTGGACATTGACTGAAACTTCTTTATAATTATATGTTTTTTACGGATTGACTCTTCGTTAATTTACGGTTGTGTGTTGTATGGGAAGCTACTACAGTGATCGTATCAATATAGAAGTCATAGATTGCATTCTTTCGGAAATCACACTAAAACTTTTCATTGAATGAACACCATTGAGAATCATTGTCGCCCACCGCCAATGTTATATTATATATGCATTTCAAATGCAAAAATGAAATATGAGTATCTAGCGTTTGAGATGGAAGTTATTCTCTAAAGTGTCTAGCAACGGGAATAACTTTGTTTTGAGAAATGTCTGAATGAGGAAATTTCCGGCGACAGGCGGTCAAATTGAAATTATTTACTCAGTTCAGTTTGCTCATCGACACTAACTACAGACTACAGTGTTAAGCATTACGTGGGGTAGCGTACACCTGAAGCTCAATCAGATGTGGAAGGTACGGTGGGATTTGTACACCAAGCTACAAATATTATAGTTTAGTGTTTATAGTTTTAAAAAAAAACCAGGGTTCTGACAGCGTGCAATATGCAGCATATTTTCGGAGTAACCAAAGAACGTGTGTGTGTGTGTGCGCGAGCTCACGCTCCTCCTCCCCCCATTTTTGTTCACCAATTCACGGCTGGATGCTTGTTCACAAATCCACGGGTGGAATTTTGTTAACCTATTTTAATTTCTTCCCATCCAGAAATTCCTCTGATTGATTAGCATTCTTTCAAGGTAAGAGGAGTAAGGGTGCAAACTCACTTTGACTTTATAAACTTTATTTTATTACTTCTTCTCTTCTTTGTGGTCCAAATGAAATCCTTGAAACAAGACATTCACATACATAGTTACACAGCATCAAATGTAGCATCCAATTTTTTAGACATTCCTTCTGAGGTTTCCCTTTTAAAATATTAGCTTATGTCATTTTGCATGTTATGCACATGATTTAGACCCCTATCTTTCTCTCTCTCTCTCCCCCCCCCCCCCCCCACCTCAGTGAATGCCTAATTTTAATTCTCTGTGCATGTTGTTGTCCATGCTTAAAGAAATAGGGCACTCTTCCGAATTCCGGTTCCCAAATAGTTCTGCAGTGAATAATTTTATATAACTAACCCTAATCACTTATTCACTGCAGAACTATTTGGGACCGGAATTCGGAAGAGTGTCAGAAATAGTATTAGGGAATTTGATCGTGCCAAATGAAATTTGAAGTGATATACCGAGCCACCCCGCAATGATCCAGTGTGTCTCCAAAATGGCTATGTAAAGACCATTCATGCTTTCGATGTCATTCATTCATTCAAACATCACGTGATAATAACAAATGACATTTTGGTTTCAGCAGCAAAGGTCCGTCTAATATTCCGTGCATAGCGATTGGTTGAAATTATCATGGCATTAAAAATTTGGGAGAGTTTATACGGACTTGAGTCCAAATAGACAGAGTAGTTTATACGGACTTTAGTCCGAATAGACAGAGTAGTTTATACGGAGCGGAGTCCGTATAGACAGAGTAGTTTATACGGAGCTGGGTATAGCTGAAGTATGAAGCTGTTTAAATATCAAGAATAATTTTCCAGATTGGTATCTCCAATGTGTCCCCATGCGAGTTAAAGAATTGTTAACTTGCGTTTCTGTACACTTACTGTTTACTACAGGCTTCCATCTTTGTTGACATTACCGCCCTACTATTTCCTGCTATTGATGTCCTCATAATTCCGGTCCAAGCTGACAGTAATATGCAGCGCCTCAGAAAGACATGATTAGGCAATTCAAACACCAGGCTTCCGACTTACTGGCCTGATGAATTAACAAATAAACAAGGAAATGCTACGCACATAAAGTGCAGGAAAACCTGGTATATGTGAAGCAGGTTGAAAAGAGAGAGGGGGAAGATAGATAACGAAGATAGTGTGAGAGACAGAGATACGAGAAAGATGTGTTGAAAGACATAACAAAGTGATAAAGACAAGTGAGAGAAAGAGGGAGGGATATATATATATATATATATATATATATATATATATATATATATATATATATATATATATATATAGAGAGAGAGAGAGAGAGAGAGAGAGAGAGAGAGAGAAAGAGAGAACTCGTGTTCGGTTGGCTAAGCGCCTTTCCCAAGACAACAAAAGTAGAGGACAGATAAGAACAGAAAGACAAGTGTGCAGGTTCTTGTGCAGCAAGATAAAGACACATGTAACCAATACAAAACACAAAAACCCTAGGAAACACTGTTTGCTGCCAAAAGCGAGATCATCAGACCAGCACTGGTTGATATCAACTTATTTGTTCTTCATTTACCAGGTATCTGTTATGTGGTTACTTCAATTAGCGAGTGGGACAGGTCGGGAGAGAACATACCAGGCACTGCTCTTGCTGAGGCCTCGCTTGATACGGATGTTGTCTGTCTAAATGATGGGACACCAACTAGGCAGGCAATGAGACTGGGGGACCCTGACGCCGCCATCGACCTGGCGCTTGTATCACAAGAGGCGGCATCCACAAAATGGAGTGTCCTTGGGGATTGTAGAAGCGACCACCTGCCCCGCTCTGTACTGGTACCTAAGCCCAGTACAGTCAGGGCTATAGACCAAGCCATGTGAGAAATGTGTTATTGCTTTACTTACTGCCATGACTTCCATGGTGAGGCTACTTGTGGTGTCAGTGAAAGCACCAGAGTCCTTCACAATTCTCCCTCCGGCCCGAGCCTGCGAAGCATTCAGTTATGATTGCTCTTCGCTCTTGGGGTGCCGTCGATCACAGAGACGGTCTAAACCAGCAGGAAAACCACACATTTCCTAGTGCCAAGACAGCACTTCTTGTTTGTTATATTCTGATTGTAATATCGCCACCCACCTCCCCACCTGTCTATGTTGCTTCCTAAATGGGTGTATGATTAAGTTGCATTATTTTGTTTCCAAACAAATTTTTATCCATAATTGTTGTGACTTAACAATTTTAATTCAATTATAATAACCCATGCTGCTCTGTGAAGAGTCCATGTTCCATGTCTAGCGTTAGCTGTTGGTTTCAGTCTACAGCAACAATAAAGATGACAAAGCATGTCTGCCCCACCCCTGTTATTTAAAACAAATGTTCTCCCTCACGGAGAACTCATTTCATTCCTTTATATGTGATGCCTTTATAAATTAAAGATCGATGGATTCCCGTAATGACATCTATTTCCAAAGCGATTTTCTATCAATGTCATTAAAAAAAAATTGTCTCGCTGGTGAGGAATCGAACCTAAGTCTGCCGCGTGACAGGCGGAAATCTTCTTCTTCGTTCATCCGGAGTTTTTTTTTCCGGACGTGACTGCGTTGTGCCTGTTCACAGCAGAGCTGCATTCTTGCGCCGTTAGGCCGACACATCCGACTTCTGCGGGCATTTGTTGACCGGGTTAACCTTCCCGGGGGTTTCTTAGGACGTTAGACTCTCACTGTTGTGGTGTTATCTCCCATCCCAGCTGGCCCATATAGAACAGCCAAAGGCATCCTGGTCGGCCCTCAAGGGAAGGCAGGGGCAGACCATGGGCATTCCCCGCCATCCAAGGAGGCTTCCATAATTGCAGAGCCATCACACACCGCTCTGGTACTGGGCTCACCCAAGGAATCGTCACGTCCTGCACATGGCTGCTTAGCCTCACTTCCGTATATTGGGCCTTCCGTTCACCATAGGCTGTTCTTCCAGAAGCCAGAAGAATGCAGTTTGCAGATGACATCCACACAGTGAGCTTTCGATTCGGACTTTCCACGTAATGGATTTGCTATCCAAGCAATATTCCATTTTGTGCCACTAGGACACTTTTTCCACCTTTTTTGAAGCCCACACAGTGAGCTTTTGATTCGGACTTTCCACGTAATGGATTTGCTATCCAAGCAATATTCCATTTCATGCCTCTGGGAGGCTTGTGTAACCGACATGCCTGTGGTATGAAGTGTGGCAGTCTAAATACTTCGTCATGTACATTTAAATGTCAACCTGAATACAGTTAAAGTAAGCTGCAGTCGACTTGAGCTTGTTGATATTTCCATAGAGCTTGTCCTCGAATGAAGCAGGTGTGGGCCAAAATATCTTTCTCTGTTCTGCATATATTGGGCACTCTTGCAGCAAATGTTTAGCTGTCATTTTACCAATTCCACAATTACATTCATCTGTATCTCCTATCTTTAGTTTGTTGAACAAGTGGTATTTCAACCTGTTGTGTCCTGTGCGGAGTCTGAAGATTGCTACTTGTTCTCTTCGGTCGAGTTTGTAATATGCATCATCCTTCTGGTGGCCTGGATGCTCTGATTCCCATTTGGTTCTATAAGTGCTTTTTATCAACCTCTTTGCCTCATTACAGGTTATGTCTATGTCAGGCTGTGGTAGTCGTCCGCCCTCTTTTGCCAGTCTGTCAGCCTCTTCATTTCCAGGTATACTGCAATGTGATGGGATCCACTGTATTACAACTTTTTGTGATTTCTGGCATAGACCATGGAGTGCTGCTCTTAGGTCAGCTATTTCTGTGCTGTTATTGCTCTTCAGTATTGAGACAGCTGACTTTGCATCTGTAAAGATAGCTATTTGCGTCTCTTTATTTTCCTCCATCAAGAGCATTTCTGCTGCAGTTTTCAGAGCCTCTACCTCCGCTTTGAAGTTACTTGAAAACTTTCCAGTTGCCACTGAATGTGTTTTTTTCACTCCATTTTTTAAATTTAGGAGAATTCCTCCTCCTCCATTCTCTACTGAATTTTTGGCTGATCCATCTGTATATGCATGGGTCCAATTGCTGCTTGGGTAATGTTCTTTTATGTAGTTTAGGGTTATTTCTCTTCTTTCGGTTTCATGCTGAGTGTTCTTTTTCTCAATACCAGGAATGTTTTCTATCATCTCAGGCAGTTGCTGCTGTCTCCAAGCTGGGAACTTGTCTGCATTGTAAATGGGTTTGACTGTTGATATGTTAAGTATGGGATCTACCCTAATCTTTCGTTTTGCAGTTTCTACAAAGTTGCTACGCTTCAGTCTTCCCTTTCCAAAACCACTAAACCTTTTATACATAGGGTGGTCTGTCAATCTTCTAAATTTTTCAGCTTGTTGCTGGGCTCTGCTATCTCTTCTATCCTGCATTGGTTGTAAACAAGTGATCTTTTCTAATTCATTATAGGCGTTGTCTTCAGGCTTCCAGTTATGATTCGCATTCCTTGATTTTGGACTCTACTTATTTTGTTAAAGTTTGACTTAGCTGCTGTTGCCCAAGCTGCAATGCCATATTCCAGTACTGGCCTCACCCGTCCAGTATATAACTTCTTGAGAACATTCTCATCTGCTCCCCACGTTGTACCAGCAAGCTTTTACATGATTGCCATTCTTTGCCTTGCTCTTGTTCGATTTTTCTCAACCTGTGTCTTCCATGTCAGGCGACGATCAAAGGTGACTTCTAGATAGTTTGGATTTTCTTCATGGCGCAACATTTTTCCATTCAATACCAGCTTAGGTTGCTGAGTTTTAGTTGAGAGGGAGAACACTGTGCATGTTGTTTTATCCTCACTTATCTTCACTAGCCATGATTTTGACCAGTCCTCTAGTGCTAATAGGGCTTGCTGTATTCTGCTGTTAGCTGTACTAATATATTCTTCAGATGTCCATATGGCTAGGTCATCTGCAAAGGATGATGTGTGTACTCTGGCTGGAAAATTTTCCGTGATGTCGTTTATATATGCTAGGAATAATGTTGGTGAAAGAACTCCTCCTTGGGGGACACCTTGCTCCAACAGCATCATTTTGCTGGTTTGTCCTTGTACTTTTGTCCTGGCAGTTCTGTTCTCAAGGTAGTGGCTGATCCATTTGTACATTTTCCCACAAACATGCATTTTTTGCAGTTTTACTTTCAGTCCTTCCTTCCATACTTTATCAAATGCTTTTTCTAAATCTATCCAGACCGCTAGTGTGTGCTTTTTCTCTTGGAAGGCATCCTCTATTTCCTGAGCTATATAGGTTATTTGATCTTCAGTGGATCTGTACTTTCTGAATCCTGCTTGGTGAGGTGTTAAGAGTTAGTTTTCTTCCAGATGCCATGTTAGCCTGCCATTGATAATGCGTTCCATTAATTTTCCTACACAGCTAAGAAGACTGATAGGTCGATAGCCATTTGGTTCTTCCAGGTCTTTTCCTTTCTTTGGGACTGGTATTAGTATAGCTTCCTTCCATGCCTGTGGGACTATTCCCCTCTTCCAGCTGTAATTTAGGACTGCTAGTAGTTTCTTTTTTGCCTTAGTGCCTGGTCCTATTAGCATTTCATTTGTGATTCCATCCTTTCCTGGTGATGTCTTCTTTTTTAGGGTATTCATTGCCTGTTCCATTTCTTCCATTGTTAGATTTGCCATCATATATTCTGCTGCTGTCTCTGTATATCTATGATGTATCTGTTTATCTTTGATTGCTTTCTTCTGTTCGGCTGTAATATCAATGTGGTTTGCACTGGCATAGTGTTCCATTAGTGCATTTGCAGCCTTTTCCCCTGTAAGCAAGGCATTTCCTTGTTTAATTGTTATTTGTTTGTTTCTAGGTCCTTCATTGTTCATGGCTTTCACTAGTTTCCATAGTTTGTTTCCATCCCTGTCAAAATTCAGGTTTTCTGTTTTTTTCCTCCAACAATCTCTTGTTGTTTGATTTACTGTTCTTTTATATTTTGCTGAGATGGCTTTGAGAGAGATGTTCGCTTCAGTTGTTTGTTCTCTCTCTGCGGTCTTCCTAGCATCTTCAACTTTGTCCTCCAAAATTTGTAGTTCCTCAGTCCAGTATGGTTTGTAATTTTTTCTCGCTCCTCTTGGAACAGACTCAGTGGCCGCCTGTATTATTGCTCTGTTTAGACTTTCCACCATTTGCTTCATGTTGCCATATCGTGTATTTATGTTTTCACAATATTTGTCTGTTAGTATGGCAAATCTGTCCCAATCTGCTCGTTTGTAATTCCAGCGGGGCAAAAGCTTTTGCTCCAGTGGAACATACTCCATATTTATTACAAGCTTGATTGGTCTGTGGTCACTACCTGCTAATTGGTCAAGCACATGGCGATCGATTTTGTGGAGGATGTCTCCTGTGCAGAAAGCTAAGTCTGGAGTAGAAGTGGTAATCCATCTTCTGGAGTAGAAGCTCGGTGTGTCATCCGCTTTGTTGAGTAGATGGAGATTTGAGTCTATTTCCCAGTCCTCCACTTCATCTCCTCTTTTGTCAGTATCTGGGTATCCCCATCTTTCTGAACGGCTATTAAAGTCTCCGACAACAATGCAATTTGTGTCAGTTATTTTCATGTTTGAGAGTGTAAGATCCTTATCTGCCGGGCTATACAGATTGTAAATTCTTATTTTCACGTCCTTTATCATTATATCAACACCTATAATTTCCGTTTGGTTGTCAGAGATCACAGATACTTCGCTGCAAGGTATTGTATTTGTGTAAGTATTACAACTCCTCCTTTGTGTCCTTCGCGGTCGAAACGTGTGGCCTGATATCCCTTGACTGAAAATGTGCGATTGGCGTTGAGGTGTGTCTCTTGAATGCATGCCACATCTATTCCATCTTTATGAAGACGCTGTGTTAGGGAGGCTTTCTTGTTATAAACTCCTTCTGCATTCCATTGTAGTATGTTGAGTGTCCGGGGTGTTTGGTCAATAGCTCTTAACCTACTCCTCTGTGCCTTGACTCCACAGCACAGGGGAAGGTGACCACCAGTAGTCATGGGTGGACCCCCTCGAGGCAGGGGGCCCGGCACTATCACCGCCTGATGGGACTTCACGGGATTAGCACCATAACGATTAATTTTCATCTGTGGCATCATGAAATGATAAAGTTACGTTGCACTTCTTTGTCAAGCCTATGGCTCAGTACATCCGATTTCGACAAGCATTTGTTCGGGATGCTTTCCCTAGCCTTTGACTGTCCCCAGTCTACCTACAAGGCAGCAGGTTTGTGCGTCACTTCGTCTGGTCCCTCTCCCTTGACCTGTCCGACATGGGTGACCCTACCAGTAGCTGTGCTACCCTCGGCATAGCTCTTGGGGTCATTGGAATGCACAAGCCCCTCTACCTCGTCAAGGTGGACGCACGGCAGAGGGGACAGGCGGAAATGCTTACCACTAAGCTACTGAAAACACAATGAAAACTTTACAAAAATGTGTAATATAGTCAAACACATGTCCCGATGACGCAGTTCACGTGACCAGCCGGGGTTTCCGGAAAAAGCGGACCGGAAAAAACGAAGTGGAGTCCGAATAGACAGAGTAGTTTATACGGACTTGAGTCCGTATAGACACTTTCTAAAAATAAATTAAAATTATATTTCATACTTATCATAATTAATTTTTTTCTGGTGAAGTTAATAGAAAACCATAAATTTTAGATGGATTTTTGAATTCTGCATCCAATTTTACATATATTTGGAAAGTTTCATCGCTAACCTTGCTCGAATTGTGGTTGAAAACAAAGTTTTCTGCAAAGATGTTACGACCATGTTCCTTTATGAATGGGAAACCCAAAGTGGCGGCCGTAAATTTCTATCGGACTGGCATGTCACTTTTTAACACCCCAAACATGCAATTTGAACTACTAAAGTTAAAGAAAATACAAATTTAAAGATTAATAATAATTTATTTGTATACTTGTACTATCTTTATATCATTTAACATGACGGAACATATATTTGAGGTCAGTTTTCATATCAGTCTATGACCCGTTTGACACGGACTGGGTAGCGTGGAGATAATGGACACACTGAAGAGTTCCAAAGTCACGGCAAACGTGAATATTTTATCCCTATACACCTTCACAAAAATGTGAATATCTCCACTTAGAATTGACATACAGGCATCACTGAGGTAACATAAGATTGGTTTTTCAAGGCTTATCTATCTGTGGTGGTCTCGTTAGTAAATACTCAAACTGAAAATCTTGATAGAACTTGCTAGAATAGACTAGCTGAGTAAACCTCATCACAATGAATATGGTCAAGAGATAAATTGGAGAAGAAAAGTAAAGGACTTTTTTACACCTTACAGCACATTGGGCCAGATCCTTATTTTCATAGACGATTTGGCACTGGGTGGGTTATGTGATCAGTAACATATCACAGAGACACCTTTACTTCCCAAGGCACTGGGTGGGTGATGTGATCAGTAACATATCACAGTGACACCTTTACTTCCCAAGGCACTGGGTGGGTTATGTGATCAGTAACATATCACAGCGACACCTTTACTTCCCAAGGCATTTCCTGGCACCCATTGTAGGCTGGGTTGACCTGGGAGCCCATGTCAATGTTTTTAAAAATCCTTTATTTGCCCTCGGACACGAATCAAACCCATGACCAGCGGGCCAGCATGCAAGCATCTATGTCACTACATTATCACAGCTCTCAAATGGAATAAGCCTGTATCTTCTTCTGCGTTCATCCAGTCTTTTTTCAGATATTATTGCGTTGTGCCTGTTTACAGCAAAGCGATACTGCGCCTTTAAGCAGGCACATCCTACTTCTGAGGGTGGTTGTTGACCTGGTTAACCTTCCTGCGGATTCGGACTTTCCACGTAATGGATTTGCTATCCAAGCAATATTCCATTTTTTGCCACTGTGACATTTTTGCCACCAACATATCTGTGGCATGAATTGTGGCAGGCTAAGATCTTCTTTTTGCACCTTTAGATACCAAACTGAATATAGTTAAAGAAAGCTGCAGTCAACTTGAACTTGTTGATATCTCCATAGAGCTTGTCCTCGAATGAAGCAGGTGTGCGCCAAAATATCTTTCTCTGTTCTGCATATATTGGGCACTTCTGCAGTAAATGCTTAGCTGTCCATTTTACCAGTTCCACAATTGCATTCATTAGTGTCTCCTATCTTTAGTTTGTTGAACAAGTGGTATTTCAGACTGTTATGTCCTGTGTGGAGTCTGAAGATTGCTACTTGTTCGCTTCAGTTGAGTTTGTAATATGCATCATCTTTCTTGTGGCCCGGATGCTCTGATTCCCATTTGGTTCTATAAGTGCTTTTTATAAACCTCTTTGCCTCATTATAGGTTATGTCTATTTCAGACTGAAGTAGTCCTGTACGCTCTTTTGCCAGTCTGTCAGCCTCTTAATTTCCAGGTATGCTGCAATGTGATGGGATCCACTGTATTACAACTTTTTTGGATTTCTGACATAGACCATCGAGTGCTGCTCTTAGGTCTGCTAGTTCTGTGCTGTTTTTGCTCTTCAGTATTGAGACAGCTGACTTTGCATCTGTGAAGACAGCTTTTTGCTTCACTTCATTTTCCCCCATCAAGAGCATTTCTGCTGCAATTATCAAAGCCTCTACCTCTGCTTTGAAGTTACTTGAAAATGTTCCAGTTGCCACTGACTGTTTTTTCACTCCATTTTTTAGATTTAGAAGAATTCCTCCTCCTCCTTTGTCTATTGAATTTTGGGCTGATCCATCCGTATATGCATGGGTCCAATTGCTACTTGGGTAATGTTCTTTAATGTAGTTTAGGATTATTTTTCTTCTTTCTGTTTCATTCTGAGTGTTGTTTTTTCCCCTCAATACCAGGAATGTTTTCTACCATCTCAAGCAGTTGCTGCTGTCTCCAAGCTGGGAACTTGTGTGTATTGTAAATGGGTTTGAATGTTATGTTAAGTATAGGATCTGCCCTAATCTTTCATTTAGTAATTTCTACAAAGTTGCTACGCTTCGGTCTTCCCTTTCCAAAACCATTAAACCTTTTATACATGGGGTGGTCTGTCAATCTTCTAAATTTTTCTGCTTGTTGCTGGGCTCTACTATCTCTTCTATCCTGCATTGGTTGTAAACAAGTGATCTTTTCTAGTTCATTAATAGGCGTTGTCTTCAGGCTTCCAGTTATTATCCGCATTCTTTGATTTTGGACTCTACTTATTTTGTTAAAGTTTGACTTGGCTGCTGTTGCCCAAGCTGTGATGCCATATTCCAGTACTGGCCTTACCCGTCCAGTATATAACTTCCTGAGAGCTTTCTCATCTACTCCCCATGTTGTACCAGCAAGCTTTTTCATGATTGCCATTATTTGCCTTGCTCTTGTTGGATTTTTCTCAACCTGTGTCTTCCATGTCAGGCGACGATCAAAGGTGACTCCTAGTTTGGATTTTCTTCATGGCGCAATATTTTTCCATTCAATACCAGCTTAGGGTGCTGAGTTTTATTTGAGAGGGAGAACACTGTGCATGTTGTTTTCTCGTCACTTATCTTCACTATCCATGATTTTGACCAGTCCTCTAGAGCAAATAAGGCTTGCTGTATTTTGCTGTTAGCTGTACTAATATATTCTTTAGATGTCCATATGACTAGGTCATCTGCAAAGGAGGATGAGTGTACTCTGGCTGGAAAATTTTCTGTGATGTCATTTATATATGCTAGGAATAATGTTGGTGAAAGAACTCCTCCTTGGGGGACACCTTGCTCCAACAGCATCATTTTGCTGGTTTGTCTTTGTACTTTTGTCCTGGCAGTTCTGTTCTTAAGGTAATGGTTGATCCAGTTGTTGTTCTTCTTCTTCTTCGTTCATCCGGAGTTTTTTTTCGGATGTGATTGCGTTGTGCCTGTTTACAGCAGAGCTGCGTTCTTGCGCCGTTAGGCCGACACATCCGACTTCTGCGGGCATTTGTTGACCGGTTAACCTTCCCAGGGGTTTCTTAGGACGTTTGACTCTCACTGTTGTGGTGTTATCCCCCATCCCAGCTGGTCCATATAGAACAGCCAAAGATCCTGGTCAGCCCTCAAGGGAAGGCAGGGGCAGACCATGGGCATTCCCCGCCATCCAAGGAGGCTTCCATAATTGCAGAGCCAATACATAGCGCTCTGGTACTGGGCTCACCCAAGGAATCGTCACGTCCTGCACATGGCTGCTTAGCCTCACTTCCGTATATTGGGCCTTCCGTTCACCATAGGCTGTTCTTCCGAAACCAGAAGTATGCAGTCTGCAGATGACATCCACACAGTGAGCTTTCGATTCGGACTTTCCATGTAATGGATTTGCTATCCAAGCAATATTCCATTTCGTGCCACTAGGACACTTTTCCACCTTTTTTGAAGTCCACACAGTGGGCTTTAGATACAGACTTTCCACGTAATGGATTTGCTATCCAAGCAATATTCCATTTCATGCCACTAGGACACTTTTCCACCTTTTATGAAGCCCACACAATGGGCTTTTGATTCGGACTTTCCACGTAATGGATTTGCTATCCAAGCAATATTCCATTTTGTGCCACTAGGACACTTTTCCACCTTTTATGAAGCCCACACAGCGAGCTTTCGATTTGGACTTTCCACATAATGGATTTGCTATCCAAGCAATATTCCATTTCATGCCTCTGGTCTTCATGCACCTTTAAATGTCAACCTGTATGTAGTTAAAGTAGCTGCGGTCAACTTGAGCTTGTTGATATCTCCATAGAGCTTGTCCTCAAATGAAGCAGGTGTGGGCCAAAATATCTTTCTCTGTTCTGCATACGTTGGGCAATCCTGCAGCAAATGTTTTGCTGTCATTTTTCCAGTTCTACAATTACATTCATCGGTATCTCCTATCTTTAGTTTATTGAACAAGTGGTATTTCAGCCTGTTATGTCCTGTGCGGAGTCTGAAGATTGCTACTTGTTCTCTTCGGTCGAGTTTGTAATATGCATCATCCTTCTGATGGCCTGGATGCTCAGATTCCCATTTGGTTCTATAAGTGCTTTTTATCAACCTCTTTGCCTCATTATAGGTTATGTCTATGTCAGGCTGTGGTAGTCGTCCGCCCTCTTTTGCCAGTCTGTCAGCCTCTTCGTTTCCAGGTATTCTGCAATGTGATGGGATCCACTGTATTACAACTTTTTTGGATTTCTGGCATAGACCATGGAGTGCTGCTCTTAGGTCAGTTAGTTCTGTGCTGTTATTGCTCTTGAGTATTGAGACAGCTGACTTTGCATCTGTGAAGATAGCTATTTGCTTCTCTTTATTTTCCTCCATCAGGAGCATTTCTGCTGCAGTTTTCAAAGCCTCTACCTCCGCTTTGAAGTTACTTGAAAATTTTCCAGTTGCCATTGAATGTGTTTTTTTGACTCCATTTTTTAAATTAGGAGAATTCCTCCTCCTCCATTCTCTATTGAATTTTTGGCTGATCCATCTGTATATGCATGGGTCCAATTGCTGCTTGGGTAATGTTCTTTTATGTAGTTTAGGGTTATTTCTCTTCTTTCGGTTTCATGCTGAGTGTTCTTTTCTCAATACCAGGAATGTTTTCTATCATCTCAGGCAGTTGCTGCTGTCTCCAAGCTGGGAACTTGTGTGCATTGTGTATGGGCTTGACTGTTGATATGTTAAGTATAGGATCTGCCCTAATCCTTCGTTTTAACAGTTTCTACAAAGTTGCTACGCTTCAGTCTTCCCTTTCCAAAACCATTAAATCTGTTGTACATAGGGTGGTCTGTCAATCTTCTAAATTTTTCTGCTTGTTGCTGGGCTCTGCTATCTCTTCTATCCTGCATTGGTTGTAAACAAGTGATCTTTTCTAGTTCATTAATAGGCGTTGTCTTCAGGCTTCCAGTTATGATTCGCATTTCTTGGTTTGGACTCTACTTATTTTGTTAAAGTTTGACTTAGCTGCTGTTGCCCAAGCTGCAATGCCATATTCCAGTACTGGCCTCACCCGTCCAGTATATAACTTCTTGAGAACTTTCTCATCTGCTCCCCACGTTGTACCAGCAAGCTTTTTCATGATTGCCATTCTCTGCCTTGCTCTTGTTCGATTTTTCTCAACCTGTGTCTTCCATGTCAGGCGACGATCAAAGGTGACTCCTAGATAGTTTGGATTTTCTTCATGGCGCAATATTTTTCCATTCAATACCAGCTTAGGTTGCTGAGTTTTATTTGAGAGGGAGAACACTGTGCATGTTGTTTTCTCCTCACTTATCTTCACTAGCCATGATTTTGACCAGTCCTCTAGCGCTAATAAGGCTTGCTGTATTCTGCTGTTAGCTGTACTAATATATTCTTCAGATGTCCATATGGCTAGGTCATCTGCAAAGGAGGATGTGTGTACTCTGGCTGGAAAATTTTCTGTGATGTCATTTATATATGCTAGGAATAATGTTGGTGAAAGAACTCCTCCTTGGGGGACACCTTGCTCCAGCAGCATCATTTTGCTTGTTTGTCCTTGTACTTTTGTCCTGGCAGTTCTGTTCTCAAGGTAGTGGCTGATCCATTTATACATTTTTCCACAAACTGCATGTTTTGCAGTTTTACTTTCAGTCCTTCCTTCCATACTTTATCAAATGCTTTTTCTAAATCTATCCAGACTGCTAGTGTGTGCTTTTTCTCTTGGAAGGCATCCTCTATTTCCTGAGCTATATAGGTTATTTGATCTTCAGTGGATCTGTATTTTCTGAATCCTGCTTGGTGTGGTGTTAAGAGTTTGTTTTCTTCCAGATGCCATGTTAGCCTGCCATTGATAATGCGTTCCATTAATTTTCCTACACAGCTAAGTAGACTGATAGGTCGATAGCCATTTGGTTCTTCCAGGTCTTTTTCCTTTCTTTGGGACTGGTATTAGTATAGCTTCCTTCCATGCCTGTGGGACTATTCCTCTCTTCCAGCTGTTATTTAGGACTGCTAGTAGTTTCTTCTTTGCCTTGGTGCCTAGTCCTATTAGCATTTCATTTGTGATTCCATCCTTTCCTGGTGATTTCTTCTTTTTAGGGTATTCATTGCCTGTTCCATTTCTTCCATTGTTAGATTTGCCATCATATATTCTGCTGCTGTCTCTGTATTTCTATGATGTATCTGTTTGTCTTTGATTGCTTTCTTCTGTTCGGTTGTAATATCAATGTGGTTTGCATTTGCATAGTGTTCCATTAGTGCATTTGCAGCCTTTTTGCCTGTAAGCAAGGCATTTCCTTGTTTAATTGTTATTTGTTTGTTTCTAGGTCCTTCATTGTTCATGGCTTTCACTAGTTTCCATAGTTTGTTTCCATCCCTGTCAAAATTCAGGTTTTCTGTTTTTCTCCTCCAACAATCTCTTGTTGTTTGATTTACTGTTCTTTTATATTTTGCTGAGATGGCTTTGAGAGAGATGTTTGCTTCAATTGTTTGTTCTCTCTCTGCTGTCTTCCTGGCATCTTCAACTTTGTCCTCCAAACTTTGTAGTTCTTCAGTCCAGTATGATTTGTAATTTTTCCTCGCTCCTCTTGGAATGGACTCAGTGGCCTGCCTGTATTATCGCTCTGTTTAGACTTTCCACCATTTGCTTTATGTTGCCATATCGTGTATTTATGTTTTCACAATATTTGTCTGTTAGTATGGCAAATCTATCCCAATCTGCTCGTTTGTAATTCCAGCGGGGCAAGGGCTTTTGCTCCTGTGGAACATACTCCATATTCATTTCAAGCTTGATTGGTCTGTGGTCACTACCTGCTAATTGGTCCAGCACATGGCGATCAATTTTGTGGAGGATGTCTCCTGTGCAGAAAGCTAAGTCTGGAGTAGAAGTGGTAAGCCATCTTCTGGAGTAGAAGCTCGGTGTGTCATCCGCTTTGTTGAGTAGATGGAGATTTGAGTCTATTTCCCAGTCCTCCAATTAATCTCCTCTTTTGTCAGTATCTGGGTATCCCCATCTTTCTGAACGGCTATTAAAGTCTCCAACAATAATGCAGTTTGTGTCAGTTATTTTCATGTTTGAGAGTGTAAGGTCCTTATCTGCTGGGCTATACAGATTGTAGATTCTTATTTTCACGTCCTTTATCATTATATCAACACCTATAATTTCCGTTTGGTTGTTAGAGATCACAGATACTTCGCTGCAAGGTATTGTATTTCGTGTAAGTATTAGAACTCCTCCTTTGTGTCCTTCGCGGTCGAAACGTGTGGCCTGATATCCTCTGACTGAGAATTTGTGATTGGCGTTGAGGTGTGTCTCTTGAATGCATGCCACATCTATTCTATCTTTATGAAGACGCTGTGTTAGGGAGTCTTTCTTCTTGTAAACTCCTTCGGCATTCCACTGTAGTATGTTGAGTGTCCGGGGTATTTGGTCAATAGCTCTTAACCTACTCCTCTGTGCCTTGACTCCACAGCACAGGGGAAGGTGACCACCAGTAGTCATGGGTGGACCCCCTCGAGGCAGGGGGCCCGGCACTATCACCGCCTGATGGGACTTCACGGGATTAGCACCATATCGATTAATTTTGATTTGTGACATCATGAATTAAGTTACGTTGCACTGCTTTGTCAAGCCTGTGGCTCAGTACATCCGATTTCGACAAGCATTTATTCGGGATTGCTTTCCCTAGCCTTTGACTGTCCCCAGTCTACCTACAAGGCAGCAGGTTTCACGTTGCACTGCTTTGTCAAGCCTGTGGCTCAGTACATCCGATTTCGACAAGCATGTATTTGGGGTGCTTTCCCTAGCCTTTGACTGTCCCAAGTCTACCTACAAGGCAGCAGGTTTGTGTGTCTCTTCGTCTGGTCCCTCTCCCTTGACCTGTCCGACATGGGTGGCCCTACCAGTAGCTGTGCTACCGTCGGCATAGCTCTTGGGGTCATTGGGACGCACAAGCCCCTCTACCTCGTCACGGTGGACACACAGCAGAGGGGCCACAGATTGTTCTATCTAACTAGTCTAAGAATTAATTGCTAAAACTGTTCCATTTCATATATGAAGACTAAGTCGGACTATATAGTCACAGCAAACAATTCAACAGACAGAGACTGGAGCACTTATCCATGCAAAAGGAGAGATCCTTGAACACAAAAATATCCTGTTAAAAGCTTGGCTAAGTTAAGTTATCTGGACTTCCTGTTTTAATTGTTGTAAAAGGTACAAGTTGACCTTTTGGTAAATTACTATCAGGATGCTTACCTAAACTGTCAACTTATTTCAGCTTAATGTGCGAGCTAAATTTGAACATATGCTAATATTTTAATTGCAAAATATTCTAAGTGGCCAACAAAATGTGCGTACCACCAATCAATAATAAAGCAGCATGATTAAATTTAGACTGATGGTTTAAAAAATGGTTTAACAGATTGTGCCAACAAAAAAAAAGTGGGTTTGGACCAAACAAAAATTGGATGGCAGAAAATGGGAAATTGTGACTTCAAAGTTGTTAATATAGTAGCAGACATGTATTATATCAAATTAAAGGGATTAAAGGGAGTTGCATAAAGAAAACTACTGTGTGTAAGGCCATGGCAGATAGAGGAAGTTGCTTAAGACAATTAATCATCCAATGGCACTTAATGAGTTAAATTTGTGAGGTAGACTTTTTTCGCTCGCTCGCTTTTAACTCAAGCGTAGACCGTACACACTAATTATAGTAGTGATTGAATAAATTTTGCATGTGGATTAGCTTTCCCTATTAACAGTGTCCCTCGCCAACAGGCGAACACACTCTGATTTCAGAGGTACTTGTAATTTACATTCCCAAAGTCAAGGATGACAGGTCAACATGACCCCCCTTTGTAGGGGTTGAGCGCGTTCTTACCCATTCAACCCTGCTGACCTGCATGTCGACTTTATTGCATAGTTTTACCCCATATGGGTTGGTCTCTTTTCCCATATGAGTTGGTCTCTTTTTCCCATATGGGTTGGTCTCTGTCCACAGAGCAGTCTGCCAAAGCTTCAAAGAGAGAGCATACTGTCTGTAGCTCCAGTGTGTACCACTATATTCAATCAATAAAACGGCAAGTGACGTTCACACACAGCTGGTGAGCTGCCATTGTTATTTTGATATGTGGGATTCTGTCATCATTCATTCAGCAAGTGTTTCACTGAATTTGTAACAATAATTACATGTTTTACATTATCACTAAAACCAAGTGCACTTCAAATGCATTCAGAAATATCAGCTGTTTAATGAAATATAAACTCATTTGTTATGTGGCATAGTGTGTACAAGTAGACTGGACCTAAGGAAATTAAATTATTATGTTAGACTTTAAGTATGATTACAGGATCTAGAAAATGTAATAAGCAAGTTATGCTGGAATTACTTGAGTGTAAAATGTGTCTGGTTGGATAATAACTTACATTTCTTCCTGCGTCAGAAATCAATGGACCAAAATGGAAACTTAGCAAATTAACTGCCCACTTTGCAATTATACTGGACTGCTGTGGTAATATATTTCCAAGTCAGCTGTCTCAAATGTTATGGTATTACTATTAATGATAAATTACTTCAAAGAACTATTAACGGTCAATTGTATAGGCTGTTAATTTATTATAAAACACTCCATCCGCTAACAAGAAATGAATAAGCCCTCCATTCTGATTATTTTGTCATAGTCAGGAGTTCGCCTAGGAAACGACGAGTGGTTGAATTGTTGTGTTCCTCTTCACACGGCAACAACTAGCAGCTTTACAAAGTGTTAAATTACTGTCTACTAAACTTATCCGCAATGGTTATATAATATGAAAGAGTCCTAAGACAACAAGCTGGTCACCGACACGCAAGCTGGAAAGGACAAAGCCAGGACAAATTTAGGAAGTCTGTGGCCCTGACCCAACCAAACGACGAAAGACCTGGGGGAAAAAAGCAAACATATTTTGCGTCAACATCGGACTTACCATCACTTGTTGAAGTTGAAATATCCTTCCCTTTGTTTCTTCCACTATTTATATGTAAGACTAAGTTCTTAGAACTGAAAGAATACGAATTTTGTCCATAAACCCCCGAAAAAAAGGCTCTAATTTGAGCCAAAATATTTTACCACTGCAACATGTCTGTCTGCCATGAAGGGGGATCCATCCAGTTGTTCATTTTTCCACAAACATGCATTGTTTGCAGTTTTACTTTCAGTCCTTCCTTCCATACTTTATCAAATGCTTTTTCTAAATCTATCCAGACCACTAGTGTGTGCTTTTTCTCTTGGAAAGCATCCTCTATTTCCTGAGCTATGTAGGTTATTTGATCTTCAGTGGATCTGTACTTTTTTAATCCTGCTTGGTGTGGTGTTATGAGTTGGTTTTCTTCCAGATGCCATGTTAGCCTGCCTTGATAATGCATTCCATTAATTTTCCTACACAGCTAAGTAAACTGATAGGTCGATAGCCATTTGGTTCTTCCAGGTCTTTTCCTTTCTTTAGGACTGGTATTAGTATAGCTTCCTTCCATGCCTGTGGGACTATTCCTCTCTTCCAGTTGTAATTTAGGACTGCAAGTAGTTTCTTTTTTGCTATAGTGTCTAGTCCTATTAGCATTTCATTTGTGATTCTATCCTTTCCTGGTGATTTCTTCTTTTTTATGGTATTCATTGCCTGTTCCATTTCTTCCACTTTTAGATTTTCCATTATATATTCTGCCGCTGTCTCTGTATTACTATAGTGTGTCTGTTTATCTTTTATTGCTTTCTTCTGCTCGGTTGTAATATCAATGTGGTTTGCACTAGCAGTGTGCAGCCTTTTTTTCCTGTAAGCAAAGCATTTCCTTGTTTAATTGTTATTTGTTTGTTTCTGGATCCTTCATTGTTCATGTCTTTTACTAGTTTTCATAGTTTGTTTCCATCCCTGTCAAAGTTCAGGTTTTCTGTTTTTTTCCCTCCAAACATCTCTTGTCGTTTGATTTACTGTTCTTTTATATTTTGCTATATCTGGACCTAACAACTCATGGAGAGTTGAGTTTGTCTCAAACAGGACTGAATATCTGAGTTTGATTTAGCAGATGGTTATTTTTAATTCTTGAAAGGGGTCACTGGGTTGTAAATATTTAAATAATTTGGTTTTCACTTCATGTACACTTTTGGTTACCAATTTCTTGAGCACTTTGTAAACTCCATCAGTGGCAGATTTAC
Organism: Cepaea nemoralis; assembly: GCA_014155875.1. Taxonomy (NCBI): domain Eukaryota; kingdom Metazoa; phylum Mollusca; class Gastropoda; order Stylommatophora; family Helicidae; genus Cepaea; species Cepaea nemoralis. The sequence goes on along the minus strand of JACEFZ010013890.1, from coordinate 390,067 downwards.
TTTCAATCATATTATTGAATGCATGTCTGTAATGTTTCAGGAATATTCTATGAACATCGACAAAGTCAATTGTATCTGTGAATGCCAATCATTGTGACAGTGTGGACCAGTGTGATGTAAAAGCTACAACAAAGATTGAACCTTCTGATTCAGGTTTTTAATATACAGGTAAATATAGCCATTTATGTCATGTATTATAAAAAGTGTCGTCTTGAAGTTATCTACAAATACAAGGCCGTGAAGACATTTTGTTGGTGTATCTCAGGCATGTTTGAGAAATGTATCACTACAGTATATGAGGAGAGATCTATGATTGTTCTCACTGTTACAATGAATGAATGTAAATCTTCGTTTTGTTCCTCATTCCCTGAAACAGATATGTTCTCTCTCCTTCTCTCTCTCCCCCCCCCCCCCCCCCCCCCCCCCTTTTCCACATTTATGATAAAGCTGTGATTCTTGCACCAGCTGACACATTTGACTTCAGACTTTTCAAATCCAGTTTGTCTTCCCTTTTCAACATGCAAATATTATGATGTCTGTATGTGAAACAATAATGAGGCCCATATCAGACATACATCTGTTGGTATACACGATGTACACCATACAACATATGCCAGGTTTATCAGTTGGCTGAGGCCACTGTAGGATAGAGGCTAGCATTTATAAATAAAATATACAGTTCCCTTTCACACGTCTGAGCCAGATTGGGCATATGTAGCTAGACCCATATGTGTATAGACCAAATGGCACTAAGTGGGTGAGGTCATCGGTGGCATGCCAGCTGCCAGTACTTCCAAGACATGGTGCCCACTTTAGACCGGGTCAGTCTCGGAGCCACATGTCAGCCTGGGAGCCAGGGTCAGTCGGGGGGGGGTGGGGGGGGCGGGGGGGGGGGGGGGCGGTCATCAGTCTGGGAGCCAAGGTAGCCATGTCTAACATTTGTACCAGGAAATATTCTGGGAAGTACAGGCCACCATCCTGACATTGACTACACCAATCATTGAGTGCCAGTTGACCTTGTAAATATGGGACAAACCACCTTATACCAAAGATTACCCCTGTAAAATATGGGACAAACAACCTTATACCAAAGATACCCCTGTAAAATATTGGACAAACACCTTATACCAAAGATACCCCTGTAAAATATGGGACAAACACCTTATACCAAAGATACCCCTGTAAAATATGGGACAAACACCTTATACCAAAGATACCCCTGTAAAATATGGGACAAGCACCTTATACCAAAGATACCCCTGTAAAAATACTGGACAAGCACCTTATACCAAAGATACCCCTGTAAAATATGGGACAAACACCATATACCAAAGATACCCCCAAGGCATGGAAAAGTCCTGTTTTGTATCAATATGGTGCATATGTTGCAAAGATACCCCTGTAAAATATAGGGACAAACACCTTATACCAAAGATACCCCTGTAAAATATGGGACAAGCACCTTATACCAAAGATACCCCTGTAAAATACGGGACAAACACCATATACCAAAGATACCCCCAAGGCATGGAAAAGTCCTGTTTTGTATCAATAGGTGCATATGTTGCAAACATTTTGAGATGTGCTGAAGATACAACTGTGAAAGCCAAATGTGAAATGATCTTGCTGGAAATGATAAATATTTTTACAACAGACAGCTGAAACAAAGGATTTCATTAAAATAGCGGAAACGTTGACAATTATTGTCATCATAAAGCCATTAAAATGCCAGTTGTGAATAAAATGGGTTGAGTTGCTATATCTGGGCACCTTGATACAGCAGATGAATGATGTATTAAATAAATGGAATGTAGAATAGCTCAAGATGAAGCAGAATTCCGTAAGATGAGTATTTTATACCACATATGTGTCTTTGGGTAGCTGGGTAGGGGTATCCCCTATCAAAGGAGAAGTAAGGCGCCTCCTTCCCTCCGCCAGCCTACGGGACACCCTTGGGCAAGGTGGAGTACCCGTTTAGCCCCCCGATCAGGGTTACGTGAAGCCATGGGTGCAGGTGGTGGATGAAGATGGAGAGCAGCCAACAGATAGTTGTAGGTTATGGTCTCCACCTTCACGACGGTAGGCAGAGGATCTCTTTTTTGAGGAGACAATGGCTACGGTCACTGACCAGTATGGTCACTGCTAGGCAGGAAAGCAATGGCAGATGCCAAGAAAATCATGTTGTGTGGACTCATCGATAATCAGAGAGAACTTGGTGACAACTGGTAAGATTGAGGGGAACAGACCAAGGGGAAGACCTAGAAGCAAGTACCTGGATGGCTTGGCCTTGAGGCATGGTCGAGACAGAAACATGGAGCTGATCCACGACTCTGGTGATCGAGTGAGATGGCAGAATATGACCGCCCACACTTACCGGCATGGCACATGATGGATGGATGGGTGTGTCTTTGAAGATGGGAGGGGTGACTTCAGTCTGGGAGCCAAGGTCAGCCATGTCTAACATTTGTACCAGGAAATATTCTGGGAAGTACAGGCCACCATCCTGACATTGACTACACCAATCATTGAGTGCCAGTTGACCTTGTAAAATATGGGACAAACACCTTATACCAAAGATACCCCTGTAAAATATGGGACAAACACCTTATACCAAAGATACCCCTGTAAAATATTGGACAAACACCTTATACCAAAGATACCCCTGTAAAATATGGGACAAACATCTTATACCAAAGATACCCCTGTAAAATATGGGACAAACACCTTATACCAAAGATACCCCTGTAAAATATGGGACAAGCACCTTATACCAAAGATACCCCTGTAAAATACTGGACAAGCACCTGGACCGCCCACACTTACCGGCATGGCACATGATGGATGGATGGGTGTGTCTTTGAAGATGGGAGGGGTGACTTTTAGAAGGTATATAGAGTTAGTCCTAGTGTATGGAAATAAAGTATAGACAATCAGCAGGTCAGTGATAAATTACTTGGAGACTAAAGATGTGGCTCTAAACCAGAATCCTGAGACATCCATGACAGACAATATGTAATGAATATGACTTGTTAAAAACCAACTCAGGAACAGGACAAATTACTCGCTATCAGGACATACTTTGCACATAACATGTGAAGTGAACAGATGGGTTAAGTTTTGGCATCAGGAAGGTTGGAAAGTAAATAGAGGGGAGATCTAGTCAGAAGATACTAGACTGCTGGATGTCATGGCATGGAGTGACATTTTGTATCAGCAATGACTAATGTGTCAGACATGAATCTGTGGACATATAATGGTTAGTGCCATACATCATATAATGGTTAGTGCCATACATCATATAATGGTTAGTGCCATACAGTATGCATGCACTATAAGAAGAAGATTACATTATTTGTGAAATGTTACAGGGACAGTTGACTGTATGGCCTGTTCTTTATGATGCCCATCTCTTGCGATCAGAGTCATGGATCAGCTCTATGTTCTTGTCTCAACCATACCGCGTTGCCAAGCCATCCAAGTATTTACTTCTCTGCCTTCTCCTTGTTCTTTTCCCCTCAATCTTGCCATTTGTCACCAAGTTCTCCATTTTATTTCTTCTCATAACATGAACACAAATTTGCGGCTGTCTATGTCTAATTTCTCTATGCAGTTTACAGTTTTCATTTGTTTCATGTAGGACCTTGTCATTGGTTTTCCTGTCTGTCCATGGTATTCTTTGCATTTTCTTCAGAAACCACATTTTCCACAGTCATCAGATGTTTTTCAGTTTGTCAGCTCATAGTCCATGCTTCTACATACCTCAACACTCTTTATCTCATTGCATATATCTTTTTATTAATCAGAATGTTTTCCATCTTTGAAAAGGCTACCTTCACCATGGCAATTCTTGTTCTAATCTCTTCAAGGCATCTCCTATCAGATCTTATGACTGTTCTGATTCACTTGTTTAAGAATACTCCCATTTACTTGTATATTCAATCAATCATGTGCCATGCCGGAAAGCGTGGGCGGTCATGACTTGCCATTTCACTCGATCATCAGTGTCGTGGATCAGCTCAGTGTTCCTGTCTCGTCCATGCCATGTGGCCAAGCCATCCAGGTATTTTCCTCTCGGTCTGCCTCTTGGTCTGTTTCCTTCGATCTTGCCAGTTGTCACCAAGTTCTCCAATCCATTTCTTCTCATAACATGTCCAACAAATTTTGACTGTCTACGTCTAATTTCTCTAATCAGTTTACGATGTTCATTTGTCTCCTGTAGTACTTGGTCATTGGTTTTTCTGTTTGTCCAAGGTATTCTTTGCATTTTCCTCAGAAACCACATTTCTGCAGCCATCAGATGTTTTTCAGCTTGACTGCCCATTGTTCAAGTTTCACATCCATACAAAAGAACAGGCTCTATGTATCCCCTCAACACTCTTTTTTCCATCGTTGTTTAACGTCCTAACGTTCCATGTTGCTAATTTTAACGTCTCTGTCCTTGTCTTGCGATGATCAGTCTTTAAGCGAATCATGATATACTAGGCACTTTTAAAGAGGTAGTTTGCCGTTGCTTTCCTCTATGGCAGTGACCGTACTGGTCGGAGACCGCAGCCATTGACTCAAGAAGAGCTCTTCTGCCTGCCGTCGTGAATTCGAGACCATGACCAACGAATATCTGTCGGCTGCCCTCAAATTTTATCCACCACCTGCATTCCGTGGATTCTTTTGAAAACTTCCAACAAAATAACATCACATAATCCAAAGGAAAACACCAAATAGTGTCCCCCCGAAAAGTACGCGTCATCCTGTCGCCATTGTACTGGAAGTTACTTGTATATTACATTGTGGTATTTCATTCTTCCTAGTGGTGACCATAATCTGTGTCTTCTTACAATTTAATTCTAACCCTAATCATTCACTGTATGCAACAACCGCATCTACTAAATGTTGCATATCTTGCTCATTGTCTGCAATCAATATTGTATCATTTGCATTTATAATGTTATTGATGTTACCACCCCCAATGGTGATTCATCTCATATCTTCTAAATTTCTGAAAATATTTTCACTGTATAAGAAAAAAAAAAAGAACTGGAGACATTACACATCCCTGTCGCACATGTGTTAATAGGATGCTATTGAACTACTTCATTATCAATCTTTATGACAGCTTGTTGTTTCCAATATATGCTTTTTTACAAGTCTAAGATTATGCACATAGCTTTGCTTTAAACATAAATGGCTGTAATTTTTATAATTGTCCTCTGACAGAAACCTGCGTTCAGCAAGGGATAATGTCAGAACACATGGAAGGTGTCAATCTGGAAACAAGCCAAGAACAAATAACAGTTGTATGGGTGGGTAACGTACCAACACAGGACGAAAGACAAGTGCCAGAGACTATGACGGAGTACCATATGGGGCAGGTGAACAGTAAAATTAAACAGAATGTGAACAGTGTATGTTTACAAAATGAAGATGCTATAACACTGTCAGATAGTGACATAGAGGATGATACAGGGCTGGTGAACAGTAAAGTGAAACAGAATGTAAACAGTAAAGTGAAACAGAATGTGAACAGTTTATGTTTACAAAATGAAGATGTTATAACACTGTCAGATAGTGACATAGAGGACGATACAGGGCCGGTGAACAGTAAAGTGAAACAGAATGTGAACAGTAAAGTGAAACAAAATGTGAACAGTAAAGTGAAACAAAATGTGAACAGCGTATGTTTACAAAATGAAGATGCTATAACACTGTCAAATAGTGGCATTAGTACTGTTGCCTGCAATAATAGAACCAGTGCATTGGATGTAGCAAGTTTAACTGATAGCGAATGTGCAGAAGAGATAATTTTCATGTCTGGTAATTACAGTTTAGAATGTAATGATAATGTAGCACTTAGTAGTGATCATACATATTTTAATACAGGAAAAACACTTGTCAAATGTGATGTTTGTGATGCAGTATTTTCTAATTTTTGGTACTTGAAGGAGCACACAAAATTTCACACAGGAGAAAAACCTTACAAATGTGCTGTTTGTGGTGCAGCATTTTCAGAAAGTAGTATCTTGCGAGAACACAAAAGAATCCATACAGAGGAAAAACCTGACACATCTGTTTGTGATGCAGCATTATTGGAGAGAAGTGTTTTGGAGACACATACAAAAGAAAACCCTTACAAATGTAATGTTTGTCCTGCAGTATTTTCCAATAACAATAATCTAATCAAACACAAAGTGATCCACCCGCCAGAGAAAACTCACGTATGTGATGTCTGTGGTGAAACATTCTCTTATGAAAATACTTTAATCATACACAAAACAATTCATCCAGGAAATGAGCCTTTTAAATGTGATGTTTGTGGTTCAGGATTTTTTAAAAAGTATAAGCTAAACTCACACAAAATGTTGCACATGAGGCGTAAAGTTTATCCTTGTGATGTTTGTGGTGCATCATTTTATAGTTTTTCTCAGTTAAAAATTCACAAAAAAATCCATATAGCAGAGAAACCTTACAAATGTGATATTTGTAACGCAGCATTTACTGTTCTTTATCATCTTAATAGCCACAAAAAGGAGAAACCTTATAAATGTGATGTTTGTGGGGCTGTGTTTTGTGCTAAAAGTAATCTACGTAAACACAAAATCATCCACACAGGGGATAAACCTCACGTATGTGATGATTGTGGTGCAGCATTTACTCGAATTGATACTCTGAAGCAACACAAAAGAATCCACACAGGGGAGAAACCTTACAAATGTAATGTTTGTGGTGCAACATTTTCTATAAAAGATACTCTAGATAGACACAATGTGATCCATACGAAAGAGAAACGTTACCTATGTGATGTCTGTGGCAGAGCATTTGCTTTCAGATCAGCTGTAATGAGGCACAGAAAAATTCATGCAGGAAATGAACATTTAAAGTGTGATGTTTGTGGTGCATCATTTTCTCAAAATAGTGCTCCCAAGAAAATGATCAACGCGGATAAAAAGTGTTACAGGTGTGATGATTGTAGTCTAGCATTTACTCATGATGGTAAAATGAAGGCATCCAAAAGAAACTCTTCTGGAAAGAAAAAATGCATATGTGACATTTGTGGTATGGTTTCTAGTAATCTAAAAGCACACAAAAGAACACATACTGGAGAAAAACCATACAAATGTGGTGTTTGTTTTTCAGCATTTTCTACTTCTAGTATATTAGATAATCACAAAAGAACCCATACTGGAGAGAAGCCATACAAATGTGGCGTTTGTGATGCAGCATTTTCTACTTTAAGTATACTAAATAATCACAAAAGAATACATACTGGAGAGAAACCGTATAAATGTGGTGTTTGTGATGCAGCATTTTCTACAGGAAGTTCATTACGTTATCACAAAAGGACCCATACAGGAAAAAAGCCTTAAAAATGTGTTTGTTCAACAGTATTTACTCAACTTTCTCACTTAAAGTGCACAAAAGAACCATATGTAAGAAAACCTCACAAATATGATGTTTGTGATTACTTTATTCTCACACAAACAGCATCTAACAATACACGAAAATACCCTAACAGAATCTTATGCCTGTGATGTTCATAGTGCAGCATTTTTAAAGAAATAAATAAACTGAATGTGCACAGAGAGATACATGCAAGAAACAAACCATATAATTGTGATGTTTGTGATACATCATTTACTCAGAGATGCATGGTATAGCAAAGGACGGATTAGAATGAGTTGGTTGAGATTCTATTCCCTGTGTTTTAAAGGCAAAAGAAGAAGAAGATAGAGTAACAAAAAATCATATCTATAGGACATGAACCTTGCATGTGCAATGTTTCTTGGTCATTGTTTTCTATTATATGTCAGTTGATTGCACTAATAAAAATTCATGACAAAAGAAAGAACATTTTGTTTTTTATTTTTTTGTTTTTGTTTTTTATTGCATAACGTTTGTTCATATAAGAACTCAGAACAAGCACTCAATAACTGGTAAAAGAAGGAAACCTTATGTTTGACTATGGGAAATTTCCTCATCATGTTTAGATAAACAGGAATGTATGATACTTTATTTGAATGTGATGTCATCCACTGCTTCTGATATCTCTAATGTACTAGACTGAATGTTTCTAACATCTCTACTGAACTATGTACTCTGTTCCTAACATCTGTACTGGACCAGACAGTACTCTGTTTATAACATCTGTACTGGACCAGACTGTACTCTGTTTATAACATTGTACTGGACTAGACTGTACTCTGTTTATAACATCTGTACTGTACCAGTCTGTACTCTGTTTATAACATCTGTACTGGACCATACTGTACTGTTTATAACATCTTTACTGAACTAGACTACTTTCTAAAATCTCTTCTGGGCTAGACTGTACTCTGTTTATAACATCTCTACTGAACTAGACTTTTCTCTATTTCTAACATCTCTACTGGACTAGACTCCTCTGTTTCTAACATCTCTGTATCCAAGGTTTGGTATCTCATTTCATCACCCAAAAGATCAAGAATTTTCACAGGTAAATCCTGTACAGCAGGAAAAACGCATATTTTAACAACAAGAATGATGATAGACAAAATACAGTCTATTACCGTGGAGATGACAGAAACAGTACATTCTAAGTCATGAAAATGTCAATGCTAATTTGGGGCGCTTTCCTGACAAATGCACTAGAGAGGATAAAGTCTACTATATTTCAATTTCGACTTTACCATTACCTCTACCTGTTCAACCTCAAAGAGAAGTTATATTAGGGTCCACCCCTGGCTCAGATTAATAATCCCGTGACTGAGTCAGCCACAAATGGCGGCTGCCAAGATTTTACCCACCGAATATTATTTTGAAGGTGATTATTGTCTATACGGGGTCTCATCTCATCTCATCATGTTCCTCTTGTACGTCGAGGTGAAGTATAAACTTCGTGAGAGTGTCCGATTATAGGCTTCATATATCGATATTCCCATGGATTCTGCTATTCCCTCCATCCAATGTTTACGTGGTCGGCCTCTTCCTCTGTTTCCATCTGGTCTGTACATCATTGCTTGTTGTGGTATGCTGTTGACTGGTAACCTACTTGCATGGCCAAACCATTTGACTTGCTGCTTTCTAATAAAATCTTGCTGCTTTAACCCCCACTTTAGTCCTGATTTCTTCACATCTGATCTCATCTCTTCTTGATACGTTGAGTATTCTTCTCAGGAATCTCATTTCTGTTGTTGTGATTTTTCTTTTCTCTTTTTCTGTCATTGTCCAGGTTTGGCATTGGTAGCGTAGAGTTGGTAGGAAGATTGTGTTGTAAAGTGCTTTCTTAGTAGTTATTGATACATGTTTGTTCTTTAGTATTGGTGCCATTTGTCCAATGAGTTGATTTGCCTTATTGCACCTATTTTCGATCTCGTCTTCTGATCTGCCATTTGATGATATTATACTTCTTAGGTACTTGAAACTCTTCACTTGTTTCAAGGGATGTGAATTGTTGTTGTTTGTTCTTCTTTAGTTATAGTCATTACCTCTGTTTTGCTTGTGCTAATTTTCATGTTATGTTCCCTACACATTTCGTTTAGACTATTCATGTGGTCTTGTAATTCAGCTTCTGATTTTTCTATTAGTGCTTGGTCGTCCGCAAACAGGAGTTCTCTAATGGTTAGATTTACAGATGGTTCTTCTTTTGTGTTCTCGTCATGTGGTATTCTTGCTGTCTCTGCTTGGCTGGTTTCTTTACATATGTTGTCTATATATGTTATGAACAAGAGAGGGAACAGGACACAACCTTGTCGTACTCCAGATCAGTCGCTGATCTATCTCGTTAGTCCATTAACATTGCCGAGTCGATATCCGTTTGGGTCAGTCCGTTTATACTTCTTAATTTTTCTACGAGCAGTATGAAGATCCCCTGCCGGCTTGCTAGGCCAGTCGCAGGTTTAGGACACAAATCTGACCACAGGGCACAGGGAGTCCATCCCCTATGGCGAGCCATAGCCCCGTTAGCCCATGACCTCGCGGGCATGGTTGCCCAGTCTGCACCACGTGGAGGTGGGGGTTGACTTGTGTAGTCTGCGGGTCATCGGCAGGCTACTAATTTTCGCTCTTCACCCCCTCCTGGGAGAGGCTAGCCGATCCTATCCCTGCTGGCTGCAGGGCCAGGCGCATTCCACACCTTGCAGACAGTACCATACGGGGTAATAGCGAAATTTATTATACATGGAGCGAAATGGAATAAAGACAGGAGAGAATTATTGCAGATAAGTCACACACCGAGCGTGTGAGACGTAAGATGGTGCATAATGGTGGAAATAACCACGTGTTCACATGCACCCACTGTGAACGAACATTTACAGCGCGAATTGGCCTTACCAGTCACATTCGCTACTGCCATGGGTAAAAGCTATGCCTTTTTGAAGCACAAACTATCGTCTGTCAAGACGGCAAGGTGCCAATGCAAAAAAATAAAAAAAACCATGGAGCGAGTATGTTGCATGGTATTTGTCAAGAAGTACAGCTTACACAAATGCCTACCGAAGTTGGAAACACCCACCTCTAATGCTGTATAAATATGGGTGATGCACTCCCCTAGAAAGACAAGTGAAGAAACCAAAGGAACCACGGGAAGGTACAGTTGAGAGTTGTTATTTATATAAGGTCTATTGTGTTGTGGTGATAGTGTGAGATGGCGAAACATGACCGCCCAGGCTTATTGGTATAACACATGATGATGATTGTGTTACACTATCTTATATATTATACAACATGGTGCAGTGATAGATGTAGAAGCTACTGTTCTTCTAGCGCAGTGGTTCTCAACCTTTTGTGGCCCATGCACCCCTTCACCATATGTTCAGAATGTCATTCCTCCCTTTCGTTTTTCCTCCCTGTAAATTACCCCCCACCCACGCCCCTACACAGTATAGGTAAAATGAAAGCTAAATTTAAGAACACATACTAGAACAAGTCTAGGCGTCTCCATAAAATGTGATTTTATATATAAATAAGGATCGTCTGTCTGTCTGTATTTATGTCTGTCTGTCTGTCTGTCCTTTATACGTTCGCGAACGGCCCATCCGATTGAGATGAAATTTTCTACACGCCTTCCTTTCATTCCAGAGCTGTCAACTGTCATAGTTTTTTTTTCTTCTTCCTCCTCCTCCCTCCTCCCCCTCCCAAAATACGTACGTAAATATATGATGATGATGATGAAAGAATCCCCGAACCAAAACGCTAGGGAAAGGGAAGAAAATGACGTGACTACACAGAATCGTCACACGGCAATCATCATCATCAAGTGCCGTGCCGGCTGGCGTAGGCGTTCATGGCTCTCCGTAGATCTCAGTCTTTGGTTTTTTGGATCAACTCTGCTGCTGATATTCCTCCATGCCACGGCAATATCAATAACAATTCATCTTTTTATGTGTAAGGAGGTTATCTACAGTCGTGTAGAAGGGAAGAACTAGACGAGTATGAATTCGGAATGGCGAACTCTCTCCTCCTCTCTTCTCCTTCCTCTACCTCCTCCCTCCACCCTTCTCCTCTTCCTCCTCCCTCTCATCCCTCTCATCCCTCTCCCTCCTCCTCTCTCTTCCTTCTCCCTCTTCCTCTCCCCTCCTCCTCCCTCCTACTCCCTCCTGCCTCCTCCCTCATCTTCTCTCCATCCTCCCTCTCCCTCCTCATCCCTCCTCCTCCTCCTGCCTCCCTCCTCCTCCTCCTGCCTCCTTCTCCCTCATCATCCTCCCTCCTCCTTCTCCCTCTTCCCTCTTCCTCCTCCTACCTCCTCCTCCCTCTACCTCCTCCTCCCTCCTCCGCCTCCTCCCTCCTCATCCCTCCTCATCATCCTCCTCCTGCCTCCCTCCTCATCCTCCTGCCTCCTTCTCCCTCATCATCCTCCCTCCTCCTTCTCCCTCTTCCCTCTTCCTCCTCCCTCTACCTCCTCCTCCTCCCTCCACCCTCCTCCTCCCTTCTCCTCCTCTTCCTCCTCCCTTTCCTTCCTCCTCCTCCTCCCTCTACCTCCTCCTCCCCCTACCTCTTTCCTCCTCCCTCCTCCTCCTCTTCCACCTCCCTTTCCTTCCTCCCCTCCTCATTCTCCCTCCTTCCTCTCCCTCCTTCCTCCTCCTCCTTCCTTCTTCTCCCTCTGCCTCCTCCCTCCTCCTCTCCCTCCTCCTCCCTCTCCTCCTCCTTCTCCTCCTCCCTCCTCCCTTCTTCTCCTCCTCTCCCCTCCTCCTCCTACCCTCTTCCTCTTCCCCTCCTCCCTCTCCATCCTCTTCCTCCTCCTCCCTCTCCCTCCTCCATCCTCCTCCCTCTTCCTCCTCCTTCTTCCTCCTCCTTCCTTCTCCTCCCTCCTCCTCCCTCTTCCTCCTCCTTCTACCTCCTCCCTCCTCCTCCCTCTACCTCCTCCCTCCTCCTCTCCACTCTTCCTCCTACCCTCTTCCTCTTCCCTCCCCTCCTCCCTATCCCTCCTCCTCCCTTCACATTCCTCCTCCTCCCTCTTCCTCCTCCTCCCTCCTCCTCCTCATCCCTCCTCCTCCTTCTTCCTCCCTCCTCCCCCTCCTCCTTCCTCCTCCCTCTTCCTCCTCCCTCTCCTCCTCCTCCTCCCTCTACCTCCTCCCTCTACCTCCTCCCTCCTCCTCCCTTCACATTCCTCCTCCTCCCTCTTCCTCCTCCTCCCTCTTCCTCATCCCTCCTCCTCCCTCCTCCTCCTCCCTCTACCTCCTCCTCCCTTCACATTCCTCCTCCTCCCTCTTCCTCCTCCTCCCTCCTCCTCCTCATCCCTCCTTCTCCCTCCTCCTCCTTCTTCCTCCCTCCTCCTCCGCCTCCCTCCTCCTCCTCCTTCCTTCCTCCTCCTCCCTCTCCTCCTCCTCCCTCTACCTCCTCCCTCCTCCCCCTTCACATTTCTCCTCCTCCCTCCTCCCCCCTCCTCCTCCCTCCTCCTCATCACTCCTCCTCCTTCTTCCTCCCTCCTCCTCTCTCCTCTCCTTCCTCCTCCTCCCTCTCCGCCTCCTCCCTCTACCTCCTCCCTCCTCCCTCTACCTCCTCCCCACTCCTCCCTTCACATTCCTCCTCCTCCTCCTCTCTCTGCCTCCCTCCTCCTCCTCCTCCCTCCTCCTCCCTTCACATTCCTCCTCCTCCTCCCCTCCTCCCCCTCCTTCTCCCTCTTCCTCCTCCCTCTTCCTTCTCCCTCCGCCTCCTCCCTCCTCATACTCTCTCCTCCTCCTCCCTCCTCCTCCCTCTCCCTCCTCCTCCCTCTCCCTCCTCCTGCGTTCTCCTCCTCCCTCCTCCTCGCCTCCTCCTCCACCCTACTCCTCCCTCCTCCTAATCCCTCCTCCTCCCTCCTATTCCTCCCTACTCTTCCTGTCTCCTCCCTCCTCCTCCCTCCTCTTCCCTCCTCCACCTCCCTCTTCCTCCTCCCTCCTACATTTACCCAAGACAGACAGTCAGACAGATAGTCGGGAACGGGATCTTATATGACTACTTATATAATTTAAATGAGATGCTCTCCACCATGGGCTGGGCCGGGTCAGACAGACAGACAGACAGATAGATAGATAGATAGATAGATAGATAGATAGATAGATAGATAGACAGACAGACAGTCGGGAACGGGAACTTATATGACTACTTATATGAATTAAATGAGATGCTCCCCATCAGGAGTTGGGCGATGCCGGGCCGGGTCAGACAGACAGACAGACAGATAGATAGTCGGAACGGGAACTTATATGACTACTTATATGAATTAAATGAGATGCTCCCCATCAGGGTCTGGGCGAAGACGGGCCGGGTCAGACAGATAGACAGACAGACAGATAGTCGGTAACGGGAACGAGAACTTATATGACTACTTATATGAATTAAATGAGATGCTCCCCACCAGAGTCTGGGCGAAGCCGGGCCGGGTCAGCTAGTACGTTATAAAACGAATTTCAGAAGGCAAGAAGACCCCGAGGTAGACCAAGAAGACGGTGGAGAGATAATATATATACAGACCTACAAGCACTTGGAATCAACGACTGGCAAGAGAAGGTCAACCAGAGAGACGAATGGAGACGGATTGTATCTGCAGCAAAGAACCTCCACTACAAATTACCGCATCCATATAACTTACAACTATTCACCCCACTTTGAAATATTGCCAATGACACATTTACAGGCGAGGGCGTATGCCAAAAGCACAGCAGTAGATTCTGCGACTATCACTGCACATTGGATCATCATCATCAAGCGTCTTGCCAGCTGGCGTAGGCGTTCATGTCTCTCCACAGATCGCGGTCTTTGGTGTTCTGGATCAACTCTGCTGGTGTTATTCACCCACCTCAGGCCACCCAGAGTAATTTCTCTCATTCTACCTCTGCCTCTTGTTTCCTTGATCTTTCCGGTCGTCACCTTTGATGCGAGAAGCTATTCATCTGTGTATCGACATGCGTTTATGCAGGCCGGGCACCAGGGCCCACACCCGACACGGATCCTACCAGGTTTTTTTTAAAATTTTATTTTTTTACTATCAGCTGTAATTTGCTGGATTTCAATTGATACATGTTTACACGTTTCGTGTACGCAGACACATATTTTTAATTCCCCCGTGTACATAAGCAAATTCATAAGTATTGATTAGCGTTCATAGCGAAGTAGACATTAGAGGACATAATTTAAATAGGGACGCAGAGGTGTTTCCAAGTCAACAAGGCCAGGTTCTATACTGACCAAGACCTACTAAAACGTCCTCGCCGTGCGTCCTGGCTAAAGTAGTAGGATTGCTGATTCTTCCGAAGTCGGAGAGTATCTGCCTGCATGGGGAGGAACCACCAGTCTGCACACCAATAAGCCAAACATGGGACAATGGATACTCATGCAAACCTCAGTCCGGTATGACATCACACTGATGTTGGACAACAGGATGTCTTCATCCGACATACAGGACTTCATGCTGGAGTTCACAGCCAGCGAACGCAAGCAAGCAAGCATAAGTTATATACATGTACTTACCAAAGTGGGTTTCGAATCTGTCACCTCCAACTGTCGACAGCGCCTGGTATTTTGATGCATGGCCAGCTCAACACCCTTGAAATGGTGTCATCATTAGCCAAGTCTATCAACTTCATGAACCCACAACTATGGAATATGGACATAATTCGTATCTACACTGTGATATAGCACCATAGATCTCAGAAATTTAAATTAACCCAACATAGGTTTTAAAAAAGACAGACATCGGACCGTAAAGCAGTGCCAGAATTATTTTTTTCTTCATCGCAGGTCACCATGGTCGAATGGGTAAGAACGCATGTTCTTAAACATACATGTATGCTGATGCCGAGGTTAGCGGTTCAATCCCTACACCTGGAAAGCTGGACTAAAATGTTGACCTGTCGTCCTTGAATTGGGGACGCTAATTACAAGTACCTCTGAAGTCGGAGTGGGTTTGCCTGATGGTGAGGGACACTGTTAATCGGGAAAAGCTAACCCACACGCAAAATGCAGACAATCACTACTATAAATAGTGTGTATAGACTACGCTTGATTTCAACGTGAGAGCGAGGGGGGGGGGGGGGGGAAGGAGGCACCCCTAGATTTTTTTTTCTTCATCCTCCTCCATTTGCCTTAATGAAGTTTGGGGGAAATGAAAAGATCTGTTATGCACTATTTTTAATCCGCTTTATAAGTTGTTATTCATTTCTCTAAGGTTGCTCTTGATACTATCATTCCATTTGTTTCGTTTTCTTCCTCTTGCTCTGTATTCATTGTAGTTATAGTTCTTCTTTGTGGTAGTTGGTACTAGGGCATTCTTGTGAGGTTGCCAAACCATTTAATCTGTTGTTCTTTAATGAATTGCACGACTTGTTCAGATCTAGCCGTCTTCTAATCTCCTCATTCTATCTCTGAAAGATACCACTGTAGCTCTTCTAAAGCATCTCATCTCTGTTAAAATTTTGCGCTCGTTAGTTGCAGTAAGCATCCATGTATTACATGGGTAGCGCAATATCGGCCATAAAAATAGTTCTTATAAGATATGATTTAATACTTACAGGTATCCCATAAGTTACAAAAATTCTACACAAAAACTTTGTCCAGAAAGTCTTTGCTAATGCTGACAGGAATCACAGGGAAATAGAACAAAGATTGTGATGACGCTTAGTACTAATGATTTACCAATGTTGTGAGTAGTATATAGGTACAAAAGCACCTTCTTTTGTGGAGGTGGAGGTGGCGTACATTCCTTATATAAATCAACCATTTATCGATTTTGTGGCGCAAATTGCAATCTATTTTTAGCTCTTATCGATTTTCCTCCTCAAAGGGCGATAACTCCTTGGTATTATTGTTTTAAGAAGGCGTGGTCAAGATGTGGTCAAGTAGTAATCAAGTGGTCCTTTAAATTGTAGGGGAGAGTACGGCTAATGATGTGGTGATGGATAAAGTGAGCGATGGCATGGTCAAGTGGTGGTCAAGCAGTGGTCAAGAGGTGGTCAAGAGGTCAAGTGACCACTTAAATTGTAGAGGAAGTTACGTGTAGTGACATGGTGGTGTTTAAAACGATCGCTGACGTGGTCAAGTGGTGGTCAAGTAGTGGTCACATGGTCAAGTGACCACTTAAATTATAGAGGAGAGTGCATCTTGTGATGTGGTGATGATCAAGAGGTGGTCAAGTAGTGGTCAAGGGGTGGTCAAGTGGTTAAATGACCCCTTAAATTGTTGGGGAGAGTACGTGTAGTGACACGGTGATGATCAAGAGGTGGTCAAGTAGTGGTCAAGTGTTGGTCAAGCGGTGGTCAAGTGGTCAAATAACCCTAAAATTGTAGAGGAGAGCGTGTCTTGTGATGCAGTGATGATCAAAAGGTGGTCAAGTAGTGGTCAAGTGGTCAAGTTACCCCTTAAATTGATGGGGAGAGTAAGTGTAGTGACACGAGGATGATCAAGATGTGGTCAAGTGGTGGTCAAGTGGTCGAGTGACCACATAAATTGCAGAGGAGAGTAGGTGTAGTGACATGGTGATGATCAAGAGGTGGTCAAGTTGTTAGGTCTAGAGGTTGGGGTGTCTCAGTCATGAAGTATCAAACTGTCTGCTGTGGGAAGGATGGCGCTGATCAGGGCGAGTAGGTTCTAATACGTTTATCGCTATTGTCTACAATTGGCGTGGTTGTATAGTAATAATAGTAGAGTTGTTTCGTAGTAATATTAGTCATCATCATCAAGGGCCATGTTAGGTGGTATTTGTAATGGTAGTAGTAGTAGTAGTAGTAGTAGCAATACCAACAATAGTACTAATTATCATCATCATCACGTGTCTTACCAACGGACGTACCACCCACACATTGCGATCTCCAACACCATTGAACAATTCCGGGGTTGACTCACACTACAGAAATCCCCAATTAACGGCATTACCTTCATGTAATGGTGGTACTCATAGTACCAATAGCACCAGTAGTAATAGTCACCAACATCAGCAAGAGACTTATCGCCTGACATTGGTCAGTATAACACTCCATAAACTATGATCTCCAACACTATGGATACAAATAGTAATAATATTGGTAGTAGTAGTAGTAGTAGTAGTAGTAGTAGTAGTAGTAGTAGTAGTAGTAGTAGTAGTAGTAGTAGTAGTAGTAGTAGTAGTAGTAGTAGTAGTAGTAGTAGTAGCGGTGGTGGTGGTGGTGGTGGTGGTAATAGTAGGAGTAGTAGAATAGCGAGGGTGCTTGTTGTTTCACTAAGTATTTGTATATCGTATGTAGTATAAAGCTAGTTTGTGTTGTATGTCATGTAAGGTGTTACTGAAATATCTGTATTTTGTAGTTCTAAGAGGTGATGACGTCATAACCCACCACTCTATCATCTTATTGATAGTGTCTCCAGTGCCGCGAAAAAGGCTCATTGTGAGATATCGATCATTTCTCAAAGCGACAGCAGCCGGGGTGCATGCCCATTACGAGCAAACAACGATACGACACTTAAAAGGTAACTACAAGCCAAATGGTGTCGAGTATAGTGTAACGTACAAAACTTATGAAGTCATCGGTTGTCTATTCCATCACGGTCGATAAATAGGCGCTCACTAACTTCACAATATGCTCACTCAAATAAACATATAGGATGATAAGGCACCGACCCAAACAAGGAAAACGGACAAAAACAAGGGAGAAAAAAAAATGACATAAGCGTCAAAATATAACACATACATAGACAGATACAACAGTGACTAAAAAAAATAATAAAAATGACACGAAAAAATAACACACACACACACACACACACACACACACACACACACACACACACACACACACACACACACAATGAAAACTGAAACAACCAATGAAAAATCGCTGACACGAACACTAGAAGCTGACACAAACACTAAACAAGGTACCTAAATAAAAGCTAAACTTTGTTAACCAAAATGCGAAAATAGGAAAATTGATAACCAAACGGGAAATATATTGACCAACTAGGGAAATTTGTTACTCAAAGAGGAAAAATAATGACCAAATAACGAAATACATCGCTCAAACTTATGAAAACTAGGAAACTTTGTTAGCCAAATGGAAGAAACCTTGGTCAAGTAGGAAAAATCTGTTAGCCAAATGTGAAAAATGTCGGCCAAATGCAGAAATAGTTCGGCCACACGTATGCAAACAAGGAAAGGTTGTTAGCCAGATAGGAAAAGTATTAACCAAGTAAGAAAATGTGATAGCCAAAGGTGAAAAAATATCAGCCAAAGAGAGAAATATCTCATCCAAACTTATAAAAAGAAGGAAAATTCTCAACCAAATGAGAAAAAGTTAGACCAAATATAGTAACATCTCAACCAAACTTATGAAAACTAGGAAACTTTGTTAGCCAACGAGAATAAAAACCTAGGTCAAGTAGGAAAATCTGTTAGCCAAATGTAAAAAATGTCGGCCAAATACAGAAATGCCTCGTCCGCACTTATTAAAATTAGGAAAAATTTGTTAGCCAAATAGTAAAAATATTGCCCCAGTAGGAAAATTTGATAGCCAAATGTAAAAAAAATATCACCCAAAGAGAGGAATATCTCGGCCAGACTTATAAAAAGTAGGAGAACTATGTGCCAAATGGGAAAAAGTTAGGCCAAATACAGAAATATCTCAACCAAACATATAAAAAATAGGAAAATTGATAACTAAACGGGAAATATATTGACCAACTAGGGAAATGTGTTACTCAAAGGGGAAAAATAATGACCAAGTAACGAAATACATCGCTCAAACTTATGAAAACTAGGAAACTTTGTTAGCCAAATGGAAGAAACCTTGGTCAAGTAGGAAAATCTGTTACCCAAAAGTGAAAAATGTCGGCCAATACAGAAATAGTTCGTCCACACGTATGCAAACTAGGAAAATTTGTTAGTCGGACAGGATAAAATATTTCCCAAGTAGGGAAATTTGAGAGCCAATTGTGAAAAAATATAATCCAAAGAGAGAAATATCTCGTTCCAACTTATAAAAAGAAGAAAACTTCTCAACCAAATGAGAAAAAGTTAGACCAAATATAGTAACATCTCAACCAAACTTATGAAAACTAGGAAACTTTGTTAGCCAACAAGAATAAAAACCTAGGTCAAGTAGGAAAATCTGTTAGCCAAATGTAAAAAATGTCGGCCAAATACAGAAATGCCTCGTCCGCACTTATTAAAATTAGGAAATATTTGTTAGCCAAATAGTAAAAATATTGCCCCAGTAGGAAAATTTGATAGCCAAATGTAAAAAAAAAAATATCACCCAAAGAGAGGAATATCTCGGCCAGACTTATAAAAGTAGGAGAACTATGTGTCAAATGGGAAAAAGTTAGGCCAAATACAGAAATATCTCAACAAAACATAAAAATAGGAAAATTGATAACCAAACGGGAAATATATTGACCAACTAGGGAAATTTGTTACTCAAAGAGGAAAAATAATGACCAAATAACGAAATACATCGCTCAAACTTATGAAAACTAGGAAACTTTGTTAGCCAAATGGAAGAAACCTTGGTCAAGTAGGAAAAATCTGTTAGCCAAATGTGAAAAATGTCGGCCAAATGCAGAAATAGTTCCGGCCACACGTATGCAAACAAGGAAATGTTGTTAGCCAGATAGGAAAAGTATTAACCAAGTAAGAAAATGTGATAGCCAAAGGTGAACAAATATCAGCCAAAGAGAGAAATATCTCATCCAAACTTATAAAAAGAAGGAAAATTCTCAACCAATTGAGAAAAAGTTAGACCAAATATAGTAACATCTCAACCAAACTTATGAAAACTAGGAAACTTTGTTAGCCAACGAGAATAAAAACCTAGGTCAAGTAGGAAAATCTGTTAGCCAAATGTAAAAAATGGCGGCCAAATACAGAAATGCCTCGTCCGCACTTATTAAAATTAGGAAAAATTTGTTAGCCAAATAGTAAAAATATTGCCCCAGTAGGAAAATTTGATAGCCAAATGTAAAAACAATATCACCCAAAGAGAGGAATATCTCGGCCAGACTTATAAAAAGTAGGAGAACTATGTGCCAAATGGGAAAAAGTTAGGCCAAATACAGAAATATCTCAACCAAACATATAAAAAATAGGAAAATTGATAACCAAACGGGAAATATATTGACCAACTAGGGAAATGTGTTAATCAAAGAGGAATAATAATGACCAAGTAACGAAATACATCGCTCACACTTATGAAAACTAGGAAACTTTGTTAGCCAAATGGAAGAAACCTTGGTCAAGTAGGAAAATCTGTTACCCAAAAGTGAAAAATGTCGGCCAATACAGAAATAGTTCGTCCACACGTATGCAAACTAGGAAAATTTGTTAGTCGAACAGGATCAAATATTTCCCAAGTAGGGAAATTTGAGAGCCAAATGTGAAAAAATATAATCCAAAGAGAGGAATATTTCGTTCCAACTTATAAAAAGAAGGAAAATTCTCAACCAAATGAGAAAAAGTTAGACCAAGTATAGTAACATCTCAACCAAACTTATGAAAAGTAGGAAACTTTGTTAGCCAAAGCGAAAAAACCTAGGTCAAGTAGGAAAATCTGTTAGCCAAATGTGAAAAAATGTCAGCCAAATACAGAAATATCTCGTCCACACTTATTAAAATTAGGAAAATATTGTTAGCCAAATAGTAAAAATATTGCCCAAGTAGGAAAATTTGATAGCCAAATGTAAAAAAATATCACCCAAAAAGAGGAATATCTCGGCCAGACTTATAAAAAGTAGGAGAACTATTTGCCAAATGGGAAAAAAGTTAGGCCAAATACAGAAATATCTCAACCAAGCATATAAAAAATAGGAAAATTGATAACCAAACGGGAAATATATTGACCAACTAGGGACATGTGTTACTCAAAGAGGAAAAAATAATGACCAAGTAACGAAATACATCGCTCAAACTTATGAAAACTAGGAAACTTTGTTAGCCAAAGTGAAAAAAAACCTTGTTCAAGTAGAAAAATCTGTTAGCCAAATGTGAAAAATGTCGGACAAATGCAGAAATAGTACGGTCACACATATGCAAACTAGGAAAAGTTGTTAGCCAGATAGGAAAAGTATTGGCCAAGTAGGAAAATTTGAAAGCCAAATGTGAAAAAATATCACCCAAAGAGAGAAATATCTCGTCCAGACTTATAAAAAGTTGGAAAATTTGTCAACCAAATGGGGTAAAGTTAGACCAAATACAGAAACATCTTAACCACATTTATAAAAATCGAGGAGAAAATGTCGACCAAATACAGAAATAACTCAACCCAATTTATAAATATGGCAACCAAACTTATGAAACGTAGGCAAATGTGTTAACCAAAAGGGGAAAATATGGTACACGTAATGAAATATCTCATCCAAACTTATAAAAAGTAGGAAAATATGTCAACCAAACGCGAACAATGTCGGCCAAATACAGAAATTTCTCAACCAAACTCATGAAAAGTAGGAACAACTTGTTACCCAAATAGGAAAAATATTGGTCAAGTAAAGAAATAGCGTGGTCAAACCTATGAAAACGTACCAACATTTGTTAACACAACTTGGCCACTTGTTCTTACAAACTTGCTCGCTGGCTCAAACAATTTGTCCACTTGCTATTACAATCGGTTGACCTATCCTATCAACTCACACATTATGAAAATATATGCTCACACAAGCGATATTACTCATGACGTCATATAAACAAAAATATTTTCATAATTCCCAGACTAAGGAGGATAACTAATTCGATCTTTTCCTGGTTAAGCTGCCGCTACTTCTTCCAGAGGGGTTTAATAATTCAAGTCTGCGGTAGCTTCCATTCAACGGAAGTTCATTTTCTCAACTTTAGCGCATGGGTAAGAATAGCTGTCCACAGGCAGTGTTAGTAATTGACCACCCAGGTTGAAATTCTAGCCAATAGACTTCTGCATTTTCACTAAAACTAGGCCTTAGCAAAACATGAACTGTCGAAGACATGAACTTACACAACAAAATTTATGATGAGGGCGTGAACTTACACAAATCCTATGCTGAAGAAATGAATTTACAAAATATGAACTGTCAAAGACATGAACTTACCTACACACACACATATTTTTTTTAATGACAATATGGGGGACACTTCTGTATGACTTGCGGGATACATTTGTATTTTATAAGGGCTACTTATCTATGTGGCGAGGAGGCCGTGAAATCACAAGTGGACACCTTTGTGCGCGCAGTTGGGACAGTTTGTAAGAGTAAGTGGTAATTTGGGCGAGGCTGTCGACAAGTTGTAATAACAAGTGGAAATTTTGTGAGCCCATGTGGGGAAGTTGTTAGAGTAAGTGGGTAAGTTGATAGGGCGAGTCGATAATATGAGAGAGTCGGTGGACACGTTGTTGGGGAAAAGGGACAGTTGTTATGGTAAGTGTGTGAGTTGATAGGATAGGTCGACTGATTGTAATAGCAAGTGGACAAATTGTTTGAGCCAGCGAGCAAGTTTGTAAGAACAAGTGGCCAAGTTGTGTTAACAAATGTTGGTACGTTTTCATAGGTTTGACCACGCTATTTCTTTACTTGACCAATATTTTTCCTATTTGGGTAACAAGTTGTTCCTACTTTTCATGAGTTTGGTTGAGAAATTTCTGTATTTGGCCGACATTGTTCGCGTTTGGTTGACATATTTTCCTACTTTTTATAAGTCTGGACGAGATATTTCTCTCTTTGGGTGATATTTTTTCACATTTGGCTTTCAAATTTTCCTACTTGGCCAATACTTTTCCTATCTGGCTAACAACTTTTCCTAGATTGCATATGTGTGACCGAACTATTTCTGCATTTGTCCGACATTTTTCACATTTGGCTAAAAGATTTTCCTACTTGAACAAGGTTTTTTTTTCACTTTGGCTAACAAAGTTTCCTAGATTTCATAAGTGTGAGCGATGTATTTCGTTACTTGGTCATTATTTTTCCTCTTTGAGTAACACATGTCCCTAGTTGGTCAATATATTTCCCGTTTGGTTATCAATTTTCCTATTTTTTATATGCTTGGTTGAGATATTTCTGTATTTGGCCTAACTTTTTCCCATTTGGCAAATAGTTCTCCTACTTTTTATAAGTCTGGCCGAGATATTCCTCTCTTTGGGTGATATTTTTTTACATTTGGCTATCAAATTTTCCTACTTGGGCAATATTTTTACTATTTGGCTAACAATTTTTTCCTACTTTTAATAAGTGTGGACGAGATATTTCTGTATTTGGCTGACATTTTTTTCACATTTGGCTAACAGATTTTCCTACTTGACCTAGGTTTTTTCGCTTTGGCTAACAAAGTTTCCTACTTTTCATAAATTTGGTTGAGATGTTACTATACTTGGTCTAACTTTTTCTCATTTGGTTGAGAATTTTCCTTCTTTTTATAAGTTGGAACGAGATATTCCTCTCTTTGGATTATATTTTTTCACATTTGGCTCTCAAATTTCCCTACTTGGGAAATATTTTATTCTGTTCGACTAACAAATTTTCCTAGTTTGCATACATGTGGACGAACTATTTCTGTATTGGCCGACATTTTTCACTTTTGGGTAACATATTTTCCTACTTGACCTAGGTTTTTATTCTCGTTGGCTAACAAAGTTTCCTAGTTTTCATAAGTTTGGTTGAGATGTTACTATATTTGGTCTAACTTTTTCTCATTTGGTTGAGAATTTTCCTTCTTTTTATAAGTTTGGATGAGATATTTCTCTCTTTGGCTGATATTTTTTCACCTTTGGCTATCACATTTTCTTACTTGGTTAATACTTTTCCTATCTGGTTAACAACCTTTCCTTGTTTGCATACGTGTGGCCGAACTATTTCTGCATTTGGCCGACATTTTTCACATTTGGCTAACATATTTTTCCTACTTGACCAAGGTTTCTTCCATTTGGCTAACAAAGTTTCCTAGTTTTCATAAGTTTGAGCGATGTATTTCGTTATTTGGTCATTATTTTTCCTCTTTGAGTAACAAATTTCCCTAGTTGGTCAATATATTTCCCGTTTGGTTATCAATTTTCCTATTTTCGCATTTTGGTTAACAAAGTGTAGCTTTTATTTAGGTACCTTGTTTAGTGTTTGTGTCAGCTTCTAGTGTTCGTGTCAGCGATTTTTCATTGGTTGTTTCAGTTTTCATTGTGTGTGTGTGTGTGTGTGTGTGTTATGTTTTCGTGTCATTTTTATTATTTTTTTTAGTCACTGTTGTATCTGTCTATGTATGTGTTATATTTTGACGCTTATGTCATTTTTTTCTCCCTTGTTTTTGTCCGTTTTCCTTGTTTGGGTCGGTGCCTTATCATCCTACATGTTTATTTGAGTGAGCATATTGTGAAGTTAGTGAGTGCCTATTTGTCGACCGTGATGGAATGGACAACCGATGACTTCATAAGTTTTTACGTTACACTATACTCGACACCATTTGCCTTGTAGTTACCTTTTAAGTGTCGTATCGTTGTTTGCTCGTAATGGGCATGCACCCCGGTTGCTGTCGCTTTGAGAAATGATCGATATCTCACAATGAGCCTTTTTCGCGGCACTGGAGACACTATCAATAAGATGATAGAGTGGTGGGTTATGACGTCATCACCTCTTAGAACTACAAAATACAGATATTTCAGTAACACCTTACATGGCATACAACACAAACTAGCTTTATACTACATACGATATACAAATACTTAGTGAAACAACAAGCACCCTCGCTATTCTACTACTCCTACTATTACCACCACCACCACCATCACCACCGCCGCCGCTGCTACTACTACTACTACTACTACTACTACTACTACTACTACTACTACTACTACTACTACTACTACTACTACTACTACTACTACTACTACTACTACTACTACTACTACCAATATTATTACTATTTGTATTCATGGTGTTGGAGATCATAGTTTATGGAGTGTCATACTGACCAATGTCAGGCGATAAGTCTCTTGCTGATGTTGGTGACTATTACTACTGGTGCTATTGGTACTATGAGTACCACCATTACATGAAGGTAATGCCGTTAATTGGGGATTTCTGTAGTGTGAGTCAACCCCAGAATTGTTCAATGGTGTTGGAGATCGCAATGTGTGGGTGGTACGTCCGTTGGTAAGACACGTGATGATGATGATAATTAGTACTATTGTTGGTATTGCTACTACTACTACTACTACTACTACTACTACTACTACTACTACTACTACTACTACTACTACTACTACTACTACTACTACTACTACTACTACCATTACAAATACCACCTAAACTGGCCCTTGATGATGATGACTAATATTACTATGAAACAACTCTACTATTATTACTATACAACCACGCCAATTGTAGACAATAGCGATAAACGTATTAGAACCTACTCGCCCTGATCAGCGCCATCCTGCCCACAGCAGATAGTTTGATACTTCATGACTGAGACACACCAACCTCTAGACCTAACAACTTGACCACCTCTTGATCATCACCATGTCACTACACCTACTCTCCTCTGCAATTTATGTGGTCACTCGACCACTTGACCACCGCTTGACCACCACTTGACCACATCTTGATCATCATCGTGTCACTACACTTACTCTCCCCATCAATTTAAGGGGTAACTTTGACTACTTGACCACCCCTTGACCACTACTTGACCACCTTTTGATCATCACTGCATCACAAGACACACTCTCCTCTACAATTTTAGGGTTATTTGACCACTTGACCACCGATTGACCACTACTTGACCACCTCTTGATCATCACCGTGTCACTACACGTTAGTTAGTTATCAGTTGGGGTATCTTTATTGCACTCCGGACATGTCCATAGGTGCTCAGTTCCTCCCCCCAGCATATACATCAGCGTCCGGTGGCTAATAGTGCCAGTTCTGTGTTGGTTGATGAGGCGCTTTGTTTTCCCGATGTACCTCTCGCGTCTGGCTGTGCCGATTCTTACTCCCAGGTCTTTCATCCTGGAAAGCGATGTGGAATCACTGGCGTCAAAATCCTCTGTTCTCGCCATATCTTTAAGGGCGTTAATAACATCGGCACGATCCATGGGCTGGCCATCTACAGGGGGTGCAGAGCCAGCCAATTTATCAGCTCGTTCATTTCCCTCGACTTCCGCATGTCCCGGGACGAAGATGAAGGTGACTTTGCAGACAACAGACTACCGCAGCGACTCAGTCCACTGTCTATGTACAGATCCAGCTTCGACCTTCTGAATCATGCTCATTGAATCACTTAGTACACACACGTTGGTATAATGCTGTGATTCCAGCCATATGAAAGCCTGTGTAACTGCCATCACCTCCATCGTCATGCTGCTCGTGGTCATAGAGTGGGCACCACTGGATTCTTGAACGTTTCGGCCCGCTGAACGGGCTGTAAATGCCCACGCACTTCTCTGCTGCTTTACAACAGATCCATCTGTATAGATGAGCACTTCGGGGCTATCTGAGTGATCATAGATGAGCGCGTTAACCTCTGCATTGACAGCGGCAGGGTTCTGCTCTCTGCACCGTCTGTCGAGTGTGATAATGCAGGAGAAGGTACACTTAAAAGCTGGAGGCACCGGCACCCATTCCTTGCCGGGGTTGATACTGGTAAGACTGCAGACCTGTCCGATGACATCTTCCGCCCGACCCATCCATGATTTGCCCCTCTTTAACCTGTCACCCTTTTCTCTGAATACAGCGTCATGCAGAGGGTGCTGCTCATCTGCACTTATTTTTAAGTATGCACGAGCTCTCCAGATCTTGATCCTGTGTTCCATTGTCGGGAAGTCAAGGAGGTATCTCATTGCTACACAGCTGGTGTCTCTCGTGCAGCCCAAAATGATGCGCATGGCTTCGTTTTGTACCTTTTCAAGTCTTCCAATCTGTGTAGGGCTGACAGTGAGGATGGCCAGGGCATACTCGATGCGTGAAAGCACAAGTCCTTGGAACAGAAGTAATAGCAGTCTTTGCTCGATATTGGCAGTCGCCATGACTCTCATTGCTGCCAAACCTTTTAGAGCCTTCGTTATGACATAATCGACATGATCTCTGAAGGACAGGCTATGATCAAGCCTCACGCCAAGATATGTCATTGACTGGGTTCTACTCAGAATGCTCCCATCCATTCTTACTGCCGGCAGGTCTGTTTTCACAATATGGTTGTTTAGTGAGAACCATGTAACCGTTGCCTTTGCAGGGTTGACAAGGGCATCGGCATCAGCACACCATGAGGAAATTCGATCTAGTTCGCCCTGCGTATAGTTGACAACCGCCTGTCTATCTCGACCCTGTCGATACACGAGGATGTCGTCAACGAATGATAGAGTCCTACCCCTCCCATCCAACTGTTGTTCAGTGATCAGCACCGTATACACGTTGAATAGTACTGGTGACAGTGGTGAACCCTGCAGCAATCCTGGTCACTACACGTACTCTCCCCAACAATTTAAGGGGTCATTTAACCACTTGACCACCTCTTGATCATCACCACATCACAAGACGCACTATCCTCTATAATTTAAGTGGTCACTTGACCATGTGACCACTGCTTGACCACCACTTGACCACGTCAGCGATCGTTTTAAACACCACAATGTCACTACACGTAACTTCCTCTACAATTTAAGTGGTCACTTGACCACCTCTTGACCACCTCATGATCATCACCATATCACTACACCTACTTTCCCCGACAATTTAAGTCGTCACTCGACCACTTCTTGACCACCACTTGACCATGCCATCGCTCACTTTATCCATCACCACATCATTAGCCGTACTCTCCCCTACAATTTAAAGGGTCACTTGACCACTACTTGACCACGCCTTCTTAAAACAATAATACCAAGGAGTTATCTCCCTTTGAGGAGGAAAATCGATAAGAGCTAAAAATAGATTGCAATTTGCGCCACAAAATCGATAAATGGTTGATTTATATAAGGAATGTGCGCCACCTCCACCTCCACAAAAGGTGGTGCTTTTGTACCTATATACTACTGTTGTGTGACAGAGTAATACAAACTTTAGTACAGTTTATAAATACTGAATACTCCTCTTGGACAAATCATGTAACTGTGTTGTTTGAATTCCATTCACACAAAATCAACAACATGCATACATTTATCCACAACTGTCAAGAAGATGCATTTTTATGTACACAATTGTTTATTCATTGAATATACAAGGTAATGAAACACAAAAGATCTCACATAAATAAGTGTTCTTATCTTCCTGCGGTTCCTTTCACTTCCTCACTTTCCTTCTAAGAGAGTGCATCAAATATGGTTACACACCCCTGTAACTCAACGTGCATTTCTGCTGGACTGACATCCTCTTGACATTGACAGATTCCATCCACGGTAACAAGCTCATCTAAAAGTTTGGAAGACCTTCCCTCTAACAACATTGCCAGGGCAGTGTTCAAATGGCGTGCTTTGTTTGTGATTCCCAACTGCTGTGAAAATGTTTCTTATATTTTATATAGTCATTATATCAATATCATGATTAACAAGCAGCTGTCAGACTGGACAGTAAAACATCAAACTGACTTGAGGTACAAAAGAGAGTCAGACAGGGCTGAATTCTCTGTCCATCCCTATTCAACACAAAGACAGAAAATGTAGTCAGAACTGTCAAAATGCTGAGACTATAAATAATTTTGATCCATTTGCAATTCATGGAATGTAAATCCCGGAACTCAGATATGCAGATGACACAATCTTAAAAAAGGTCTTAAAAGTCGAGAGAATCAGCTTCACTTCCCCGGGTTTTATCCTTTATGGTTCGGTCTCTTTCGGCAGTATGGCCTGCCGAAAGCGTCACACAAAGCAGTAACTCCGTAGCCCTGGCGACGACCCCCAGAAGTCTCAGAGAAAAATTCACTCGTGAACCAAAAGATGTAGCCCGGAATCAAACCCACAACCTTCAGAGCGCGAGGCAGACGGCTTGACCACTTCGCCAAGGAGACTCCCAAAGATGACACAGTTCTCCTTGTCATGAAATGCAGCCTTTACTTCCCTCTTGTGCCCTCGGTTCACTCTTGATGAACTATGTAGAGAAATTACAGAACAAGAAATGCAATTCTCTATAATAAAGAACAATAGAGGAGAAATGGAAGACAGAACAATCAGGCCTGCACACATAGAGGCATAAAATGTTGTAGCAAAAGGAACCCATTCAACTGTGAAGTGTCAGAACAGATGGCTGCTGGATATTAAAACAGGATGGTGGGAATTGCAATATGAATGAAATCACACAGTCTCCCTTAAAGGTGTTACATGTCAAACTGATAAATATACTCCACTGGAGGGCAGACTGTGAAATTGATCTGGGGCTGGCAACTCAAAATCACCCAGGTGTGACACTATGGTGATGGTTAGTGGTTATGAAAGAATTTATGACTGGACAGACTGGGAGATAATGTCTACCCTGTAGGAATGTGTGAAACAGATCTGATAAGGCAATTAGAGCAGGACTGGAGGAATGTTAATGGCATTTGGGATACTGAGTTAAAGAGGCTAGGCTTGTAAGTTTCAAGTCAGAAAATGTTTGACTTCAGAACAGGAAAGGCAGCCAGCTCAGTGTTTGTAGGCATATGTATGATTCTGATGTTGCTAGACTTCCCTAGGAAAGTTATTTCTTAGCAATTATCTAAGTCTTTTAGGGGACTGACTTTCTGTCGGCAAGTTCAGTGAGCCCATCAGTTTCTCTTGTTGCTGATCTGTGAACTATTCATTCTTCAGTTCTGTGTACAATATCATATTGCTAAAAGGGTTATTCTTTACAAGTAGATACTTTGTGGTGAGGCAGACTTTTGACTTTCACTTATCATGTTAGATGTCTGTTACTCTATGGACACTATTAGTTTCTCAGTCGTTGTAGATAATCATGTTACTACAACTTGTTTGCATTTCATACTGTATATTAGGAATACTTTCACATGCCTAATGTTTAAGTATATGTTGGATGTATGTATTTGTAACTTCATATGAATATACGATGCTAGGACTATGCTTCGTACGTATTCTTTTTGTGTATATAAGTCTCCTTTTTTTATACATACAAACTAACTAATGCATTATGCTATTATGTTAAAGTATCATAATATGTCCAGTTTAATTAATATATTTCATGGGTATTGGATGTTTGATATATTTATTTGTCATATGCAAACCTACCAATATGAAGTGTTATGCTATTGTGCGCGCATTGGCACCTTGCCTGTCGACTGCATTGGAAGCAGAGGTGGTATAGTACAGACATTACCCACAATTGTTATAGGGTACATGGTGTTAAACCTTTTCATTGTATGGTGGACGGTAATTCACGGAAGCCTGGCAGATATTGGTAACGGCCTGTAAGCCCGGATGATCAGGTACTATTATAATACCATTACCGAACCTGTGAGCTGCTAAACCAACTATGGACGGAGCGGCTTTACGACCCAGAATGTCAGTATTAGCGACATGGACATAGGACGGCAGAAATGTAATAATTACGGCGTGTGAGACAATTGAAAAGCCCTCCCCGACCAAGACAGTAGGAGAGAGATATGGAGGGAGAAGGAGGTTGGTGAATGCAATAGAGCTGGAAGATAAAAGTGGCCAGACTGGTCATTGGATATAGGTGTGCCAGGATATTTGTAGTACTTAGGATTGTACTGATGTAGAACTAGATATAACACATTCTTGAATTTCTTCCTAGCTCTCAATAAGAGCGCCTGGGTATAGATCTCAAGAACGAGTGACAACCAGGTAGTGCCAGGACTGACAGGCGTCAGAATACCAGCAAGCTGTTTTGTTTCTACTGGAGAGAAGGGATCTGGACCACAGGTCCAGATAGTTGACAAGTAACATGGAAGTTATGTAATGTTTGTCTTCACTATCAATATGTTATATGATTTCATCATCATCATCTTGAAAAACATCAGATGTCTAATATGATTAGTAATTAAAGTGAGTGTACTTTGTGTCATCTTATAGTTCAGTGTTATATTTTTAATTCCAATTGTGCATACGTGTTGTGTGTGTACATTGGTGGGGGTTCACTTAAACACCAAGGAAGGGAACAGTCAGGGGAGAAAAACTGCACTGGGATAGTTGTCAACTACTCTTAAATCTAGACTTAAAAATCTAACTTAGCTAAACTTCTCCTTCCCATTCCTTGGCGAATATTCAACACAGTTCATTTCATTTTGTTACGAGCCACTTGGAGCTGTACGTTGGATATTCATGGGCTTAATCTGTAGTTCAGCCATATAGATTTTGTCCCTAGTCAGTTTCTGACTATTTGGGGTTGCTCGCCAGTGAATAATACTTTCATCTAGACGGTGGCGCACCCCGACTTCTGACACTCCTCTCAAATTGTGCTAAAAGTCTAGAAGAGCTGATACTCTCTGTGAAGAGACACAATACAAATAAAAATATGTTCTGAACTTGGGCAAAACAAAAATAATGTCCACAAATACAACCACATATCCACCAAAGATCACAATAAACTGAAGAAATTGGAAATGTCACAAACTGTGAATATCTGGACTTGATGATCAACAACAAGAAATTGTTCACAAGAAATTAGACACAGGCTGGTGTTAGCACTGCAGGTACTTAAATGTATTAACAATGTATGCAACAACACCAGCAAACAAAGTAAAATTTGTGAGGACATGCATCTTTCCTGTGGCAACATAAATATGTGAGCCATGAACAATTTTGAGGGTTCCAAATGTTGCTGTTATGTAGCTAGGGGCACAGAGTTAGGATGAGCGCAAGACCTTGCGTAAATACCCCATGGCTCGTGCATTCATCACCTCTGCAGCAAAAGTCCAATGCCTTGCCTTCTCGTGGTGGACGTATTTTAACTAACAGGAGAAGGGGCGGCAGCGAATCTCTGGCGCTGAAAAATAACCATAACACTCCAAGTGTGTATGCACGTGCATGCATGCACAGACACATGTGTATGTGCATACACATCTAAACTTGAGTAAGACCACAGTCTGCTCTAGCAAAGGAAAGGTGCTGAAGACAGAGGCAACCAGCCAGGATGCGCACCACAGAAATCAGGATGCCATACAACTACGTCATGAAATATGTCGACTACTGCGAAATGTTATGGTGCTTACCCTGCTTTGGATCCCCAGGCAGGTGCAATGCTGGGCCTTATGCCTCGAAACGGCCCAATTAAAACAACTGGAGATCTTTATCAGATGTCCCGTAGAGCCAGGGTAACTGAGAATGGAGCGTCTGGTCATACCAAACAAAGACTAAAAATAATGCACTGGAATGCGAAGGGAGTCAGGAAAAAAACAAAAACTATAAACCATCTTGGACCAAGAAAAAGTAAGTGTATGTTGCTTTCAAGAAACTAACCTCAACGAAAATATAGCCTTCAAAATTATAGGCCACCAGTGTTACGAATATGACCGAAAGGACAGGCGAAAGGGTGGGATACTGACCCTTATAAAATAATAATACCACTGCCTCAGAAATTGAAGTGTACATGGAAAGAGCTGAGTATCAGGCACTTAAACTTAAGACAGGCAATACAGACCTACATCTGATCAGTCACTACTGTTTAACTGACCGCCCACAGGCACTGGACACACTACCATTAAAAGACAAAAAATTATTGTGTGTGGTGATTTCAACAGCCACTTGCAGAGCTGGGGTTATGATCACATGGGCCGGAGAGTAGAGAGACTGGAAGACTGGCAGGATGAGAATAGATTCATCTTGATTAACAAGCCGTCTGACCCACATACTTTCTACTCAAGATTATGGCACACTACAACTATACCTGACCTGGCTTTTCATTCACCAGACCTGAAGTGGAATATTACACGAATTGTTGGGAAACAACTTGGTGGCAGTGACCATCGGCCAGTCTTTCTAACTGTAGAAAATGAGCTTGTAAGTGAAAGTAAGACCCTCTGGAGGTGGAACTACAAGAAAGCAGATAGGGCAATGTACAACCATCGCACCAGCATACTGGTTAGAAACCTGAACACTGAGAAAGACATAAATAAAGTAGTTGAAGAGTTTGGGAAATACATATTACAGGCAGCACGAGAAACAGTACCAATAGAAGCTCGTAAACAATATAAACCCTACTGGAGTAGTGAACTGGAACAGTTGCATAACTGATGTGGAAGTGTGTAGAAAGCAAGAAGATGCCAAATCCAGCCAAGAGCACCACAATAAATTCCAGCATGCAAAATCCAAATTTCAAAGAGCCAAGCTGCAGGCTAGACAGAAAAGCTGGCAGGAGAAAAGAGTCACTGAACTTTGAAAGAGATACAAGGAAGTTTAACAACAGCTTAACGATGAGGGCACAGGGAGAAACTCAAAAATTGCACTACATAAAGACGGAAACATCTTAATAGGAAAGCAAGCAGCTGACAATTTTACAAACTCATTTGAACAAAATAACAATACTGAAATTAGTCTGGAAAGATAGCAAGATATTCAAGAGACATGACAACATACAGGACAGAATGAAATAGTACATAAAGTTCTGGAGGCACCTATCACAGTCAGCGAACTGGAGCTAGCCATATCGAAATTGAAAATGAGAAAGTCACCAGGAGCTGATGGTATCTCCAATGAAATGATCAGGAACCTAGGAACAGAGGCCAAAGCAAAGCTGTTGCAGATCTTCAGTAACAGCTGGACCTTGGCAGTGTTCCACAAGCCTGGAGAGAAGCAATTATGATACTCCTAAAATCAGGGAAATATAGTTCCACTGCCTCCTGCTATAGACCAATTAGCCTCACCAGCTGTCTCTGCAAAACAATGGCGCACATCATCAATCACAGACTGCAGTGGTACATTGAAAGTGAAAACATTCTTGTGCCACAGCAGGCTGGCTTTAGGCAGTGTCATTCTACGGAAGATCAGACAACTTACCTCTCTCAAGAAATTGAGGATGCATTCCAAGAGAAGAAGCTGGTGCTTGCGGCAAGGATAGATTTGAAGAAAGCCTTTGACAAAGTCTGGAAAGAAGGTCCGATGAAGAAACTGAGAAACTGTAAAGTTAATGCTGGGCTTGACTGCTATGTCCTGTAAAGGTCATGCAACTAATTATATGAGTCCTGTGATACTGTTTTAGATTTATGTGAGAAAATACAGCATCAAAATGAGAAGTTTTCTATATGGATTATTTTGTGCTCATTTAGATAACATATATAAGAAAATACGGCATCACAAACATTATATTTGTGACGCTTTGCTCTTCTATGGATCAATTTGTGTTATTTTAGTGTATTTGCTTGAGAAACCACTGCATCACAAATATCACACTCATAGGGTTTCTATCTAAAATGAATTCTTTTATGCACCTGCATATTACTAGGATGAGCAAATACTTTACCACAAACATCACATTCATAAGGTTTCTCTCCTGTATGGATTCTCTTATGCACTTGCAGGTTGGTAAGTTGAGTGAATGTTCTAGCACACACATCACATTTGTATGGTCTCTCCCCAGTATGGATTCTTTTATGTCGTTTCAAGTAACCAATTTGTGTAAATGCTGCTGCACAAACATCACATTTGTATGGTTTCTCCCCAGTATGGATTCTTTTGTGATTATTTAATTGTTGTTTTGTGAAAAATGCTGCACAACACAAATCACATTTGTAATGTTTCTCTCCTGTATGAATCATTTTGTGATATCTTAGTGCACTTTTATTAGAAAATGCTGAATCACAAACATCACATTTGTAAGGTTTTTCCCCTGTATGGATTCGTTTGTGTACTTTCAACGAACTATGGTGACTAAGTGTTGCTGCACAAACATCACATTTATAAGGTTTCTCTCCTGTATGGATTCTTAAATGCGCTTGCAGGTTGGAAAACTGAGTGAATGTTCCAGCGCAATCATCACATTTATATGGCTTCTCCCCAGTATGGATTCTTTTGTGAATATTTAATCTCTGAATTGTGACAAATGCTGCACCACACAAATCACATTGGTAATGTTTTTCTCCTGTATG
The DNA here is from genome assembly GCA_014155875.1 of Cepaea nemoralis. Classification (NCBI taxonomy): domain Eukaryota; kingdom Metazoa; phylum Mollusca; class Gastropoda; order Stylommatophora; family Helicidae; genus Cepaea; species Cepaea nemoralis. The sequence goes on along the minus strand of JACEFZ010013890.1, from coordinate 354,678 downwards.
GGTTCGCTTGTGTATATTCAATGAACTATGGTGACTAAATGTTGCTCTGCAAACATCACATTTATAAGGTGTATCTCCAGTATGGATTCTTAAATGCACTTGCAGGTGGGAAAGCTGAGTGAATGTTCCAGCACAAACATCACATTTGTATGGTTTCTCCCCAGTATGGATTCTTTTGTGATCATTTAATTTTTGTTTTGTGAAAAACGCTGCACTACACAAATCACATTTGTAGTGTTTCTCTCCTGTATGAATCATTTTGTGATATCTTAGTGCACTTTTATTAGAAAATGCTGAATCACAAACATCACACTTGTAAGGTTTTTCCCCTGTATGGATTCGTTTGTGTACTTTCAACGAACTACGGTGACTAAGTGTTGCTGCACAAACATCACATTTATAAGGTTTCTCTCCAGTATGGATTCTTAAATGTGCTTGCAGGGTGGAAAGCTGACTGAATGTTCCAGCGCAATCATCACATTTATATGGTTTTTCCTCAGGATGGATTCTTTTGTGATTATTTAATCTCTGTATTGTGAAAAATGTTGCACCACACAAATCACATTTGTAATGTTTTTCTCCTGCATGGATTCGTTTGTGTACATTCAAGGAACTAAGGCGACTAAATGTTGCAGCACAAACATTACATTTATAAGGTTTCTCTCCTGTATGAATTCGCTTGTGTACTTTAAAGGAATAACGGAGTCTAAATGTTGCTGCACAAACATCACATTGATATGGTTTATCTCCAGTATGGATACTTAAATGCACTTGTAGCTGGGAAAGCTGAGTGAATGTTCCAGCGCAATCATCACATTTGTATGGCTTCTCCCCAGTATGAATTCGTTTGTGCATTTTCAGATTACAAAGCTGAGTAAATGTTGAACTACATACATCACATCTGTAAGGTTTTTCTCCTGTATGAATCCAATTATGTGCCTTCAGCTTACAAAGAAATGAAAATGCTGCACCACAAACATTACATTTGTAAAGTTTTATCTCCTCATGCATCGCTCTGTGAGTGTTCAGCTTATGTCTTTCTAAAAATGATGCATAACAAACATCACATGTGAAAGGTTCATTTCTTCCATGCATCTCTTCGTGCCTGGTTAGATTTGTCCAGTTAGAAAATGTTTCATCACAGATATCACACACATATCCTGAATGTGACACTGTGTGGACTTTTAGAGTTGTCCTGTAAGAAAATGTTTCACAACAGACATTACATATGTAAGGTTTGGCATGTGAATGAATCAATTTGTGGATGTTCAGAGTTTCTTTTTGATAACATTCTACACCACAAACATCACATTTGTAAGTTTTTTCTTCAGTATGACTTCTTTTATGCACCTTCAAAATACTACTTTCTGAAAATACTTCACCACAAATATCACAATTGTAACGTTTTTCTCCTGTGTGAATTTTATTGTGCTCCTTCAAGTACCAAACATGAGAAAAGACTGCATCACAAACATCACATTTGATAAGTGTCTTTCCTGTAGTGGAATATGTATGATCAGTAATAAATGCAGCATTAGCATTGAATTCCAAACTGTAACTATCAGACAAATAAATTCCCTCTTCTGCACATTCACTATCAGTTAAACTTGTTAGACCAGATGTGCTGGTTGTACTATTACACCCAGACATGCTCATGTCACTATCTGACAGTTTGATACAATCTACATTTTGTGAAGATACGTTTCACATTTTGTTTCACATTACTGTTCAATTGCACAGTATGGCAGTCCATCAAGGTCTCTGACACTTGTCTTTCTTCCTGTGTCAGTCTGTTAGTCTTCGAAACAACTGTTACTTGTTCTTGTTTTGTTTCCAGATTGACTCCTTCCATGTGTCCTATCATTATCCCCGAACACAGGTTTCTGTAAAATGACAATTATAGGAATTAATAGCATGCTATGCATAAAGCTAAGCTACATGTCTATAGCATTTTCTTTTTTTTAATGTGTCAGAAACTATACAATAATTTAGAAACTATACAATAATTTAGAAAAGGTAAATAATTTTCTTCTTCTTGTGTTCATCCTTTCATGTTTACACTGACAAGAGTTCTCATGATACCCAGCTCATTCATTCTTTCATGTTTGCACCTAAAAAGTTCTCATAATGTAGTCAACAGTTTTCTGAAGGCCATCTTTCATTCCACACAGTTGTGAATGCAGTGCATCTCACTAGGCCAGTATTCCCCTCTTAGCCGACTGTACTGGGACAATCCTGGAGAACATGCTCTACAGTTTGATCACACTGCCCGCATAAGCATAGATGTGAGTCACTCAGACCAAGCCAGCACACAAGCTTGTTCAGTCTGTTATGTTATTTCCTATCCATAGCCATAAAATGATGAGCTGTCCCTGCTGATCAAAGAATGATAGTTGTCATTTGTCTGGTTCTTTTATTTTCTAGTAATCCACATAACTCTCTTTTACTCATGGTGTGTAAGTTGTTCTCTTCCTGCTATCCACCATCTTTCTAGACCAGTCCATCTGCGTTCTCATTTCTGGCTATACCACAGTGGGACGGTACTCACTGAACTATAGTTTGTGTTTCAGCAGCTACCTTACTAAGTTCACTTCTCAAATATGGGAGTTTGCTATGAGGGTGAGTCAATAAGTAAGTCACAGTTATGTGGGATGGCAGGTAATGTAGTTGGTGTTTTCTACAGGTGTCATTAGGTGACAGCAACATCAAACTTTATATTCCCGTTTGTCAGGTTGCACTAGGTGTCTCATGCACATGCGCAGTGCATAAACAAAATGACTGTACTTGCAGAGTGTGCAACCAAAGAGCAACGTGCTGTTGAGCGTTTTTTGTGGGCAAAAGGACTGCCTACAAAGGACATTCACAAGGAAATGCATCCTGTTTATGCTGACAAATGTTTGTCCCGTAAAGCGGTGCATAGCTGGGCAGAAAAATTTTCTCACGGACGCTCTAAAATTGTTGATGAAATCTGATCTGGTCGTCCTGTTGAGATTGTACCAGAAGTATGCATGCAGCGGGTGGAGGAGATCATTAGAGGTGACAGGTGAGTAACAATAGACTCTGTAGCATCTGCAATATGGTGCTCACATGGTTCAGCATACATCATAATGTATGATCAATTGAAATTTAAGAAAGTGTGCTCAAAGTGGGTACCCAGACAATTGAAGGAGGAACACAAAATGAACCGACGTGGTCTGTCCTTGCGTCATCTCTGTCGATATGAAGATGAAGGAGAAGACATGCTGAACAGGATTTTTACTGGGGATGAATCATGGGTGCATCACTACCAGCCCGTATCAAAGCATGCTTCAATGCAATGGAAAAATCCTTCTTCGCCATGTGTCCAAAAATTCAAGGTTACGCCATCAGGATGTCTTCATCTGACATACAGGACTTTGGGTTGGAGTTCACAGCCAGCAAACACAAACAAACAAACAACAGAAGAAAGTAACTTAGAAGGTCCACCTATTCTAAAAGAAGAAGTCTCTGATGCTATTAAACATATCAAGAAAGGAAAAACAGCTGGGCCAGATGAAATCACAATAGAAGAATTAAAAGCAATGGGAGAATTTGGAGTAGATATATTAACCAAAATGTTGAATATTTACAGCAGTGGATATCCACCAAGTGATATGCTGAAATCTGTATTTATAGCTATACCAAAAAGACCAGGAGCAATTGAATGCGAAGATTTTTGTACGATTAACCTCATAAATCATGTCACTAAGTTTCTACTCAGAATTATAATGAGAAATTAAAATAAAGAAAATAAAAATGGAAATTGTTGAAGAACAGTATGGATTTGTGGAAGGAAAGGGTACAAACAATGCAACATGTACATTGCAGACACTAACAGAAAGATCAATAGAGACACAGACACACGTACATTTGTGCTTCATAGATTATACTAAGGCATTTGATAAAGCAAAACATGATGAAATGATTAAAATATTGGAAGATATTAACATTGATGGGAAAGATCTCAGAATAATAAAACATATTTACTGGAACCAAGTAGCACCAATTAAAATGGGAAATAAAGAGAGAACAAATAAGGCTGGGAGTACAACAGAGATGTGTTTTGTCACCGGATCTCTTCTCCCTCTATAGCAAAGTAATAATGAGAGAGATCAAAGAGAAGCTAGGAATAATATTCGGTGATTATAATATAAACAATATACTATATGCAGATGACACAGTATTGATTGCGGATAATGAAAAAAAATTGTTAGACATTGTAGTAACAGAGAGTGCAAAGAAAGGACTCTCCTTGAATATCAAGAAAACCATAACAATGGTGAGACTAAAGAAAAAGGTGACACCTAAATGTGAAACTGAGATAGAAGGGAAAATTCTTCACCAAGTGGACTGCCAGAGTAACTAACGATGACTGCCAAAGTAACTAACAACGACTGCCTGAAAGAGGCTAATGAAACTAGAACACAATATACAACAATAAGAAAGAGGCAAACAGCGTTCTTTGGTCATGTGATAAGAAGGGAGGCATTGGAGAACATCGTGACAACTGGAAAGATCGAGGAGAAGAGAGGCAGAGGCAGACCAAGAGAAGTGATGCTGAATGGATTGAGACGGTGGCATGGAGGAATATCATTGGCAGAGTTGATACAGAAAACCAAAGACCAAGATCTGTGGCGAGTCATGAACGCCTACGCCAGCCGACACGGCACTTGATGATGATGACATACACAAAACCGCTGATGAGGTTGTTAACAATAGTAATATTAGAGGGTTCATTGTCTAATGCAATTCAAATCTGGAAACTATGCCTGCACAGGAGGACCCATTGGGTTCCCAAAAACGTCTATGTAAATACCATGCATGATATCATTCATTCATTCAAATATCATGTGACAATAACAAACGCCATCTTAGTTTCTCTGTACCATTAAAAGAACGGAAACATACAAATACCTGAGTACAATCTTCAACTGCTCCAACATAATAAGGGAAGAAATACAAGCTAGAATCAACTCTGGAAAAAAGATATACTAAGCATTACAACATCTGCTAAAATCAAATGCGCTATCTAGTATCACCAAGATCACAATATACAAAACACTGATCAGACCAGTTGTGCTGTATGGCTCTGAAACCTGGAGTACAACTAAAGGAGATGAAGCCTTGTTACAAACTTTTGAGAACACAATCTTAAGACACATCTTTGGGCCCATTAGGGGTACACAAAGTGGAGAGTGGAAAAGAAGAAGCAACAAAGACATTTACGATCTGTTTAAGTCCCCACTAATCATTGGTATCATGAAGACTAATAGACTACAATTGCTGGGGCATATAGAAAGAATGGAAGATAATAGGGAAACAAAACTCGCTTACACTCAGGAAATAAATTACTGTAGATCACGAGGTAGACCAAGTGGTGGAGAGATAATATACATACAGACCTACAAGCACTTGGAATCAGCAACTGGCAAGAGAAGGTCAACCAGAGAGACGAATGGAGACGGCTTATATCTGCAGCAAAGAACCTCAATGGCTCAGAATACTGAAGAAGAAGAAGAAGATGAAGAAGAAGAAGAAGAAGAAGAAGAAGAAGAAGAAGAAGAAGAAGAAGAAGAAGAAGAAGAAGAAGAAGAAGAAGAAGAAGAAGATCTTAGCTTCTGTAGAATAGGTCAGTCTAATATTCTGTGCACAGCAACTGGTTGAAATTATCATGGCTTTGAAATAAATTCCATTATTCAGCATATGGTAAGAAATTTATTTTTTTCTGGCGCTGTTTAAAGAAAGTCATTAATATTAGATGGATCTTTGAATTCTGCATCTATTTTTACATATATTTGGAAAGTTTCATCATGGAACTTGCTCGAATTGTGGTAGAAAGAAAATATTTCTGCGATGTTGTTTCGTCTTTGTGAATAGAAATCCAAAATGGCAGCTCTGGCATGGAATCTTTTTAACACGCAAAACGTGCAATTTGAACTACTAAAGTTAAAGAGAATTCAAGTTTAAAGATTATTAATAATTTTCTGTATATGTTTACTAATTTCTTATCATTTAACATGACGGAACATATATTTGAAGTCTATGACCCGTCTGAGACAATGTCGCACGGACTAGCAGTACAATTTCTTTTAGAATTAACTGTACATGAGAAAATGCTCTTAGATGAGTATTTGTTTTTTAATCTGCAGCATTTGTCTTGTATTTTTGCATCTCTCTTTATTGCTCATCAATGGTAGTGTTTGTTGGAGACATTTTTCTACATGGACCCCATCTTACTTAGAAAATGAATTTTCATGACAACATCATGCATGATCATTTTTTATGACAAATATTTGGAAATTTTAATGTTGCATTATTTTAATCATGTTTTTTCAAATTGGGTATTTAGTAATGAGTACCACAGCTATATAGGCCTTGAAAAACCAAATCCAATGAAGCCTGTATGTCAATTCTAAGCAGAGATATTGAGTGTCATTATCTTGAAGAAAGAAATACTCAGGAACCTGCTCACTGAGCTTCTTGCTGCTATAACTTTTTGTTATTATACAAATATCTTAGCAACCATATATCACTGCATTCGGGGTAGTGAGACATAACTAATCATGTCATCTAAAATGAGTAATTAATGAATAATAATTGGTGGCCATTTTAAATTGCTAATTAGGCCACAGCACATCCTATCGAAAAAGGAAAGTAGCCGCTGGGTCAGTAGCATCACTCTGCGTAATAAAATATACATAATGCAAGACTTGTAAGCTAACATTAATAAATACACAGGGTAATTAATGAATTAGTAATTACTTAGAAGCCATGTTTATTTGCTAATTAAGTAGCGGAGCATTATATCTAAAAATAGATGACATGAGCAGTTAGGGCTCGCTGCCCCGATCCCAATGACATATGGTTGCTAAGATGCTCGTTTAAAACTTTAAAAAAGTTTTAAAAAAGTTATAGTGGTATGCAGTCTGCAACTCTGACCGGGACACAAAGAAAAGTTGCCCAAAGAGCGAAATCCTGAATATTTAGTGTTCAGTACTTCAAGTTCCTGACACTCAAATATGAATATCTCCGCTTAGAATTGACGTATAGACACTATTGAGATACCATTAGTCATTAGATTTTGGTTTCTATCTGTCGTGGGCTCATTGGTAAATATAAATACCCAGTAACCAGTTTGAAAATCATGATCAATAATATTATAATTATATTAATTAATATACTATAAATATTATAATAATTAATAATATATAGTTAATTAAAACAATAGTCAATATTCAGTATTAACTATTATAGTATAGTATACTATTAGTAATCAAATAATAACATTCACATTGGCAGTTTACTTTTGTGTATGTATATAATAATAAAATATTATTATTAACCATCACATCGGTGGTTTTGTACATGTGTATAATAAATATATACATTACCAACAACGATGTTCAACTCAACGAAAGACGTCGTCAAGATGCAGACAGGGAAACAGCTCTCGAAGCGGTGACCGTAGTTACTTCCCATACAACACACAACCGTAAATTAACGTTAAAAAAAACAAATCCTTTGAATCCGACGCGCCGGTATACCAGCTGTATACCTCTGCGGTATACCTCTGTGTATCAGAGACTCTACGATCCGGTATACCAGCTGTATACCTCTGCGGTATACCTCTGTGTATCAGAGACTCTACGATCCGGTATACCAGCTGTATACCTCTGCGGTATACCTCTGTGTATCAGAGACTCTACGATCCGGTATACCGACTTCCACGTGTTTCCTGTTTACATCTCGCTGTTAATCGGCAACCTGCCGACCAATAAGCGTCCAGTCTACATATAATGATATATAGACATAGCTAACATTAACATGTCTAGATGTAATCAATCAATCAATCAATCAATCAATCATGTGCCGCTGTTAATCGGCAACCTGCCGACCAATAAGCGTCCAGTCTACATATAATGATATATAGACATAGCTAACATTAACATGTCTAGATGTAATCAATCAATCAATCAATCAATCAATCATGTGCCGCTGTTAATCGGCAACCTGCCGACCAATAAGCGTCCAGTCTACATATATAGACATAGCTAACATGTCTAGATGTAATCAATCAATCAATCATGTGCCGTGCCGGAAAGCGTTGGCGGTCATGACTCGCCATTTCACTCGATCACCAGAGTCGTGGATCAGCTCAGTGTTCCTGTCTCGACCATGCCATGTGGCCAAGCCATCCAGGTATTTTCCTCTCGGTCTTCCTCTTGGTCTGTTCCCTTCGATCTTGCCAGTTGTCACTAAGTTCTCGTCCATTTCTTCTCATAACATGTCCAAAAAATTTTGACTGTCTTCGTCTAATTTCTCTAATCAATCTACGATTTTCATTTGTCTCCTGTAGTACTTGGTCATTGGTTTTTCTATCTGTCCATGGTATTCTTTGCATTTTCATCAGAAACCACATTTCTGCAGCCATCAGATGTTTTTCAGCTTGACTGCACATTGACCAAGTTTCACATCCATACAAAAGAACAGGCTCAATATCCTCTCAACACTCTTTTCCTCGTTTCAATTGACATCTTTTTATTGGTCAGAATGTTTTTCATCTTGCTAAAGGCTACTTTCGCCATAGCGATTCTTGTTCTAATTTAATTTCTTCAAGGCATCTCCCATCAGATGTTATGACTGTTCCGAGATAATTGTACCGATTCACTTGTTGAAGAATATTCCCATTTACTTGTATATTACATTGTGGTACTTCGTTCTTCCTAGTGACGACCATAACCTGTGTCTAGATGAAAGCTGGATGCTTATTGGACTGATAAAAATTATCAGTTCTACCGTGATGCGCCAAATACCCAAGGTGACACGATCGCCGTGATAAAAAAGCCAAGTCACGAAATAAAAAAGCCAAACATTGCCCAGTAAAAAGATATATTTAAAATATACTTACATCACATGAAGACCACTTCTTCAAATAAGTATTCCTCTTCATTGTTGAGAAATTCAGTACAGGATTCATTAGAATATACAATTCCAGCTTTGAAATCATTCAACATTTTGGATGAAGGAACAAATTCATTACAGCACTTGTTTGAAGATAATAGTTCTGCTCTAATTCTAATAATTGCTTCTAAGAGAGACAGCTGAAGTCTATTCCTTGCTTTGGTTTTTATGCACGTTAAAAGAGAGAACGTCCTCTCCACTGCAGCATTGCTAATAGGTGTTATTAAGCAAGTAAGAGCAAAAGAAGCAAGCACTTTAAATTAGGGATGTTTCATGACTCCTTGCCAGAAGTGCTCTGCATCTTTAGGCAGTCCATTTTCTTTAAATTGTTCTTCTTCCTTCCAATCTATATAAGGCAATTTTCTGTATTGCTCTTCAATAATAGTGTGGTGGTTTTCTTCAGCCAAATTCAAAAAGGGCAATTTCGAAAATAGTGGTCTAGAAGCCTGGTTTAAGATTATTACAGGGCTAAAATTGGTTAGATCTTTAAATATATTTCTTGCTTAAGGAAGCCGCTTTCTAACTTGATCAAGTGCTTCTTCTAGCATTGATAAGCATCTTTCTTTGAGATCTAAGACTTCTTGTTGGTAATTAATTTTCGTATCAGAACCTTTCTGAATGTAGTTATCACACTCTGACAGGAATTTGATGCCAAAATCAACATTAGAAATATCTTTGTTTCTTATTATTGGTATCATAAATCCTACAATCCGGGAAGGTTAACCCGGTCAACAAATGCCCGCAGAAGTCGGATGTGTCGGCCTAACGGCGCAAGAACGCAGCTCTGCTGTAAACAGGCACAACGCAGTCACATCCGAAAGAAAAAAATCCGGATGAACGCAGAAAAAGAACATAAATCCTACTATTAAGACTCTTTTATGCAAAAATATGGAGGTGAAGATCGTCATAGGGGAGTGGCAATTATTCTGGATCGGAAAACATCAAAATCTATTCAAGGATATTGGGCCGTGTCGGACAGAGTTCTACTAGTTAAGTTAAGTGGCAGACATTTTAGCATAAATATTATTCAAGTATATGCCCCAACAGGAGAATCCAGTGAAGATAGTGTAGTAGAATTTTATAACGACATTGAGTCTGCCTTAAAGAAATGTAAAAAGTCAGAAATAAACATCATAATAGGGGACTTCAATGCAAAAATAGGAAATCAAGGAGATAGCTACACAGTAGGAAACTATGGTTTAGGAGAGAGAAATGAAAGAGGATACAGACTCGTAGAGTGGGCAAAAGAACAGGAAATGATTGTAGGAAACACCTGGTTCAAACAACACCCTAGAAGATTATGGACATGGAGGAGTCCAGATAGCAGGATTAGAAACCAGATTGACTACATTCTGATTAGCAGAAGACTTAGAAACGCATTAACAATAGCAAAAACAGTTCCCAGTGCTGATTGTTATAGTGACCACAGATTACTCACAGGAACATTGAGGATAAAGTTGAAGAAAGTCAAGTATATAACAGGAAACACTAAATATGATTTATGCACATTGAGTAATGACAAGGAAATACAAAACAAATTCAACATAGAAGTACTGAACAGATTTGAAATTTTGTCCGATCTAGAGATCCTATTCCAGGATGTGGATGATCAATGGGAAACGTTGAAGAATTCAATCAATGTGGCTGCAGAAACAACTATTCCAAAATTAAAGAAGGTGGGTCGTAAGAAATGGATGACTGCAGAAATTTTACAACTCATGGAAACAAGAAGACTCAACAAAAATAATTCTGTCAAATATGAAGAAATTCACAGACAAGTCAGAACATTATGTAAGGAGGCAAAAGAAAAATGGCTTGAGGAAAAGTGCTCAGAAATTGAAAGCCAACACAACAGTCAAAATACCAAATTAGTGCACAAAAGAATTCAGGAACTTACTAATAAAAGAACAAGTACATCAACGGGCTGTCTAAAAACTGAAGATGGCAAAATCATAATAGAAAAAGACCAGATTCTACAGGTATGGACAGATTATGTGAAACAACTTTATGATGATAACAGAGACGAACAGTATGATATTAGATTTAATAATGAAGGACCGCCAATTTTGGAGATGGAGGTTCGAAATGTTCTTAAGCATATGAAAGCTGGCAAGGCCCCCGGTGCAGATAACATCACAACAGAAATGATTAAAGCTTTAGAAGAATTTGGACTAGAGCAAGTCACCAGACTGCTGAACACATTATATGATACTGGAGATATACCTCCAGAATTATGTAACTCTATATTTATTGCAATCCCAAAGAAATCAGGAACCTTGGAATGTGATCAACACAGAACAATTAGTATAATGAGTCACATCACAAAGATTTTGCTAAGAATTATCATGCAAAGAATGAGGAAGAAGATACAACCTAAAATAGGGGAAGAACAATGCGGGTTTGTAGAAGGGAAGGGAACAGTAAATGCTGTGTATATCCTGCGAACAGTTATTGAACGTGCTATAGAAGTAAACAAGGATATACATCTTTGCTTTATCGACTAGACAAAGGCTTTTGATAGCGTTAGACATGTCAGCATGGTGGATATGCTTGCAGATTTACAAATTGATGGGAAAGACATTAGACTTATAAAAAACATATATTGGAAACAACAAGCTGCAATAAGGATTGATAATGAAGTGGGACAGTATCAGCCAATTAAGAGAGGTGTTAGGCAGGGATGTGTAATGTCTCCAGATCTTTTTTCCCTGTACAGTGAAAATATTTTCAGAAATGTAGAGGATATAAATGGAATCAGCATTGGAGGACGAAACATCAATAACATTAGATATGCAGATGATACAGTATTGATTGCAGACAATCCGCAGGACCTGCAACAATTAGTAGATGCAGTTGTTGTACACAGTGAGCAGCTGGGGTTAGAATTAAATTGTAAAAAGACTCAGGTTATGGTCGTCAGTAGGAAGGAAGAAGTGCCTCAAAGTAATATACAAGTAAATGGAAATATTCTTCAACAAGTGAATCGGTACAATTATCTTGGAACAGTTATAACATCTGATGGGAGATGCCTTGAAGAGATTAGAACAAGAGTCGCCATGGCGAAAGTGGCCTTTAGCAAGATGAAAAACATTCTGACCAATAAAAAGATGTCAATTGAAACGAGAAAAAGAGTGTTGAGGGGATACATAGAGCCTGTTCTTTTGTATGGATGTGAAACTTGGACAATGAACAGTCAAGCTGAAAGGCATCTGATGGCTGCAGAAATGTGGTTTCTGAGGAGAATGCAAAGAATACCATGGACAGACAGAAAAACCAATGACCAAGTACTACAGGAGACAAATGAACAACGTAAACTGATTAGAGAAATTATACGTAGACAGTCAAAATTTTTTGGACATGTTATGAGAAGAAATGGATTGGAGAACTTAGTGACAACTGGCAAGATCGAAGGGAACAGACCAAGAGGAAGACCGAGAGGAAAATACCTGGATGGCTTGGCCACATGGCATGGACGAGACAGGAACACTGAGCTGATCCACGACACTGGTGATCGAGTGAAATGGCGAGTCATGACCGCCCACGCTTTCCGGCATGGCACATGATTGATTGATCTTGAATATTTTCTAGATTTTACTTTTCATTCGGTGTCATTTACCCATTTTATGTTTGGTCTGGACGCGCGTAAATTATGGTAACTGCCATTATTTAAACTTTGAACTGACTTGGGTCAACGCTCAACAATCTGGCAACCCCCCACCCCCCGGTAATGAGTAAAAGGGCGCATAAGAGCACTGACGAAACTTTTGGTCAGTAAACATTTAAGCTTGAAGAATTTGGCTGCAACTGGAACCGATAATGCATCGGTAATGGTCGGTATCAACCATGGCGTGTATGCAAAATTGAAGGAAGATATCCCATCTTTAATCCTCTTGAAATGTGTATGTCATTCCTTGCAGCTAGCATTATCACATGCCTCATCAGTCAGAATGTTTACCAAGGAATTTGGAATTCCTTATTGCTGAAACATACAACTGGTTCTCCAAATCATATGTCAGACAACAGCAATATAATAATTTATATAAAGCATTAAATGATAGTTCCTCACCACTGAAAATTCTGTCATATTGCAAAACTAGATGGTTATCAATTCAACCAGCTGTTGAAGTAATTGTGAACCGATGGTTGGAGTTGAAGACACACTTCGAAATAACAAGACAAAATAAAAAGTGCTACACAGCTGAAATACTATATGGAATGTACAGTGATGAAAAAAATTTGGCATTTCTTCTCTTTTCACATCCCATTTTAAGTGAAGTGCAAAAAGTTAATAAACTATTTGAATCTCAAAATGTTGATAAAGTTAAATTACTTGACGACCTCAATGTGCTATTTCACTCAATTGGTAAAAGACTTATATTGCCAACTTGTAAAGCTGACTTATTCACTTGCACTATAGAGAGCTATTTGGCTCCTAAGCCATACCTAGGATACCAAATCGAATCAAAAATTGATGGTTTAAAAACAAAAGGACTGTTAACAGAAAATGAAGAGAACAACTTAAGAAAGCAATGTCAAGATTTTCTTATCTCATTATTCAATCAACTGAAGCAGAGACTTCTTGAAAATTTAGATGTATTGAAAAATATTTCACTCTTTTCTATTAACAACATATCTCAGCCAGTAAAGGACATACCTAGATATTGTCAATTTATTAAATTTTTAAGGGCTACTGATAATAGTGTGGCGGAAGCAGAATATTCAATCAATCAATCATGTGCCATGCTGGAAAGCGTGGGCGGTCATGACTCGCCATTTCACTCGATCACCAGTGTCGTGGATCAGCTCAGTGTTCCTGTCTCGTCCATGCCATGTGGCCAAGTCATCCAGGTATTTTCCTCTCGGTCTGCCTCTTGGTCTGTTTCCTTCGATCTTGCCAGTTGTCACCAAGTTCTCCAATCCATTTCTTCTCATAGCATGTCCAAAAAATGTTGACTGTCTACGTCTAATTTCTCTAATCAGTTTACGATGTTCATTTGTCTCCTGCAGTACTTGGTCATTGGTTTTTCTGTCTGTCCATGGTATTCTTTGCATTTTCCTCAGAAACCACATTTCTGCAGCCATCAGATGTTTTTCAGCTTGACTGCCCATTGTCCAAGTTTCACATCCATACAAAAGAACAGGCACTATGTATCCCCTCAACACTCTTTTTCTCGTTTCAATTGACATCTTTTTATTATTATTAGAATATTAGTTAACCAAAATAAATGTGGTTGACTGGACAAACAAAACAGAAACTGAAGCTTTTTGGAGTGAAGTAAGACAATTTAAAGATGCCTCAGGAAACAGTCCATTCTGTAAGCTCTTTGAATATGCGATGTCTGCCATGATACTACCCCATTCAAATGTTGATGCGGAAAGAGTTTTCAGTACTGTGAATTAAAAGAAATTGGAACAGCTAAAGCATACCAGAGTCATTTTGAATCTGAAACTTCAACTTCATCATCCAAGCTATGTTTAGTTTAGTTTATGAATCAACATCACGGCACACGGGTGCAACCCATAAGTGCTCCGTTCTCCTCCTAACTCAAACCTGAGTCTGGAGAAACTCAGCTCAGTGCACGAACTCCGTAGCACCGCCGAGGATCCTGAAATACTTGGGTAGATTTTTTAAAACTCTAAATTTTGCCCGGGCAGCGCCGTTAGGCTTCTCTTTTTCGATTTCTAACTGCCAAGGGATGTTTTACGTGCGCAACAATACACACGGGCGTCCGATCTCACTACCCAAAGACCAGGGGAAATTACTGGAAGTGCCCGTGGATTTTTTAAATAAATCCTGGTCCTCACCGGGGCCTGAACCCGGGACCTCCAGCACTCGAGGCGGACACCATACCTCGAGACCACGCAGCCCCCTCATCCAAGCTATGTGCATCTTGTGAGAGTGCATCATCAGTGAAGATGAGGACATGATTCTATAGGTAAGTCACATCAATTTTTTTTTAAAATGTTGCATATCCGTTACAGGACGTTGCAGTCAACATCAGAATTTTTCAGCTGTTGTTGATGTACTAGGCAAGATTATGCTCAGTAGTTTGCGATTGCTTTCTGAGCGACCGGTTCACATACCCCTTAAATTACCAGCGCGGCACGAACCGCTGCCGGTTAGGGTGCAGTTGCGTTACTCAAGAGAATATACGGGATTACGGCGACAGCCGTAAACTCTTCGCCAGGGAGACCGGCAGTCACATCAATACATATGTAATTTCTTACTTTCTCAATCTGGATATTTTTCCTAGATACTTTCCAACGAAATCTAGATATTTATGGATGTTGTTTGGACCAGTTCTAGATACTTTTGGTCAAAAAAAAAAAGTGGCAACCCTGCCAGCAGACGTTCGTTCATTTCATTTTACGGCCTGGTAGAGAAAACATCTACTCCCTTTTGCCGAAACTAATATTCATTAATTAAGGCCCAAAAACTATAGCACGACAAGTCATTGGTAGGCTTGAGAGGCTACCATAGGTGCTACTACTACTGCACCACCACGCTTTCATCACCGAGCTATTGACGAGAAGAGCTAGTGAGTCGCTGACCACTAGGCAGAAGCAGAGCAGAGTCTGGCTCTATGCAGCACTAAGATAAGTGCCTGTCGCCAACCTTGCCAAAATCCACTGACCTGTTGAACCTTCACTAGGACCTAGATTTAGGTCGGGCACTTGAAAAGAAAAATACACAAGAAGATATAGGCAATTCTGACACACCCAGAGCATTGCCAATTCTCTTTCAGATTCAACAGCATCAAATAAACTTTACTTTTATTTTGAGTAACTTTACAAATTGCTCTTAGACTTTTCTATTTTACAACAATTCACCTAAACGAACATCCCTTGAAACAAGTAAATAGTTTCAAGTACCTAGGAAGTATAATATCATCAAATGGCAGAAATGACAGGAGCCTATCCTTCAAGGACCATGTGGAGACGGTTGTGACAAGATCTCAAAAGGGACTCAGTGCACTTAAAACTATGGCTGCAAGGACACAGAGTAGAGAATGTTTTTCACACTATACCAGCACTTGATCCTCTCAGTAATTGATTATGGTTTAGTACTGCTCACAGTCTCAGAGAGTCAGCTGGTGAAGTTAGAGCGCATATAGAACGACGTTCCAAGGACTTGTGCTTTCATGCATCGAGTATGCCCTGGCCATCCTCACTGTCAGCCCTACACAGATTGGAAGACTTGAAAAGGTACAAAACGAAGCCATTCGCATCATTTTGGGCTGCACGAGAAACACCAGCTGTGTAGCAATGAGATACCTCCTTGACTTCCCGACAATGGAACACAGGATCAAGATCTGGAGAGCTCGTGCATACTTAAAAATAAGTGCAGATGAGCAGCACCCTCTGCATGACGCTATATTCAGAGAAAAGGGTGACAGGCTAAAGAGGGGCAAATCATGGATGGGTCGGGCGGAAGATGTCGTCAGACAGGTCTGCAGTCTTACCAGTATCAACCCCGGCAAGGAATGGGTGCCGGTGCCTCCAGCTTTTAAGTGCACTTTCTCCTGCATTATTACACTCAACAGACGGTGCAGAGAGCAGAACCCTGCCGCTGTCAATGCAGAGGTTAACGCGCTCATCTATGAACACTCAGATAGCCCCGAAGTGCTCATCTATACAGATGGATCTGTTGTAAAGCAGCAGAGAAGTGCGTGGGCATTTACAGCCCGTTCAGTGGGCCGAATCGTTCAAGAATCCAGTGGTGCCCACTCTATGGCCACGAGCAGCGTGACGATGGAGGTGATGGCAGTTACACAGGCTTTCATATGGCTGGAATCACAGCTTTATACTAACGTGTGTGTACTAAGTGATTCAATGAGCATGATTCAGAAGGTCGAAGCTGGATCTGTACGTAGACAGTGGACTGAATCGCTGCGGAAGTCTGTTGTCCGTAAAGTCACCTTCATCTTCGTTCCGGGACATGCGGGAGTCGAGGGAAATGAACGAGCTGACAAACTGGCTGGCTCTGCACCCCCTGTAGATGGCCAGCCCATGGATCGTGCCGATGTTGTTAACGTCCTTAAAGATATGGCGAGAACAGAGGACTTTGACGTCAGTGATTCCACATCGCTGTCCAGGATGAAAGACCTGGGAGTAAGAATCGGCACAGCCAGACGCGAGAGGTACATCGGGAAAACAAAGCGCCTCGTCAACCAACACAGAACTGGCACTATTAGCCACCGGACGCTGATGCATATGCTGGGGGGGGGGGAGGATCTGAGCACCTATGGACATGTCCGGAGTGCAATGAAGATACCCCAACTGATAACTGAATAGAACGAAGCTATGCGGGTCATTCTGGGATGCACCAGAGACACCCCAGTAGTGTGTATGCGTTACATCCTTGGTCTGCCGACTGTTGCTGGTAGGCTCAAGGTGACGCAGGCGAAGGCATACCTCAGAGTAGCTGCAGACCCATACCACCCACTGCATGAGGCGCTGGATGCAGTTAAGGGTCAGTGACTGATAAGAGGGAAATCATGGATGGCTCAGGCAGAGGATACGATCAGACAGGTGTGCCCCTTGGAGATAGCATACAGTTATGTAAGCAAATGTAAGATTGATGTTTGATTATTTAGAGTGAGAATTCATTTCTTGAGTTATGATAATTCTCTGGGGGGGGGGGGGGGGGGGGTGGCTGTAATTCTATCACAGATAACTAAACCTGTTGTCTTTTCCCAATTGTTCGGCTTCAGGTTTTACTTTCTGGTGCCTGTGCCATGGTTAGGAAAGTTGACATTTCCTGGGCCAAAAACTCATATTCCTAATCTACGAGCCAACACAGTCTTCTTTTCCTACAGTGGATAGACTTTCTTAAGCGTTAGTCTTTGTCTTCTACTTTGGTATGAGGATTCTCCTCTCCACTTCTGAAGAACCCGTTACACATACGATAGAGTATCCTTCGAGCACTTGATGCAAACCCTCCTGAGACTGAAAGTGCACCCCCACCTTGTACGATGGATAGCTGCAGTTCTGCTCCAAAGGAAGATGGTGCTAAGATACGGGAATTTGTCTTCTAAGCCGATAACGATATGTTCAGGATTGCCGCAGGGTTCACCACTGTCACCAGCACTATTCAATGTGTATACGGTGCCGATCACTGAACAACAGTTGGACGGGAGGGGTAGGACTCGCTATATTCAGAGAAAAGGGTGACAGGCTAAAGAGGGGCAAATCATGGATGGGTCGGGCGGAAGATGTCGTCAGACAGGTGCAGTCTTACCAGTATCAACCCCGCCAAGGAATGGGTGCCGGTGACTCCAACTTTTAAGTGTACTTTCTCCTGCATTATCACACTCGACAGACGGTGCAGAGAGCAGAACCTGCCACTGTCAACACGCTCATCTATGAACACTCAGATAGCCCCGAAGTTATCATCTGTACAGATGGATCTGTTATAAAGCAGCATAGAAGTGCGTGGGATTTACAGCCAGGTCAGTGGGCCGAACCTTCAAGAATCCAATGGCGCCCACTCTATGACCACTATCAGCATGACGATGGAGGTGATGGCAGTTACACAGGCTTTCATATGGCTGGAATCACTGCATTATACCAACGTGTGTGTACTAAGAGATTCAATGAGCATGATTCAGAAAGTCGAAGCTGGATCTGTACATAGACAGTGGACTGAGTCGCTGAGGAAGTATGTTGTCCGTAAAGTCACCTTCATCTTTGTCCCGGAACATGCGGAAGTCGAGGGAAATGAACGAGCTGATAAACTGACTGGCTCTGCACCCTCTGTGGATGGCCAGCCCATGGATCGTGTTGATGTTATTAACGTCCTTAAAGATATATCGAGAACAGAGGATTTTGACCTCAGTGAATCCAGATCGCTGTCCAGGATGAAAGATTTGGGAGTAAGAATTGGCATGGCCAGACACGAGAGGTTTATTGGGAAAACGAAGTGCCTCGTCATCCAACACAGAACTGGCACTATTAGCCACCGGACGCTGATGCATATACTGGGGGGGGGGGGGGGGTCTGAGCACCTATGGACCTGTCCGGAGTGCAATGAAGATACCCCAACTGATAACATCAACAAATGAAACAACCATTGAAAATCGACACAACCAAGGAAAACTGTTGACATAAACACTGAAAACTGACACAAACACTGAACAAGACACCTAAAGAAAACAAGGCATCCATATGTAAACGTCGCAATGTCATCATCACCAAGTGCCGTGCCGGCTGGCGTAGGCTTTCATGGCTCTCCACAGATCTCGGTCTTTGGTTTTCTGGATCAAATCTGCTGCTGATATTCCTCCATGCCACCGTCTCAATCCATCCAGCATCATTTCTCTTGGTCTGCCTATCTTCCCCTCGATCTTTCCAGTTGTCACGATGTTCTCCAATGCCTCTATTCTCATCACATGACCGAAGAAAGATGTTTGTATCTTCCTTATTGTTGTATATAATGTTCTAATTTCATTAGCCTGTTTCAGATAGTCGTCGTTAGTTACTCTGGCAGTCCAAGGAATTCGCAACATTCGTCTCAGGAACCACATCTCTGTTGCTTCTAATTTCTTCTTAATTTGTTCATTTACATTCCAAGATTCACTGCCATACAGCAAAACTGGTTCTACATAGCATTTCAGCACTCTCTTTCTTACATTCAGTGATAGTGACTTATTGCATAAGATACTCTTCATTTTCTGAAATGCGGCTTTTGCCTGCCCTATTCTGCTCCTAATCTCTGTTGTACATCTTCCATCTGATGTTATAAATGCCCCTAGGTATCTAAAGTTATCTACTTGGTTAAGGATTTTCCCTTCTATTTCTATGTCACAATTATCTTTGTTATTACCATTGTTACTGTTTTCTTGATATTCAAGGAGAGTCCTTTCCTTGCACTCTCTGTTACTACAACGTCTAATAATTGTTGTAGGTCTGTTGAATTATCCGCCACCAATACTGTGTCATCTGAATAGCGGTTAGGGTTAGGGTCTGCTCTGGCTAGTAATCCACTCATAGATGTACACCTAGTCATTTAACTTTCCCATTCCCACTCCTTGGAGAATATCAAGACCAGCTAATTTCATCTTTGTTTAATGAGCCACTTTCAGCTGTACACTTGGATATTAATGGGCTTAATCTGTAGTTCAGCTATATAGATTTTGTCCCTAGTCAATTTCTGACAAATTGTGGTCTGGGTCCGAGATCAACAATTGTCACTTCTGACAACCTGGGGTTGCTCGCCAGTGTATAACTTCTTGAGAACTTTCTCATCGGCTTCCCATGCTGTACCAGCAAGCTTTTTCATGATTCCATTCTCTGCCTTGCTCTTGTTCGATTTTTCTCAATGTGCCTGTAATCAACCTGTGATTACTGTAGCAGTCTGCATTGGGAACTTTTTTTTAATGATTGTTAACGCATTTCAAGACCTTCTGCTAATCAGAATGTAGTCAGTCTGGTTTCTAACCCTGCTGTCAGGACTCCTCCATGTTCATAATCTTCTAAGATGATGTTTAAACCAGGTGTTTCCTGCAATCATTTCATGCTCTTTTGCCCTTTTTACAAGTCTGTATCCTCGTTCTTTTCGCTCTTCCAAACAATGATTGCTTACTGTGCATCCATCGCCTTGAATTCCTACCTTTGCATTTAAGTCATCCAATATGGTATTTATTTCTGAATTTGTACATTTCTTCAAAGCAGACGCCATGTCATTATGAAATTCCTCTATACTATCTTCACTTCATTCTCCTGTTGGGGCACACATTTGAATGTTTATGTTACAATGTCTGCCAGTTAATTTTATCAATAGGACCCTATCTGACACAGCCCAATGTCCCTGAACAGATTTTGATGTTTGTCGATCCAAGATAATTATTACACCTCTTCCTGCCCCCTCCCCCCCTTCCATGAATAAATAATCTTAAAATCCTCCCATGTCTTAATCCTTGCCCCTTTCCATCTGATCTCGTCTCACACATTCCTTATGTATTAATCTTATCTCTTTCCATTTCTTGATTGGTGTTATCTAATTTTCCATCGTTGCTTAACGTCCGAACATTCCATTTTGCTAATTTCAGTGTCCCTGTCATTCTGTCCTTTTCTTGTGATGATCAGTAATTAGGCGAATTAGGATAAACTAGGCAACTTTAAAGAAGGTGGTTTGCCGCTGCTTTCCTTCCTGGCCTGTGACCATAGTCATTGTCTCAATAAAGATATCTTCTGCCTTCCGCCGCAAAATTTCAGACCATTACCAAGAGCTGTCGGCAGCCCTCAAAATTTCATCCACCACCTGCCTTCAGTGGTTTCTTATGAACAAATTCCGACAATGAGTAAGAAATAACAGCATATCCTCCCCAGAAAAACACAAAAAATGTGTCCTCTGAACAAAACACTGTTACGTCGTCACCATCTTACCTTTATGATTACCCCCTCTGTTGATAGTAAAGGGGTCTTCTTATTAATTGATGGACAAACAGCTTGTCTGATGCCTTCATACATTCCTCTTATATTTTCAGTCTCTACACAAGTTTGAATTTTTGCAGAGCTATAGCCAGTATCTATTCACACGTTTTCTTGTGGTCTGTTGTACTCTATGTCTGGCCGTTCGCAGTGCCTGCAGTGTTTTCTCTGATCATGATGCATGTGGATGTCTCTTTATCTCCAGGATTGGGAACATCTCTTCACGCTGTGCTTCAAACCAGTTGGCTGACTTTGTTTTCTTCTTGCCAAATGTTGATAGTGCTGTGTTATAGATGGTGTCGCGCGAATAAATAACAAATACTCAACATTTGGACAATATTAGTGACTGTGTTTTAAATGTTTCAGCGAAAGTATAATTCATTTATTCACTTCATATGATATACAGCTCTGCAGTATGCACCTGACGAGATGCAGTGAAATATGCCAGGCAATAAATAGTACAATATATTGTTTATGATTTCCGCATTCAAAATTATTTACATACTCCAGCATGTATTATTGTAGATGCACAAGTGTCAATTTATTGCATTATATTCAATAATCCAAGATATAATGTATATATAATTATTTCCTGAATGAATATTTTCCTATGAACTTTATGACAACTGGCAAGATTGAGGGGAAAAGAACAAAGGGAGACAGAGAAGTAAATACTTGCTTGGATGGCTTGGCCTTGTGGTAGGGTCAAGACAAGAACAGAGAGCTGATACGCAACTCGGGTGATCATGTGAGATGGCGAAACATGACTCACACGCTTATCATGATGGCACATGATGATGATGATGATGATATAATGTTCTGGTCTCATTAGGCCCTTCCAGGCACTCGTTAGTAGATCTAGAATTCTAATGCATTCAGAACATTCATCTCAAGAACCACATCGTCATTGCTTCCAAGTTCTTTCTTATTTGCTCATTCACAATCAATGATCCATTGCCAAACAGGTTGCATACATTTCAGCACTCTCTTTCTTACATTCAGTGATAGAGACTTGTTGTATAAGATGCATACAACATTAAAAGAAATTAAAAAAAGAGGGCACAGTAGTTACAAATTCAGAAACATGGATTAGACATGTATTTATTCAGTAATGTTTTTGACATCCAGCCAGTAACAGGTTTGTCTTGTTGCACTTGTGCTCTATCCCATCATTTATTGTTTTTATCACAAGAAAGTGCACATCCCAGGTAGATAAACTGAAACTCTGATTTGCCATAAATGTGTATTTCAATATTTCAAATCCATTTCAGCTTCCTAGACATGATTTTGTTTAATGGCCAATTTTCTTGGATCGTCACATCTTGTAGAATGGAAGTATTTGTCTTCGTACTACAAGGTATTCTACAAACTTTCCTGTGAGATTTCAGCTCAAAAGTCTTAATTTTGTAATCTACTGATTGCAAAATTGTCTACGACTCATATTCACATGTTGCCAAAAGAAAGATGCATGATCTAAAAAATGTTACTTTAAATTGCTTTCGCCAGCCTGCATCTGACTTCTTTTTAACAGTTCTAACTGTTGATTATGGAGCCAAGATATTCAAAGTTTGGCATTTCACAAGCAATAGAATATTGAAATATACAGCAAAGTACATTAACTGATTCAGTGCCAAACATGGACCAAGTATTATAATATACATTTCGTTAACAGAGCATTAAAATTGTGGAAGTATCGCAAAACGAAATAAATAACACAATGACCCTAAAATAGAGATATAATGCCCCTTGGGGAAAATGGTAAATCACATTTGATGATATTTTATCCTTCAGCAATGAATCAGTTAAAAAGTAGCATCGCACAGCAAAGAGACTGACCTCACCTTAAATGCTATAGAACAATGGAATGTACAGCAAAGGGACTTGTCCAGCAACTAATTGAACAATGCAATGTACAGATAAAATATTTGCCCAACAACTAATAGAACAATGAAATGTACAGCAAAGAGACTAGCCTGATAATTAATAGGACAACGAACTGTACAGCAAAGAAGTATATGACAAAGTATAAAAGAGGCTGATCTCAGAAATAACACAACAGTAAAATATACAGCAATGAAGACGTGACTCTTGGCAACACATTCACAGATGTTGTACAAAAAGTCCTTGCTAATCAGATGCTGGGAGGCATCACAGGGAAAAAAAGGAAGACGAAAAGCATGTAATAACACTTGTCATGTAACTATGCTAATGAATTAACAGTGTTGTGTCACAGCGTGATACAAATTTGATTATTATAATTTATAAATACTGAATACTCCTGGTTGTCAAATCTTGTAATTTAGTACTGTTTGAATTCCATTCACACAAAATTAACAACACGCACACATGCGCGTGTGCATGTGCATGCACACACACACACACACACGCACAAAGATGTGGTTTTCGAGACAAATGTTGCAACTTCCTTGGACTGCTAAAGTAATTAACAATGAATGTTTGAAAGAGGCTAATGAAACTAGAACATTATACTCAATAAGAAATAGACAAACAGCTTTCTTTGGTCATGTGATGAGAAGAGAGGCATTGGAGAACATTGTGACAACTGGAAAGATCACGGGGAAGAGAGGCAGTGGCAGACCAAGAGAAATGATGCTGGATGGAGTGAGACAGTGGAGGAATATCATCAGCAGAGTTGCAGGTCCGCATGGCCGAATGGGTAAGAACATAAATATTACATGAACATGAAACTTAAATATCCATTGTGCTGATGCCGAGGTAAGCAGTTCAACCCCTACACCGGAAAGCTGGACTAAAATGTTGACCTGTCATCCTTGACATGGGGACATAAATTACAAGTACCTCTGAATTTGGAGTGGGTTTGCTTGATGGTGAGTGTGTGGTTTTGCTTGATGGTGAGAATGTGGGTTTGCTTGATGGTGAGTGTGTGGGTTTGCTTGAT
Source organism: Cepaea nemoralis (assembly GCA_014155875.1). Classification (NCBI taxonomy): domain Eukaryota; kingdom Metazoa; phylum Mollusca; class Gastropoda; order Stylommatophora; family Helicidae; genus Cepaea; species Cepaea nemoralis. The sequence continues at coordinate 330,347 of JACEFZ010013890.1, read as the reverse complement.
GGTGAGTGTGTGGGTTTGCTTGATGGTGAGTGTGTGGGTTTGCTTGATGGTGAGTGTGTGGGTTTGCTTGATGGTGAGTGTGTGGGTTTGCTTGATGGTGAGTGTGTGGGTTTGCTTGATGGTGAGTGTGTGGGTTTGCTTGATGGTGAGTGTGTGGCTTTGCTTGATGGTGATTGTGTGGGTTTGCTTGATGGTGAGTGTGTGCTTGATGGTAAGTGTGTGGGTTTGCTTGATGGTGAGTGTGTGGGTTTGCTTGATGGTGTGTGCTTGATGGTGAGTGTGTGGGTTTGCTTGATGGTGAGTGTGTGGGTTTGCTTGATGGTGAGTGTGTGCTTGATTGTGAGTGTGTGCTTGATTGTGAGTGTGTGCTTGATGGTGAGTGTGTGGGTTTGCTTGATGGTGAGTGTGTGCTTGATGGTGAGTGTGTGGGTTTGCTTGATGGTGAGTGTGTGCTTGATGGTGAGTGTATGGGTTTGTTTGATGGTGTGTGCTTGATGGTGAGTGTGTGGGTTTGCTTGATGGTGAGTGTGTGGGTTTGCTTGATGGTGAGTGTGTGCTTGATTGTGAGTGTGTGCTTGATTGTGAGTGTGTGCTTGATGGTGAGTGTGTGGGTTTGCTTGATGGTGAGTGTGTGCTTGATGGTGAGTGTGTGGGTTTGCTTGATGGTGAGTGTGTGCTTGATGGTGAGTGTGTGGGTTTGCTTGATGGTGTGTGCTTGATGGTGAGTGTGTGGGTTTGCTTGATGGTGAGTGTGTGCTTGATGGTGAGTGTGTGCTTGATGGTGAGTGTGTGGGTTTGCTTGATGGTGAGTGTGTGCTTGATGGTGAGTGAGTGGGTTTGTTTGATGGTGAGTGTGTGCTTGATGGTGTGTGGGTTTGCTTGATGGTGAGTGTGTGGGTCTGCTTGATGGTGAGTGTGTGGGCAAGAGAACGAGAGAGATTGTGTGTGTGTGTGCGTGGATGTGTATACACGCCCAACATCCTAGATTTGCTTATGGCACAGAGACCAGTCTATCAGAGATGAAATTGTTTAGCCTTGTACAGTAGATATGCCAGAAAGAGAGTATAACGTGCTAATATGACATATACCTCTGAAGTCGGGGTGGGTTCGCCTGTTGGCGAGGGACACTGGTAATAGGGAAAGCTAATCTTCACGTAAAAATGTCTAGTGCGCTAGAAGCAGTAGTACATGTACGGACAATGCTTGGGTTCAAAGTTTGTGAACGTTAACATTAAAAAAATATTAAAAAGACATCACATTCTTGTTTATCTTATCTTGAAGAGAGGTTGTTCTAACAGACAATCCATATTGTTTTTTAGGTTTTGTTCTTTTATTGCTTATTATCTACCTGTTTTTATCAACCAAAAATTCTCCACTTCCTATTTAGATGACGCTCGTGAGAGAATGTTACACAACAAACTTGTATCACAATGTTGTACCACAAATATAAAAAGATGTGTTCTTTGTATGTTCAACTGTGTACACTATCTCATTCCAAAAATGCAATACCACAAAAATAACAATTATGAGGTCTCAATATGAGGGATCTGCATCGAAGTGGTTACGAATCAAATTCATAATCCTGCATACCGCGTTAGAAACACAAAGCTGCTGGCGATGTGGAAGCTGACCACCTTGCATTGGTATTTCCATACAATGGTATGAATGAAGGTCATTCGGAAAGCAATGGCAAACTACTGAATTTAAACTTGCCCAGGAATCACAAACAGCCAAAAAATGCTGGGCTTGGCTACTATGTCCTGTAAAGGTCATGCAACTAATTATGAGTCCCATGATGCTGTTTTAGAATTGTGTGAGAAAATACAGCATCAAAATTAGAAGTTTTCTATATGGATCTTTTTGTGCTCTTTTAGATAACATATATAAGAAAATACGGCATCACAAACATTATATTTGTGACGCTTTGCTCTTCTATGGATCAATTTGTGTTATTTTAGTGTATTTGCTTGAGAAACCACTGCATGACAAATATCACACTCATAGGGTTTCTATCTAAAATGAATTCTTTTATGCATCTGCATATTAGTAAGATGAGCAAATACTGCACCACAAACATCACATTCAAAAGGTTTCTCTCCTGTGTGGATTCTTTTATGCACTTGAAGGCTGGAAAATTGAGAGAATGTTCTAGCACACACATCACACTTATAAGGTTTTTCCCCAGTGTGGGTTCGCTTGTGACCTTTCAAGGAAGTACAGTATCTAAATGTTGCTGCATAAACATCACACTTATAAGGTTTATCAGCTGTATGGGTTCGCTTGTGACTTTTCAAGGAACCACTGTGTCTAAATGTTGCTGCACAAACATCACACTTGTAAGGTTTTTCCCCTGTATGGATTCGCTTGTGTACTTTCAAGTGACTAAGCTGAGTAAATGTTGCTGCACAAACATCACATTTATAAGGTTTCTCTCCTGTATGAATGATTTTGTGATTTCTTAGTGCACTTGTATTAGAAAATGCTGAAGCACAAACACCACACTTGTAAGGTTTTTCCCCTGTATGGATTCGCTTGTGTACTGTCAAGTAACTAAGCTGAGTAAATGTTGCTGCACATACATCACATTTATAAGGTTTCTCTCCAGTATGGATTTCTAAATGCAATTTGAGGTGATAAAGTTGAGTGAATGTTTCAGCGCAATCATCACATGTGAATGGTTTCTCCCCAGTATGAATTCTTTTGTGACTATTTAATTGTCGTTTTCTGAAAAACGCTTCACTACACAAATCACATTTGTAAGGTTTCTCTCCAGTATGAATCATTTTGTGGTATCTTAGTGCACTTGCACAAGGAAATACTGCTTCACACAAATCACATTTGTAAGGCTTCTCCCCTGTATGGATTCTCTTGTGTATGTTCAGCATGCCAATGTGAGTAAATGTTTTAGTACACACATCACATTTGTATGGCTTCTCCCCAGTATGAATTCTTTTGTGCATGTTCAGACTAGAAATCTGAGTAAATGCTGAACTACATACATCACATCTGTAAGGCTTCTCTCCAGTATGGATTCTTACATGCACTTGCAGGTTGGAAAACCGAGTGAATGTTGCAGTGCACATTTCACATTTGTATGGTTTCTCCCCAGTATGGATTCTTTTGTGAATGTTTAATGCTTGTTGTTTGGAAAACGCTGCACCACAAAAATCACATTTATAAGGTTTCTCTCCTGTATGAATCATTTTGTGACATCTCAGTGAACTTGCCTTAGCAAATGCTGAAGCACACAGATCACACTTGTAAGGCTTCTCTCCTGTATGGATTCTTTGGTGTATTCTCAGCTGAGAGGGATAGGGATATGCTTTAGTGCAAATATCACATTTGTGAGGTTTTATCTCATGTGTCCCTCTGTGAGTGTTCAGCTTATGTCTCTCTGAAAATGATGCATGACAAACATCACATGTGAAAAGTTCATTTCTTCCATGCATCTCTTCATGCCTGGTTAAATTTGTCCAGTTAGAAAATGTTTCATCACAGATATCACATACATAATGTGAATGGGATACTTTGTGAACTTTTAAAGCTGTCCTGTAAGAGAATGTTTCACAACAGACATCACATATGTAAGGTTTGGCTTGTGAGTGGATCAATTTATGGATTGTTAGAGTTTCTTTTTGATAACATTCTAAACCACAAACATCACATTTGTAAGTTTTTTCTTCAATGTGGCTTCTTTTGTGCACCTTCAAAATACTACTTCTGAAAATACTTCACCTGTGTGGATTTTATTGTGCTCCTTCAAGTACCAAACATGAGAAAAGACTGCTTCGCAAACATCACATTTGATAAATGTCTTTCCATGAGTGGAATATGTATGATCAGTAATAAATGCAGCATTAGTATTGAATTCCAAACTGTAATTATCAGACAAATTAATTCCCTCTTCTGCACATTTGCTATCAGTTAAACTTGTTAGACCAGACATGCTGGTTATACTATTACACCCAGACATGCTCACGTCACTATCTGACTGTTTGATACAATCTTCATTTTGTGAGGATACATTGTTCACATTCTGTTTCACTTTACTGTTCAGTTGCACTGTATGGCAGTCCATCATGGTCTCTGACACTTGTCTTTCTTCCTGTGTCAGTCTGTCTGTCTTCGAAACAACTGTTACTTGTTCTTGTTTTGTTTCCAGATTGACTCCTTCCATATGTTCCATCATTATCCCTGAACATAGGATTCTGTAAAAGGATAAATACAGGAATTATTAGCATGCTATGCATAAAGCTAAGCTACGAGGGTAAGTTAATAAGTAAGTCACAAATGGCTGTAGAAACATAACTAAATATAACAACTTGAAAACAGTTTATTGTTATACATACATTGTCCCTTTATTTATCAACATAATTTTCACCAACATTGATTTGGGTTTCCTATTTACACAGACACTCATCATGGTCGGTTTTTCAACCACAATTAAAGCAAGTTTAGTGATGAAACTTTCCAACTTTCTGAAAAAGTGGATACAGAATTCAAAGATCCATCTACAATTGATGGTTTTCTATTGAAAGTGCCAAAAAAAAAAAAAAATTATGGTTCAGTGTGCCAATTGCATTTTTTCTCCACGTGCAAGGTTGTCTCAACCAACACGGGTCATAGGCAGTTTATGAAAACTGACTTTAATTACTTTAAAAATATGTTCTGTCACATTAAATGATTAAAACATAGTACAAGTATACAAATAAATTATTAATCTTTAAACTTGTATTTTCTTTAACTTTAGTAGTTAAAATTGCACATTTTGTGTGTTTTGAGTGTTACAAAGTGAAAGTGTACATCCAGTCTGATCAATATGTGCATTCGCAGCTGCCATGGCCCATGGCCATGGGTTTCCCCATTCACAAAGGCACGTCTTCGCAGAAAATGTTGTTTTTCATCCACATATTAAGCAAAATCAGCGATGAAACTTTACAGATATATTTAAAATTGTATGCAGAATTCAAAAATACATCCATAATTGATGATTTTCTATAAACAGCGGCAGAATAGTATTACAAAGTGTACATGCCAGTCCGATCCATAGGTGCAAAGAACAAAAGAACATATTCTCAGAAAATGTTGTTTTCATCTACAATTTAAGCAAAATCAGCGATGAAACTTTCCAGATATATTTAAAATTATATGCAGAATTCTTCTTCTTCTTCTTCTGCATTCATCCGGAGTTTTTTTCCGGATGTGATTGCGTTGTGCTTGTTTACAGCAGAGCTGCGTTCTTGCGCCATTAGGCCGACACATCCGACTTCTGTGGGCATTTGTTGACTGGGTTAACCTTCCCGGGGGTATGCAGAATTCAAAATTAAATATATAATTGATGATTTTCTATAAACAGCACCAGAATAAAATTAATTACAGTACGTATGAAATATATTCTTATTTATATAAAAGGTCACGATGATTTCAACCAATCGCTGTGCACGGAATACTAGGCAAACCTTTCCTGGAAAACCCAGGATGATGCGTGTTATTGTCACGTGATATTTGAATGAATAAATGATGTCAAAAAGAATGCATGGTCTATACATAGCGATTTTGGGCGACACTGTGGATCATTGTGAGGTGGCTGACAGATCATCCTCATTGCACATCGAACCATTCAATCCATAAGTGTTTGGATCCCCTCCTCAGCAAATCCTGCAGTGTGTAGCAGCTAACGACACCAGTTCTGTACATAAAGGCATCATTGAGGTACCATTAGATTTTGTTTTTCTAGGCCTATATACTGTGGTGGTCTCATTAGTAAATACTAAATACCCAATTTAAAAATCATAACTAGCATAGTAGTAGTAGCAAGTTCCATCGTGCCGCAACCGGAAATGAAAACTGAAATCATATACGGAATCATACCGCCATGATTCACCTTGTCCTGGAAAATGCTATCTAATTTACCATGCATTCTTTCAATGTCATTCATTCATTCAAATCTCACGTGACAATAGCACATGTCATCCGGGGTTTTCCAGGAATGGTTTGCTTAATATTCCGTGCACAGGGATTGGTTAAAATCATCGTAACCTTTTATATAAATAAGAATATATTTCATACTTACCGTAATTAATTTCTTTTTAATGCTGTAGTTACAATGTCTTCAATTATATATGTATTTTTGAATTCTGCATACAATTTTAAATATATCTGGAAAGTTTCATTGCGCTAATTGCTTGCGATGTGGATCAAAAACAACATTTTCAGCGAAGACTTGGTTTGGTTCTTTGTGTATATTCATTGGATTGGCATGTGCACTTTGTAACACTATTATAGCGCTGTAGTTAGAATGTCTTCAATTATATATTTTGCATACAATTTTAAATATATTTGGAAAGTTTCGTCGCGGTAACTGCTTGCGATGTGGATGAAAAACATTTTCTGCGAAGCGTGCCTTTGTGAATGGGGAAACGCAAGGCCATGTGCGTTGGCGACTGCGCATATCGATCGAAATGGCATGTACATTTTCACTTTTCAACACTCAAAACGTGCGATTTGACCTACTAAAGTTAAAGAGAACACAAGTTTAAAGATTATTAATAATTTATTTGTATACTTGTACTATTTTGTAATCATTTAACCTGACGGAACATATTTTTGAAGTCAGTTTTCATATGACCGTTTGAGACAATCTCACACACACACACACACCAACTGGTGGAAGTAATAAGACACACTGGAGAGTTCCACTTATGGGTGAATAGCATGAAAAATCGCAACTCGTCTCACCTTCACAAAATTGTGAATATCTTCACTTAGAAGTGACATACAGGCACCATTGAGGTACCATTAGATTCTGAATTTCAAGGCCTATCTACTGTGGTGGTCTCATTTGTAAATACTCAAAATTAAAATGATGATAGGGCTCGCTAGTAGTAGTCATGTTTGTCATGGTCTCATTGGTAACTAAAATAAAACATACTAACATAGTCAGTATTATTTATACTGCGGTATTTAATTTAACTAATTATATAATTTAATTATAAATAGTTAAATACTGCAGTATATAAATAATTTAAATAATACCTAGTTTGAAAATCATGATCAATATTAATTATTATTATTATTAATATACCTAAATAATAAATTAATATTTCAGTATTATACTATATCATTATGTTACAGTAACATATGTAATGTAATGTACAAAACCACCGATGTGATGGCTAAATATTTGATTATTATTATATAATATACATACACAAAACTGTCAATGTGATGGTTAATATTTGATTCTCATATACAACAATACATTACCAACAACGATGTTCAACGAAAGACGTGAAGATGTGAAAGGGAAACAGCTCTCGAAATGGTGACCGTAGTTACTTCCAATACAACACACAACCGTAAATTAATGTAAACAACCCTCCAATTAGACATGGGGTGGTCAGGGTTGCCAGATCACCGCGGAAAAAAGCCAAGTCACGAAACAAAAAAGCCAAACACTGCCCAGTAAAAAGGTATATTAAAATATACTTACATCACATGAAAACCTCTTCTTCAAATAAGTATTCCTCTTCATTGTTGAGAAATTCAGTACAGGATTCATTAGAATATACAATTCCAGCTTTGAAATCATTCAACATTTTGGATGAAGGAACAAATTCATTACAGCACTTGTTTGAAGATAATAGTTCTGCTCTGATTCTAATAATTGCTTCTAAGAGAGACAGCTGAAGTCTATTCCTTGCTTTGGTTTTTATGCATGTTAAAAGAGAGAACATCATCTCCACTACAACATTGCTAATAGGTGTTATTAAGACAGTTAGAGCAAAAGAAGCAAGCACTTTTTGCCTGCCAAACAAAAAAAATGGTCATACCCAAACAGAAATTCAAGGCAGAAAATTTGAAGTAGGGGTTTGTCATAATAATGCTTTTGAAATGGTTAAAATGGTAGCAGATGCATTGTATTACATATCAAATTAAAGAGAATTGCACAGGGAACCTGACAGTGTTAATAATTAATTGATAGGTTACAAATATTATGACAATAATGAGAGTTTTAGTAATAAGAATTGAAATTAAAGTGTTAAAAATTGTGAAAAAAAATTCACTTACCAAGGCATTATTTTCTATCCGAAGCCGCCAATCCAGTTAAATTTAGTGAATTATGTTACACACACCAGTTGGGTTCAAGAATACCACAAGAACTGCTCCATAACACGAATAAAACGCAATGAAATCATAACATTATGAAGCACATAATTTTCACACAAAATGGAAAAGCCATAATATTCTTAGTAAATTTCACTGGTATATTTTTTTTCTATATTATGACCGTCTTCTAAATAATTATCTGACTACTGCACAGGTTCGTTTTAGAATCGTTCACAAAGTCCTTTACATCACAATAACTATAATATAAAACTGTTTAAAACAGTAATTTTATTAAAATATATGAGGTCCAGAACGAGAAGATATTGTCACTTCGAATTTCGAAATATCAACAAACATTTTCCTAAATTGTACACGGACCATGCCTGTTCTTTGCACACGGAAGCACACGGAAGGAAAGGATATCTTTCGTTTTAAAGTTTAAATCAATGGGACACTAAAAGTTGTGGACTGGAAAGGAGAAATTGTTCAATTAAACCGCTATACATAACAGATCTAAAGGGTGGCTCTTGAGTGTCAAATTTGGGTTACGGGGTCTATCAATAGGCCTCTGGCAGAGAATCAGTTGAAGATAATAGTTCTGCTCTAATTCTAATAATTGCTTCTAAGAGAGACAGCAGAAGTCTATTCCTTGGTTTGGTTTTTATGCATGTTAAAAGAGAGAACATCATCTCCACTGCAGTATTGCTAATAGGTGTTATTAAGAAAGTTAGAGCAAAAGAAGCAATCACTTTAAATTGGGGATGTTTCATGACTCCTTGCCAGAACTGCTCTGTATCTTTAGGCAGTCCATTTTCTTTAAATTGCTCTTCTTCCTTCCAATTTATAAAAGGCAATTTTCTGTATTGCTCTTCAATAATAGTGTGGTGGTTTTCTTCAGCCAAATTCAAAAAGGGCAATTTCGAAAATAGTGGTCTAGAAGCCTGGTTTAAGATTATTCCAGGGCTAAAATTGGATAGATCTTTAAATATATTTCTTGCTGAAGGAAGCCGCTTTCTAACTTGATCATGTGCTTCTTCTAGCATTGAAAGCATATTTCTTTGAGATCTAAGACCTCTTGCTAGCGATTTATTTTCATATCAAAAATTTTCTGAATGTAGTTATCACACTCTGACAGGAATTTGATGCCACATTCAACATTAGACATATCTTTGTTTCTTATTATTGGTATCATAAATCCTACTATTAAGACTCTTATATTAAATAGTTCTTCATGTAATTCGTGAGGATCTGCATTACTTTTCTGAAAATGGCTTTTCGAAAGACCTTTCGAATTCCTGCACAATAGGGGTTGCAAAATGAAAATAAAGGTAGTTTCTTTGATCTAGAAGCATTTCCTTTATAAGTCGTGACTTAAATTTAGTGTCATAATTTGCTAATTCAGCAGAAATAAAATAAGCCTTGAGTTCTTCCAAATTCATTAGAATTTTAAACATTACTTTTCCCCTCATTGCGATAAATGCAAGAAAAATGCCGTGAACAGAATCAACCACTGTTTATCGCCTTCATTGACCTCGCAAAGGCATTTGATTTGGTCAGTCGTGAGGGTCTGTTCAAGGTACTAAAGAAGATTGGCTGCTTCCACACAGGCATGAAGGGTATAAATAAGTTTAATGTTGCAACTTCAGAAGAGTTTGCAATCAAGAGTGGAGTTAAGCAAGGTTGTGTACTACTAGCTCCCACCCTCTTCGGAATATACTTTTCACTTCTACTGAAATATGCCTTTCGTGATCAGGATGGTGGCATATACATTCACTCACGCTCAGATAGCAGCCTCTACAATGCTCAGAGATTGAAGGCCAACACCAAAATTAGGATAGTTCTGATCAGAGAGTTGCTTTTTGCAGATGATACTGCAGTTACGACCCACTCTGAGTAAGAATTACAATGTCTACTATCTGCATTCTTCTTCTTCTTCTTCTTCTTCTTCTTCTTCTTCTTCTTCTTCTTCTTCTTCTTCTTCTTCTTCTTCTTCTTCTTCTTCTTCTGCGTTCATCCGAAGTTTTTTTTTTCGGACGTGATTGTGTTGTGCCTATTTACAGCAGAGCTGCGTTCTTGCGCCGTTAGGCCGACACATCCGACTTCTGCGGGCATTTTTTGACCGGGTTAACCTTCCCTGGGGTTTCTTAGGACGTTTGACTCTCACTGTTGTGGTGTTATCCCCCATCCCAGCTGGCCCATATAGAACAGCCAAGGACATCCTGGTCAGCCCTCAAGGGAAGGCATGGGCAGACCATGGGCATTCCCCGCCATCCAAGGAGGCTTCCATAATTGCAGAGCCGACAAACAGCGCTCTGGTACTGGGCTCACCCAAGGAATCGTCACATCCTGCACATGGCTGCTTAGCCTCACTTCCGTATATTGGGCCTTCCGTTCACCATAGGCTGTTCTTCTGGAAACCAGAAGTATGCAGTCTGCAGATGACATCCACACAGTGAGCTTTCGATTCGGACTTTCCACGTAATGGATTTGCTATCCGAGCAATATTCCATTTTGTGCCACTAGGACACTTTTTCCACCTTTTATGAAGCCCACACAATGAGCTTTCGATTCGGACTTTCCACGTAATTGATTTGCTATCCTTGCAATATTCCATTTCATGCCTCTGGGAGGCTTGTGTAACCAGCATGCCTGTGGTATGAAGTGTGGCATTCTAAATACTTCTTCATGCACCTTTAAATGTCAACCTGAATGTAGTTAAAGTAAGCTGCAGTCAACTTGAGCTTGTTGATATCTCCATAGAGCTTGTCCTCAAATGAAGCAGGTGTGGGCCAAAATATCTTTCTCTGTTTTGCATATATTGGGCACTCTTGCAGCAAATGTTTAGCTGTCATTTTACCAGTTCCACAATTACATTCATCGGTATCTCCTATCTTTAGTTTATTGAACAAGTGGTATTTCAGCCTGTTATGTCCTGTGCGGAGTCTGAAGATTGCTACTTGTTCTCTTCGGTCGAGTTTGTAATATGCATCATCCTTCTAGTGGTCTGGATGCTCTGTTTCCCATTTGGCTCTACGGGTGCTTTTTATAAACCTCGTTGCCTCATTATAGGTTATGTCTATGTCAGGCTGTGGTAGTCGTCCACCCTCTTTTGCTAGTCTGTCAGCCTCTTCATTTCCAGGTATACTGCAATGTTATGGGATCCACTGTATTACAACTTTTTTGGATTTCTGGCATAGACCATGGAGTGCTGCTCTTAGGTCAGCTAGTTCTGTACTGTTTTTACTCTTCAGTGTTGAGACAGCTGACTTTGCATCTGTGAAGATAGCTATTTGCTTCTCTTTATTTTCCTCCATCAAGAGCATTTCTGCTGCAGTTTTCAAAGCCTCTACCTCCGCTTTGAAGTTACATGAAAAATCTGCATTCTAAAATGCCTGTTCTGAATTTGGTTTAACAATTAGCAAAAAGAAGACACAGATTATGTCACAAGGTGCACATGGGGTACCATCAATCTTTATTGACGACGCCGAACTAGAGATGGTAGACCATTTTACATATCTAGGATCAGTGGTAAATAGCAAATTATCCCTAGATCAGGAAATCAACATCCGGATTGGTAAGGCAGCAACAACAATGAACAGGTTAAGGAAAAGAATCTGGGAGAACAGGAAGCTTACTGCCAAACAAAAGTCCTAGTCTATCAAGCCTGTGTCCTTAGTACTCTTCTTTATGGCAATGAAGCCTGGACAACTTACTCACACTAAGAGAAACGTTTAAACAGCTTTCATATGCGGTGTCTGCGAAGAATTCTTGGTATTAAGTGGCAAGATAAAATAACAAATACTGAAGTATTGGAAAGATCAGGTTAGGTTATGTGACGGTTTATTCCATGCTCAGTCTTCGTAGACTTAGATGAATAGGAAATCTTAGGAGGATGGATGATGGTAGAATACCAAAAGACATCTTTTTAGTGAATTACAGATGGGTAAGAGATCTCAAGGTAGGCCTCTACTACGATACAAAGATTGTGTAAGCGGACATGATTAATACAGGTATTGATAATGCCATTGGGAGTAAGTCGCCGCTGAATGTGTTGCATAGAGGGCAATAATCAGAAATGGAATAAAGACAAAGGAGAAAATTATTGCAGATAAGTCACACACCGAGCGTGTGAGACGTAAGATAGGTGCATGATGGTGGAAATGACCACGTGTTCACATGCACCCACTGTGAACGGACATTTACAGCGAGAATTGGCCTTATCAGTCATATTCGCTACCGCCATAGGTAAAAGTTATTATGCCTTTTTAAAGCACAAACTACCGTCTGTCAAGACGGCAAGGTGCCAATGTGTGAGTATATATATATATATATATATATATATATATATATATATATATATATATATATATATATATATATATATATATATATATACTCACACATTGGCACTCAAGGGCATATATAAACTGGCAGAGTTATATGCCCTTGAGTTGGACAGCGACTGTGTTAAGTGTTAATCTCCCTTGGCGACAGTGCAACCAACAGCGAAATGAGTGTTGTCAAGGTGTTAGAGACCACTAGGATAGACTAGGGACAGAAGAGGGGCAAGGACTGATAGGACGTAGAGATAGGACCTCTATAAAGGTATAGACAGAGTAGAGACAGCACCCAAGGTAGGACTTAAGAATAGTTATAAGACCAGACTCGGGTGGGGACACTAACGTGTTGTAACAAAGCGCACACAGAGAGGACTAACAAGTTCTGCTGGTTGAATATAAATCAAGCTTTATTTGAAATTGATGGCCACTACAAAATATTATTACAATTCCGTACCGATGGCGACTTCTCTTCTCTAGTCTTAGGTGTTTTCTGACTCCCCTAACAACAAGCCACGTCACGACTTGAGCATCTTTCTCCCCATTCCATCCTGATGCTCAAGCGTGCTGTAGCTTTTCACACCTAACTTATACATTCTGCTACACCTTCCTATGTTTTAGAAAGACTTTTTCCCTTAAAAAGTCTTTACTCCTAATCCCTCTATTCTATTCCCTCTCTTTCCTTACCTCCCACAACTCCTCTAATCTTCCCCAAACCAACTCTATTTTAAGTAAATATTCTATTCGTAACTCTTTCACCTGCCACATAGCAAACCACCATGAACTTCTTCTTCGTTCCAGGTTCTTCAAAACAAAACATAACATATATTATTTACATATCCTCAATAACATTTAAATCTCAACTTTATACAATACATCATAGCACATATGGTTACCTTTTTGAAATACTTCTTCTTCTTCTCTTCATAAGCAATCCGCTTAAAATTTCAAACGCTGTACTCTTCTAATACCAACTCCCTATTGTCATCACCAACAGTACTACAAATTCCCTACTTTCAATCAACCTGAGAACACTCGCACATGATAGGAAGACAAAGAATCGGTGCGCACCGGAGATTCAAAGAAGAAGTAGAACTCTTCCACATAAAAACCACACTCAGCTAAATCACACACTCCTTTACCCCCCTATGTCATTTGAGACTTTATGTAATAAAGTCTAAAATAATTATATCTCCTACAGTACCACTTATTATGGTAACATTTTACGCTTCTATCTACAGCATCAAATACCAACCATCAAAAATATTATTCACTCCCAAGTGTCTATATATTACAGACACTACTAATTTTATAGCTCTGAACCTTACCTCAACCTCGCATTGTAATGTCAACCACAAAACACATCCCGAGGACACAATTAAAAAGTCCATTATCCCTTAAGACCTGTCCCAATACACATCACCTCACATAATATACCTCACTCAAAATTCTCTTTTAATCTTGCCGAAATTTTCAGCGACCCCTTACTGTCCATTTATTATGGGCATATCTACTAAAACCTCTACTTATGCCGTTATCAACAGCAACAATATACTATCCCTGTACTCATGTCTGTGACTGCTTGCACTCAACGTTATTCTATTACAGTCCATATATCACGGACCCTCAAAAACCCCATGTCATTTTATCTCCATTCACTGTGAGCATTCTATACTGACAATGTCCATTTCTCCCCAACCTACTTACTTCCCTTTACTATTGTACTGCTATCCACAGTATCTAATCATTCTTCGGAGTCAAACATGGATTCAATTCATGTTTTACTATTTGTCTGGGGTAACACGTTACCCACTTCTTCTTCTATAAACCAGCAATCCCGTGTCTCTTATGAAAGTACATCATGGCTCTTCTGACCCCATGGAAACTATGTTCAAAACTTTCCCCTCATTTACCCCACTGCTATATACGTTATTCACTTTAATCTTTTCTCCAATATGGCGTCCAATCCATATATATTCAATTAATATTCACTTAAATTCCCCATAACCATTTTACTTGTGTAGTAACCCCGTCGTATGTTTCCAACACTTCATAGCCATATCAACCTCTCTACGCTGATTATCACAGCAACCATAATATACCCATGAACTTATTATTCACAAAGAGAATGTGTCTCTCTATTAGCTCTCAGTAGTTTATTAACTCTTTTCTGAACGAAGGGTCTTAAATAAAGCCCCATGTATTGTCTTTATTCTAAACAAAACCATGTAAATTAAACTTAACTTAACTAATTTCTAACATATTTATAAACAAGGTAATTTAACACACAAGACAATTCACTTAAATTATGAGTGAAGCGAAATAAAATCACAACAGGACATCATACCCCCCAAGTTTTTTTTAAATACATATTTATGTTTCCCCTCATATCAATAAAAGGTATTAACTCATTCAAAGAAAAACATATTTTAAAATAATATAACATGCATCCTATTAAATTAGAAGAAAATATCTAGTGTTACCTAACACTACTGGTCTCTTTTACGGACCAGTATTTTGTACGCAAAAGACTAAAAACACAATAATCCTATTCTAACATCAAATAGTGACAATCATTTTACAGGACCAAATCAAGAAAAAATAATATATTATATATGAGGCATTGAAAGCTCAAATTCAATAAAAAACAATTGTCTTCTCGCTAAAGAGAAGGTTTTCAAAAAAAATAATTCACATAGAATTAACTACTTAAAGTGACCCAGCAACATTGGCCTCCTATACGAACCAATGTAACACATATCTATTCACACAAGTCATGCCTATTCTGTTATTCTTATAACAGATAAAACAAAACAACTCAATGTCAAGCATATATATATATATATATATATATATATATATATATATATATATATATATATATATATATATATATATATATATATATATATATATATATATATATCTGTTATCTACAGACCAATTCCTAACTTAGAACAATATCTGTTCTCTCAATAAAAGTCATTAACCAACAATGACCGTACTATCTACCAATAGAACCTGTGGCTCGGCACACCAATTGTTTCCCTTGGATTTGTTCCAAGTACTACCACCACTTCTTAATCTTTACCGTTACCTACGGTATCTCCACCATGTTATCACCGGCAAAAAACTTGTCTATTTACTATAGACCTCACCAATGCTAATTCTACTTTTAAGTCTGTCTAACCGACGCAACTAACATTTCATTCTCCTGTATCAGTACTTTCTATATCTCACCACAACTACTCTAAGCTATCCTCCAGTCTCTCCTAGCATTCTCACATCGTGACGATAGTCAAACCAGTCACACTTATTGGAACACCTTCTATAGTGCTCTATATATAATACTCCGACGTTCATTTATCTAATCTTGTTTACCTCACTATCTTTCACTCTTCCTCCTATTTATCGGAACTCTTTCAGAAACAGCAAACAACACCACATATAACTAACAACAGACCTCACTTTTCTCATTTCTTAGTATCAGACATTCATGCTTCGACGTGTCTCTGACAACAATACTAAATCTGTTTTATGAAACGTCATTCAGAATGTTAACTCTCTTTCTGTCAGTCTGTCATACAATTTCATTAATTCTGTCTAACTTCAGACATTCCGCACCAAAAGACATCATTCCTTTCAGTCATCAGCCACTCTTCGCATATTCACACAGCATTCGTATTTTATGTTTTCACAGACGGTGATACACAACCTCGCTCTCATCTCACGACTACTCTTGCATCGCGATAACCTGACGTGTCCATACTATTATTTGAAAAAAATAATTTAGACGTCAATTCAACATTCTAGCAATCACTCACCACAGTCTAAGCGTGTCGATCTCCTCCACACACCTTGACACAAGATATATCAAACGCACAACTATTACATTTTATCCATGTACTTCACTTAGACGACGTCTCCAAACCTCACTCCTACTTCACTCATCGCGACGAACACCTGTTTGTCTACAGTTATACTCACGTACGGACAACGCCTCATACATGCATGCTGTACATATCACTTGCCATCATCCTATCCATTCTCGACGCACATATGTTTGTCTTATTTCTACTTTTCTCAATCATTCACTCGTTTTCGAAGGTCAGAATCTATATATTATCTCTCGCAAACTATATCTCTTTTACACACTAACCAGCACTATCAACGATCTCTCAAAACAAACCTCATTCCGACGAGTCACTAACCTCGTAACTATCATTCTATACTTCTCCACGCAACAATTTTCTCAAATTTAATAACCTCTTCTTTCTCTACAAGCATCATATAATTACGTCATCCCCCTCACCAAGAATTCGTATTCTTCAAGCATCAACTTCTACAGTCTTTTACTCTTAATATTCTCGCGTTCAAGTGGCTATTTTACACAGGATACTCAATTTCTCCTCAATCTATATCTCCTCATCAGACACTCTCGGTTCACCTGTCAACAATACTATACTTACTTCTCAAACCACCAAGCGAAACTATCTCAGACATCACGTCATAGCTCTGAGTCGAACCATCCACTCTAGTACGAGCATACATAATTAGTTTATCTCTCTCTCTCTACTAATTCTGTGCTGAATCTACTCTACTTTAATCACACCAGTTATACATCACTCAACGTGATTAACTCTCTGTATCTATCCATTCCGGACAAAGGACTATTTTTACCTTGTTTACTCTCCCTACATCGCAAGCAAACACAAGATATCCTGTATTACGTATCCACGTAGAATATCATTTTTCGTGACTCTCTATCCTCAACAACACTATTGCCTACTCTGTACCATGTGATGCTGCACCAAAAAAATTCATGTGCCTATTTTAGACAACCCATATATCTATATGCTCAAACCGCAATTCCTCTCATAAGCTAAAACAATTCCATATGTCCTTCCTCACCCAAGGAATTTCAACAGCCATAGAGCGCATCTAAACCAAATATTTCATTGTCTCTCAGTACTTTAGTACGTCTTTTTTCAATTATGTCATCTTCACTATCTGTTGTTAATCTGTTGTTAAAGTACTCAGGTCTTAAGGTCATATATTCTTCTATTTTTCTTAAGTCACTTTCTGTCGTCGAGTGAATTTCCGCTATCTGTCTATTCTTCTTCTTCTTCTTAAATGCTTTCTTTCTATTTCCTTCATTTGCGTCGGTCTGCTCACTGTTTCCTGTATACCTTACGTAACGTTTATATTTCCCCATCTCGTCTTCAGATGACACACTGATAATAGTTCCTTCATCAGACTCATAGTAGCTTACTGCAGACACGTCGATCCTATTCCCATAGTCGCCTTTAGAACGTCTGACTTTCTTTCTCTTTCTTGGTATTCGTCTCTTAGCCTTCCCTACTTTCCTGTCATATAAACTGGTATCTAGTTCTAAAGAGTCACCAACCAAAACTCTGTCCGTCTGTCCACCAGCAACAACACCGTATGAGGGAACATCACGCTTCGAGTCAGGATCTGCTCGTAGTGCAATTCTCTCATTCTCCGAATCATCAGTATCTATAGTTGTTTCAGCATCACGGTATTTACTATAATATGCGGCGGTAGAAATATCTTCTCCGTAACCTGAGCTCTCACACCTAATATTTCTACACCATTTAGGGATTAATTTAATGTCTATACCTGAGGAACTTGATATCTCAGTTGTACCTTTATTGACCATCAGACTGTTTATATTTCTTTCCTCAATACTTTTCCTCTTTGGTCTCTTTTCGTCTTTGGTTCTCGTATGTTTATCTTTCTTAATTTCAACCGTGTCTCCCTTAGTCAAGTGGGTTGGTTTTAACTGAGTCTCTACTAACTCGGTTTGACTTCCCTTCGTTACCTTGATGGTTGGTTGTACCTGGACATTTTTCTCTACTGTATCAACCTGTGTTTGTGTGTTCTGTTCTACCACTTCGATCACCTGTGTCTGAGTATCTTGGTTTATTTTCTTCTTTTTTTGTCCAAGAGTCAGATTCGCAACCATCTTATTAGTTGAATTCTTACTTACATTTTCTACTCTGTTCTTTGACTCTGACCTCAGATACTGTCTCCGTCTTTGTTCAAACCAGTCGTCACGTTTTTTCCTAGCAGTCTTGCCATGGGATGGCCATTTCCATAATTTCTTGGAAAAGTCTCTCTCAGGACCATTCTTGTATCTATAACACCTATCCCAGTCCGACCTTTCACCATTACGTCTGTTCTCACCGTCCTTTACCCCATATACATCAGGCCTTGGTTCGTCATAACCATATTATCTTATGTCCTTATTAAACAGTGGCTGTCTCCTGTTATTCTTTCCTACTCTATTACAGTCTACCTTAATTCTATAAGGGTCTTGTCTAGTCGTTCTGTTCTGCAACGTTTCTACAAAATTTTCTACTTCACTAACTGCCACTTTTAATTCTCCCAACCATGTACTGATACGTTGTAATTCTACATGTAGGTAATTCATATTAACTTTTTTTATAATCTCTCCCAAGCTAAAATATATTTCTTGTTACCTGAAGAGAACAAAAAAAACTTGTCTTGTGTTTAGCTGAAATAATGTATGCTGTAATGGGTGTGCCAATGAACCTTGCTCTTCTGCCATGCTGAAATATTTCGGTATATTCTAATAAAATCAAATTCACATTTGTAACCGGCTAATTTAAAGATATGATCGTATTTACTTTACGCAATAGGAATTGTTCAACCAGTCAATGATACCTAAAATGACATTTAAGGTTTATTAATTACCATCATCTCTGCTCCTGATCCAAGAAAGATGGATTCCTCTATGTCCGCTGAAAATTTTCCTGTCAGGTAGAACTCAAACGCTAGGAGTCTGTTGAAACGATCACGCAACTTCAGGGAGTTTCTTCTTCCAACGTCTCAAGTTTCAGTAACTTCAGCCCCTGGTTGGGCCCCTACCAGACTTCAGCCTTCTTTTCACCCGATAACAGGGCACATCTAAGCGACGTCTTGAAAAACTGGAGTACAGCGATTTGACTTTGGGTCCCCTCTTCAGTAGGTCGGCAGCCCAGTCTGCCTCTCCCACCTCCGAGAGTTCCCTAACGATATCGCTTCTGTTGATGACCTTCTCATTTCTTCTTATTTTTCAAATGAGCGATTGACTTGTTTGACTTGTTCAAGGTCACGATTCAACGGCTTTCAGTTCGCTCCAGGCAATCTTGATGCACAGTAGATACTGCTCTCTCAGTACAACGTCTCTACTTGATTATATTTGCTTTGAAGTTTCTTCTTCTTGAGCCTCTTGTTTCGAAGGAGCCAGAGAAAACGTGCTGGTTATTCCTATTCTTTTGCTCAGTAGGATGGTAACAATCGCACGGCAACCCTCTATGGCAAGCCGGTTTTCATACCTCTCCTGATAACAACTGCCTGTACAGCTAGGATTCTTGATAGCAGGTCCGTACAGCGAGGTTCACTGAAGAACACTTACAGACAACCACCCCTAGCCGGGCTTTTGGCTGCTGTAACTCTCACAGACAACGTAGTGGCCATTTATCAAACTCGTTTGAACGTTCAATATAAGTGTAGAACCGTGCCGTAATCCTGTCTCCGGGCAATTGATACGATCAGAACCAGGATCTTCATAATTTTGGAGCTACTTCGATGTGTTACACAGTGGACAGCGTGTTGAGATTCTGCGACAATCCAAGTAGGAATTCTGAGTCATGGGCACCATTCCGTCCTCTGTAACAAAGCGCACACAGAGAGGACTAACAAGTTCTGCTGGTTGAATATAAATCAGGCTTTATTTGAAATTGATGGCCACTACAAAATATTATTACAATTCCGTACCGATGGCGACTTCTCTTCTCTAGTCTTAGGTGTTTTCTGACTCCCCTAACAACAAGCCACGTCACGACTTGAGCATCTTTCTCCCCATTCCATCCTGATGCTCAAGCGTGCTGTAGCTTTTCACATCTAACTTATACATTCTGCTACAGTGTCATACTTAGGACAACAGAGGGACCAACGCCGAGGATAGTGGATGGGGACACTAGGTCACGGAGAATACCCGTGACGACGTAAACAGTAGTAGAACTTTAGGGTTAACAAGTACGAGACGAGAGTACTATGTGACACATAGAACAGCACGCAGAGTTGCTGAGCGCACGGGGGTTTTGACCACGTAGGCAAGCGACAGGCTGAGTTGGGGCAGACAGCGACGAGACGGCTTCCCGACAGGACTGGTGTTTTCCGACAGCCTATATCGAGTGTAGTGACCGCATGTTATATTAGCGAGAGAGTTGATTGTGTTTATTGCTATATATGTTGTGCGAAGAGAGGCGATCACTGTATTCATTTGACAGGCCGACAACGCCTTGTCGCAAGTGTGTGATTATCAGGCTGTGCCTGTAATAAAATCCTTGAAACCATCTGTACAAGTGAAGTTATCTGTGAGGTATAGATGAAGTCGCGAGAATGCCTGTGCGTGTAAAGTAAGACTGTGACAGACCGCGAAGTATGGTGTCAGAAGTATTTGAACGCATGCCTGAACTTATTAACGAAGTATGGTGTCATAAGTATTTGAACGCATGCTTGAACTTATTAGCGAAGTATGCTAGAACAAGTTATTGTAAGTGTGAACTCAGAGCGAGCTATTTAAACGCATGCTAGAATATTATTAAACGCTGAATGAACTCAAGAGTGAGCTAGAGCGAGTATTGATTGAGAAAGTAATGTTGTGAGGTGCGCAGGGTGACATTTGAGTGAACTTAATACCTACGGAAGCGTGTAAACGTGCGATTATTGATTGAATGAATTCAGGAAAGAGCGAGCACTACTGTTTAGACGAAAGTTGATATCGTTGATTATAACAGAGTGTGCTAAAGACGTTTCAGATGATGATCAAGCCAGTGAAGACACGACGACAGACACAGACACGACGACAGACTAATATTAATAATTAAATACCACATTTCAGGTTTCTGTCCAGGCAACTTACAGAACTTGTTGTGCATTATTTTGTCATTGATTTATATCAGATAATAATTGTTTGTGCTCTATATACCAGATTGTGCATGAACATGTTTCTAACATCCAATTGAGGTTGACAGGAGAAGAATTGAAGATACCTCCCAAAAAGAAGCAAAGATCCTGATCAAGTCGAACGATCAGATAAGCCATAATTGCAGTGAACAATTGTATATAAACTATCGTAATGAAATACCCAGAGGAAAGAGACGTCAACATCACCGTCACCTGGAGCTACGATTAGTTAGTTAATTAAAATATGTATATAACATGTCTGTATTAATGTTGTATGTTATGATTTTTAATGAAGCTACATTAGTCAATTCTTTGGTTCATTAGGAAGTAGTAGTAGTAATAGAAGAACCACAAGTGTTCGAATGAATATATAATCTAGTTGAAAACGTGAGTTATAGTAATAACCAGAATTTAATTACGTAGAAATACTTAAATTACTGTTTAGATGTATAAATATAGATGACAGTTATAAGTAATTAGCTTTAGATTAATATAATATAGTAAACGGTTCTTTACGGAGACTGCTACTTATAAAGCCAATTATAACGGCGAGTTAAGATACTTAAATTTATTAGAAATAGAGTAGACTAATTGTCAAATAGAACTTTAAAATTTAGTAAGTTAGAACTTGATACAGCAGTGATAGAGAGAGAGAGAAAGAGGTGTCCATAAACTGACAGAGTTTTGTAGACGGATTCTAGTGGTTTCTCCAGGATAATGATAAGGGGTTAAAATATAATATGGGTGTTGATTTATCTCACTCCAGGGACGACACTTTAAACGGATACACGACACTGAGAAGAATACTCAACGTATCAAGAAGAGATAAGATCAGAAATGAAGAAATCAGGGCTAAAGTGGGGGTTAAAGCAGCACTAGATTTTATTAGAAAGCAGCAAGTCAAATGGTTTGGCCATGCAAGTAGGTTATCAGTCAACAGCATACCACAACAAGCAATGATGTACAGACCAGATGGAAACAGAGGAAGAGGCCGACCACAAAAACGTTGGACGGAAGGAATAGCAGAGTCTATTGGAATGTCGATATATGAAGTCCATAATCGGGCACTCTCACGAAGTTTATACTTCACCTCGACACCGCAAGGTACAAGAGGAACATGATGAGATGAGATGAGATTCCTTTCTCAAAATTTTGCACGACATTGGACTTACATAACCATCAACAGATACTAATATTTTCTTTTCCTGCAACAGAGAATGTGTATCTCGATGTATAACCACTGATGTTACCAGCATAAACTAGGTGCAGTCACAAACAAGACCGGTAGCGCTGGACCGAAGAATTCCCGATAAAGCTAAGTACTTTATTTGTTGATTATTTTCTAAAGTGGGAGCTTTCTTTTTACCATATTTTGTACCTACATTTACCACCCCATAAGAAATTAATTAAGGGGAAGTAATAGTTTGTATATATTAAGATTGCTGTAAACCATAATTGTAAACATTATCATCATCACATCATCATCATCATCTTCCACTTCTGCCGTCAAGCGTCGTGGGGAGGAATAATTTGCGTTCCAACGCCCGATGGGCAGCACTGGATAGTGTCATTCCATGTGGTTGTACATTATCTCTGATGTCGTCAATCCATTTTCTTCTTGGACGTCCTCGTAGTCTCGTCGCAGATGATCTTTGATGTAAGGCCAGTGATGGTAGTTGCTAATAATTGTAAACATGTCAACATTAAACAACTGCATTGCAGATCGCAAAGAATTAGGGTATAGTGGTGATAAATTAGCGGAATGGGCAGAAAGGAAATATAAAGAACATTCTGATAAAGAAAGAGAGGAAAGATTACTTGAAAGACAACAAAAGAAAGAAGAATTAGAAATGAAACAGAAAGAATTAGAAGCAGCTACTAAATTAAAAGAATTAGAGCTGATAGAAGCTACTAAACAGAAACAAATTGAAGCTGAAATGCAGATGAAAATGAAAAAATTAGAAACAGACACTCAAATAGAGATATCTACAAATAAATTAAAAAGTTACTTTTTCTTGGTCCGGGATGTTTTCTAATTCTATTCCCCCCCCCCCTTTTTTTTCTGACTCCCTCCGCATTCCAGTGCATTATTTTAAGTCTTTGTTTAGTGTCACGAATTTGCAGCCTTTACTTCCCAGAACAATTTTCGGTTCACCATGTAGAGAAGTTACAGAAGAACAAATGCAATTCTCTATAATAAAGGACGAGAAATGGAAGACAGAACAATCAGGCCTGCACACATAGAGGCATAAAATGTTGTAGCAAAAGGAACCCATTCAACTGTGAAGTGTCAGAACAGATGGCTGCTGGCTACTAAAACAGGATGGTGGGAATTGCAATAAACCCAGAATGAAATCACACAGACCATCAGACTAGGGTTGTAAAACCAGGACAGTCCAGCTTAAAGGTGTTACAGGTCAAACTGACAATTACCCCCACTGGAGGGCAGACTGAAACTGAGCTGGGCCTGGCAACTCAAAATCGCCCAGGTGTGAACAACATTGACCCAGGGAGAGATAATAGCCCCAGGGCTGTAAACAAGCCCAGTCCACTCTGACTGGCAGACTCAGGAATGTGTGAAAACAGAGCTGATAAGGCAATTAACTCTGGGCCTGTGGACTTTGGACCAGACGGAGAGGAGCAAGGTGTGATGGCCTGTTGGCAGTGATAATTGCAATTACCGTCAGGGGGAGATAAGAAGAATTTATGACGGGAATGCCAAGGAGATAATACTGTCTGCTGGATTCAGCTTAAATAAAGGTCCCTAGCCTGTTTCATGTCAGAAAATGTTTGACTTCAGAACAGGTGAGACAACCAGCTCGTTTGTAGTCATACGTATGATTCTTATGTTGCTAGATTTCACTAGGAGAATTATTTCTTAGTAATAGTCAAGTCTCTTAGATGGATGTACTGACTTTCAGTCTATATCTGACCTAGCTTATTTCAAGAACTATCTTTGGCGTAGGTTACTTGAGTGTTCTTTCTAAGTTCTGGGTTCAATATCATTGTGCTTTAATTGTTACTCTTCTGAGAAGTAGAAACTTATGAAGGAGGTCTTGTCTAGATATACTTGAGGTGGCGTAGCAGATGCTTGCCATTTCTTTCTAAACTAGACTAGTCTCTTTTTGGTGTGTGCATTTGTTGTACAGAATATAGTCATCTGACTATTTATTTAATTCTTACAACAGCAGTAACTAAGTGGTGATTAAACTGGGCAGATCAGCAAATATGGCTAGTCTGTGTGGTCACTTCAATTAGACTTGTTGTATATCTCATTTTGTAGCTATACAATATTAGTACTCATTAATAATGCCTGATGCTATTATGTTGAGTATCATTAGATGTCCATCTTGAAGTAATATAATGTTTACGGATATGTTGGATGTATGTATGTATGTGTAATTTCATATGAATATACGATGCTAGTAATATGCTTCGTACATATTCTTTTTGTGTATATACGTCTCATTTCGTATACATACAAACTAACTAGTGCATTATGCTATGATGTTAAATTATCATAATATGTCTAGTTTAATCAATATGTTTATGTGTATTGGATGTTTGATATATTGATTTGTCATATGCAAACCTACCAATATGAAGTGTTATGCTATTGTCTGCGCATTGGCACATTGGCCAACGATTGTGTTGGAAGCAGAGGTGTAATGGTACAGACATTACCCACAATTGGTATAAGGTATATGGTGCTAAACTTTCTCAGTGTATTGTGGGCGTGCGTTCACGGTAATGCATGGGAACCTGGCACAGCTACTGGTCACGGCTTGTAAGACCGGATGACCCGGTACTATTATAATACCATTACCGACCCTGTGAGCTGCTAAACCAACTTTGGACGGAGCGGCTGTACGACAGAATTTCTGTATTAGCGACATGGACATGGGCGGCAGAAATGTAATCATTACAGGCGTGTGAGACACTTGAAAAGCCCGTCCCAGACTAAAGACAGTAGGGAGAAGGAGGATGGTGAACACAGTAGAGCTGGAAGATAAACTTGGCCAGACTGGTCATTGTATATGTGTTTACTAGAATATGTTTTACTTAAGATTGCGCTGATGTAGAATTAGATATAACACATTCTTGACTTTCTTTCAAGCTCTCACAAGGAGCACCTATGTTATAGATCTCAAGAACGAGTGATGACTAGGTAGAGCTAGGACTGACAGGAGTCAGAATACCGGCAAGCTGTTTTTTTTTTTTTTTTGGAGTCTACTGGAGAGTGGAGATCTGGACAACAGATCCAGATAGATCAAGTAACAAGTTACGTAATGTTTCTCATCACTATCTATATGATATCATCATCATCATTTTGAATAACATCCAATGATTAATATGAGTAGTAAATAAATGTTGTAGTATTGAAACTCATAGTTCTGTCATTATATTTTTTCCAATTGTGCATACGTGTTGTTGTGTACATTGGTGGGGGTTCACTTAGACACCAAGGAAGGGAGCAGTCAGGGAGAAAAACCTGTACTGAGATAGTCGTCAATACTCTTATATTTAGACTTAAAAATCTATCTTAGCTAACCTTCTCTTCCCCATTCCTTGGCGAATATTCAGCACAGTTCATTTCATTTTGTAACGAGCCACTTGGAGCTGTGCGTTGGATATTCATGGGCTTAATCTGTAGTTCAGCCATATAGATTTTGTCCCTAGTTAGTTTCTGACTATTTGGGGTTGCTCGCCAGTGAATAATACTTTCATCTAGCCGGTGGGGCACCCCGACTTCTGACAGATTGGGGTCCAGTCCGCGATCCTGAACCAGGATTCTAGTAAGCATAGTGATTCTACTAGACCCTAGACAAACGATTTTTAAAAGTTAACTCTTGTAATCTTCATTCATCAAAATAGACTATCATCAAATGTAGCTAATTTTAGTTGAGGAAGTTACAGAGTACATATATAACTTTTCAAAAGTATAACAGATAAGAACTTATGAGAAAACTACCATCATCTATCATTTAGTGTTATCATTAATCATTTATTGATAATTGAACACTTTAATCATATTTACATTGATGTGTTTGATGATTTAACTGCTTGACTGATTTGCAATTTTATGCTAATATATGCCATGTTCATTTTGACATGTATGCAGTGCATTTTAATGTTTATTTAGGTAAATATTACTGTTGATTACTGTGTAGTATATCTCTCAAACTTTCTTCACTGCTGTCGCCAGGTACTACTTGAATATTATTTTCAGTTGTCTTTCACTGCTGAGGCTAAACTATACACATTGGATAGCGTAGACTGTCAGTAGTTAACTCTTGTCTTTCTAGCTTAGATCTGATTTTGATATATACATAGGAGCTTACCTGAATATAGCCATTAGCAAATATGGACTCACCTTCCCAGGATCTAGATTATCTGAAGGCGCGCACAGATTACTTAGAGTCCACGAGAAGGTTAGGCATAATAGAGGGCTTCGCAGGAGAACAATTAGAAATATACATCAGAGACGAGATGAAAGAGTGGGACATGGCGGAGGAACAGATGAATAAAACAATTGATGAGTTATTTGAAGCAAAAGAGCGTTGCAAAACTGAAGAAGCAGAGATTAATAAAAAGCATATGGAAGTAGTCAATGCAGAGAAGCTAACCTTTCTAGCGGAACATAAGGTAGGAGATACGGATGCTCACCCAACCAGGAAGGAAGGGACATTTTTGCCACCCACCGCAGAATCAGAGTTAGTGGACCGGGAACTACAGGTTCTTATTCGACCCAGTCCTAAATGGAAAAGAGGGAAGAAAAAACGTGCCAAGGGCATTTCAAGCAGTCACAAACGTGATAACTGTTTGCACCACGGAAATTGTGGTCTAACTGGTTTAACAGTAGAGGACCTTCAGGGAAACCACTTAACTGCTACGTGGAATGAATCTTGAGAGAAAGAGGAACTGAAGACAACCTTTAATGAGGTCGCAGGCGGAGACCTAGCCGATTCTCACATTCCCTTCTGTTCAGAGAATCACGAAGTGGAATTACATCTGACTGAAATAGGGAGGAAGGAAGAAACGGAATCCCAGGTGAATTTCAATACTGCAACGCAGGAAGAAGCATCAATTATCAGTTCGGATAATTTACCTAGTAATAGTTACCTAGAGGACAACTGTTTGCACTATGGTTTGCCAGTACAAGACTCCCAGGAATCTCATTTTACTTCAACGAGAGGTGAAAATGAAGAGGAAGATGACCTGAGGACATCTTTTAAGGAGGTCGGAGATCGAAAGGTAACCGACTTTATTATTCCCTTCAGCTCAGGAGAGGATGAAGTGGGATTAAATTTGACTGACAGAGGGATGAAGGAAGACCCGGAACCCCTTGTGATCTTTGAGGCTACAGCTCAGGAAAAGACACTAGACATCAGTTCAAATGGTTTACGTAATGTGATGGATTGCTTAGACACCAGCCCACCACAGGATTTACCTCAACTGGACTAAGCCCATGAAAGCACGACCAGAGAGGAACATCCAGACAAGGAAGCATTTCCAGTTGTTATCTCAGAGTATACCAGTTCGGAGACTCAGGAAACACAGGGAATTGTCATGAGCTAGAATATGGACTCTGATATTGTGCAGACAACATTGTCTGTAGTTGCTAAAGAAGAAAATTCTTTGCACAAGATGGAGGAAGAAACGCCTATCATCTCATTAGCTGAAGTTATCAAGGAATTCCAGCAACAGGGATCTGAAGTAACAGAAGTCAAGAGTGGTTTGGAATCAACACTCTAAGGACTAATTCTACCCTTCAGTCAGGTCGATTTGATAGGAGTAGATCAGCTATTTGTGGATACTTTATTCAAGAGTAACTCCACTTTATCGCCCTGGAGTAACTATGTTATTTCTCAAGGCTGGACAACTTGGCACACTAAATTTCCAATTTCTAGCACGGTTTTTACAAGAAACTCTAATGCAGAGAAACTCAGCCCATTAACTGATTATCAGGGGAAGAAACCGCGACACCGAGGAAGGAAGATTGTTACGCCCGACTTTGAAGGAGGAAAGCGCCTGTTGAATTTATATCATGGGACCATGATGTGTAACATTATTCCTTTTAAAAGGAAGATGTTGATGGATCTGTTAAGGATCTATAAAGGATGGAGGAATATCATGGAGACAAGCTTTGCTGTGGCCAGCTTATGCAAGACTTCACTACGGGTACATCCTTGGCTGAAAGGATTAAATCACGCGAGGGAGTGGACTAAGACAGTCGCCCACAGACGAAGAAGAATCCCGTTGATTGTGATCTTTCCCAGAGGGGTAAAAATACAACCTCCTGACAATTACCGGATTTTACCAAGCTATTGCATGGAATCCCGGCCGAAAACCAGGTACAAGGACCTATCCAAAGTATCCTTGGGTTATGGAAATGGGACGTCTTTATGCAGATGCAGGACAACCCACTGCCACAAGGAATATTGGAAACCTTTAGGCAGATACAGAACGGAGAGTGCTTAGGCATTATTCTGGGATGTACGGCGTGCTTTGACAAAAGATTTCTGGCAGAAACTTTTTTTAAGGGGGAAGCTCTGTCACGAATTTGCAGCCTTTACTTCCAAGAACAATTTTCGGTTCACCATGTAGAGAAGTTACAGAAGAACAAATGCAATTCTCTATAATAAAGGAGGAGAAATGGAAGACAGAACAATCAGGCCTGCACACATAGAGGCATAAAATGTTGTAGCAAAAGGAACCCATTCAACTGTGAAGTGTCAGAACAGATGGCTGCTGGCTACTAAAACAGGATGGTGGGAATTGCAATAAACCCAGAATGAAATCACACAGACCATCAGACTAGGGTTGTAAAACCAGGCAGTCCAGCTTAAAGGTGTTACAGGTCAAACTGACAATTACCCCCACTGGAGGGCAGACTGAAACTGAGCTGGGCCTGGCAACTCAAAATCGCCCAGATGTGAACAACATTGACCCAGGGAGAGATAATAGCCCCAGGGCTGTAAACAAGCCCAGTCCACTCTGACTGGCAGACTCAGGAATGTGTGAAAACAGAGCTGATAAGGCAATTAACTCTGGGCCTGTGGACTTTGGACCAGACGGAGAGGAGCAAGGTGTGATGGCCTGTTGGCAGTGATAATTGCAATTACCGTCAGGGGGAGATAAGAAGAATTTATGACGGGAATGCCAAGGAGATAATACTGTCTGCTGGATTCAGCTTAAATAAGGGTCCCTAGCCTGTTTCATGTCAGAAAATGTTTGACTTCAGAACAGGTGAGACAACCAGCTCGTTTGTAGTCATACGTATGATTCTTATGTTGCTAGATTTCACTAGGAGAATTATTTCTTAGTAATAGTCAAGTATCTTAGATGAATGTACTGACTTTCAGTCTATATCTGACCTAGCTTATTTCAAGAACTATCTTTGGCGTAGGTTACTTGAGTGTTCTTTCTAAGTTCTGGGTTCAATATCATTGTGCTTTAATTGTTACTCTTCTGAGAAGTAGAAACTTATGGAAGGAGGTCTTGTCTAGATATACTTGAGGTGGCGTAGCAGATGCTTGCCATTTCTTTCTAAACTAGACTAGTCTCTTTTTGGTGTGTGCATTTGTTGTACAGAATATAGTCAACTGACTATTTATTTAATTCTTACAACAGCAGTAACTAAGTGGTGATTAAACCAGGCAGATCAGCAAATATGGCTGGTCTGTCTGGTCACTTCAATTAGACTTGTTGTATATCTCATTTTGTAGCTATACAATATTAGTAATCATTAATAATGCCTGATGCTATTATGTTGAGTATCATTAGATGTCCATCTTGAAGTAATATAATGTTTACGGATATGTTGGATGTATGTATGTGTAATTTCATATGAATATACGATGCTAGTAATATGCTTCGTACATATTCTTTTTGTGTATATACGTCTCATTTCGTATACATACAAACTAACTAGTGCATTATGCTATGATGTTAAAGTATCATAATATGTCTAGTTTAATCAATATGTTTATGTGTATTGGATGTTTGATATATTGATTTGTCATATGCAAACCTACCAATATGAAGTGTTATGCTATTGTCTGCGCATTGGCACATTGGCCAACGATTGTGTTGGAAGCAGAGGTGTAATGGTACAGACATTACCCACAATTGGTATAGGGTATATGGTGCTAAACTTTCTCAGTGTATTGTGGGCGTGCGTTCACGGTAATGCATGGGAACCTGGCACAGCTACTGGTCACGGCTTGTAAGCCCGGATGACCCGGTACTATTATAATACCATTACCGACCCTGTGAGCTGCTAAACCAACTTTGGACGGAGCGGCTGTACGACAGAATTTCTGTATTAGCGACATGGACATGGGCGGCAGAAATGTAATCATTACAGGCGTGTGAGACAATTGAAAAGCCCGTCCCAGACTAAAGACAGTAGGGAGAAGGAGGATGGTGAACACAGTAGAGCTGGAAGATAAACTTGGCCAGACTGGTCATTGTATATGTGTTTACTAGAATATGTTTTACTTAAGATTGCGCTGATGTAGAATTAGATATAACACATTCTTGACTTTCTTTCAAGCTCTCACAAGGAGCACCTATGTTATAGATCTCAAGAACGAGTGATGACTAGGTAGAGCTAGGACTGACAGGAGTCAGAATACCGGCAAGCTGTTTTTTTTTGGAGTCTACTGGAGAGTGGGGATCTGGACCACAGATCCAGATAGATCAAGTAACAAGTTACGTAATGTTTGTCATCAATATCAATATGTATATGATATCATCATCATCATTTGAATAACATCATATGTCTATTTATGATTAGTAAATAAATGTTGTAGTATTGTAACTCATAGTTCTGTCATTATATTTTTTCCAATTGTGCATACGTGTTGTTGTGTACATTGGTGGGGGTTCACTTAGACACCAAGGAAGGGAGCAGTCAGGGAGAAAAACCTGTACTGAGATAGTCGTCTAATACTCATATATTTAGACTTAAACATCTATCTTAGCTAACCTTCTCTTTCCCATTCCTTGGCGAATATTCAGCACAGTTCATTTCATTTTGTAACGAGCCACTTGGAGCTGTACGTTGGATATTCATGGGCTTAATCTGTAGTTCAGCCATATAGATTTTGTCCCTAGTCAGTTTCTGACTATTTGGGGTTGCTCGCCAGTGAATAATACTTTCATCTAGCCGGTGGGGCACCCCGACTTCTGACAGATTGGGGTCCAGTCCGCGATCCTGAACCAGGATTCTAGTAATCATAGTGATTCTACTAGACCCTAGACAATACGATTTTTAAAAGTTAACTCTTGTAATCTTCATTCATCAAAATAGACTATCATCAAACTGTAGCTAATTTTAGTTGAGGAAGTTACAGAGTACATATATAACTTTTCAAAAGTATAACAGATAAGAACTTATGAGAAAACTACCATCATCTATCATTTAGTGTTATCATTAATCATTTATTGATAATTGAACACTTTAATCATATTTACATTGATGTGTTTGATGATTTAACTGCTTGACTGATTTGCAATTTTATGCTAATATATGCCATGTTCATTTTGACATGTATGCAGTGCATTTTAATGTTTATTTAGGTAAATATTACTGTTGATTACTGTGTAGTATATCTCTCACACTTACTTCACTGCTGTCGCCAGGTACTACTTGAATATTATTTTCAGTTGTCTTTCACTGCTGAGGCTAAACTATACACATTGGATAGCGTAGACTGTCAGTAGTTAACTCTTGTCTTTCTAGCTTAGATCTGATTTTTGATATATACATAGGAGCTTACCTGAATATAGCCATTAGCAAATATGGACTCACCTTCCCAGGATCTAGATTATCTGAAGGCGCGCACAGATTACTTAGAGTCCACGAGAAGGTTAGGCATAATAGAGGGCTTCGCAGGAGAACAATTAGAAATATACTTCAGAGACGAGATGAAAGAGTGGGACATGGCGGAGGAACAGATGAATAAAACAATTGATGAGTTATTTGAAGCAAAAGAGCGTTGCAAAACTGAAGAAGCAGAGATTAATAAAAAGCATATGGAAGTAGTCAATGCAGAGAAGCTAACCTTTCTAGCGGAACATAAGGTAGGAGATACGGATGCTCACCCAACCAGGAAGGAAGGGACATTTTTGCCACCCACCGCAGAATCAGAGTTAGTGGACCGGGAACTACAGGTTCTTATTCGACCCAGTCCTAAATGGAAAAGAGGGAAGAAAAAACGTGCCAATGGCATTTCAAGCAGTCACAAACGTGATAACTATTTGCACCACGGAAATTGTGGTCTAACTGGTTTAACAGTAGAGGACCTTCAGGGAAACCACTTAACAGCTACGTGGAATGAATCTTGAGAGAAAGAGGAACTGAAGACAACCTTTAATGAGGTCACAGGCGGAGACCTAGCCGATTCTCACATTCCCTTCTGTTCAGAGAATCACGAAGTGGAATTACATCTGACTGAAATAGGGAGGAAGGAAGAAACGGAATCCCAGGTGAATTTCAATACTGCAACGCAGGAAGAAGCATCAATTATCAGTTCGGATAATTTACCTAGTAATAGTTACCTAGAGGACAACTGTTTGCACTATGGTTTGCCAGTACAAGACTCCCAGGAATCTCATTTTACTTCAACGAGAGGTGAAAATGAAGAGGAAGATGACCTGAGGACATCTTTTAAGGAGGTCGGAGATCGAAAGGTAACCGACTTTATTATTCCCTTCAGCTCAGGAGAGGATGAAGTGGGATTAAATTTGACTGACAGAGGGATGAAGGAAGACCCGGAACCGCTTGTGATCTTTGAGGCTGCAGCTCAGGAAAAGACACTAGACATCAGTTCAAATGATTTACGTAATGTGGATTGCTTAGACACCAGCCCACCACAGGATTTACCTCAACTGGACTTAGCCCATGAAAGCACGACCAGAGAGGAACATCCAGACCAGGAAACATTTCCAGTTGTTATCTCACAGTATACCAGTTCGGAGACTCAGGAAACACAGGGAATTGTCATGAGCTAGAATATGGACTCTGATATTGTGCAGACAACATTGTCTGTAGTTGCTAAAGAAGAAAATTCTTTGCACAAGATGGAGGAAGAAACGCCTATCATCTCATTAGCTGAAGTTATCAAGGAATTCCAGCAACAGGGACCTGAAGTAACAGAAGTCAAGAGTGGTTTGGAATCAACACTCTTAGGACTAATTCTACCCTTCAGTCAGGTCGATTTGATAGGAGTAGATCAGCTATTTGTGGATACTTTATTCAAAAGTAACTCCACTTTATTGCCCTGGAGTAACTATGTTATTTCTCAAGGCTGGACAACTTGGCACACTAAATTTCCAATTTCTAGCACGGTTTTTACAAGAAACTCTAATGCAGAGAAACTCAGCCCATTAACTGATTATCAGGGGAAGAAACCGCGACACCGAGGAGAGAAGATTGTTACGCCCGACTTTGAAGGAGGAAAGCGCCTGTTGAATTTATATCATGGGACCATGATGTGTAACATTATTCCTTTTAAAAGGAAGATATTGATGGATCTG
The DNA here is from genome assembly GCA_014155875.1 of Cepaea nemoralis. Classification (NCBI taxonomy): domain Eukaryota; kingdom Metazoa; phylum Mollusca; class Gastropoda; order Stylommatophora; family Helicidae; genus Cepaea; species Cepaea nemoralis. Next base: position 296,358 of record JACEFZ010013890.1, on the reverse strand, counting down.
TTAAGGATCTATAAAGGATGGAGGAATATCATGGAGACAAGCTTTGCTGTGGCCAGCTTATGCAAGACTTCACTACGGGTACATCCTCGGCTGAAAGGATTAAATCACGCTGAGTGAATGGTGACTAAGACAGTCGCCCCAGAGGCGTAGAAGAATCCCGTTGATTGTGATCTTTCCCAGAGGGGTAAAAATACAACCTCCTGACAATTACCGGATTTTACCAAGCTATTGCATGGAATCCCGGCCGAAAACCAGGTACAAGGACCTATCCAAAGTATCCTTGGGTTATGGAAATGGGACGTCTTTATGCAGATGCAGGACAACCCACTGCCACAAGGAATATTGGAAACCTTTAGGCAGATACAGAACGGAGAGTGCTTAGGCATTATTCTGGGATGTACGGCGTGCTTTGACAAAAGATTTCTGGCAGAAACTTTTTTTTAAGGGGGAAGCTCTGTCACGAATTTGCAGCCTTTACTTCCAAGAACAATTTTCGGTTCACCATGTAGAGAAGTTACAGAAGAACAAATGCAATTCTCTATAATAAAGGAGGAGAAATGGAAGACAGAACAATCAGGCCTGCACACATAGAGGCATAAAATGTTGTAGCAAAAGGAACCCATTCAACTGTGAAGTGTCAGAACAGATGGCTGCTGGCTACTAAAACAGGATGGTGGGAATTGCAATAAACCCAGAATGAAATCACACAGACCATCAGACTAGGGTTGTAAAACCAGGCAGTCCAGCTTAAAGGTGTTACAGGTCAAACTGACAATTACCCCCACTGGAGGGCAGACTGAAACTGAGCTGGGCCTGGCAACTCAAAATCGCCCAGGTGTGAACAACATTGACCCAGGGAGAGATAATAGCCCCAGGGCTGTAAACAAGCCCAGTCCACTCTGACTGGCAGGCTCAGGAATGTGTGAAAACAGAGCTGATAAGGCAATTAACACTGGGCCTGTGGACTTTGGACCAGACGGAGAGGAGCAAGGTGTGATGGCCTGTTGGCAGTGATAATTGCAATTACCGTCAGGGGGAGATAAGAAGAATTTATGACGGGAATGCCAAGGAGATAATACTGTCTGCTGGATTAAGCTTAAATAAGGGTCCCTAGCCCGTTTCATGTCAGAAAATGTTTGACTTCAGAACAGGTGAGACAACCAGCTCGTTTGTAGTCATACGTATGATTCTTATGTTGCTAGATTTCACTAGGAGAATTATTTCTTAGTAATAGTCAAGTCTCTTAGATGGATGTACTGACTTTCAGTCTATATCTGACCTAGCTTATTTCAAGAACTATCTTTGGCGTAGGTTACTTGAGTGTTCTTTCTAAGTTCTGGGTTCAATATCATTGTGCTTTAATTGTTACTCTTCTGAGAAGTAGAAACTTATGGAAGGAGGTCTTGTCTAGATATACTTGAGGTGGCGTAGCAGATGCTTGCCATTTCTTTCTAAACTAGACTAGTCTCTTTTTGGTGTGTGCATTTGTTGTACAGAATATAGTCAACTGACTATTTATTTAATTCTTACAACAGCAGTAACTAAGTGGTGATTAAACCGGGCAGATCAGCAAATATGGCTGGTCTGTGTGGTCACTTCAATTAGACTTGTTGTATATCTCATTTTGTAGCTATACAATATTAGTACTCATTAATAATGCCTGATGCTATTATGTTGAGTATCATTAGATGTCCATCTTGAAGTAATATAATGTTTACGGATATGTTGGATGTATGTATGTGTAATTTCATATGAATATACGATGCTAGTAATATGCTTCGTACATATTCTTTTTGTGTATATACGTCTCATTTCGTATACATACAAACTAACTAGTGCATTATGCTATGATGTTAAAGTATCATAATATGTCTAGTTTAATCAATATGTTTATGTGTATTGGATGTTTGATATATTGATTTGTCATATGCAAACCTACCAATATGAAGTGTTATGCTATTGTCTGCGCATTGGCACATTGGCCAACGATTGTGTTGGAAGCAGAGGTGTAATGGTACAGACATTACCCACAATTGGTATAGGGTATATGGTGCTAAACTTTCTCAGTGTATTGTGGGCGTGCGTTCACGGTAATGCATGGGAACCTGGCACAGCTACTGGTCACGGCTTGTAAGCCCGGATGACCCGGTACTATTATAATACCATTACCGACCCTGTGAGCTGCTAAACCAACTTTGGACGGAGCGGCTGTACGACAGAATTTCTGTATTAGCGACATGGACATGGGCGGCAGAAATGTAATCATTACAGGCGTGTGAGACAATTGAAAAGCCCGTCCCAGACTAAAGACAGTAGGGAGAAGGAGGATGGTGAACACAGTAGAGCTGGAAGATAAACTTGGCCAGACTGGTCATTGTATATGTGTTTACTAGAATATGTTTTACTTAAGATTGCGCTGATGTAGAATTAGATATAACACATTCTTGACTTTCTTTCAAGCTCTCACAAGGAGCACCTATGTTATAGATCTCAAGAACGAGTGACGACTAGGTGGAGCTAGGACTGACAGGAGTCAGAATACCGGCAAGCTGTTTTCTTTTTGTAGTCTACTGGAGAGTGGGGATCTGGACCACAGATCCAGATAGATCAAGTAACAAGTTACGTAATGTTTGTCATCAATATCAATATGTATATGATTCATCATCATCATATTGACAACCATCATATGTCTATTTTATGATTAGTAAATAAATGTTGTAGTATTGTAACTCATAGTTCTGTCATTATATTTTTTCCAATTGTGCATACGTGTTGTTGTGTACATTGGTGGGGGTTCACTTAGACACCAAGGAAGGGAGCAGTCAGGGAGAAAAACCTGTACTGAGATAGTCGTCTATACTCATATATTAGACTTAAAAATCTATCTTAGCTAACCTTCTCTTTCCCATTCCTTGGCGAATATTCAGCACAGTTCATTTCATTTTGTAACGAGCCACTTGGAGCTGTACGTTGGATATTCATGGGCTTAATCTGTAGTTCAGCCATATAGATTTTGTCCCTAGTTAGTTTCTGACTATTTGGGGTTGCTCGCCAGTGAATAATACTTTCATCTAGCCGGTGGGGCACCCCGACTTCTGACAGATTGGGGTCCAGTCCGCGATCCTGAACCAGGATTCTAGTAAGCATAGTGATTCTACTAGACCCTAGACAAACGATTTTTAAAAGTTAACTCTTGTAATCTTCATTCATCAAAATAGACTATCATCAAACGTAGCTAATTTTAGTTGAGGAAGTTACAGAGTACATATATAACTTTTCAAAAGTATAACAGATAAGAACTTATGAGAAAACTACCATCATCTATCATTTAGTGTTATCATTAATCATTTATGATAATTGAACACTTTAATCATATTTACATTGATGTGTTTGATGATTTAACTGCTTGACTGATTTGCAATTTTATGCTAATATATGCCATGTTCATTTTGACATGTATGCAGTGCATTTTAATGTTTATTTAGGTAAATATTACTGTTGATTACTGTGTAGTATATCTCTCAAACTTTCTTCACTGCTGTCGCCAGGTACTACTTGAATATTATTTTCAGTTGTCTTTCACTGCTGAGGCTAAACTATACACATTGGATAGCGTAGACTGTCAGTAGTTAACTCTTGTCTTTCTAGCTTAGATCTGATTTTTGATATATACATAGGAGCTTACCTGAATATAGCCATTAGCAAATATGGACTCACCTTCCCAGGATCTAGATTATCTGAAGGCGCGCACAGATTACTTAGAGTCCACGAGAAGGTTAGGCATAATAGAGGGCTTCGCAGGAGAACAATTAGAAATATACTTCAGAGACGAGATGAAAGAGTGGGACATGGCGGAGGAACAGATGAATAAAACAATTGATGAGTTATTTGAAGCAAAAGAGCGTTGCAAAACTGAAGAAGCAGAGATTAATAAAAAGCATATGGAAGTAGTCAATGCAGAGAAGCTAACCTTTCTAGCGGAACATAAGGTAGGAGATACGGATGCTCACCCAACCAGAAAGGAAGGGACATTTTTGCCACCCACCGCAGAATCAGAGTTAGTGGACCGGGAACTACAGGTTCTTATTCGACCCAGTCCTAAATGGAAAAGAGGGAAGAAAAAACGTGCCAATGGCATTTCAAGCAGTCACAAACGTGATAACTATTTGCACCACGGAAATTGTGGTCTAACTGGTTTAACAGTAGAGGACCTTCAGGGAAACCACTTAACAGCTACGTGGAATGAATCTTGAGAGAAAGAGGAACTGAAGACAACCTTTAATGAGGTCACAGGCGGAGACCTAGCCGATTCTCACATTCCCTTCTGTTCAGAGAATCACGAAGTGGAATTACATCTGACTGAAATAGGGAGGAAGGAAGAAACGGAATCCCAGGTGAATTTCAATACTGCAACGCAGGAAGAAGCATCAATTATCAGTTCGGATAATTTACCTAGTAATAGTTACCTAGAGGACAACTGTTTGCACTATGGTTTGCCAGTACAAGACTCCCAGGAATCTCATTTTACTTAAACGAGAGGTGAAAATGAAGAGGAAGATGACCTGAGGACATCTTTTAAGGAGGTCGGAGATCGAAAGGTAACCGACTTTATTATTCCCTTCAGCTCAGGAGAGGATGAAGTGGGATTAAATTTGAATGACAGAGGGATGAAGGAAGACCCGGAACCCCTTGTGATCTTTGAGGCTACAGCTCAGGAAAAGACACTAGACATCAGTTCAAATGATTTACGTAATGTGATGGATTGCTTAGACACCAGCCCACCACAGGATTTACCTCAACTGGACTAAGCCCATGAAAGCACGACCAGAGAGGAACATCCAGACAAGGAAGCATTTCCAGTTGTTATCTCAGAGTATACCAGTTCGGAGACTCAGGAAACAGATAACTAAACCTGTTGTCTTTTCCCAATTGTTCGGCTTCAGGTTTTACTTTCTGGTGCCTGTGCCATGGTTAGGAAAGTTGACATTTCCTGGGCCAAAAACTCATATTCCTAATCTACGAGCCAACACAGTCTTCTTTTCCTACAGTGGATAGACTTTCTTAAGCGTTAGTCTTTGTCTTCTACTTTGGTATGAGGATTCTCCTCTCCACTTCTGAAGAACCCGTTACACATACGATAGAGTATCCTTCGAGCACTTGATGCAAACCCTCCTGAGACTGAAAGTGCACCCCCACCTTGTACGATGGATAGCTGCAGTTCTGCTCCAAAGGAAGATGGTGCTAAGATACGGGAATTTGTCTTCTAAGCCGATAACGATATGTTCAGGATTGCCGCAGGGTTCACCACTGTCACCAGCACTATTCAATGTGTATACGGTGCCGATCACTGAACAACAGTTGGACGGGAGGGGTAGGACTCGCTATATTCAGAGAAAAGGGTGACAGGCTAAAGAGGGGCAAATCATGGATGGGTCGGGCGGAAGATGTCGTCAGACAGGTGCAGTCTTACCAGTATCAACCCCGCCAAGGAATGGGTGCCGGTGACTCCAACTTTTAAGTGTACTTTCTCCTGCATTATCACACTCGACAGACGGTGCAGAGAGCAGAACCTGCCACTGTCAACACGCTCATCTATGAACACTCAGATAGCCCCGAAGTTATCATCTGTACAGATGGATCTGTTATAAAGCAGCATAGAAGTGCGTGGGATTTACAGCCAGGTCAGTGGGCCGAACCTTCAAGAATCCAATGGCGCCCACTCTATGACCACTATCAGCATGACGATGGAGGTGATGGCAGTTACACAGGCTTTCATATGGCTGGAATCACTGCATTATACCAACGTGTGTGTACTAAGAGATTCAATGAGCATGATTCAGAAAGTCGAAGCTGGATCTGTACATAGACAGTGGACTGAGTCGCTGAGGAAGTATGTTGTCCGTAAAGTCACCTTCATCTTTGTCCCGGAACATGCGGAAGTCGAGGGAAATGAACGAGCTGATAAACTGACTGGCTCTGCACCCTCTGTGGATGGCCAGCCCATGGATCGTGTTGATGTTATTAACGTCCTTAAAGATATATCGAGAACAGAGGATTTTGACCTCAGTGAATCCAGATCGCTGTCCAGGATGAAAGATTTGGGAGTAAGAATTGGCATGGCCAGACACGAGAGGTTTATTGGGAAAACGAAGTGCCTCGTCATCCAACACAGAACTGGCACTATTAGCCACCGGACGCTGATGCATATACTGGGGGGGGGGGTCTGAGCACCTATGGACCTGTCCGGAGTGCAATGAAGATACCCCAACTGATAACATCAACAAATGAAACAACCATTGAAAATCGACACAACCAAGGAAAACTGTTGACATAAACACTGAAAACTGACACAAACACTGAACAAGACACCTAAAGAAAACAAGGCATCCATATGTAAACGTCGCAATGTCATCATCACCAAGTGCCGTGCCGGCTGGCGTAGGCTTTCATGGCTCTCCACAGATCTCGGTCTTTGGTTTTCTGGATCAAATCTGCTGCTGATATTCCTCCATGCCACCGTCTCAATCCATCCAGCATCATTTCTCTTGGTCTGCCTATCTTCCCCTCGATCTTTCCAGTTGTCACGATGTTCTCCAATGCCTCTATTCTCATCACATGACCGAAGAAAGATGTTTGTATCTTCCTTATTGTTGTATATAATGTTCTAATTTCATTAGCCTGTTTCAGATAGTCGTCGTTAGTTACTCTGGCAGTCCAAGGAATTCGCAACATTCGTCTCAGGAACCACATCTCTGTTGCTTCTAATTTCTTCTTAATTTGTTCATTTACATTCCAAGATTCACTGCCATACAGCAAAACTGGTTCTACATAGCATTTCAGCACTCTCTTTCTTACATTCAGTGATAGTGACTTATTGCATAAGATACTCTTCATTTTCTGAAATGCGGCTTTTGCCTGCCCTATTCTGCTCCTAATCTCTGTTGTACATCTTCCATCTGATGTTATAAATGCCCCTAGGTATCTAAAGTTATCTACTTGGTTAAGGATTTTCCCTTCTATTTCTATGTCACAATTATCTTTGTTATTACCATTGTTACTGTTTTCTTGATATTCAAGGAGAGTCCTTTCCTTGCACTCTCTGTTACTACAACGTCTAATAATTGTTGTAGGTCTGTTGAATTATCCGCCACCAATACTGTGTCATCTGAATAGCGGTTAGGGTTAGGGTCTGCTCTGGCTAGTAATCCACTCATAGATGTACACCTAGTCATTTAACTTTCCCATTCCCACTCCTTGGAGAATATCAAGACCAGCTAATTTCATCTTTGTTTAATGAGCCACTTTCAGCTGTACACTTGGATATTAATGGGCTTAATCTGTAGTTCAGCTATATAGATTTTGTCCCTAGTCAATTTCTGACAAATTGTGGTCTGGGTCCGAGATCAACAATTGTCACTTCTGACAACCTGGGGTTGCTCGCCAGTGTATAACTTCTTGAGAACTTTCTCATCGGCTTCCCATGCTGTACCAGCAAGCTTTTTCATGATTCCATTCTCTGCCTTGCTCTTGTTCGATTTTTCTCAATGTGCCTGTAATCAACCTGTGATTACTGTAGCAGTCTGCATTGGGAACTTTTTTTTAATGATTGTTAACGCATTTCAAGACCTTCTGCTAATCAGAATGTAGTCAGTCTGGTTTCTAACCCTGCTGTCAGGACTCCTCCATGTTCATAATCTTCTAAGATGATGTTTAAACCAGGTGTTTCCTGCAATCATTTCATGCTCTTTTGCCCTTTTTACAAGTCTGTATCCTCGTTCTTTTCGCTCTTCCAAACAATGATTGCTTACTGTGCATCCATCGCCTTGAATTCCTACCTTTGCATTTAAGTCATCCAATATGGTATTTATTTCTGAATTTGTACATTTCTTCAAAGCAGACGCCATGTCATTATGAAATTCCTCTATACTATCTTCACTTCATTCTCCTGTTGGGGCACACATTTGAATGTTTATGTTACAATGTCTGCAAGTTAATTTTATCAATAGGACCCTATCTGACACAGCCCAATGTCCCTGAACAGATTTTGATGTTTGTCGATCCAAGATAATTATTACACCTCTTCCTGCCCCCTCCCCCCCTTCCATGAATAAATAATCTTAAAATCCTCCCATGTCTTAATCCTTGCCCCTTTCCATCTGATCTCGTCTCACACATTCCTTATGTATTAATCTTATCTCTTTCCATTTCTTGATTGGTGTTATCTAATTTTCCATCGTTGCTTAACGTCCGAACATTCCATTTTGCTAATTTCAGTGTCCCTGTCATTCTGTCCTTTTCTTGTGATGATCAGTAATTAGGCGAATTAGGATAAACTAGGCAACTTTAAAGAAGGTGGTTTGCCGCTGCTTTCCTTCCTGGCCTGTGACCATAGTCATTGTCTCAATAAAGATATCTTCTGCCTTCCGCCGCAAAATTTCAGACCATTACCAAGAGCTGTCGGCAGCCCTCAAAATTTCATCCACCACCTGCCTTCAGTGGTTTCTTATGAACAAATTCCGACAATGAGTAAGAAATAACAGCATATCCTCCCCAGAAAAACACAAAAAATGTGTCCTCTGAACAAAACACTGTTACGTCGTCACCATCTTACCTTTATGATTACCCCCTCTGTTGATAGTAAAGGGGTCTTCTTATTAATTGATGGACAAACAGCTTGTCTGATGCCTTCATACATTCCTCTTATATTTTCAGTCTCTACACAAGTTTGAATTTTTGCAGAGCTATAGCCAGTATCTATTCACACGTTTTCTTGTGGTCTGTTGTACTCTATGTCTGGCCGTTCGCAGTGCCTGCAGTGTTTTCTCTGATCATGATGCATGTGGATGTCTCTTTATCTCCAGGATTGGGAACATCTCTTCACGCTGTGCTTCAAACCAGTTGGCTGACTTTGTTTTCTTCTTGCCAAATGTTGATAGTGCTGTGTTATAGATGGTGTCGCGCGAATAAATAACAAATACTCAACATTTGGACAATATTAGTGACTGTGTTTTAAATGTTTCAGCGAAAGTATAATTCATTTATTCACTTCATATGATATACAGCTCTGCAGTATGCACCTGACGAGATGCAGTGAAATATGCCAGGCAATAAATAGTACAATATATTGTTTATGATTTCCGCATTCAAAATTATTTACATACTCCAGCATGTATTATTGTAGATGCACAAGTGTCAATTTATTGCATTATATTCAATAATCCAAGATATAATGTATATATAATTATTTCCTGAATGAATATTTTCCTATGAACTTTATGACAACTGGCAAGATTGAGGGGAAAAGAACAAAGGGAGACAGAGAAGTAAATACTTGCTTGGATGGCTTGGCCTTGTGGTAGGGTCAAGACAAGAACAGAGAGCTGATACGCAACTCGGGTGATCATGTGAGATGGCGAAACATGACTCACACGCTTATCATGATGGCACATGATGATGATGATGATGATATAATGTTCTGGTCTCATTAGGCCCTTCCAGGCACTCGTTAGTAGATCTAGAATTCTAATGCATTCAGAACATTCATCTCAAGAACCACATCGTCATTGCTTCCAAGTTCTTTCTTATTTGCTCATTCACAATCAATGATCCATTGCCAAACAGGTTGCATACATTTCAGCACTCTCTTTCTTACATTCAGTGATAGAGACTTGTTGTATAAGATGCATACAACATTAAAAGAAATTAAAAAAAGAGGGCACAGTAGTTACAAATTCAGAAACATGGATTAGACATGTATTTATTCAGTAATGTTTTTGACATCCAGCCAGTAACAGGTTTGTCTTGTTGCACTTGTGCTCTATCCCATCATTTATTGTTTTTATCACAAGAAAGTGCACATCCCAGGTAGATAAACTGAAACTCTGATTTGCCATAAATGTGTATTTCAATATTTCAAATCCATTTCAGCTTCCTAGACATGATTTTGTTTAATGGCCAATTTTCTTGGATCGTCACATCTTGTAGAATGGAAGTATTTGTCTTCGTACTACAAGGTATTCTACAAACTTTCCTGTGAGATTTCAGCTCAAAAGTCTTAATTTTGTAATCTACTGATTGCAAAATTGTCTACGACTCATATTCACATGTTGCCAAAAGAAAGATGCATGATCTAAAAAATGTTACTTTAAATTGCTTTCGCCAGCCTGCATCTGACTTCTTTTTAACAGTTCTAACTGTTGATTATGGAGCCAAGATATTCAAAGTTTGGCATTTCACAAGCAATAGAATATTGAAATATACAGCAAAGTACATTAACTGATTCAGTGCCAAACATGGACCAAGTATTATAATATACATTTCGTTAACAGAGCATTAAAATTGTGGAAGTATCGCAAAACGAAATAAATAACACAATGACCCTAAAATAGAGATATAATGCCCCTTGGGGAAAATGGTAAATCACATTTGATGATATTTTATCCTTCAGCAATGAATCAGTTAAAAAGTAGCATCGCACAGCAAAGAGACTGACCTCACCTTAAATGCTATAGAACAATGGAATGTACAGCAAAGGGACTTGTCCAGCAACTAATTGAACAATGCAATGTACAGCTAAAATATTTGCCCAACAAATAATAGAACAATGAAATGTACAGCAAAGAGACTAGCCTGATAATTAATAGGACAACGAACTGTACAGCAAAGAAGTATATGACAAAGTATAAAAGAGGCTGATCTCAGAAATAACACAACAGTAAAATATACAGCAATGAAGACGTGACTCTTGGCAACACATTCACAGATGTTGTACAAAAAGTCCTTGCTAATCAGATGCTGGGAGGCATCACAGGGAAAAAAAGGAAGACGAAAAGCATGTAATAACACTTGTCATGTAACTATGCTAATGAATTAACAGTGTTGTGTCACAGCGTGATACAAATTTGATTATTATAATTTATAAATACTGAATACTCCTGGTTGTCAAATCTTGTAATTTAGTACTGTTTGAATTCCATTCACACAAAATTAACAACACGCACACATGCGCGTGTGCATGTGCATGCACACACACACACACACACGCACAAAGATGTGGTTTTCGAGACAAATGTTGCAACTTCCTTGGACTGCTAAAGTAATTAACAATGAATGTTTGAAAGAGGCTAATGAAACTAGAACATTATACTCAATAAGAAATAGACAAACAGCTTTCTTTGGTCATGTGATGAGAAGAGAGGCATTGGAGAACATTGTGACAACTGGAAAGATCACGGGGAAGAGAGGCAGTGGCAGACCAAGAGAAATGATGCTGGATGGAGTGAGACAGTGGAGGAATATCATCAGCAGAGTTGCAGGTCCGCATGGCCGAATGGGTAAGAACATAAATATTACATGAACATGAAACTTAAATATCCATTGTGCTGATGCCGAGGTAAGCAGTTCAACCCCTACACCGGACAGCTGGACTAAAATGTTGACCTGTCATCCTTGACATGGGGACATAAATTACAAGTACCTCTGAATTTGGAGTGGGTTTGCTTGATGGTGAGTGTGTGGTTTTGCTTGATGGTGAGAATGTGGGTTTGCTTGATGGTGAGTGTGTGGGTTTGCTTGATGGTGAGTGTGTGGGTTTGCTTGATGGTGAGTGTGTGGGTTTGCTTGATGGTGAGTGTGTGGGTTTGCTTGATGGTGAGTGTGTGGGTTTGCTTGATGGTGAGTGTGTGGGTTTGCTTGATGGTGAGTGTGTGGCTTTGCTTGATGGTGAGTGTGTGGGTTTGCTTGATGGTGAGTGTGTGCTTGATGGTAAGTGTGTGGGTTTGCTTGATGGTGAGTGTGTGGGTTTGCTTGATGGTGTGTGCTTGATGGTGAGTGTGTGGGTTTGCTTGATGGTGAGTGTGTGGGTTTGCTTGATGGTGAGTGTGTGCTTGATTGTGAGTGTGTGCTTGATTGTGAGTGTGTGCTTGATGGTGAGTGTGTGGGTTTGCTTGATGGTGAGTGTGTGCTTGATGGTGAGTGTGTGGGTTTGCTTGATGGTGAGTGTGTGCTTGATGGTGAGTGTGTAGGTTTGTTTGATGGTGTGTGCTTGATGGTGAGTGTGTGGGTTTGCTTGATGGTGAGTGTGTGGGTTTGCTTGATGGTGAGTGTGTGCTTGATTGTGAGTGTGTGCTTGATTGTGAGTGTGTGCTTGATGGTGAGTGTGTGGGTTTGCTTGATGGTGAGTGTGTGCTTGATGGTGAGTGTGTGGGTTTGCTTGATGGTGAGTGTGTGCTTGATGGTGAGTGTGTGGGTTTGCTTGATGGTGTGTGCTTGATGGTGAGTGTGTGGGTTTGCTTGATGGTGAGTGTGTGCTTGATGGTGAGTGTGTGCTTGATGGTGAGTGTGTGGGTTTGCTTGATGGTGAGTGTGTGCTTGATGGTGAGTGAGTGGGTTTGTTTGATGGTGAGTGTGTGCTTGATGGTGTGTGGGTTTGCTTGATGGTGAGTGTGTGGGTCTGCTTGATGGTGAGTGTGTGGGCAAGAGAACGAGAGAGATTGTGTGTGTGTGTGCGTGGATGTGTATACACGCCCAACATCCTAGATTTGCTTATGGCACAGAGACCAGTCTATCAGAGATGAAATTGTTTAGCCTTGTACAGTAGATATGCCAGAAAGAGAGTATAACGTGCTAATATGACATATACCTCTGAAGTCGGGGTGGGTTCGCCTGTTGGCGAGGGACACTGGTAATAGGGAAAGCTAATCTTCACGTAAAAATGTCTAGTGCGCTAGAAGCAGTAGTACATGTACGGACAATGCTTGAATTCAAAGTTTGTGAACGTTAACATTAAAAAAATATTAAAAAGACATCACATTCTTGTTTATCTTATCTTGAAGAGAGGTTGTTCTAACAGACAATCCATATTGTTTTTTAGGTTTTGTTCTTTTATTGCTTATTATCTACCTGTTTTTATCAACCAAAAATTCTCCACTTCCTATTTAGATGACGCTCGTGAGAGAATGTTACACAACAAACTTGTATCACAATGTTGTACCACAAATATAAAAAGATGTGTTCTTTGTATGTTCAACTGTGTACACTATCTCATTCCAAAAATGCAATACCACAAAAATAACAATTATGAGGTCTCAATATGAGGGATCTGCATCGAAGTGGTTACGAATCAAATTCATAATCCTGCATACCGCGTTAGAAACACAAAGCTGCTGGCGATGTGGAAGCTGACCACCTTGCATTGGTATTTCCATACAATGGTATGAATGAAGGTCATTCGGAAAGCAATGGCAAACTACTGAATTTAAACTTGCCCAGGAATCACAAACAGCCAAAAAATGCTGGGCTTGGCTACTATGTCCTGTAAAGGTCATGCAACTAATTATGAGTCCCATGATGCTGTTTTAGAATTGTGTGAGAAAATACAGCATCAAAATTAGAAGTTTTCTATATGGATCTTTTTGTGCTCTTTTAGATAACATATATAAGAAAATACGGCATCACAAACATTATATTTGTGACGCTTTGCTCTTCTATGGATCAATTTGTGTTATTTTAGTGTATTTGCTTGAGAAACCACTGCATGACAAATATCACACTCATAGGGTTTCTATCTAAAATGAATTCTTTTATGCATCTGCATATTAGTAAGATGAGCAAATACTGCACCACAAACATCACATTCAAAAGGTTTCTCTCCTGTGTGGATTCTTTTATGCACTTGAAGGCTGGAAAATTGAGAGAATGTTCTAGCACACACATCACACTTATAAGGTTTTTCCCCAGTGTGGGTTCGCTTGTGACCTTTCAAGGAAGTACAGTATCTAAATGTTGCTGCATAAACATCACACTTATAAGGTTTATCAGCTGTATGGGTTCGCTTGTGACTTTTCAAGGAACCACTGTGTCTAAATGTTGCTGCACAAACATCACACTTGTAAGGTTTTTCCCCTGTATGGATTCGCTTGTGTACTTTCAAGTGACTAAGCTGAGTAAATGTTGCTGCACAAACATCACATTTATAAGGTTTCTCTCCTGTATGAATGATTTTGTGATTTCTTAGTGCACTTGTATTAGAAAATGCTGAAGCACAAACACCACACTTGTAAGGTTTTTCCCCTGTATGGATTCGCTTGTGTACTGTCAAGTAACTAAGCTGAGTAAATGTTGCTGCACATACATCACATTTATAAGGTTTCTCTCCAGTATGGATTTCTAAATGCAATTTGAGGTGATAAAGTTGAGTGAATGTTTCAGCGCAATCATCACATGTGAATGGTTTCTCCCAGTATGAATTCTTTTGTGACTATTTAATTGTCGTTTTCTGAAAAACGCTTCACTACACAAATCACATTTGTAAGGTTTCTCTCCAGTATGAATCATTTTGTGGTATCTTAGTGCACTTGCACAAGGAAATACTGCTTCACACAAATCACATTTGTAAGGCTTCTCCCCTGTATGGATTCTCTTGTGTATGTTCAGCATGCCAATGTGAGTAAATGTTTTAGTACACACATCACATTTGTATGGCTTCTCCCCAGTATGAATTCTTTTGTGCATGTTCAGACTAGAAATCTGAGTAAATGCTGAACTACATACATCACATCTGTAAGGCTTCTCTCCAGTATGGATTCTTACATGCACTTGCAGGTTGGAAAACCGAGTGAATGTTGCAGTGCACATTTCACATTTGTATGGTTTCTCCCCAGTATGGATTCTTTTGTGAATGTTTAATGCTTGTTGTTTGGAAAACGCTGCACCACAAAAATCACATTTATAAGGTTTCTCTCCTGTATGAATCATTTTGTGACATCTCAGTGAACTTGCCTTAGCAAATGCTGAAGCACACAGATCACACTTGTAAGGCTTCTCTCCTGTATGGATTCTTTGGTGTATTCTCAGCTGAGAGGGATAGGGATATGCTTTAGTGCAAATATCACATTTGTGAGGTTTTATCTCATGTGTCCCTCTGTGAGTGTTCAGCTTATGTCTCTCTGAAAATGATGCATGACAAACATCACATGTGAAAAGTTCATTTCTTCCATGCATCTCTTCATGCCTGGTTAAATTTGTCCAGTTAGAAAATGTTTCATCACAGATATCACATACATAATGTGAATGGGATACTTTGTGAACTTTTAAAGCTGTCCTGTAAGAGAATGTTTCACAACAGACATCACATATGTAAGGTTTGGCTTGTGAGTGGATCAATTTATGGATTGTTAGAGTTTCTTTTTGATAACATTCTAAACCACAAACATCACATTTGTAAGTTTTTTCTTCAATGTGGCTTCTTTTGTGCACCTTCAAAATACTACTTTCTGAAAATACTTCACCTGTGTGGATTTTATTGTGCTCCTTCAAGTACCAAACATGAGAAAAGACTGCTTCGCAAACATCACATTTGATAAATGTCTTTCCATGAGTGGAATATGTATGATCAGTAATAAATGCAGCATTAGTATTGAATTCCAAACTGTAATTATCAGACAAATTAATTCCCTCTTCTGCACATTTGCTATCAGTTAAACTTGTTAGACCAGACATGCTGGTTATACTATTACACCCAGACATGCTCACGTCACTATCTGACTGTTTGATACAATCTTCATTTTGTGAGGATACATTGTTCACATTCTGTTTCACTTTACTGTTCAGTTGCACTGTATGGCAGTCCATCATGGTCTCTGACACTTGTCTTTCTTCCTGTGTCAGTCTGTCTGTCTTCGAAACAACTGTTACTTGTTCTTGTTTTGTTTCCAGATTGACTCCTTCCATATGTTCCATCATTATCCCTGAACATAGGATTCTGTAAAAGGATAAATACAGGAATTATTAGCATGCTATGCATAAAGCTAAGCTACGAGGGTAAGTTAATAAGTAAGTCACAAATGGCTGTAGAAACATAACTAAATATAACAACTTGAAAACAGTTTATTGTTATACATACATTGTCCCTTTATTTATCAACATAATTTTCACCAACATTGATTTGGGTTTCCTATTTACACAGACACTCATCATGGTCGGTTTTTCAACCACAATTAAAGCAAGTTTAGTGATGAAACTTTCCAACTTTCTGAAAAAGTGGATACATAATTCAAAGATCCATCTACAATTGATGGTTTTCTATTGAAAGTGCCAAAAAAAAAAAAAAAATTATGGTTCAGTGTGCCAATTGCATTTTTCTCCACGTGCAAGGTTGTCTCAACCAACACGGGTCATAGGCAGTTTATGAAAACTGACTTTAATTACTTTAAAAATATGTTCTGTCACATTAAATGATTAAAACATAGTACAAGTATACAAATAAATTATTAATCTTTAAACTTGTATTTTCTTTAACTTTAGTAGTTAAAATTGCACATTTTGTGTGTTTTGAGTGTTACAAAGTGAAAGTGTACATCCAGTCTGATCAATATGTGCATTCGCAGCTGCCATGGCCCATGGCCATGGGTTTCCCCATTCACAAAGGCACGTCTTCGCAGAAAATGTTGTTTTTCATCCACATATTAAGCAAAATCAGCGATGAATCTTTACAGATATATTTAAAATTGTATGCAGAATTCAAAAATACATCCATAATTGATGATTTTCTATAAACAGCGGCAGAATAGTATTACAAAGTGTACATGCCAGTCCGATCCATAGGTGCAAAGAACAAATTCTCAGAAAATGTTGTTTTCATCTACAATTTAAGCAAAATCAGCGATGAAACTTTCCAGATATATTTAAAATTATATGCAGAATTCTTCTTCTTCTTCTTCTGCATTCATCCGGAGTTTTTTTCCGGATGTGATTGCGTTGTGCTTGTTTACAGCAGAGCTGCGTTCTTGCGCCATTAGGCCGACACATCCGACTTCTGTGGGCATTTGTTGACTGGGTTAACCTTCCCGGGGGTATGCAGAATTCAAAATTAAATATATAATTGATGATTTTCTATAAACAGCACCAGAATAAAATTAATTACAGTACGTATGAAATATATTCTTATTTATATAAAAGGTCACGATGATTTCAACCAATCGCTGTGCACGGAATACTAGGCAAACCTTTCCTGGAAAACCCAGGATGATGCGTGTTATTGTCACGTGATATTTGAATGAATAAATGATGTCAAAAAGAATGCATGGTCTATACATAGCGATTTTGGGCGACACTGTGGATCATTGTGAGGTGGCTGACAGATCATCCTCATTGCACATCGAACCATTCAATCCATAAGTGTTTGGATCCCCTCCTCATCAAATCCTGCAGTGTGTAGCAGCTAACGACACCAGTTCTGTACATAAAGGCATCATTGAGGTACCATTAGATTTTGTTTTTCTAGGCCTATATACTGTGGTGGTCTCATTAGTAAATACTAAATACCCAATTTAAAAATCATAACTAGCATAGTAGTAGTAGCAAGTTCCATCGTGCCGCAACCGGAAATGAAAACTGAAATCATATACGGAATCATACCGCCATGATTCACCTTGTCCTGGAAAATGCTATCTAATTTACCATGCATTCTTTCAATGTCATTCATTCATTCAAATCTCACGTGACAATAGCACATGTCATCCGGGGTTTTCCAGGAATGGTTTGCTTAATATTCCGTGCACAGGGATTGGTTAAAATCATCGTAACCTTTTATATAAATAAGAATATATTTCATACTTACCGTAATTAATTTCTTTTTAATGCTGTAGTTACAATGTCTTCAATTATATATGTATTTTTGAATTCTGCATACAATTTTAAATATATCTGGAAAGTTTCATTGCGCTAATTGCTTGCGATGTGGATCAAAAACAACATTTTCAGCGAAGACTTGGTTTGGTTCTTTGTGTATATTCATTGGATTGGCATGTGCACTTTGTAACACTATTATAGCGCTGTAGTTAGAATGTCTTCAATTATATATTTTGCATACAATTTTAAATATATTTGGAAAGTTTCGTCGCGGTAACTGCTTGCGATGTGGATGAAAAACATTTTCTGCGAAGCGTGCCTTTGTGAATGGGGAAACGCAAGGCCATGTGCGTTGGCGACTGCGCATATCGATCGAAATGGCATGTACATTTCACTTTTCAACACTCAAAACGTGCGATTTGACCTACTAAAGTTAAAGAGAACACAAGTTTAAAGATTATTAATAATTTATTTGTATACTTGTACTATTTTGTAATCATTTAACCTGACGGAACATATTTTGAAGTCAGTTTTCATATGACCGTTTGAGACAATCTCACACACACACACACACCAACTGGTGGAAGTAATAAGACACACTGGAGAGTTCCACTTATGGGTGAATAGCATGAAAAATCGCAACTCGTCTCACCTTCACAAAATGTGAATATCTTCACTTAGAAGTGACATACAGGCATCATTGAGGTACCATTAGATTCTGAATTTCAAGGCCTATCTACTGTGGTGGTCTCATTTGTAAATACTCAAAATTAAAATGATGATAGGGCTCGCTAGTAGTAGTCATGTTGTGTCATGGTCTCATTGTAACTAAAATAAAACATACTAACATAGTCAGTATTATTTATACTGCGGTATTTAATTTAACTAATTATATAATTTAATTATAAATAGTTAAATACTGCAGTATATAAATAATTTAAATAATACCTAGTTTGAAAATCATGATCAATATTAATTATTATTATTATTAATATACCTAAATAATAAATTAATATTTCAGTATTATACTATATCATTATGTTACAGTAACATATGTAATGTAATGTACAAAACCACCGATGTGATGGCTAAATATTTGATTATTATTATATAATATACATACACAAAACTGTCAATGTGATGGTTAATATTTGATTCTCATATACAACAATACATTACCAACAACGATGTTCAACGAAAGACGTGAAGATGTGAAAGGGAAACAGCTCTCGAAATGGTGACCGTAGTTACTTCCAATACAACACACAACCGTAATTAATGTAAACAACCCTCCAATTAGACATGGGGTGGTCAGGGTTGCCAGATCACCGCGGAAAAAAGCCAAGTCACGAAACAAAAAAGCCAAACACTGCCCAGTAAAAAGGTATATTAAAATATACTTACATCACATGAAAACCTCTTCTTCAAATAAGTATTCCTCTTCATTGTTGAGAAATTCAGTACAGGATTAATTAGAATATACAATTCCAGCTTTGAAATCATTCAACATTTTGGATGAAGGAACAAATTCATTACAGCACTTGTTTGAAGATAATAGTTTCTGCTCTGATTCTAATAATTGCTTCTAAGAGAGACAGCTGAAGTCTATTCCTTGCTTTGGTTTTTATGCATGTTAAAAGAGAGAACATCATCTCCACTACAACATTGCTAATAGGTGTTATTAAGACAGTTAGAGCAAAAGAAGCAAGCACTTTTTGCCTGCCAAACAAAAAAAATGGTCATACCCAAACAGAAATTCAAGGCAGAAAATTTGAAGTAGGGTTTGTCACTAATAATGCTTTTGAAATGGTTAAAATGGTAGCAGATGCATTGTATTACATATCAAATTAAAGAGAATTGCACAGGGAACCTGACAGTGTTAATAATTAATTGATAGGTTACAAATATTATGACAATAATGAGAGTTTTAGTAATAAGAATTGAAATTAAAGTGTTAAAAATTGTGAAAAAAATTCACTTACCAAGGCGTTATTTTCTATCCGAAGCCGCCAATCCAGTTAAATTTAGTGAATTATGTTACACACACCAGTTGGGTTCAAGAATACCACAAGAACTGCTCCATAACACGAATAAAACGCAATGAAATCATAACATTATGAAGCACATAATTTTCACACAAAATGGAAAAGCCATAATATTCTTAGTAAATTTCACTGGTATATTTTTTTTCTATATTATGACCGTCTTCTAAATAATTATCTGACTACTGCACAGGTTCGTTTAGAATCTTTCACAAAGTCCTTTACATCACAATAACTATAATATAAAACTGTTTAAAACAGTAATTTTATTAAAATATATGAGGTCCAGAACGAGAAGATATTGTCACTTCGAATTTCGAAATATCAACAAACATTTTCCTAAATTGTACACGGACCATGCCTGTTCTTTGCACACGGAAGCACACGGAAGGAAAGGATATCTTTCGTTTTAAAGTTTAAATCAATGGGACACTAAAAGTTGTGGACTGGAAAGGAGAAATTGTTCAATTAAACCGCTATACATAACAGATCTAAAGGGTGGCTCTTGAGTGTCAAATTTGGGTTACGGGGTCTATCAATAGGCCTCTGGCAGAGAATCAGTTGAAGATAATAGTTCTGCTCTAATTCTAATAATTGCTTCTAAGAGAGACAGCAGAAGTCTATTCCTTGGTTTGGTTTTTATGCATGTTAAAAGAGAGAACATCATCTCCACTGCAGTATTGCTAATAGGTGTTATTAAGAAAGTTAGAGCAAAAGAAGCAATCACTTTAAATTGGGGATGTTTCATGACTCCTTGCCAGAACTGCTCTGTATCTTTAGGCAGTCCATTTTCTTTAAATTGCTCTTCTTCCTTCCAATTTATAAAAGGCAATTTTCTGTATTGCTCTTCAATAATAGTGTGGTGGTTTTCTTCAGCCAAATTCAAAAAGGGCAATTTCGAAAATAGTGGTCTAGAAGCCTGGTTTAAGATTATTCCAGGGCTAAAATTTGATAGATCTTTAAATATATTTCTTGCTGAAGGAAGCCGCTTTCTAACTTGATCATGTGCTTCTTCTAGCATTGAAAGCATATTTCTTTGAGATCTAAGACCTCTTGCTAGCGATTTATTTTCATATCAAAATTTTCTGAATGTAGTTATCACACTCTGACAGGAATTTGATGCCACATTCAACATTAGACATATCTTTGTTTCTTATTATTGGTATCATAAATCCTACTATTAAGACTCTTATATTAAATAGTTCTTCATGTAATTCGTGAGGATCTGCATTACTTTTCTGAAAATGGCTTTTCGAAAGACCTTTCGAATTCCTGCACAATAGGGTTGCAAAATGAAATAAAGGTAGTTTCTTTGATCTAGAAGCATTTCCTTTATAAGTCGTGACTTAAATTTAGTGTCATAATTTGCTAATTCAGCAGAAATAAAATAAGCCTTGAGTTCTTCCAAATTCATTAGAATTTTAAACATTACTTTTCCCCTCATTGCGATAAATGCAAGAAAAATGCCGTGAACAG
The DNA here is from genome assembly GCA_014155875.1 of Cepaea nemoralis. NCBI lineage: Eukaryota > Metazoa > Mollusca > Gastropoda > Stylommatophora > Helicidae > Cepaea > Cepaea nemoralis. The sequence continues at coordinate 275,212 of JACEFZ010013890.1, read as the reverse complement.
AATCAACCACTGTTTATCGCCTTCATTGACCTCGCAAAGGCATTTGATTTGGTCAGTCGTGAGGGTCTGTTCAAGGTACTAAAGAAGATTGGCTGCTTCCACACAGGCATGAAGGGTATAAATAAGTTTAATGTTGCAACTTCAGAAGAGTTTGCAATCAAGAGTGGAGTTAAGCAAGGTTGTGTACTACTAGCTCCCACCCTCTTCGGAATATACTTTTCACTTCTACTGAAATATGCCTTTCGTGATCAGGATGGTGGCATATACATTCACTCACGCTCAGATAGCAGCCTCTACAATGCTCAGAGATTGAAGGCTAAGACCAAAATTAGGAGGGTACTGATCAGAGAGTTGCTTTTTGCAGATGATGCTGCAGTTACGACCCACTCTGAGGAAGAATTGCAATGTCTACTATCTGCATTCTCCAATGCTTGTTCTGAATTTGGTTTAACAATTAGCAAAAAGAAGACACAGATTATGTCACAAGGTGCACATGGGGTACCATCAATCTTTATTGACGACGCCGAACTAGAGATGGTAGACCATTTTACATATCTAGGATCAGTGGTAAATAGCAAATTATCCCTAGATCAGGAAATCAACATCCGGATTGGTAAGGCAGCAACAACAATGAACAGGTTAAGGAAAAGAATCTGGGAGAACAGGAAGCTTACTGCCAAACAAAAGTCCTAGTCTATCAAGCCTGTGTCCTTAGTACTCTTCTTTATGGCAATGAAGCCTGGACAACTTACTCACACTAAGAGAAACGTTTAAACAGCTTTCATATGCGGTGTCTGCGAAGAATTCTTGGTATTAAGTGGCAAGATAAAATAACAAATACTGAAGTATTGGAAAGATCAGGTTAGGTTATGTGACGGTTTATTCCATGCTCAGTCTTCGTAGACTTAGATGAATAGGAAATCTTAGGAGGATGGATGATGGTAGAATACCAAAAGACATCTTTTTAGTGAATTACAGATGGGTAAGAGATCTCAAGGTAGGCCTCTACTACGATACAAAGATTGTGTAAGCGGACATGATTAATACAGGTATTGATAATGCCCATTGGGAGTAAGTCGCCGCTGAATGTGTTGCATAGAGGGCAATAATCAGAAATGGAATAAAGACAAAAGAGAAAATTATTGCAGATAAGTCACACACCGAGCGTGTGAGACGTAAGATAGTGCATGATGGTGGAAATGACCACGTGTTCACATGCACCCACTGTGAACGGACATTTACAGCGAGAATTGGCCTTATCAGTCATATTCGCTACCGCCATAGGTAAAAGTTATTATGCCTTTTTAAAGCACAAACTACCGCCTGTCAAGACGGCAAGGTGCCAATGTGTGAGTATATATATATATATATATATATATATATATATATATATATATATATATATATATATATATATATATATATATATATATATACTCACACATTGGCACTCAAGGGCATATATAAACTGGCAGAGTTATATGCCCTTGAGTTGGACAGCGACTGTGTTAAGTGTTAATCTCCCTTGGCGACAGTGCAACCAACAGCGAAATGAGTGTTGTCAAGGTGTTAGAGACCACTAGGATAGACTAGGGACAGAAGAGGGGCAAGGACTGATAGGACGTAGAGATAGGACCTCTATAAAGGTATAGACAGAGTAGAGACAGCACCCAAGGTAGGACTTAAGAATAGTTATAAGACCAGACTCGGGTGGGGACACTAACGTGTTGTAACAAAGCGCACACAGAGAGGACTAACAAGTTCTGCTGGTTGAATATAAATCAAGCTTTATTTGAAATTGATGGCCACTACAAAATATTATTACAATTCCGTACCGATGGCGACTTCTCTTCTCTAGTCTTAGGTGTTTTCTGACTCCCCTAACAACAAGCCACGTCACGACTTGAGCATCTTTCTCCCCATTCCATCCTGATGCTCAAGCGTGCTGTAGCTTTTCACACCTAACTTATACATTCTGCTACACCTTCCTATGTTTTAGAAAGACTTTTTCCCTTAAAAAGTCTTTACTCCTAATCCCTCTATTCTATTCCCTCTCTTTCCTTACCTCCCACAACTCCTCTAATCTTCCCCAAACCAACTCTATTTTAAGTAAATATTCTATTCGTAACTCTTTCACCTGCCACATAGCAAACCACCATGAACTTCTTCTTCGTTCCAGGTTCTTCAAAACAAAACATAACATATATTATTTACATATCCTCAATAACATTTAAATCTCAACTTTATACAATACATCATAGCACATATGGTTACCTTTTTGAAATACTTCTTCTTCTTCTCTTCATAAGCAATCCGCTTAAAATTTCAAACGCTGTACTCTTCTAATACCAACTCCCTATTGTCATCACCAACAGTACTACAACACTCGCACATGATAGGAAGACAAAGAATCGGTGCGCACCGGAGATTCAAAGAAGAAGTAGAACTCTTCCACATAAAAACCACACTCAGCTAAATCACACACTCCTTTACCCCCCTATGTCATTTGAGACTTTATGTAATAAAGTCTAAAATAATTATATCTCCTACAGTACCACTTATTATGGTAACATTTTACGCTTCTATCTACAGCATCAAATACCAACCATCAAAAATATTATTCACTCCCAAGTGTCTATATATTACAGACACTACTAATTTTATAGCTCTGAACCTTACCTCAACCTCGCATTGTAATGTCAACCACAAAACACATCCCGAGGACACAATTAAAAAGTCCATTATCCCTTAAGACCTGTCCCAATACACATCACCTCACATAATATACCTCACTCAAAATTCTCTTTTAATCTTGCCGAAATTTTCAGCGACCCCTTACTGTCCATTTATTATGGGCATATCTACTAAAACCTCTACTTATGCCGTTATCAACAGCAACAATATACTATCCCTGTACTCATGTCTGTGACTGCTTGCACTCAACGTTATTCTATTACAGTCCATATATCACGGACCCTCAAAAACCCCATGTCATTTTATCTCCATTCACTGTGAGCATTCTATACTGACAATGTCCATTTCTCCCCAACCTACTTACTTCCCTTTACTATTGTACTGCTATCCACAGTATCTAATCATTCTTCGGAGTCAAACATGGATTCAATTCATGTTTTACTATTTGTCTGGGGTAACACGTTACCCACTTCTTCTTCTATAAACCAGCAATCCCGTGTCTCTTATGAAAGTACATCATGGCTCTTCTGACCCCATGGAAACTATGTTCAAAACTTTCCCCTCATTTACCCCACTGCTATATACGTTATTCACTTTAATCTTTTCTCCAATATGGCGTCCAATCCATATATATTCAATTAATATTCACTTAAATTCCCCATAACCATTTTACTTGTGTAGTAACCCCGTCGTATGTTTCCAACACTTCATAGCCATATCAACCTCTCTACGCTGATTATCACAGCAACCATAATATACCCATGAACTTATTATTCACAAAGAGAATGTGTCTCTCTATTAGCTCTCAGTAGTTTATTAACTCTTTTCTGAACGAAGGGTCTTAAATAAAGCCCCTTGTATTGTCTTTATTCTAAACAAAACCATGTAAATTAAACTTAACTTAACTAATTTCTAACATATTTATAAACAAGGTAATTTAACACACAAGACAATTCACTTAAATTATGAGTGAAGCGAAATAAAATCACAACAGGACATCATACCCCCCAAGTTTTTTTAAAATACATATTTATGTTTCCCCTCATATCAATAAAAGGTATTAACTCATTCAAAGAAAAACATATTTTAAAATAATATAACATGCATCCTATTAAATTAGAAGAAAATATCTAGTGTTACCTAACACTACTGGTCTCTTTTACGGACCAGTATTTTGTACGCAAAAGACTAAAAACACAATAATCCTATTCTAACATCAAATAGTGACAATCATTTTACAGGACCAAATCAAGAAAAAATAATATATTATATATGAGGCATTGAAAGCTCAAATTCAATAAAAACAATTGTCTTCTCGCTAAAGAGAAGGTTTTCAAAAAAAATAATTCACATAGAATTAACTACTTAAAGTGACCCAGCAACATTGGCCTCCTATACGAACCAATGTAACACATATCTATTCACACAAGTCATGCCTATTCTGTTATTCTTATAACAGATAAAACAAAACAACTCAATGTCAAGCATATATATATATATATATATATATATATATATATATATATATATATATATATATATATATATATATCTGTTATCTACAGACCAATTCCTAACTTAGAACAATATCTGTTCTCTCAATAAAAGTCATTAACCAACAATGACCGTACTATCTACCAATAGAACCTGTGGCTCGGCACACCAATTGTTTCCCTTGGATTTGTTCCAAGTACTACCACCACTTCTTAATCATTACCGTTACCTACGGTATCTCCACCATGTTATCACCGGCAAAAAACTTGTCTATTTACTATAGACCTCACCAATGCTAATTCTACTTTTAAGTCTCTCGTCTAACCGACGCAACTAACATTTCATTCTCCTGTATCAGTACTTTCTATATCTCACCACAACTACTCTAAGCTATCCTCCAGTCTCTCCTAGCATTCTCACATCGTGACGATAGTCAAACCAGTCACACTTATTGGAACACCTTCTATAGTGCTCTATATATATAACTCCGACGTTCATTTATCTAATCTTGTTTACCTCACTATCTTTCACTCTTCCTCCTATTTATCGGAACTCTTTCAGAAACAGCAAACAACACCACATATAACTAACAACAGACCTCACTTTTCTCATTTCTTAGTATCAGACATTCATGCTTCGACGTGTCTCTGACAACAATACTAAATCTGTTTTATGAAACGTCATTCAGAATGTTAACTCTCTTTCTGTCAGTCTGTCATACAATTTCCATTAATTCTGTCTAACTTCAGACATTCCGCACCAAAAGACATCATTCCTTTCAGTCATCAGCCACTCTTCGCATATTCACACAGCATTCGTATTTTATGTTTTCACAGACGGTGATACACAACCTCGCTCTCATCTCACGACTACTCTTGCATCGCGATAACCTGACGTGTCCATACTATTATTTGAAAAAAATAATTTAGACGTCAATTCAACATTCTAGCAATCACTCACCACAGTCTAAGCGTGTCGATCTCCTCCACACACCTTGACACAAGATATATCAAACGCACAACTATTACATTTTATCCATGTACTTCACTTAGACGACGTCTCCAAACCTCACTCCTACTTCACTCATCGCGACGAACACCTGTTTGTCTACAGTTATACTCACGTACGGACAACGCCTCATACATGCATGCTGTACATATCACTTGCCATCATCCTATCCATTCTCGACGCACATATGTTTGTCTTATTTCTACTTTTCTCAATCATTCACTCGTTTTCGAAGGTCAGAATCTATATATTATCTCTCGCAAACTATATCTCTTTTACACACTAACCAGCACTATCAACGATCTCTCAAAACAAACCTCATTCCGACGAGTCACTAACCTCGTAACTATCATTCTATACTTCTCCACGCAACAATTTTCTCAAATTTAATAACCTCTTCTTTCTCTACAAGCATCATATAATTACGTCATCCCCCTCACCAAGAATTCGTATTCTTCAAGCATCAACTTCTACAGTCTTTTACTCTTAATATTCTCGCGTTCAAGTGGCTATTTTACACAGGATACTCAATTTCTCCTCAATCTATATCTCCTCATCAGACACTCTCGGTTCACCTGTCAACAATACTATACTTACTTCTCAAACCACCAAGCGAAACTATCTCAGACATCACGTCATAGCTCTGAGTCGAACCATCCACTCTAGTACGAGCATACATAATTAGTTTATCTCTCTCTCTCTACTAATTCTGTGCTGAATCTACTCTACTTTAATCACACCAGTTATACATCACTCAACGTGATTAACTCTCTGTATCTATCCATTCCGGACAAAGGACTATTTTTACCTTGTTTACTCTCCCTACATCGCAAGCAAACACAAGATATCCTGTATTACGTATCCACGTAGAATATCATTTTTCGTGACTCTCTATCCTCAACAACACTATTGCCTACTCTGTACCATGTGATGCTGCACCAAAAAAATTCATGTGCCTATTTTAGACAACCCATATATCTATATGCTCAAACCGCAATTCCTCTCATAAGCTAAAACAATTCCATATGTCCTTCCTCACCCAAGGAATTTCAACAGCCATAGAGCGCATCTAAACCAAATATTTCATTGTCTCTCAGTACTTTAGTACGTCTTTTTCAATTATGTCATCTTCACTATCTGTTGTTAATCTGTTGTTAAAGTACTCAGGTCTTAAGGTCATATATTCTTCTATTTTTCTTAAGTCACTTTCTGTCGTCGAGTGAATTTCCGCTATCTGTCTATTCTTCTTCTTCTTCTTAAATGCTTTCTTTCTATTTCCTTCATTTGCGTCGGTCTGCTCACTGTTTCCTGTATACCTTACGTAACGTTTATATTTCCCCATCTCGTCTTCAGATGACACACTGATAATAGTTCCTTCATCAGACTCATAGTAGCTTACTGCAGACACGTCGATCCTATTCCCATAGTCGCCTTTAGAACGTCTGACTTTCTTTCTCTTTCTTGGTATTCGTCTCTTAGCCTTCCCTACTTTCCTGTCATATAAACTGGTATCTAGTTCTAAAGAGTCACCAACCAAAACTCTGTCCATCTGTCCACCAGCAACAACACCGTATGAGGGAACATCACGCTTCGAGTCAGGATCTGCTCGTAGTGCAATTCTCTCATTCTCCGAATCATCAGTATCTATAGTTGTTTCAGCATCACGGTATTTACTATAATATGCGGCGGTAGAAATATCTTCTCCGTAACCTGAGCTCTCACACCTAATATTTCTACACCATTTAGGGATTAATTTAATGTCTATACCTGAGGAACTTGATATCTCAGTTGTACCTTTATTGACCATCAGACTGTTTATATTTCTTTCCTCAATACTTTTCCTCTTTGGTCTCTTTTCGTCTTTGGTTCTCGTATGTTTATCTTTCTTAATTTCAACCGTGTCTCCCTTAGTCAAGTGGGTTGGTTTTAACTGAGTCTCTACTAACTCGGTTTGACTTCCCTTCGTTACCTTGATGGTTGGTTGTACCTGGACATTTTTCTCTACTGTATCAACCTGTGTTTGTGTGTTCTGTTCTACCACTTCGATCACCTGTGTCTGAGTATCTTGGTTTATTTTCTTCTTTTTTTGTCCAAGAGTCAGATTCGCAACCATCTTATTAGTTGAATTCTTACTTACATTTTCTACTCTGTTCTTTGACTCTGACCTCAGATACTGTCTCCGTCTTTGTTCAAACCAGTCGTCACGTTTTTTCCTAGCAGTCTTGCCATGGGATGGCCATTTCCATAATTTCTTGGAAAAGTCTCTCTCAGGACCATTCTTGTATCTATAACACCTATCCCAGTCCGACCTTTCACCATTACGTCTGTTCTCGCCGTCCTTTACCCCATATACATCAGGCCTTGGTTCGTCATAACCATATTATCTTATGTCCTTATTAAACAGTGGCTGTCTCCTGTTATTCTTTCCTACTCTATTACAGTCTACCTTAATTCTATAAGGGTCTTGTCTAGTCGTTCTGTTCTGCAACGTTTCTACAAAATTTTCTACTTCACTAACTGCCACTTTTAATTCTCCCAACCATGTACTGATACGTTGTAATTCTACATGTAGGTAATTCATATTAACTTTTTTTATAATCTCTCCCAAGCTAAAATATATTTCTTGTTACCTGAAGAGAACAAAAAAAACTTGTCTTGTGTTTAGCTGAAATAATGTATGCTGTAATGGGTGTGCCAATGAACCTTGCTCTTCTGCCATGCTGAAATATTTCGGTATATTCTAATAAAATCAAATTCACATTTGTAACCGGCTAATTTAAAGATATGATCGTATTTACTTTACGCAATAGGAATTGTTCAACCAGTCAATGATACCTAAAATGACATTTAAGGTTTATTAATTACCATCATCTCTGCTCCTGATCCAAGAAAGATGGATTCCTCTATGTCCGCTGAAAATTTTCCTGTCAGGTAGAACTCAAACGCTAGGAGTCTGTTGAAACGATCACGCAACTTCAGGGAGTTTCTTCTTCCAACGTCTCAAGTTTCAGTAACTTCAGCCCCTGGTTGGGCCCCTACCAGACTTCAGCCTTCTTTTCACCCGATAACAGGGCACATCTAAGCGACGTCTTGAAAAACTGGAGTACAGCGATTTGACTTTGGGTCCCCTCTTCAGTAGGTCGGCAGCCCAGTCTGCCTCTCCCACCTCCGAGAGTTCCCTAACGATATCGCTTCTGTTGATGACCTTCTCATTTCTTCTTATTTTTCAAATGAGCGATTGACTTGTTTGACTTGTTCAAGGTCACGATTCAACGGCTTTCAGTTCGCTCCAGGCAATCTTGATGCACAGTAGATACTGCTCTCTCAGTACAACGTCTCTACTTGATTATATTTGCTTTGAAGTTTCTTCTTCTTGAGCCTCTTGTTTCGAAGGAGCCAGAGAAAACGTGCTGGTTATTCCTATTCTTTTGCTCAGTAGGATGGTAACAATCGCACGGCAACCCTCTATGGCAAGCCGGTTTTCATACCTCTCCTGATAACAACTGCCTGTACAGCTAGGATTCTTGATAGCAGGTCCGTACAGCGAGGTTCACTGAAGAACACTTACAGACAACCACCCCTAGCCGGGCTTTTGGCTGCTGTAACTCTCACAGACAACGTAGTGGCCATTTATCAAACTCGTTTGAACGTTCAATATAAGTGTAGAACCGTGCCGTAATCCTGTCTCCGGGCAATTGATACGATCAGAACCAGGATCTTCATAATTTTGGAGCTACTTCGATGTGTTACACAGTGGACAGCGTGTTGAGATTCTGCGACAATCCAAGTAGAAATTCTGAGTCATGGGCACCATTCCGTCCTCTGTAACAAAGCGCACACAGAGAGGACTAACAAGTTCTGCTGGTTGAATATAAATCAGGCTTTATTTGAAATTGATGGCCACTACAAAATATTATTACAATTCCGTACCGATGGCGACTTCTCTTCTCTAGTCTTAGGTGTTTTCTGACTCCCCTAACAACAAGCCACGTCACGACTTGAGCATCTTTCTCCCCATTCCATCCTGATGCTCAAGCGTGCTGTAGCTTTTCACATCTAACTTATACATTCTGCTACAGTGTCATACTTAGGACAACAGAGGGACCAACGCCGAGGATAGTGGATGGGGACACTAGGTCACGGAGAATACCCGTGACGACGTAAACAGTAGTAGAACTTTAGGGTTAACAAGTACGAGACGAGAGTACTATGTGACACATAGAACAGCACGCAGAGTTGCTGAGCGCACGGGGGTTTTGACCACGTAGGCAAGCGACAGGCTGAGTTGGGCCAGACAGCGACGAGACGGCTTCCCGACAGGACTGGTGTTTTCCGACAGCCTATATCGAGTGTAGTGACCGCATGTTATATTAGCGAGAGAGTTGATTGTGTTTATTGCTATATATGTTGTGCGAAGAGAGGCGATCACTGTATTCATTTGACAGGCCGACAACGCCTTGTCGCAAGTGTGTGATTATCAGGCTGTGCCTGTAATAAAATCCTTGAAACCATCTGTACAAGTGAAGTTATCTGTGAGGTATAGATGAAGTCGCGAGAATGCCTGTGCGTGTAAAGTAAGACTGTGACAGACCGCGAAGTATGGTGTCAGAAGTATTTGAACGCATGCCTGAACTTATTAACGAAGTATGGTGTCATAAGTATTTGAACGCATGCTTGAACTTATTAGCGAAGTATGCTAGAACAAGTTATTGTAAGTGTGAACTCAGAGCGAGCTATTTAAACGCATGCTAGAATATTATTAAACGCTGAATGAACTCAAGAGTGAGCTAGAGCGAGTATTGATTGAGAAAGTAATGTTGTGAGGTGCGCAGGGTGACATTTGAGTGAACTTAATACCTACGGAAGCGTGTAAACGTGCGATTATTGATTGAATGAATTCAGGAAAGAGCGAGCACTACTGTTTAGACGAAAGTTGATATCGTTGATTATAACAGAGTGTGCTAAAGACGTTTCAGATGATGATCAAGCCAGTGAAGACACGACGACAGACACAGACACGACGACAGACTAATATTAATAATTAAATACCACATTTCAGGTTTCTGTCCAGGCAACTTACAGAACTTGTTGTGCATTATTTTGTCATTGATTTATATCAGATAATAATTGTTTGTGCTCTATATACCAGATTGTGCATGAACATGTTTCTAACATCCAATTGAGGTTGACAGGAGAAGAATTGAAGATACCTCCCAAAAAGAAGCAAAGATCCTGATCAAGTCGAACGATCAGATAAGCCATAATTGCAGTGAACAATTGTATATAAACTATCGTAATGAAATACCCAGAGGAAAGAGACGTCAACATCACCGTCACCTGGAGCTACGATTAGTTAGTTAATTAAAATATGTATATAACATGTCTGTATTAATGTTGTATGTTATGATTTTTAATGAAGCTACATTAGTCAATTCTTTGGTTCATTAGGAAGTAGTAGTAGTAATAGAAGAACCACAAGTGTTCGAATGAATATATAATCTAGTTGAAAACGTGAGTTATAGTAATAACCAGAATTTAATTACGTCATCATTGGCACCTTGCCGTCTTGACAGACGATAGTTTGTGCTCTAAAAAGGCATAATAACTTTTAACTATGGCGGTAGCGAGTGTGACTGATAAGGCCAATTTGCGCTGTAAATGTCCGTTCACAGTGGGTGCATGTGAACACGTGGTCATTTCCACCATCATGCACCATCTTACGTCTCAAACGCTTGGTGTGTGACTTTTCTGCAATAATTTTCTCCTTTGACTTTATTCCATTTCTGATATTTGCCCTCCATGCAACACGTTCAGCGGCGACTTGCTCCCAATGTGCATTATCAATGCCTGTATCAATCATGTCCCGCTTACACACATCTTTGTATCGTAGTAGAGGCCGACCCTGAGATCTCTTACCCATCTGTAATTCACCAAAAAAGATATCCTTTGGTATTCTACCATCATCCATCCTCCTAAGATGTCCTATCCATCTAAGTCTACGAAGACTGAGCATGGAATAAACTGTCACACAACCTGATCTTTCCAATACTTCAGTATTTGTGATTTTGTCTTGCCACTTAATACCAAGTATTCTTCGCAGACACCGCATATGAAAGCTGTTTAAATTGTTCTCTTGGTGTGAGTAAGTTGTCCAGGTTTCACTGCCATAGAGAAGAGTACTAAGGACACAGGCTTGATAGACAAGGACTTTTGTTTTGGCAGTAAGCTTCCTGTTCTCCCAGACTCTTTTTCTTAACCTGTTCATTGTTGTTGCTGCCTTACCAATCCGGATGTTGATTTCCTGATCTAGGGATAATTTGCTATTTACCACTGATCCTAGATATGTAAAATGGTCTACTATCTCTAGTTCGGCGTCGTCAATAAAGATTGATGGTACCCCATGTGCACCTTGTGACATAATCTGTGTCTTCTTTTTGCTAATTGTTAAACCAAATTCAGAACAAGCATTGGAGAATGCAGATAGTAGACATTGCAATTCTTCCTCAGAGTGGGTCGTAACTGCAGCATCATCTGCAAAAAGCAACTCTCTGATCAGTACCCTCCTAATTTTGGTCTTAGCCTTCAATCTCTGAGCATTGTAGAGGCCGCCATCTGAGCGTGAGTGAATGTATATACCACCATCCTGATCACGAAATGCATATTTCAGTAGAAGTGAAAAGTATATTCCAAAGAGGGTGGGAGCTAGTACACAACCTTGCTTAACTCCACTCTTGATTTCAAATTCTTCAGAAGTTGCACCATCAAACTTGATTATACCCTTCATGCCTGTGTGGAACGATTCCACAATGGACAGAAGAGTTGGTGGGCAGCCAATCTTCTTTAGTGCCTTGAACAGACCCTCACGACTGACCAAATCAAATGCCTTTGTGAGGTCGATGAAGGCAATAAACAGTGGTTGATTCTGTTCACGGCATTTTTCTTGCATTTGTCGCAATGAGAATATCATATCAGTGGTAGACCGGTTCTGTCGAAAGCCACACTGTGATTCGGGGTAGACTTGATCTCCTAGGACTTGAAGTCTGCGCAGAACAATCCTGGCAAATACTTTCCCAACAATACACAGAAGTGAGATACCCCTATAGTTGTTACAGTCGCTCCGATCACCCTTGTTCTTGTACAGCGTTATGATGTTTGAATCTTTGAAATCCTGTGGGACTTGTCCTTCACGCCAGCATAGCTCTATTAGCTGGTGGATCTGTAGAGTGAGTGTGTCTTGCCCACTCCTGATAACCTCTATTGGAATCCCATCCTTACCTGGAGCCTTGCCAGATGCAAGTTCATTTATAGCACACTTAACTTCTGTTATGGTGGGAAGTGTGTCCAGGTGGTCAAGAGTTGGTAGAGCCTCTATGGCGTTAAGGGCATCATCCGCTAGTTTGGTCTCACTTGAGTAAAGCTCCAAATAGTGCTCTACCCATCTGTCCATCTGCTGTTTCTTATCAGTGATGACTTCTCCAGTCAAGGTTTTCAGCGGTGCACTTCTTTTGATCACTGGACCACAGGCTTTCTTTATTCCTTCATACATGCTTCTTATGTCTCCCTTATCACTTGCGATTTGAATGGACTCACATAACTTGATCCAATAATCATTTGCACACTGCCTGGCAGCCTTTTGCACATCCTTCCTAGCTTGCCTTAGCTCACTCAGAGTGTTACGCGTTGGTCTTTCCTTGTTTCTTAAGAGAGCTTTCTTCTTCTTATCAATCAAGGGCTGCAGAGTCTCGCTGTTGGCCGCAAACCAGTCCTGCCTCTTATGATCCACAGTGCCGTAAACCCCTACGGCAGTTTTATAAAGAGTTTCCTTAATTTGACCCCACTTTTCATTTACTGTACAATTTTCTGGTGTATCAGTGAAAGCGTCTTCAAGTTGCTGTTGAAACTGAAAGCACTTTTCAGGATCATGGGTGTTAATAATATTAATCCTGGGGCTAGATTTGTGTTTAGCTGTGTAGATTCTCTTTGGTCTCAGTCTAACTCTTGCAACAACCAAAGAATGATCTGTATCACAGTCAGCACTGTGGTAACTACGAGTCAATGATATATGGTTCAGATGTTGTCTCCGTGTGATGATGAAGTCCAGCTGGTGCCAATGGCCGGATCTTGGATGTTTCCATGTGACCTTATGCATCTCTTTTGTTTTAAAAAAAGAGTTTGTAATACATAGGTCATTACTGGTGCAATGCTCCAGCAGCCTTTGCCCATTTTCATTCATGCGACCGATGTTGTATTTTCCAAGGGACACTGGCCATGAACTCGAGTCCTTGCCCACACGAGCATTGAAATCACCGAGCATATAAATGTAGTCAGATTTTGGAACTGCCTTGATCACGGAGTCTAATTCCTCATAGAACAAATCCTTCACATCATCAGAGGAATCGAGTGTCGGTGCATATGCAGTAATAATGGTGGCAAACCCACAAGAGGTTGCCAAGCGCAGGGATGATAGTCTTTCATTTCCTCCTGCTGGAATTTCAATCATTCCAAGTAGCGAATTCTTCACTGCAAAGCCCACACCGTGTTGCCTTTTTTCTGCCTGCCCTCTACCCTTCCAGAAAAAGGTGTAGTTGTTTTCCCTGAGTGACCCTTCCTCAGCGAGGCGAGTCTCCTGCAGGCTAGCAATATCAATGTTAAGACGATTGAGTTCGGCATCAATCACAGCCGTTTTTCTCACATCGTCAATATTGGTCAAGTCAGTGGAAAATCCTGGACACATGGTTCTCACGTTCCAGGTTGCAAGCCGTAGCTTGAGGTTTCTATTTTTATTTTTGTTTGTACCTGGTGCATTGGTTTTACAGCCTGCGATTCAGATTTTGTCCTAGCCCCAAGCACCCATTGAAGCAGGCAGGCTGTGGCGGATCAGCACCCAATTGGCTGGGGGCTGCCCAGCTTGAGGCGGGCGGTAGCTGATCAGTGACACCTATAGGTGTCTCCCACCGTCAGAAGCAACGCGTGGCGCCCCATGTCTACGCCAACTGACAAGGACTTATAACCCGTAACAGTTGCCTCTCGCTTTGATTCCGAGACCAGTTAAGACCAGGGATGGAGTTATTGCCTCTCCATAGCACAAAGCCTGGGCTAAAATATAGAGATCATGTGTTGCCCATGCAGCATGATCCCTCTCTCGGCCTGCCTAGTTCACTCCAGAGGAAAGGTAACACCCCTACATCTGGAACAAGACAAGCTGCAGAAGCTGCCGGATCAGCAAAGCAATGCTCTAACTGTCCGCCTGTCGGAGCTTCGATCCTAGACCAGTCGCCAACCAAGGCTTAGGGCCTGGTCTGCCCTGCCATGACAATTTTGTCTTTAGCTTGCATTTCCTCGCACCAGGGTAAGGCTTGTACCCTCCCAATTGCGCTCTTCCGCCCGAAGCCGTTGGCACAATGTGGGGTGTCGGGTTTGGTAAGCGCCGCCCAACGTTCGGCGCTAACAGAAACCAGGTAGTACCGTCTACTGTTATACGGTAGCTCAGTCATATCTGACTAAGACCTGACTGAATTAATTACGTAGAAATACTTAAATTACTGTTTAGATGTATAAATATAGATGACAGTTATAAGTAAGTAATTAGCTTTAGATTAATATAATATAGTAAACGGTTCTTTACGGAGACTGCTACTTATAAAGCCAATTATAACGGCGAGTTAAGATACTTAAATTTATTAGAAATAGAGTAGACTAATTGTCAAATAGAACTTTAAAATTTAGTAAGTTAGAACTTGATACAGCAGTGATAGAGAGAGAGAGAAAGAGGTGTCCATAAACTGACAGAGTTTTGTAGACGGATTCTAGTGGTTTCTCCAGGATAATGATAAGGGGTTAAAATATAATATGGGTGTTGATTTATCTCACTCCAGGGACGACACTTTAAACGGATACACGACACTGAGAAGAATACTCAACGTATCAAGAAGAGATAAGATCAGAAATGAAGAAATCAGGGCTAAAGTGGGGGTTAAAGCAGCACTAGATTTTATTAGAAAGCAGCAAGTCAAATGGTTTGGCCATGCAAGTAGGTTATCAGTCAACAGCATACCACAACAAGCAATGATGTACAGACCAGATGGAAACAGAGGAAGAGGCCGACCACAAAAACGTTGGACGGAAGGAATAGCAGAGTCTATTGGAATGTCGATATATGAAGTCCATAATCGGGCACTCTCACGAAGTTTATACTTCACCTCGACACCGCAAGGTACAAGAGGAACATGATGAGATGAGATGAGATTCCTTTCTCAAAATTTTGCACGACATTGGACTTACATAACCATCAACAGATACTAATATTTTCTTTTCCTGCAACAGAGAATGTGTATCTCGATGTATAACCACTGATGTTACCAGCATAAACTAGGTGCAGTCACAAACAAGACCGGTAGCGCTGGACCGAAGAATTCCCGATAAAGCTAAGTACTTTATTTGTTGATTATTTTCTAAAGTGGGAGCTTTCTTTTTACCATATTTTGTACCTACATTTACCACCCCATAAGAAATTAATTAAGGGGAAGTAATAGTTTGTATATATTAAGATTGCTGTAAACCATAATTGTAAACATTATCATCATCACATCATCATCATCATCTTCCACTTCTGCCGTCAAGCGTCGTGGGGAGGAATAATTTGCGTTCCAGCGCCCGATGGGCAGCACTGGATAGTGTCATTCCATGTGGTTGTACATTATCTCTGATGTCGTCAATCCATTTTCTTCTTGGACGTCCTCGTAGTCTCGTCGCAGATGATCTTTGATGTAAGGCCAGTGATGGTAGTTGCTAATAATTGTAAACATGTCAACATTAAACAACTGCATTGCAGATCGCAAAGAATTAGGGTATAGTGGTGATAAATTAGCGGAATGGGCAGAAAGGAAATATAAAGAACATTCTGATAAAGAAAGAGAGGAAAGATTACTTGAAAGACAACAAAAGAAAGAAGAATTAGAAATGAAACAGAAAGAATTAGAAGCAGCTACTAAATTAAAAGAATTAGAGCTGATAGAAGCTACTAAACAGAAACAAATTGAAGCTGAAATGCAGATGAAAATGAAAAAATTAGAAACAGACACTCAAATAGAGATATCTACAAATAAATTAAAAAGTTACTTTTTCTTGGTCCGGGATGTTTTCTAATTCTATTCCCCCCCCCCCTTTTTTTTTCTGACTCCCTCCGCATTCCAGTGCATTATTTTAAGTCTTTGTTTAGTGTCACGAATTTGCAGCCTTTACTTCCCAGAACAATTTTCGGTTCACCATGTAGAGAAGTTACAGAAGAACAAATGCAATTCTCTATAATAAAGGACGAGAAATGGAAGACAGAACAATCAGGCCTGCACACATAGAGGCATAAAATGTTGTAGCAAAAGGAACCCATTCAACTGTGAAGTGTCAGAACAGATGGCTGCTGGCTACTAAAACAGGATGGTGGGAATTGCAATAAACCCAGAATGAAATCACACAGACCATCAGACTAGGGTTGTAAAACCAGGCAGTCCAGCTTAAAGGTGTTACAGGTCAAACTGACAATTACCCCCACTGGAGGGCAGACTGAAACTGAGCTGGGCCTGGCAACTCAAAATCGCCCAGGTGTGAACAACATTGACCCAGGGAGAGATAATAGCCCCAGGGCTGTAAACAAGCCCAGTCCACTCTGACTGGCAGACTCAGGAATGTGTGAAAACAGAGCTGATAAGGCAATTAACTCTGGGCCTGTGGACTTTGGACCAGACGGAGAGGAGCAAGGTGTGATGGCCTGTTGGCAGTGATAATTGCAATTACCGTCAGGGGGAGATAAGAAGAATTTATGACGGGAATGCCAAGGAGATAATACTGTCTGCTGGATTCAGCTTAAATAAAGGTCCCTAGCCTGTTTCATGTCAGAAAATGTTTGACTTCAGAACAGGTGAGACAACCAGCTCGTTTGTAGTCATACGTATGATTCTTATGTTGCTAGATTTCACTAGGAGAATTATTTCTTAGTAATAGTCAAGTCTCTTAGATGGATGTACTGACTTTCAGTCTATATCTGACCTAGCTTATTTCAAGAACTATCTTTGGCGTAGGTTACTTGAGTGTTCTTTCTAAGTTCTGGGTTCAATATCATTGTGCTTTAATTGTTACTCTTCTGAGAAGTAGAAACTTATGAAGGAGGTCTTGTCTAGATATACTTGAGGTGGCGTAGCAGATGCTTGCCATTTCTTTCTAAACTAGACTAGTCTCTTTTTGGTGTGTGCATTTGTTGTACAGAATATAGTCATCTGACTATTTATTTAATTCTTACAACAGCAGTAACTAAGTGGTGATTAAACTGGGCAGATCAGCAAATATGGCTGGTCTGTGTGGTCACTTCAATTAGACTTGTTGTATATCTCATTTTGTAGCTATACAATATTAGTACTCATTAATAATGCCTGATGCTATTATGTTGAGTATCATTAGATGTCCATCTTGAAGTAATATAATGTTTACGGATATGTTGGATGTATGTATGTGTAATTTCATATGAATATACGATGCTAGTAATATGCTTCGTAATATTCTTTTTGTGTATATACGTCTCATTTCGTATACATACAAACTAACTAGTGCATTATGCTATGATGTTAAATTATCATAATATGTCTAGTTTAATCAATATGTTTATGTGTATTGGATGTTTGATATATTGATTTGTCATATGCAAACCTACCAATATGAAGTGTTATGCTATTGTCTGCGCATTGGCACATTGGCCAAAGATTGTGTTGGAAGCAGAGGTGTAATGGTACAGACATTACCCACAATTGGTATAAGGGTATATGGTGCTAAACTTTCTCAGTGTATTGTGGGCGTGCGTTCACGGTAATGCATGGGAACCTGGCACAGCTACTGGTCACGGCTTGTAAGACCCGGATGACCCGGTACTATTATAATACCATTACCGACCCTGTGAGCTGCTAAACCAACTTTGGACGGAGCGGCTGTACGACAGAATTTCTGTATTAGCGACATGGACATGGGCGGCAGAAATGTAATCATTACAGGCGTGTGAGACAATTGAAAAGCCCGTCCCAGACTAAAGACAGTAGGGAGAAGGAGGATGGTGAACACAGTAGAGCTGGAAGATAAACTTGGCCAGACTGGTCATTGTATATGTTGTTTACTAGAATATGTTTTACTTA
Organism: Cepaea nemoralis; assembly: GCA_014155875.1. Taxonomy (NCBI): domain Eukaryota; kingdom Metazoa; phylum Mollusca; class Gastropoda; order Stylommatophora; family Helicidae; genus Cepaea; species Cepaea nemoralis. Next base: position 256,844 of record JACEFZ010013890.1, on the reverse strand, counting down.
AGATTGCGCTGATGTAGAACTTAGATATAACACATTCTTGACTTTCTTTCAAGCTCTCACAAGGAGCACCTATGTTATAGATCTCAAGAACGAGTGATGACTAGGTAGAGCTAGGACTGACAGGAGTCAGAATACCGGCAAGCTGTTTTTTTTTGGAGTCTACTGGAGAGTGGAGATCTGGACCACAGATCCAGATAGATCAAGTAACAAGTTACGTAATGTTTCTCATCACTATCTATATGATATCATCATCATCATTTTGAATAACATCCAATGATTAATATGAGTAGTAAATAAATGTTGTAGTATTGTAACTCATAGTTCTGTCATTATATTTTTTCCAATTGTGCATACGTGTTGTTGTGTACATTGGTGGGGGTTCACTTAGACACCAAGGAAGGGAGCAGTCAGGGAGAAAAACCTGTACTGAGATAGTCGTCAATACTCTTATATTTAGACTTAAAAATCTATCTTAGCTAACCTTCTCTTCCCATTCCTTGGCGAATATTCAGCACAGTTCATTTCATTTTGTAACGAGCCACTTGGAGCTGTGCGTTGGATATTCATGGGCTTAATCTGTAGTTCAGCCATATAGATTTTGTCCCTAGTTAGTTTCTGACTATTTGGGGTTGCTCGCCAGTGAATAATACTTTCATCTAGCCGGTGGGGCACCCCGACTTCTGACAGATTGGGGTCCAGTCCGCGATCCTGAACCAGGATTCTAGTAAGCATAGTGATTCTACTAGACCCTAGACAAACGATTTTTAAAAGTTAACTCTTGTAATCTTCATTCATCAAAATAGACTATCATCAAATGTAGCTAATTTTAGTTGAGGAAGTTACAGAGTACATATATAACTTTTCAAAAGTATAACAGATAAGAACTTATGAGAAAACTACCATCATCTATCATTTAGTGTTATCATTAATCATTTATTGATAATTGAACACTTTAATCATATTTACATTGATGTGTTTGATGATTTAACTGCTTGACTGATTTGCAATTTTATGCTAATATATGCCATGTTCATTTTGACATGTATGCAGTGCATTTTAATGTTTATTTAGGTAAATATTACTGTTGATTACTGTGTAGTATATCTCTCAAACTTTCTTCACTGCTGTCGCCAGGTACTACTTGAATATTATTTTCAGTTGTCTTTCACTGCTGAGGCTAAACTATACACATTGGATAGCGTAGACTGTCAGTAGTTAACTCTTGTCTTTCTAGCTTAGATCTGATTTTGATAGACACATAGTAGCTTATCTGAATATAGCTATTAGCAAATATGGACTCACCTTCCCAGGATCTAGATTATCTGAAGGCGCGCACAGATTACTTAGAGTCCACGAGAAGGTTAGGCATAATAGAGGGCTTAGCAGGAGAACAATTAGAAATATACATCAGAGACGAGATAAAAGAGTGGGACATGGCGGAGGAACAGATGAATAAAACAATTGATGAGTTATTTGAAGCAAAAGAGCGTAGCAAAACTGAAGAAGCAGAGATTAATAAAAGCATATGGAAGTAGTCAATGCAGAGAAGCTAACCTTTCTAGCGGAACATAAGGTAGGAGATATGGATGCTCACCCAACCAGGAAGGAAGGGACATCTTTGCCACCCACCGCGGAATCAGAGTTAGTGGACCGGGAACTACAGGTTCTCATTCGACCCAGTCCTAAACTGGAAAAGAGGGAAGAAGAAACGTGCCAATGGCACTTCAAGCAGTCACAAACGTGATAACTGTTTGCACCACGGAAATTGTGGTCTAACTGGTTTAACAGTAGAGGACCTTCAGGGAAACCACTTAACTGCTACGTGGAATGAATCTTGAGAGAAAGAGGAACTGAAGACAACCTTTAATGAGGTCGCAGGCGGAGACCTAGCCGATTCTCACATTCCCTTCTGTTCAGAGAATCACGAAGTGGAATTACATCTGACTGAAATAGGGAGGAAGGAAGAAACGGAATCCCAGGTGAATTTCAATACTGCAACGCAGGAAGAAGCATCAATTATCAGTTCGGATAATTTACCTAGTAATAGTTACCTAGAGGACAACTGTTTGCACTATGGTTTGCCAGTACAAGACTCCCAGGAATCTCATTTTACTTCAACGAGAGGTGAAAATGAAGAGGAAGATGACCTGAGGACATCTTTTAAGGAGGTCGGAGATCGAAAGGTAACCGACTTTATTATTCCCTTCAGCTCAGGAGAGGATGAAGTGGGATTAAATTTGACTGACAGAGGGATGAAGGAAGACCCGGAACCCCTTGTGATCTTTGAGGCTGCAGCTCAGGAAAAGACACTAGATCATCAGTTCAAATGATTTACGTAATGTGATGGATTGCTTAGACACAGCCCACCACAGGATTTACCTCAACTGGACTTAGCCCATGAAAGCACGACCAGAGAGGAACATCCAGACAGGAAACATTTCCAGTTGTTATCTCAGAGTATACCAGTTCGGAGACTCAGGAAACACAGGGAATTGTCATGAGCCAGAATATGGACTCTGATATTGTGCAGACAACATTGTCTGTAGTTGCTAAAGAAGAAAATTCTTTGCACAAGATGGAGGAAGAAACGCCTATCATCTCATTAGCTGAAGTTATCAGGGAATTCCAGCAACAGGGACCTGAAGTAACAGAAGTCAAGAGTGGTTTGGAATCAACACTCTTAGGACTCAATCTACCCTTCAGTCAGGTCGATTTGATAGGAGTAGATCAGCTATTTGTGGATACTTTATTCAAAAGTAACTCCACTTTATCGCCTTGGAGTAACTATGTTATTTCTCAAGGCTGGACAACTTGGCACACTAAATTTCCAATTTCTAGCACGGTTTTTACAAGAAACTCTAATGCAGAGAAACTCAGCCCGTTAACTGATTATCAGGGGAAGAAACCGCGACACCGAGGAGGGAAGATTGTTACGCCCGACTTTGAAGGAGGAAAGCGCCAGTTGAATTTATATCATGGGACCATGATGTGTAACATTATTCCTTTCAAAAGGAAGATATTGATGGATCAGTTAAGGATCTATAAAGGATGGAGGAAAATCACGGAGACAAGCTTTGCTGTGGCCAGCTTATGCAAGACTTCACTACGGGTACATCCTCGGCTGAAAGGATTAAATCACGTGAGTGAATGGTGACTAAGACAGTGCTGCCCAGAGGCGTAGAAGAATCCCGTTGATTGTGATCTTTCCCAGAGGGGTAAAATTACAACCTCCTGACAATTACCGGATTTTACCAAGCTATTGCATGGAATCCCGGCCGAAAACCAGGTACAAGGACCTATCCAAAGTATCCTTGGGTTATGGAAATGGGACGTCTTTATGCAGATGCAGGACAACCCACTGCCACAAGGAATATTGGAAACCTTTAGGCAGATACAGAACGGAGAGTGCTTAGGCATTATTCTGGGATGTACGGCGTGCTTTGACAAAAGATTTCTGGCAGAAACTTTTTTTAAGGGGGAAGCTCTGTCACGAATTTGCAGCCTTTACTTCCCAGAACAATTTTCGGTTCACCATGTAGAGAAGTTACAGAAGAACAAATGCAATTCTCTATAATAAAGGAGGAGAAATGGAAGACAGAACAATCAGGCCTTCACACATAGAGGCATAAAATGTTGTAGCAAAAGGAACCCATTCAACTGTGAAGTGTCAGAACAGATGGCTGCTGGCTACTAAAACAGGATGGTGGGAATTGCAATAAACCCAGAATGAAATCACACAGACCATCAGACTAGGGTTGTAAAACCAGGCAGTCCAGCTTAAAGGTGTTACAGGTCAAACTGACAATTACCCCCACTGGAGGGCAGACTGAAACTGAGCTGGGCCTGGCAACTCAAAATCGCCCAGATGTGAACAACATTGACCCAGGGAGAGATAATAGCCCCAGGGCTGTAAACAAGCCCAGTCCACTCTGACTGGCAGACTCAGGAATGTGTGAAAACAGAGCTGATAAGGCAATTAACTCTGGGCCTGTGGACTTTGGACCAGACGGAGAGGAGCAAGGTGTGATGGCCTGTTGGCAGTGATAATTGCAATTACCGTCAGGGGGAGATAAGAAGAATTTATGACGGGAATGCCAAGGAGATAATACTGTCTGCTGGATTCAGCTTAAATAAGGGTCCCTAGCCTGTTTCATGTCAGAAAATGTTTGACTTCAGAACAGGTGAGACAACCAGCTCGTTTGTAGTCATACGTATGATTCTTATGTTGCTAGATTTCACTAGGAGAATTAATTTCGTAGTAACTAGTCGAGTTTTAGATGGATGTACTGACTTTCAGTCTATATCTGATCTAGGTTATTGCAAGAACTATCATTGTCGTAGGTTACTTGAGTGTTCTTTCTAAGTTCTGTGTTCAATATCATATGTGCTTTAAGTGTTACTCTTCTGAGAAGTAGAAACTTATGTAAGGACAGATCTTGTCTAAGTATACTTTTAGGTGCCTTGGTAGATGCTTGTCATTTCTTTGTACACTATCCTAGTTGCCTTTTTGGTGTGTGCATTTGTTGTACAGAATATAGTCAACTGACTATTTATTTAATTCTTACCACAGCAGTAACTAAGTGATGATTAAACCGGGCAGAGCAGCAAATATGGCTGGTCTGTGTGGTCACTTCAATTAGACTTGTTGTATATCTCATTTTGTAGCTATACAATATTAGTACTCATTAATAATGCCTGATGCTATTATGTTGAGTATCATTAGATGTCCATCTTGAAGTAATATAATGTTTACGGATATGTTGGATGTATGTATGTGTAATTTCATATGAATATACGATGCTAGTAATATGCTTCGTACATATTCTTTTTGTGTATATACGTCTCATTTCGTATACATACAAACTAACTAGTGCATTATGCTATGATGTTAAATTATCATAATATGTCTAGTTTAATCAATATGTTTATGTGTATTGGATGTTTGATATATTGATTTGTCATATGCAAACCTACCAATATGAAGTGTTATGCTATTGTCTGCGCATTGGCACATTGGCCAATGATTGTGTTGGAAGCAGAGGTGTAATGGTACAGACATTACCCACAATTGGTATAGGGTATATGGTGCTAAACTTTCTCAGTGTATTGTGGGCGTGCGTTCACGGTAATGCATGGGAACCTGGCACAGCTACTGGTCACGGCTTGTAAGCCCGGATGACCCGGTACTATTATAATACCATTACCGACCCTGTGAGCTGCTAAACCAACTTTGGACGGAGCGGCTGTACGACACAGAATTTCTGTATTAGCGACATGGACATGGGCGGCAGAAATGTAATCATTACAGGCGTGTGAGACAATTGAAAAGCCCGTCCCAGACTAAAGACAGTAGGGAGAAGGAGGATGGTGAACACAGTAGAGCTGGAAGATAAACTTGGCCAGACTGGTCATTGTATATGTTGTGTTACTAGAATATGTTTTACTTAAGATTGCGCTGATGTAGAACTAGATATAACACATTCTTGACTTTCTTTCAAGCTCTCACAAGGAGCACCTATGTTATAGATCTCAAGAACGAGTGATGACTAGGTAGAGCTAGGACTGACAGGAGTCAGAATACCGGCAAGCTGTTTCTTTTTGGAGTCTACTGGAGAGTGGGGATCTGGACCACAGATCCAGATAGATCAAGTAACAAGTTACGTAATGTTTGTCATCAATATCAATATGTATATGATTCATCATCCTCATATTGAAACCATCATATGTCTATTATTATGATTAGTAAATAAATGTTGTAGTATTGTAACTCATAGTTCTGTCATTATATTTTTTTCCAATTGTGCATACGTGTTGTTGTGTACATTGGTGGGGGTTCACTTAGACACCAAGGAAGGGAGCAGTCAGGGAGAAAAACCTGTACTGAGATAGTCGTCTAATACTCTATATTTAGACTTAAACATCTATCTTAGCTAACCTTCTCTTTCCCATTCCTTGGCGAATATTCAGCACAGTTCATTTCATTTTGTAACGAGCCACTTGGAGCTGTACGTTGGATATTCATGGGCTTAATCTGTAGTTCAGCCATATAGATTTTGTCCCTAGTCAGTTTCTGACTATTTGGGGTTGCTCGCCAGTGAATAATACTTTCATCTAGCCGGTGGGGCACCCCGACTTCTGACAGATTGGGGCTCCAGTCCGCGATCCTGAACCAGGATTCTAATAATCATAGTGATTCTACTAGACCCTAGACATACGATTTTTAAAAGTTAACTCTTGTAATCTTCAGTCATCAAAATAGACTGTCATCAAATGTAGCTAATTTTAGTTGAGGAAGTTACAGAGTATAGATATAACTTTTCAAAAGTGTATAACAGATAAGAACTTATGAGAAACTACCTCATCTATCATTTATTGATAATTATTTTAATTCTTATCATTTAGTGTATCATTCATCATTTAATGATAACTGATCACTTTAATCATATTTACATTGATGTGTTTGATGATTTAACTGCTTGACTGATTTGCCAATTTTATGCTTACTATATGCCATGTTCATTATGACATGTATGCAGTGCATTTTAATATGTTATTTAGGTAAACTATTACTGTTGATTACTGTGTAGTATATCTCTCACACTTACTTCACTGCTGTCGCCAGGTAACTACTTGAATATTACTTTTCAGTTGTCTTTCACTGCTGAGGCTAGACTATACACATTGGATTAGCGTATGACTGTCAGTAGTTAACTCTTGTCTTTCTAGCTTAGATCTGATTTTGATATATACATAGGAGCTTACCTGAATATAGTCATTAGCAATATGGTACTACCTTTCCCAGGATCTAGATTATCTGAAGGCGCGCACAGATTACTTAGAGTCCACGAGAAGGTTAGACATAATAGAGGGCTTAACAGGAGAACAGTTAGAAATATACATCAGAGACGAGATGAAAGAGTGGGACATGGCGGAGGAACAGATGAATAAAACAATTGATGAGTTATTTGAAGCAAAAGAGCGTAGCAAAACTGAAGAAGCAGAGATTAATATAAAAGCATATGGAAGTAGTCAATGCAGAGAAGCTAACCTTTCTAGCGGAACATAAGGTAGGAAGATATGGATGCTCACCCAACCAGGAAGGAAGGGACATCTTTTGCCACCCACCGCGGAATCAGAGTTAGTGGACCGGGAACTACAGGTTCTCATTCGACCCAGTCCTAAACGGAAAAGAGGGAAGAAGAAACGTGCCAATGGCACTTCAAAGCAGTCACAAACGTGATAACTGTTTGCACCACGGAAATTGTGGTCTAACTGTACAGGACCTTCAGGGAAACCACTTGACTTCTACTGAGAAATGAATCTCGAGAGAAAGAGGAACTGAAGACAACCTTTAATGAGGTCGCAGGCGGAGACCTAGCCGATTCTCACATTCCCTTCTGTTCACAGAATCACGAAGTGGAATTACATCTGACTGAAATAGGGAGGAAGGAAGAAACGGAATCCCAGGTGAATTTCATTACTGCAACGCGGGAAGAATCACTAATTATCAGTTCAGATAATTTACCTAGTAACAGTTACCTAGAGGACAACTGTTTGTGCCACAAGATTAGTGGTTTAACTGGTCCGCCAGTACAAGACTCCCAGGAATCTCATTTTACTTCAACGAGAGGTGAAACTCAAGAGGAAGATGACCTGAGGACATCTTTTAAGGAGGTCGGAGATCGAAAGGTAACCGACTTTATTATTCCCTTCAGCTCAGGAGAGGATGAAGTGGGATTAAATTTGACTGACAGAGGGATGAAGGAAGACCCGGAACCCCTTGTGATCTTTGAGGCTGCAGCTCAGGAAAAGACACTAGACTATCAGTTCAAATGATTTACGTAATGTGATGGATTGCTTAGACACCAGCCCACCACAGGATTTACCTCAACTGGACTTAGCCCATGAAAGCACGACCAGAGAGGAACATCCAGACCAGGAAACATTTCCAGTTGTTATCTCAGAGTATACCAGTTCGGAGACTCAGGAAACACAGGGAATTGTCATGAGCCAGAATATGGACTCTGATATTGTGCAGACAACATTGTCTGTAGTTGCTAAAGAAGAAAATTCTTTGCACAAGATGGAGGAAGAAACGCCTATCATCTCATTAGCTGAAGTTATCAGGGAATTCCAGCAACAGGGACCTGAAGTAACAGAAGTCAAGAGTGGTTTGGAATCAACACTCTTAGGACTCAATCTACCCTTCAGTCAGGTCGATTTGATAGGAGTAGATCAGCTATTTGTGGATACTTTATTCAAAAGTAACTCCACTTTATCGCCCTGGAGTAACTATGTTATTTCTCAAGGCATGGACAACTTGGCACACTAAATTTCCAATTTCTAGCACGGTTTTTACAAGAAACTCTAATGCAGAGAAACTCAGCCCGTTAACTGATTATCAGGGGAAGAAACCGCGACACCGAGGAAGGAAGATTGTTACGCCCGACTTTGAAGGAGGAAAGCGCCTGTTGAATTTATATCATGGGACCATGATGTGTAACATTATTCCTTTTAAAAGGAAGATATTGATGGATCATGTTAAGGATCTATAAAGGATGGAGGAAATCACGGAGACAAGCTTTGCTGTGGCCAGCTTATGCAAGACCTTCACTACGGGTACATCCTCGGCTGAAAGGAGTAAATCACGTGAGTGAATGGTGTAAAACAATTGCTGCCCAGAGGCGTAGAAGAATCCCGTTGATTGTGATCTTTCCCAGAGGGGTAAAATTACAACCTCCTGACAATTACCGGATTTTACCAAGCTATTGCATGGAATCCCGGCCGAAAACCAGGTACAAGGACCTATCCAAAGTATCTTTGGAGTTATGGAAATGGGACGTCTTTATGCAGATGCAGGACAACCCACTGCCACAAGGAATATTGGAAACCTTTAGGCAGATACAGAACGGAGAGTGCTTAGGCATTATTCTGGGATGTACGGCGTGCTTTGACAAAAGATTTCTGGCAGAAACTTTTTTTTTAGGGGGAAGCTCTGTCACGAATTTGCAGCCTTTACTTCCCAGAACAATTTTCGGTTCACCATGTAGAGAAGTTACAGAAGAACAAAGGCAATTCTCTATAATAAAGGAGGAGAAATGGAAGACAGAACAATCAGGCCTGCACACATAGAGGCATAAAATGTTGTAACAAAAGGAACCCATTCAACTGTGAAGTGTCAGAACAGATGGCTGCTGGCTACTAACACAGGATGGTGGGAATTGCAATAAACCCAGAATGAAATCACACAGACCATCAGACTAGGGTTGTAAAACCAGGCAGTCCAGCTTAAAGGTGTTACAGGTCAAACTGACAATTACCCCCACTGGAGGGCAGACTGAAACTGAGCTGGGCCTGGCAACTCAAAATCGCCCAGGTGTGAACAACATTGACCCAGGGAGAGATAATAGCCCCAGGGCTGTAAACAAGCCCAGTCCACTCTGACTGGCAGGCTCAGGAATGTGTGAAAACAGAGCTGATAAGGCAATTAACACTGGGCCTGTGGACTTTGGACCAGACGGAGAGGAGCAAGGTGTGATGGCCTGTTGGCAGTGATAATTGCAATTACCGTCAGGGGGAGATAAGAAGAATTTATGACGGGAATGCCAAGGAGATAATACTGTCTGCTGGATTAAGCTTAAATAAGGGTCCCTAGCCCGTTTCATGTCAGAAAATGTTTGACTTCAGAACAGGTGAGACAACCAGCTCGTTTGTAGTCATACGTATGATTCTTATGTTGCTAGATTTCACTAGGAGAATTATTTCTTAGTAATAGTCAAGTCTCTTAGATGGATGTACTGACTTTCAGTCTATATCTGACCTAGCTTATTTCAAGAACTATCTTGGCGTAGGTTACTTGAGTGTTCTTTCTAAGTTCTGTGTTCAATATCATTGTGCTTTAAGTGTTACTCTTCTGAGAAGGAGAAACTTGTGAAAGGCAGATCTTGTCTAAGTATACTTTTAGGTGTCTTGGTAGATGCTTGTCATTTCTTTGTACACTATACTAGTCTCTTTTTGGTGTGTGCATTTGTTGTACAGAATATAGTCAACTGACTATTTATTTAATTCTTACCACAGCAGTAACTAAGTGGTGATTAAACCGGGCAGATCAGCAAATATGGCTGGTCTGTGTGGTCACTTCAATTAGACTTGTTGTATATCTCATTTTGTAGCTATACAATATTAGTACTCATTAATAATGCCTGATGCTATTATGTTGAGTATCATTATATGTCCTATCTTGAAGTAATATAATGTTTACGGATATGTTGGATGTATGTATGTGTAATTTCATATGAATATACGATGCTAGGAATATGCTTCGTACATATTCTTTTTGTGTATATACGTCTCATTTCGTATACATACAAACTAACTAGTGCATTATGCTATGATGTTAAATTATCATAATACGTCTAGTTTAATCAATATGTTTATGTGTATTGGATGTTTGATATATTGATTTGTCATATGCAAACCTACCAATATGAAGTGTTATGCTATTGTCTGCGCATTGGCACATTGGCCAACGATTGTGTTGGAAGCAGAGGTGTAATGGTACAGACATTACCCACAATTGGTATAAGGTATATGGTGCTAAACTTTCTCAGTGTATTGTGGGCGTGCGTTCACGGTAATGCATGGGAACCTGGCACAGCTACTGGTCACGGCTTGTAAGCCCGGATGACCAGGTACTATTATAATACCATTACCGACCCTGTGAGCTGCTAAACCAACTTTGGACGGAGCGGCTGTACGACACAGAATTTCTGTATTAGCGACATGGACATGGGGCGGCAGAAATGTAATCATTACAGGCGTGTGAGACAATTGAAAAGCCCGTCCCAGACTAAAGACAGTAGGGAGAAGGAGGATGGTGAACACAGTAGAGCTGGAAGATAAACTTGGCCAGACTGGTCATTGTATATGTTTGTGTTATGATATGTTTTAATTAGGATTGCGCTGATGTAGAACTAGATATAACACATTCTTGACTTTCTTTCAAGCTCTCACAAGGAGCACCTATGTTATAGATCTCAAGAACGAGTGACTGACTAGGTAGAGCTAGGACTGACAGGAGTCAGAATACCGGCAAGCTGTTCTTTTTGGAGTCTACTGGAGAGTGGGGATCTGGACCACAGATCCAGATAGATCAAGTAACAAGTAAGTACGTAATGTTTGTCATCAATATCAATATGTATATGATTTCATCATCCTCGTATTGAACCATCAGATGTCTATGATTATGATTAGTAAATAAATGTTGTAGTATTGTAACTCATAGTTCTGTCATTATATTTGTTTCCAATTGTGCATACGTATTGTTCTGTACATTGGTGGGGGTTCACTTACACACCAAGGAAAGGAGCAGTCAGGGAGAAAAACCTGTACTAGGATAGTTGTCCTTAAACTTTAATTCAGACTTAAAAATCTATCCTAGCTAACCTTCTCTTTCCCTATTCCTTGGCGAATATTCAGCACAGTTCATTTCATTTTGTAACGAGCCACTTGGAGCTGTACGTTGGATATTCATGGGCTTAATCTGTAGTTCAGCCATATAGATTTTGTCCCTAGTCAGTTTCTGACTATTTGGGGTTGCTCGCCAGTGAATAATACTTTCATATAGCCGGTGGGGCACCCCGACTTCTGACAGATTGGGATCCAGTCCGCGATCCTGAACCAGGATTCTAGTAATCATAGTGATTCTACTAGACCCTAGACATAACGATTTTTAAAAGTTAACTCTTGTAATCTTCAGTCATCAAAATAGACTATCATCAGATGTAGCTAATTTTAGTTGAGGAAGTTACAGAGTATAGATATAACTTTTCAAAAGTGTATAACAGATAAGAACTTATGAGAACTACCTCATCTATCATTTATTGATAAGTATGTTAATTCTTATCATTTAGTGTATCATTCATCATTTAATGATAACTGATCACTTTAATCATATTTACATTGATGTGTTTGATGATTTAACTGCTTGACTGATTTGCCATTTTATGCTTACTTATGCCATTTTCATTATGACATGTATGCAGTGCATTTTAATATTTATTTAGATAAATATTACTATTGATTACTATGTAGTATATCTCTCACACTTACTTCACTGCGGTCGCCAGAAACTACTTGAATATTACTTTCAGTTGTCTTTCACTGCTGAGGCTAAACTCTACCCATTGGTTTAGATTCTGCTGTCATTGGTTCACTCTTGTCTTTCTAGCTTAGCTCTGATTTTGATAGATACATAGGAGCTTACCTGATTATAGCCATTAGCAAATATGGACACACCTTCCCAGGATCTAGATTATCTGAAGGTGCGCACATATTACTTAGAGTCCACGAGAAGGTTAGGCATAATAGAGGGCTTAACAGAAAGAACAGTTAGAAATATACATCAGAGAAGAGATGAAAGAGTGGGACATGGCGGAGGAACGAGATGAATAAAACAATTGATGAGTTATTTGAAGCAAAAGAGCGTAGCAAAACCTGAAGAAGCAGAGATTAATATAAAGCATATGGAAGTAGTCAATGCAGAGAAGCTAACCTTTCTAGCGGAACATAAGGTAGAAGATATGGATGCTCACCCAACCAGGAAGGAAGGGACATCTTTGCCACCCACCGCGGAATCAGAGTTAGTGGACCGGGAACTACAGGTTCTCATTCGACCCAGTCCTAAACGGAAAAGAGGGAAGAAGAAACGTGCCAATGGCACTTCAAACAGTCACAAACGTGATAACTGTTTGCACCACGGAAATTGTGGTTTAACTGTACAGGACCTTCAGGGAAACCACTTAACTTCTACAAGGAATGAATCTCGAGAGAAAGAGGAACCGAAGACAACCTTTAATGAGGTCGCAGGCGGAGACCTAGCCGATTCTCACATTCCCTTCTGTTCAGAGAATCACGAAGTGGAATTACATCTGACTGAAATAGGGAGGAAGGAAGAAACGGAATCCCAGGTGAATTTCAATACTGCAACGCAGGAAGATGCATCAATTATCAGTTCAGATAAGTTACCTATTAACAGTTACCTAGAGGACAACTGTTTGCACTATGGTTTGCCAGTACAAAGACTCCCAGGAATCTCATTTTACTTCAACGAGAGGTGAAAATGAAGAGGAAGATGACCTGAGGACATCTTTTAAGGAGGTCGGAGATCGAAAGGTAACCGACTTTATTATTCCCTTCAGCTCAGGAGAGGATGAAGTGGGATTAAATTTGACTGACAGAGGGATGAAGGAAGACCCGGAACCCCTTGTGATCTTTGAGGCTACAGCTCAGGAAAAGACACTAGACATCAGTTCAAATGATTTACGTAATGTGATGGATTGCTTAGACACCAGCCCACCACAGGATTTACCTCAACTGGACTAAGCCCATGAAAGCACGACCAGAGAGGAACATCCAGACAAGGAAGCATTTCCAGTTGTTATCTCAGAGTATACCAGTCGGAGACTCAGGAAACACAGGGAATTGTCATGAGCCTAGAATATGGACTCTGATATTGTGCAGACAACATTGTCTGTAGTTGCTAAAGAAGAAAATTCTTTGCACAAGATGGAGGAAGAAACGCCTATCATCTCATTAGCTGAAGTTATCAAGGAATTCCAGCAACAGGGACCTGAAGTAACAGAAGTCAAGAGTGGTTTGGAATCAACACTCTTAGGACTAATTCTACCCTTCAGTCAGGTCGATTTGATAGGAGTAGATCAGCTATTTGTGGATACTTTATTCAAAAGTAACTCCACTTTATCGCCCTTGAAGTAACTATGTTATTTCTCAAGGCTGGACAACTTGGCACACTAAATTTCCAATTTCTAGCACGGTTTTCACAAGAAACTCTAATGCAGAGAAACTCAGCCCAGTTAACTGATTATCAGGGAAGAAACCGCGACACCGAGGAGGGAAGATTGTTACGCCCGACTTTGAAGGAGGAAAGCGCCAGTTGAATTTATATCATGGGACCATGATGTGTAACATTATTCCTTTCAAAAGGAAGATATTGATGGATCTAGTTAAGGATCTATAAAGGATGGAGGAATATCACGGAGACAAGCTTTGCTGTGGCCAGCTTATGCAAGACCTTCACTACGGGTACATCCTCGGCTGAAAGGAGTAAATCACGTGAGTGAATGGTGGACTAAGACAGTCTGCCCATAGGCGTAGAAGAATCCCGTTGATTGTGATCTTTCCCAGAGGGGTAAAATTACAACCTCCTGACAATTACCGGATTTTACCAAGCTATTGCATGGAATCCGGCCGAAGAACCAGGTACAAGGACCTATCCAAGAGTATCCTTTGGAGTATGGAAATGGGACGTCTTTATGCAGATGCAGGACAACCCACTGCCACAAGGAATATTGGAAACCTTTAGGCAGATACAGAACGGAGAGTGCTTAGGCATTATTCTGGGATGTACGGCGTGCTTTGACAAAAGATTTCTGGCAGAAACTTTTTTTTAAGGGGGAAGCTCTGTCACGAATTTGCAGCCTTTACTTCCAAGAACAATTTTCGGTTCACCATGTAGAGAAGTTACAGAAGAACAAATGCAATTCTCTATAATAAAGGAGGAGAAATGGAAGACAGAACATCAGGCCTGCACACATAGAGGCATAAAATGTTGTAGCAAAAGGAACCAATTCAACTGTGAAGTGTCAGAACAGATGGCTGCTGGCTACTAAAACAGGATGGTGGGAATTGCAATAAACCCAGAATGAAATCACACAGACCATCAGACTAGGGTTGTAAAACCAGGCAGTCCAGCTTAAAGGTGTTACAGGTCAAACTGACAATTACCCCCACTGGAGGGCAGACTGAAACTGAGCTGGGCCTGGCAACTCAAAATCGCCCAGGTGTGAACAACATTGACCCAGGGAGAGATAATAGCCCCAGGGCTGTAAACAAGCCCAGTCCACTCTGACTGGCAGGCTCAGGAATGTGTGAAAACAGAGCTGATAAGGCAATTAACACTGGGCCTGTGGACTTTGGACCAGACGGAGAGGAGCAAGGTGTGATGGCCTGTTGGCAGTGATAATTGCAATTACCGTCAGGGGAGATAAGAAGAATTTATGACGGGAATGCCAAGGAGATAATACTGTCTGCTGGATTCAGCTTAAATAAGGGTCCCTAGCCTGTTTCATGTCAGAAAATGTTTGACTTCAGAACAGGTGAGACAACCAGCTCGTTTGTAGTCATACGTATGATTCTTATGTTGCTAGATTTCACTAGGAGAATTATTTCTTAGTAATAGTCAAGTCTCTTAGATGGATGTACTGACTTTCAGTCTATATCTGACCTAGCTTATTTCAAGAACTATCTTTGGCGTAGGTTACTTGAGTGTTCTTTCTAAGTTCTGGGTTCAATATCATTGTGCTTTAATTGTTACTCTTCTGAGAAGTAGAAACTTATGGAAGGCAGGTCTTGTCTAGATATACTTGAGGTGGCGTAGCAGATGCTTGCCATTTCTTTCTAAACTAGACTAGTCTCTTTTTGGTGTGTGCATTTGTTGTACAGAATATAGTCAACTGACTATTTATTTAATTCTTACAACAGCAGTAACTAAGTGGTGATTAAACCGGGCAGATCAGCAAATATGGCTGGTCTGTGTGGTCACTTCAATTAGACTTGTTGTATATCTCATTTTGTAGCTATACAATATTAGTACTCATTAATAATGCCTGATGCTATTATGTTGAGTATCATTAGATGTCCATCTTGAAGTAATATAATGTTTACTGATATGTTGGATGTATGTATGTGTAATTTCATATGAATATACGATGCTAGTAATATGCTTCGTACATATTCTTTTTGTGTATATACGTCTCATTTCGTATACATACAAACTAACTAGTGCATTATGCTATGATGTTAAATTATCATAATATGTCTAGTTTAATCAATATGTTTATGTGTATTGGATGTTTGATATATTGATTTGTCATATGCAAACCTACCAATATGAAGTGTTATGCTATTGTCTGCGCATTGGCACATTGGCCAACGATTGTGTTGGAAGCAGAGGTGTAATGGTACAGACATTACCCACAATTGGTATAGGGTATATGGTGCTAAACTTTCTCAGTGTATTGTGGGCGTGCGTTCACGGTAATGCATGGGAACCTGGCACAGCTACTGGTCACGGCTTGTAAGCCCGGATGACCAGGCATATTATAATACCATTACCGACCCTGTGAGCTGCTAAACCAACTTTGGACGGAGCGGCTGTACGACACAGAATTTCTGTATTAGCGACATGGACATGGGCGGCAGAAATGTAATCATTACAGGCGTGTGAGACACTTGAAAAGCCCGTCCCAGACTAAAGACAGTAGGAGGAAGGAGAATGGTGAACACAGTAGAGCTGGAAGATAAACTTGGCCAGACTGGTCATTGTATATGTGTTTACTAGAATATGTTTTACTTAAGATTGCGCTGATGTAGATCTAGATATAACACATTCTTGACTTTCTTTCAAGCTCTCACAAGGAGCACCTATGTTATAGATCTCAAGAACGAGTGATGACTAGGTAGAGCTAGGACTGACAGGAGTCAGAATACCGGCAAGCTGTTTTTTTTTTTTTTTGGAGTCTACTGGAGAGTGGGGATCTGGACAACAGATCCAGATAGATCAAGTAACAAGTTACGTAATGTTTCTCATCACTATCTATATGATATCATCATCATCATTTTGAATAACATCCAATGATTAATATGAGTAGTAAATAAATGTTGTAGTATTGTAACTCATAGTTCTGTCATTATATTTTTTCCAATTGTGCATACGTGTTGTTGTGTACATTGGTGGTGGTTCACTTAGACACCAAGGAAGGGAGCAGTCAGGGAGAAAAACCTGTACTGAGATAGTCGTCAATACTCTTATATTTAGACTTAAAAATCTATCTTAGCTAACCTTCTCTTCCCCATTCCTTGGCGAATATTCAGCACAGTTCATTTCATTTTGTAACGAGCCACTTGGAGCTGTACGTTGGATATTCATGGGCTTAATCTGTAGTTCAGCCATATAGATTTTGTCCCTAGTTAGTTTCTGACTATTTGGGGTTGCTCGCCAGTGAATAATACTTTCATCTAGCCGGTGGGGCACCCCGACTTCTGACATTTAGTATGGCCAGCCATTCTATTCTCATGTCCCCTGGCTCCACAGGACATCTAAGAAGGACCTCCAGTAGTTGAGGTTGGACCCTTTCGAGACATAGGACCTGGCACTGCACCTGCCTGGGGGTCCAAAGCAGGGCGAGCACCATAACATTTAGCAGTAGTCGACATATTCCATTTTACGTAATTGCATGGGATCCTGATTTCTGTGGTGCGCCTCCTGGCCGGTTGCTTCCGTCTTCAGCACCTTTCCGTTGCTAGAGCAGGCTGTGGTCTCACTCGAGTTTAGATGTGTACGCTTGCACACACATGTCTGCACATTCATGTACGTGCATACACATCTAGAGCATACTGGTTATTTTTCGGCGCCAGAAACTCGCCGTCGCCCCTTCTCCTGTTAGTAGAAACAGTTCCACCACGTGAAGGCCAGGAGTTGGACTTTTGCTGCAGAGGTTATGTATTCACGGGTCATTGGGGTATTTAAGCAATGTTGGGCGCTCACCCCAACACTGCGCCCCGGCTACATACAGCAACATTTGGAACCCGAAGAGGCGTGTAATGTCTCCAGATCTTTTTCCCTGTACAAATATAGCAGATATGGAAGGAATCAACATTGTGGGACGATACACCAATAACATTAGATACGCAGATGATACATTCTGGATTGAAAACAATGAACAGGACCTGCAACATTTAGTAGATGTGGTTGTTGCATACAGTGAACAACTAGTGTTAGAATTGAATAGTAAGAAGACATAGATTATGGTCGTCACTGGGAACAAGGAAATACCACAATGTGATATACGAGTAAATGGGCATATTCTTAAGCAAGTGAATCGGTACAGTTATCTGATGGGAGATGCTTTGAAGAGATTAGAGCAAGAATTGTCATTGCGAAGGTAGCCTGTTGCAAGATAAATAACATACTGACCAATAATAAGATATGAATTGAATCGAGAGAAAGAGTGTTGAAGTGCTACATAGAACCTATACTTCTGTATGGATGTGAAGCATGGACAATGAGCAGTCAAGATAAAAAACAAAAAAACATCTGATGGCTGTGGAAATATTGTTTTTGAGGAAAATGCAAAGAATACCATGGACAGACAGAAAAGCCAATGAACAAGTCCTTCAGAACACAAATGAAGATCGTAAACTGGTTAGAAGACAGTCAAAAGTTTTTGGTGCATGGTATGAAAAGAGATGACTTGTAGAACTTTGTGACAACTGGCAAGATCGAAGGGAAGAGACCAAGAGGACGACCCAGAAGTAAATACCTGGATGGCTTGGCCATGTGGCATTGTTGATAAAAGAACACGAAGCTGATCCACAACTCTGGTGATCGAGTGAGATTGCAAAACACGACCGCCCACGCTTATCGGCATGGCACATGATGGATGGATGGATGCTGCTGTTTTGGCCATCAAGCCTACACCTTATGTTGCGCCGCGTGGTGAAATCAATTTGTCTCACTGAGTACAAGCCGCATGATTCCGCGCCCAAAGAAGATATGGTCAGTACACCAATACCCCACCTAATGTGCATGCAATTGTCAGCGCAACTTATTATAACACTGCACAGAGAGTTACAAGTTAGTTGTATATCGTTTACAGGATGTGGCTGTAATCCCCAGCCCATTTTCCGTCCACTTGTTTTGTTATTATTATTTATCAATCTTTTATGTTTTTTAATGTTTTTCTTAATTTGAAGATCTGTATCCCGTAACCCAGCCCTTAGAAACAGCGGTCACGTCTTTTCCAAATACACCACCAACGGAGAAATACTGTATTATTCTATTGTTTTTACCTACACTGCTGTTGACGCTACATGATTTCAAATAAAACAGCACAGCCAATAGACAAAATCGATAATACCTGGGGAAAAGACACACACACACGTACACACAACACAATACAGGCCCCCCAGTGACATGCCGATATAAGCAAACTAATACACCAAGGCAGACTAATCAATACATCGACACTCACGCCTATCCTAACAGGCATCTGTCACTTTTGTTGATTGTATACGCCACACTAATGACCAACTCTGAACTCTAATGTATTTCATACTGCTAGATGTCTACGCTAGATGTCGGTAAAACCTACTTGATTCGCTAGAACACTTAAAACGAAAAATAATGCTCATGTTTATACACTGAACATACCACTAACCACTACTCTCTCTCTCTCTCTCTCTCTCTCTCTCTCTCTCTCTCTCTCTCTCTCTCTCTCTCTCTCTCTCTCTCTCTCTCTCTCTCTCTCTCTCTCTCAAAGACATGATGAACCCTGCGAGGGATTATTTTGTGCCGCCATCACCCTTCACTCCCCACACCACGGCCAATTATAAAGATACATGATTCAAGAAACCTTTTTACTATACAAATACAAGCAAGAAAAGCGACTCGCACACAAGACAATCAGTATAATGGGGATGATGTAATCATGCCTACCACACCCAATGAAAGGAAGCGTGGGAGGATCGATATTTGAATCTCTCACTAACACTGTGTTTTTAATTTCCCCCGCTAACACAAAACACATTCGATAAACGCATTATAAAATACCCGCCCCACACAGCAACATCCTACCCAGAGCAGACAGCGCGATACCCCACGACTGAAAAACCCCAATCTCCAGACCTAACAACTATAGCATCTCAAAATCACAGGTCCTATCCGCGCACACTCATAATCCTAATCTGTACCTCTAAACGTGCGTATGATGATGATGTTTCTATAATGTATGATGATAATGATTACGTCATATCCACCGATAAAAACCAGTGGTATATATTTATAATGCTCGTAGAAAAACTAAGAAGTACCCTTCACCATAAGATCTGGAGTACGACAAGGTTGTGTCCTGTCCCCTCTCTTGTTCATAACATATATAGACAACATATGTAAAGAAACCAGCCAAGCAGAGACAGCAAGAATACCGCATGACGAGATCACAGAAGAAGAACCATCTGCAAATCTAACCATTAGAGAACTCCTGTTTGCGGACGACCAAGCACTAATAGCAAAATCAGAAGCTGAATTACAAGACCACGTGAATAGTCTAAACGAAATGTGTAGGGAACATAACATGAAAATTAGCACAAGCAAAACAGAGGTAATGACTATAACTAAAGAACAAACAGCAACAATTCACCTAAACGAACATCCCTTGAAACAAGTAAAGAGCTTCAAGTACCTAGGAAGTATAATATCATCAAATGGCAGATCAGAAGACGAGATCGAAAATAGGTGCAATAAGGCAAATCAACTCATTGGACAAATGGCACCAATACTAAAGAACAAACATGTATCAATAACTACTAAGAAAGCACTTTACAACACAATCTTCCTACCAACTCTGTGCTACCAATGCCAAACCTGGACAATGACAGAAAAAGAGAAAAGAAAAATCACAACAACAGAAATGAGGTTCCTGAGAAGAATACTCAACGTATCAAGAAGAGATAAGATCAGAAATGAAGAAATCAGGACTAAAGTGGGGGTTAAAGCTGCTCTAGATTTTATTAGAAAGCAGCAAGTCAAATGGCTTGGCCATGCAAGTAGGATACCAGTCAACAGCATACCACAACAAGCAATGATGTACAGACCAGATAGAAACAGAGGAAGAGGCCGACCCCGTAAACGTTGGACGGAGGGAATAACAGAATCCATGGGAATGTCGATATACGAAGCCCATAACCGGGCACTCTCACGAAGTTTATACTTCACCTCGACACCGCAAGGTACAAGAGGAACATGATGAGATGATATATATATATATATATATATATATATATATATATATATATATATATATATATATATATATATATATATATATATATATATAAGGACACCCTATTGTTCTGACGATCGGATCGACAAAAAGCGATTATGCTTCGTCGTGACCCTGTTTGTACCGTCAGCCGAACTAGTTTACTAAGGTAACCTATGGAACATTACACTAACGCCAACCTATTCAATAACACCCACCTGATGTCACCATCACAATTACAAGAACATATTATTTACAGTTTTCATTTGAAGCTCCTTCGCACCTGTTCCCAACCACTAGCCTTACAGCACATCAACACAACTGATCCTATCTGCGCACCTCATAATCCTGATCTGTACTCCTAAGCGTGCGTGTGGTGATGGTGTTTCTATGACACTTATGACAATACTCCATCCCTGTTAACAATCAGTGGTCAATGTTATCCCCACCCCAGAAAAATATGGGGTTTAAGACCTATGGGACGAGTACATACACCTATCAACAACATCGTGCATCCCTTTCACATCTCTACATAAAACGACAGGTACAACCTGTTAACGTCACAACCACACTTCTCCTCATTTAATGTATTCTATATATGTTTTGAATGTTATTGACGGGTTCTAAAAATAGCTTGGGTAAAGAAAAGAACAAATGCATCCATACTTCAAGAGCTGAATATTGAATAGTGTTTGCTATTAAAGACGATAAAACAAAGAAAATTGATATATTTTGGTCACGTGAAACGTCATGAAAGTTTGGAGAGAACAATAATGCATGGGTATATGCCTGGGAAGAGAGGAAGAGGAAGGCCAAGAGAAGATGGGTGCAGGATGTAGTGGGTGATTTCCACATGGGTGTATCGCTTGTGGGACATATTGCTTGTGATCGAGCAGTTTCTCGGAGGGTTGTTATGACAGAGCGGTTCTGCAAAGGACATGCTACTGAATGAATAAATATGTGTTTTCCCTTTATTAAAAGTATATACCTTCTTGAGTTGTTTGTTATTTTAAAGGTTTCATGTTTTATGTTGTACACTAGACTACCACCCCCACCACCACGTCACTAGACACCTACACCTCGAGTGTCACTAGACTACTGTCAGAATCTCCAATAAGGCTCTAGAGAGGTTATAAGAGGTAACAGAAATATAGTAGGGAGACACCAGACAGGAGAGACACCAGCGCTATAAATAGCCTCACAAGGAGACACATTCGTGTCAGACAAGGGGCTAACAGGTACAAGTGAGCGAGGGCTCCCCCAAGCTATTGGGAAGCCTGGCCTTACGAGTAACCGTGAGGTGCCCGGTTACTCTAGCTCACAGGCCAGCGTGCTTGGGACTCCATGCACGCAGGACCAACTACTGCACGGAGGGGACAGCGTCCGTGCTTGACCACGCAATGTGTAGCGTGTGGACAGACCCGACTGGAGACGGTAGAGAATAGACGTGTTCTTGACAAATGCTATAGTTTCTAGGCAATAGTCAAATATTAGGCTGTAGATTTAGATTGTGATTACTAGCATCATTTCTCACCACTTCATTGCATTCATGTTGTATATTGTAAATGAAGCATACCGCTCGCAGAGCTATTAACTTGTCAGCTCTAAATAAATTGCATTCCTTTTGCAAAAGACACGAGTTGTTATTTCGTGCGGTGCAAAAGTAGGGTAGTCTTTAAAGACCTGTAGCGAGCAAGTCGTTGACAGACAGGACCCCGATTGGTGTCAGAAGTGGGATATGTGGTGATTGTGGTGATTAAGTATGTGGTGATTAAGATACTCTGTAAGTGCGTTATCATCGCCAAACATGTAAACTATGTGAAATTAACAGTGCTATGGAAAGTGTAAGGAACAGACGCAGAAGTAACATGCGCTGACACACACATAAGCTACAGTAACGATGAAGTGTTAGCTATGAACTACATAAGTTAGTAGGGAACGTTTTTATAACTATCCAAGAAAGGAGAGGGCCTCTTCCCGAATTCCGGTCCCAAATAGTTCCGTCAAGTGAATAGGTCAGGGGTTAAGGGTTAGGGTTAGTCTTAAACTAAAGAGAGCATAGAAGACTTTGCCGAAATGAACTATGTTATATATAGTCTACAAAGAACATTGCTCCATCTTCACATCGGAAAGGAGGACTTCGATTAGTGTAATTAGATATAGAAATGTAACTGTGAGATATATATATATATATATATATATATATATATATATATATATATATATATATATATATATACTATATATATATATATATATATATATTATAATTATTATTATTATTATTATTATTTTATTAACAGTACACATAACTTCATTTTTCTATGAATAATTAAATTTCAGAATGTTTAAATGCATGTATAACTTTATTTATGTTATGTGTAAGTTAGAAATCATCATCATTTAGTTAATAAACCATTTAAGGTAACACAATGATAGAAATACAATTGTTAGATATTACATTAGTTTATCACCACATAATCAGAATCATTTATAAATTCATTTATCTAAAATATCATTTCTAAACTAACCCAACCATTTAGGAATTAACATCTATTTACAAATAACACTTTAAGGTAGTTAACCCAATTCTCTTAAATGAAATTATTTAGTTAGATTATTTCCCTTGGGATAATTTAGGACAGCACACTAAATCAGATTAGTTACTATTACAGGATCGGTAACAAACCATCCTCATAACCGTGTATATTGTGTATAGACATGACACGTGCAAACAAAACGCACAGTCATTTGGCGTGAATACTGTTATAATTCAGCCAATCATTTATTGTATATATGTAATGTTCATGTATTTGATGCTATGAAACATATTTTAATGACGAGTGATGGTTTGAGCAAAAGAAGAGTATGAAAGCGAGTGAAAGATGTATGAGAGAAGTATGAATGATAGAAGAGAGTGTGAAAATTAGTAAACATCGAAGAAAGTGAGTGAGAAAGAAAGGTAGCGGCAAATTTTTTGTCACCGCTGGAAACGTCTTATTTTGACTTGTCTGTGTCAACTGTGTAACCAATGTGTTGTCAAGTTTTTATGTGTGTTACTGCCATACTTTAATAGAATAGATAGGGAACGTACTTTGAGCTTTTTAAAGCGGAGTTGTGGTCATAAATAAGAATAACAAACATTTGTAACCACAATAAACCGATTTACAGCGCTCGAAGTAATACACACATTTAATACACTAACGCATACACAAGTTAGCAGGTTAAGTACATTGTAGTTTATTAGTAAACACGCAAACAAACAGGAAAACAAACACATAAAAGTTGCACACACTATTAGTTTCAAAGAACAACAACTTAAATTCAAGGGGACACAATAACTTCTTAAAAACCTTAATGTAACATTGAAAGTAGCTTTTCACAAGCGGAAGCGAGAAGGTGAAAAGTAGAACTGTATGTATATGAGTTGGAGGGGATATTAATGGGAACATGAACATATTTATGTTCATGTGTTGCACTCATAACAGAGTCAACTTGTATGTGGGTTGTCATTTCGGGCAATTTGAGGACAGGTCGAGACAGAAGTCAACGGGTGAAACTCAAAAGACATAGGGTCAAACGAGGGAAGCCAGGACAGAAGTCATAAGACAACGGTTCCGGTTCAAAACAATTCCCAAAGATATCTATGGAACCAACTATACTGATACATAGGCTACTTAATTAGCCGAGTGAAAAGATAGAACAGTGTGAGTAAAGGAAGAAGAGAGTTGTTCTATCCCAAACGAAGATTTATAACTTATTGGATATCTGACAAAATTGGACATCCAATTTTTCTTTGTGACCATACGTGTTACATACATAAGTAGAAGGGAAGTAACACTTCCCAGAGAGGAGGGGAGCCTGTCAGAATCTCCAATAAGGCTCTAGAGAGGTTATAAGAGGTAACACAAATATAGTAGGGAGACACCAGACAGGAGAGACACCAGCGCTATAAATAGCCTCAAAAGGAGAAACATTCGTGTCAGACAAGGGGCTAACAGGTACAAGTGAGCGAGGGCTTCCCCAAGCTATTGGGAAGCTGGCCTTACGAGTAACCGTGAAGTGCCCGGTTACTCTAGCTCACAAGCCAGCGTGCTTGGGACTCCATGCACGCAGGACTAGCTACTGCACGGAGGGGACAGCGTCCGTGCTTGACCACGCAATGTGTAGCGTGTGGACAGACCCGACTGGAGACGGTAGAGAGTAGACGTATTCTTGACAAATGCTATAGTTTCTAGGCAATAGTCAAATATTAGGCTGTAGATTTAGATTGTGATTACTAGCATCATTTCTCACCACTTCATTGCATTCATGTTGTATATTGTAAATGAAGCATACCGCTCGCAGAGCTATTAACTTGTCAGCTCTAAATAAATTGCATTCCTTTTGCAAAAGACACGAGTTGTTATTTCGTGCGGTGCAAAAGTAGGGTAGTCTTTAAAGACCTGTAGCGAGCAAGTCGTTGACAGACAGGACCCCGATTGGTGTCAGAAGTGGGATATGTGGTGATTGTGGTGATTAAGTATGTGGTGATTAAGATACTCTGTAAGTGCGTTATCATCGCCAAACATGTAAACTATGTGAAATTAACAGTGCTATGGAAAGTGTAAGGAACAGACGCAGAAGTAACATGCGCTGACACACACATAAGCTACAGTAACGATGAAGTGTTAGCTATGAACCTACATAAGTTAGTAGGGAACTATATTTATACACTATCCAAGAAAGAGAGCATAGAAGACTTTGCCGAAATGAACTATGTTATATATAGTCTACAAAGAACATTGCTCCATCTTCACATCGGAAAGGAGGACTTCGATTAGTGTAATTAGATATAGAAATGTAACTGTGAGATATATATATATATATATATATATATATATATATATATATATATATATATATATATATATATATATATATATATATATATATATATATTATTATTATTATTATTTTATTAACAGTACACATAACTTCATTTTTCTATGAATAGTTAAATTTCAGAATGTTTAAATGCATGTATAACTTTATTTATGTTATGTGTAAGTTAGAAATCATCATCATTTAGTTAATAAACCATTTAAGGTAACACAAATGATAGAAATACAATTGTTAGATATTACATTAGTTTATCACCACATAATCAGAATCATTTATAAATTCATTTATCTAAAATATCATTTCTAAACTAACCCAACCATTTAGGACTTATTTACAAATAACACTTTAAGGTAGTTAACCCAATTCTCTTAAATGAAATTATTTAGTTAGATTATTTCCCTTTTGATAATTTAGGACAGCATACTAAATCAGATTAGTTACTATTACAGGATCGGTAACAAACCATCCTCATAACCGTGTATATTGTATATATAGACATGACACGTGCAAACAAAACGCACAGTCAGTTGGCGTGAATATGATTATAATTCAGCCAATCATTTATTGTAGATATGTAATGTTCATGTATTTGATGCTATGAAACATATTTTAATGACGAGTGAATGTTTGAGCAAAAGAAGAGTATGAAAGCAAGTGAAAGATGTATGAGAGAAGTATGAATGATAGAAGAGAGTGTGGAAATTAGTAAACATCGAAAGAAAGTGAGTGAGAAAGAAAGGTGGCGGCAAATTTTTTCACCGCTGATAACGTCTTATTTTGACTTATCTGTGTCAACTGTGTAACCAATGTGTTGTCAAGTTTTTATGTGTGTTACTGCTATACTTTAACAGATTACATAGGGAACGTACTTTGAGCTTTTTAAAGCGGAGTTGTGGTCATAAATAAGAATAACAAACATTTGTAACCACAATAAACCGATTTACAGCGCTCGAAGTAATACACACATTTAATACACTAACGCATACACAAGTTAGCAGGTTAAGTACATTGTAGTTTATTAGTAAACACGCAAACAAACAGGAAAACAAACACATAAAAGTTGCAAACACTATTGGTTTCAAAGAACAACAACTTAAATTCAAGGGACACAATAACTTCTTAAAAACCTTAATGTAACATTGAAAATAGCTTTTCACAAGCGGAAGCGAGAAGGTGAAAAGTATAACTGTGTGTATATGAGTTGGAGGGGATATTAATGGGAACATGAACATTTTATGTTCATGTGTTGCACTCATAACAGAGTCAACTTGTATGTGGGTTGTCATTTCGGGCAATTTGAGGACAGGTCGATACAGAAGTCAACGGGTGAAACTCAAAAGACATAGGGTCAAACGAGGGAAGCCAGGACAGAAGTAATAAGACAACGGTTCCGGTTCAAAACAATTCCCAAAGATATCTATGGAACCAACTATACGAATACATAGGCTACTTAATTAGCCGAGTGAAAAGATAGAACAGTGTGAGTAAAGGAAAAAGAGAGTTGTTCTATCCCAAACGAGAGATTTATAACTTATTGGATATCTGACAAAATTAGACATCCAATTTTTCTTTGTGACCATACGTGTTACATACATAAGTAGAAGGGAAGTAACACTTCCCAGCGAGGAGGGGAGCCTGTCAGAATCTCCAATAAGGCTCTAGAGAGGTTATAAGAGGTAACAGAAATATAGTAGGGAGACACCAGACAGGAGAGACACCAGCGCTATAAATAGCCTCACAAGGAGACACATTCGTGTCAGACAAGGGGCTAACAGGTACAAGTGAGCGAGGGCTCCCCCAAGCTATTGGGAAGCCTGGCCTTACGAGTAACCGTGAGGTGCCCGGTTACTCTAGCTCACAGGCCAGCGTGCTTGGGACTCCATGCACGCAGGACTAACTACTGCACGGAGGGGACAGCGTCCGTGCTTGACCACGCAATGTGTAGCGTGTGGACAGACCCGACTGGAGACGGTAGAGAATAGACGTGTTCTTGACAAATGCTATAGTTTCTAGGCAATAGTCAAATATTAGGCTGTAGATTTAGATTGTGATTACTAGCATCATTTCTCACCACTTCATTGCATTCATGTTGTATATTGTAAATGAAGCATACCGCTCGCAGAGCTATTAACTTGTCAGCTCTAAATAAATTGCATTCCTTTTGCAAAAGACACGAGTTGTTATTTCGTGCGGTGCAAAAGATAGGGAGTCTTGAAAGACCTGTAGCGAGCAAGTCGCTGACAACTACCATGGCCACTTGACCACGTCCACTTAAACAAACAAATAATGGTCATCATGAGTTATCTTTTCCTTTTGGTTGCGCATTTCTGATATATTATGACTATTTATCGATATTTCGCCACACACAATAAAAGGAGATGCTATGCCGACTACTATACTACTCAGGTTTTATGGTCGAGACAAGAACACGTAGCTGATCCACGACTGTGGTGATCGTGTGAGATGGCGAAATATGACCAGCCGCGCTTATTTACATGGTACATAATAATGATGATGAATGTTGCATCGCCTCTTATTGTCCGACCCTTTATCTCCCTTTGGGGCATATACCCACAACCAAACCAAGCCAAACAGTTCTATCTTTTGTTATCTCCTGCAACTCTCTCAATGTCCTCCAATATTATCCATTTCCTTTTCGTATTTCTCTTCTCCAAGTGTTTTTTGTCTACGGTTATTTTGTTTGTCTTATGGATTCCAGACAAGAGAGTATCTAGTTATATTGTCCTCAGGTTTTCTTTGTGTCAAAGACTTAGGTAATCATGAATGAAGACCACCCTGAAAGAGTCTACCTCGAGTAGAATAGAGGTAACCTAGTGCCCCTATATGAGGGCAGGGTAGGTGTAGGGGAATAATAGAAAGGGGACTATTAAATAGGTCTCTCATGGGACACGGAGGTGTCAACCAGAGAGTTAGCACTCTGGTCACGGCATGATCACGCCAACGTGATAAGACACGTAGTAAGAAACTAGAACTCAAGTGAGGCCACTACTCTAGCGTGCTGACTGTTGTTGCACGCAAAAGCCGTAGTGCGCCCCAAGTCCTTCCGCTGTGTACTGTGTAAACAGCACGCGGAGATTATTCAGACGGGACACAGACTTCATCGTGATAGCATCGCTTAGAGTCGATGCTTAGTTCATTAGCGATTAGATAGATTAGTGATAGGGTTAGGAAAACGACTAGTGATAGGGGAATTCTGTGCATTTATCCTTGTGTGATTTGTTAGCGACTGTTTGTTGTACATTGATGTGATGCAAAGAGCCAGTGGCAATAAAATGTGTATTCCTCTCGTACGACTAACAAGTGTTCTTGTGTGGTGCGAGAGAAGTTATCCCGGGATGCCTGTGACATCGGTTGTTGACAGGCTAGGATAAAGTGGTGTCAGAAGTGTAGCTTGGACAATTGTTCAAGCTAAAACACTCACCCACGGCTCTAAAATAGAATAACGGCTAGATAATCACAGGGGTTTAATTTGTGTTAGTGACAATGGCGTGTGCAGACAGAACAAAGTGCGAGCTGTGCCCATCGTGACCAATTTACATTTACTTATGCTTATTTAATTATTTTGTACTTATGAACATGTTTCCTTCTCATTTGTAAGTATGATTATTATAGTTTTGTAACATTTATTTCTATAATTACTTATTTATTTACGATTATTTGTCAAATATGATTCACGGCGGAGCGATACACAGAAATGAGCCGAGAAAATTATCGATTTTTCCAAGCTAAAAATAGCGCTGCGCGTCTGACGTATCGTGACTGACAAACAGCTACGTTACGCCATTTGCAGGCAGCGTCCGATTGTTGACAAATCGCAAAGCGGCTGCTCGCCTGAATCGTTGACTTATATCAAACATTATTTGTTTATAATGATTACTTAGTGAATATATTTACTTATTTAAACATTAATATTACTTTTATATTTATTTCAAAACATTTATTTAATTATTTTCATATTTTTTCTATTTGTTACCGTCGCGATGGCACTGCTTCTGCTATGCAAATGAGACGCAGTCTGCACAGCACTTCCATAGATTAAACAGATAGAGATAGGGTAGGCAAAAGACGTTAGAACGAAGACAGGACAGTGACATTTATTATTATTTACACCACATTTTTTTTGGTCCTGGGGCATTTAATTGTATAAATTGTCTAAAAGTATATATCGTTTGCAAGTGGTTAATTGTTGATGCTCTTGATAACCAGGGTGAACAACAGCTGGTGATAAGCATTACGCAAGCTGTGTGTGGTATTGCCAGACGAATAGACTTGAGGTGCCAAACGAGTGTACATGATTGATCTGGAATGTTAAGATGAGTATACCCAAAGTATTTTGCATGCAATATGATTAATAATGCATCTCTTTTTCAGCGTGTGATGTATTAGCATAATTTTTGTGATCATTTTTCAGAGTGTAATCTGAAAGTACATATTTTCTGTACACAGTGATTGGAAAACATAATAGATCTAATATAAATAAGTGAGTAGATATTTAAGTGCCTATCAAAGCTAGCTAGTTACCCAACAACATGGCAACTTTAGCTGATTTCATAAAAGCAGGCAAATAATTAGAATACACAGGAAAGGAATTAGAACAATATGCTGATCAAAAATTTAGAGAAGCAAAAGATGCTGAGAGAGATGAACGTGCACGAGAAAGACAACACCAAAAGGAGATTGTAGAACTAGCTGAGATAACAAAACAAAAGGAATTAGAAATAAAACACAAAGAGGCACAATTGGATAAAGAGATTAAGCAAAAGCAATTAGATCAAGATAAGGAGATTAGACAGAAGGAATTAGAATTAAAGCAAAAACAATTAGATCAGGAAAAAGAATTAAAACAAAGAGAGATAGATGAAATGGCAAGAGTGAAAGAAAAACAAATACAAGTTGAATCAGATACACAGTTAAAGATGAAAGGTATGGATGTAGATTCACACTTAGAGATCTCTGCTACAAAACTAAAAAGTCAGCAAGAAGAAAATAAATTTAATAAGTACAAAAATATTATTAAGCCATTCTGTAAAAAAGATTCCATATCAGCCTGGACAGAAAATGTCGAATATCAATTTAAATACCACCAAGTTCCAATCGATATGTGGGCTATGATTTATATGAAGAACCTAAGTGGTGAGCCCCTTAAAGTCATAGAATCTATACCAACTGATCTTAGATCTAACTATCAGTACATCCATGATAGGATAATGCAACATTTCTTACTTGATGCCCCTGGGTATCAAGAACAGTTTTCCAATTTAAAACCTAAGCCAAGTGAGACCTTTATCGATTATGTGTCAAATGTCCAAAGCGTACTAAATAGATGGCTTAGTGCATCAAAGATAGGAAAGGACTTTGAAAAACTTAAAAATTTGATAGCTATGGATAAAGTCATATCCACAATACCATCTCCTTTCGCCAAATTTCTTCAGCAGGCAGACATAGAGACCATAGAACAATTTGAAAAGAAAGGATCAGCATATTTTTCCTCAAATAGAAATATTTTCAAAACACCAACTAACGACTCTGAAATAGTATCTTTTGTTAAGGACCAACCTAAAAGCTATCAGACCAATAAGAAACCATTTCATAGAGTCGATAAGAAAGATTTAAAAAATAGCTAAATGTGTCTATTGCCAACTATTTCATGACACATATGCTATGTGTGATAAATCACCAAACTATCCAACACATCTTGAGATGGTCATTAAGAAGCAAAAAAAAAACAAGAGAACTGCATACAGGCGTGCAGTCAAATGCTTCTTCTGTTCTAGCTACGGGCATTATTCAAATAAGTGCCTGGGCCGCCAATGAATGAAGGCCAATAATGCAATTTTGATTGATACATCTTCTGATAGTGGTAGTGAGACTGAGTGTGATGTCGAAAATCAATTACCTTTTAACCAGTCTGAAGATGTGTGTTGTGTAAACGATATTTTATGCTTTGACAATTGTGAGCGATGTCACCATTTTCATGCAGACGGCAAACTTACATGTGGGCATAATGTAACATCCTCCTTAGAGAATGCAAATACAGCTATAGCCTCCAGAGGCAATCTAGTGGTTCACTCTGCAATGGTCAATGAGAAGCCATGCCGATGTTTGCTTGACAGTGGAAGCTCTATTATTGGTGTTAAAAAGGAACTTATTAACCCAAAGGATTATACTGGTGACTCTGTAAAATGCCGTACTTTTTCTGGTAACATAGAAACCTATCCTCTGGCAAGAGCCCGTATAAACACCCCGTTCCTTTCTGGTACCTTTACATGTGCAATACTGGACAACCCTTGTACTGATTTAATTCTTGGGTGTCTACCCCAGCTAAAGCACTGCACAGATGAAGAAATATCCGCCTGGGAGGAGAAAAATGGACTAACTCCAGTGAACAATGCAGATATCCTCAAACAGCACAGCCCCAACAAAGGTGCTAGACCCATAATACGTGAAACTGATCAAGACGTAATGGTGCTACTACCAGACAAGCAGAATATAATGGCAACTTCGTGGCAAGGGCCATTCAAGGTGACACAAAAACTTTCAGATGTCGATTATGAAATATCAATAAACGGACACTTAAAGATATTTCATATCAACATGTTGAAACCCTACTTTTCACGACAAGAGACAGAATTAGAGACAGACGAACACAATGCACCCACACCTATGGATGAGACGACAGACGTACATAACGCAACTACACTAGTTAGCGAGACTGGCAAATCCGACGAAATGCATACACTTAGTGAGCTTACAGAAAACGCACTTAGCACCACAACCGTACTGAATCAGGTAGACGACGACGGTATGGAACTACCTGTTCCAATTGTAGATAAGACTGCTACATTAGATTGCATACGATTAGAAACAGGACTGACAGACGTACAACGACGACAGATAATAGAATTAGTGACTGAATATAAAGACATATTTTCCGACATTCCAGGGAGGACGGACAGAATCGAGCACTCCATCCTTCTTTCGGACTCTAAGCCTATCAAATGCAGGCCGTACTCTATCCCACTTAGCTATAGGGAAAATCTAAATAAGGAAATTCTTAATTTAGAAGCTAGTGGGATCATTCAGAAATCTACATCTGAGTACTCCTTTCCAATCGTCCTAGTCAAGAAAAAAGACTCCACAATTCGTCTTTGTGTGGACTATAGAAAACTCAACAATGTCACTAAGATTGACGCAGAACCAATTCCTTCCTGCGAAGATCTTATTCTGGATATGTCCACCTCCAAAATCTTCTCTAAACTAGACCTTACTAAGGGATATTGGCAGGTCCCTATGCAGGCTCAATCTATCCATCTCACTGCTTTTTCAACTCCGTTAGGTCTTTACGAGTGGCGATTTCTTCCTTTCGGACTTCGGAATGCTCCTGCCACTTTCGTACGCTTAACTAGAGATCTACTTCATGGAGTGACGAATACAGCGACATATGTAGATGATATTTGTGTCCATACAGATGACTGGACAACACACTTACTGAAACTCAGACATGTCTTCGATAGGTTGCGACTCTTCTGTCTCACGGTCAAACCGAGCAAAGTCGAATTGGGCCTACAAGAAATTGAATTTTTGGGTCATGTCATTTCACAAGGACAACTAAAAATTGACAATAAAATTATTACCAAAATTATGAACCTGACCATGCCTACAACAAAGAAGCAGGTCAGGAGCCTTTTGGGTTTGGTAAATTATTATAGCAAGTTCATACCGAACTTAGCTGAAATTACAAGTGTATTTTCAAATGTTTTAAAAGCATCAGTAAAATTGGATGTCAAAGATGCATTATTAATTTCTGCATTGTCAAAATTGAAAATTCTATTTAGTAATGTACCAATCCTCCGTTTGCCTAATCCTAGGCTCGTTTATTATCTTAGGACAGATGCCAGTAAGATCTCCATCGCTGCAGTACTAGGCCAGTTTTATGATGGCATCTTCCATCCGATTTGCTACGTGAGCCGCAAGATCACACCGGCTGAGTCCAGATATTCCATATCAGATTTGGAAGCCCTAAGCGTCATCTATTCGGTGAGGAAGTTGCATCGATTTCTGGCGGGTAATCACTTTGTAGTCCAGACTGACAACTCCCCGATCGCGGTCATACAAAGTGGGGTGCATCGCAACGACCGTATCTACAGGTGGTCCTTAATATTACAGAATTATACGTTTAGTATAGAGCATATTAAGGGTAAGGACAACATTCTTGCTGATACCCTTAGTCGACCATCTGAGGTAGAAATACCTGATATTCCACACGAATAGGTAGTTAAGAAATGTTAAGTTAGTTACACTTAAAAATATCCTGTGTATATACTGTGTAGAATATATTATTGAATACATAGACATCAGGATCAGAACTGTGTGCTAAGAACAGTGAACTACCATGTGTCCGTAGACAGCATAATAAGAACTGTGTGCCAAGAATAAGGAAATCACCGTGTGTACATAGACAGCTTGTTATTTACTATGCTTCAGTTGTGCTCCGGTGAATCACCTATGCTAATCACATAAGAACAGTGTCAGAACATTGCTTAAATAACAGACACAACGATACGTGTCTACGACACCAACGGATTCGACGATTGGAATAAGACCCATAAGACACAAGTATGACTGTGTAGTGTATTTAGTATACCCAGGACAATTGAATATATGTAAACTATGCCAAGGAAAGCAATTTCTATATATTATGGCAACCACGAACCTGAGGTAAATAAATACAATGTATCTATATAATTATTGTGATATGTAATATAACGGTTTTTAAATAGTCATAAATTATAGTTAGATTAGTTACTTTATTATAGAGTTAGATTAGAAGTAGGGAATATAATATATTTTTTTTAGTTTAGATAAATTATTAATTCACCCACTTACTTAGCTTAAAAGTAGAGTAGGATAGTACGTTGAACTTAATAATAGCGAATTAAAGATTAGAATAAAAAGCTTAGATAGGAACAGCACCATTTAGTTATTTAAGTTCATTTTATTTCATCCCATCTTTAGGAACATTGTAACAACATCATCATTTAGGACTAAAATTAGGTTATACGTGTTAGGATAAAGTGATCATACAGATGAACATACAGCATTTATACCATGTAGATTAACAATATCCATTATATTTGTTTCATTTAGACATTAAAACATTATTTAGTTTTGTTACATTTTACATTGCCCATTTCATAAAGATACATAACTCATCTCACATTATTTTCACTTTTAGATAGTTAGATTACTTCCCTTAAATTAGATTAATTTTGTACAACAGATTAGAAGTATATAATTTTAGTGTTAGTATCTCATTAGAATATAGAAGTTAATAATAGCAGGGTACAATCAACCCTATTTCACCCATGTAAATAGTTTGTAAATACATGACTCGTGCAGTAAGCTACGCACAGTCATGGAGCTCAACTTTTTTTCAAACTGAGCTAAACTTGTACAGTGTCACTTCAAGGTTTTTAAATAATTGTGAGAATAAAAGATGTGTGACAGAAGTGTGAAAGAGAGAGAGAATGGTAAATATACAATTGAGAGTGAAAGCAGCCAGCGGACTTTTTCTGCCGCTCAAAGCGACTTTTTATTATTTGTCTGCGTCAAGTGTTTGCTTTCAGTGTTGAAATGTATTGTCTAAAATGTAGTTTGTGTAGTTTAGTGTAGATCTTAGATAGAGTATTTTAAGTCTCATAAGACGGAAACGTAGTCACGAATTAGTGTTATACACTCGTTTGTGGCCACATTTAACCGAATTATGGCACTTGAAAACTAACTTACATACTTATTTATAGACAGACACACATGTTAGAAGTTAAATTATATAGTTAGTTAGAGTCAAACACGCAAACAACCAGATAAACAAACATGTAAATTACATATACTTTTGTAGATCAAAGGGGTATAACTGCGGGTCAGGGGACACAATAGACAACGAAACACTAACTTAACAGTGAAAGATAACTTTACACGCGGAAGCGAGATAGGTAAAACATGTCGCACGCAGCTTGTGTAAGGGTTGTTTAATATTATATGGGGGACATGAAGCAATTCATGTGTTGACCCTAAGAAAGTCAACTTTGTATGGGTAGTGAGTTAATTTACTATTTGAGGGCAGGTCTTATAAGCCAATGGTCCGGTTCAGACAAACCTCTAATTATATAATATTTCAAGTGAGAAGAGGGCTCACGCCAACCAGACAAGTTTGTGGCGATCACCAGTAGCCAAGTAAAGTGATACTACACTGTGACAGTAGTCAGTAGAAGTCTATTGAGATACCCAGAACCAAGTTATCATTAGTCTTTGACAAAAATTAGATACACTAATTTTTTAGGAACCTCTTGCGTCACAACCATGAGTCAAAGTTTGTAACGCAACACAGGAGGGGAGGGTGTGTGTCAAAGACTTAGGTAATCATGAATGAAGACCACCCTGAAAGAGTCTACCTCGAGTAGAATAGAGGTAACCTAGTGCCCCTATATGAGGGCAGGGTAGGTGTAGGGGAATAATAGAAAGGGGACTATTAAATAGGTCTCTCATGGGACACGGAGGTGTCAACCAGAGAGTTAGCACTCTGGTCACGGCATGATCACGCC
Organism: Cepaea nemoralis; assembly: GCA_014155875.1. Classification (NCBI taxonomy): domain Eukaryota; kingdom Metazoa; phylum Mollusca; class Gastropoda; order Stylommatophora; family Helicidae; genus Cepaea; species Cepaea nemoralis. Next base: position 220,438 of record JACEFZ010013890.1, on the reverse strand, counting down.
AACGTGATAAGACACGTAGTAAGAAACTAGAACTCAAGTGAGGCCACTACTCTAGCGTGCTGACTGTTGTTGCACGCAAAAGCCGTAGTGCGCCCCAAGTCCTTCCGCTGTGTACTGTGTAAACAGCACGCGGAGATTATTCAGACGGGACACAGACTTCATCGTGATAGCATCGCTTAGAGTCGATGCTTAGTTCATTAGCGATTAGATAGATTAGTGATAGGGGTAGGAAAACGACTAGTGATAGGGGAATTCTGTGCATTTATCCTTGTGTGATTTGTTAGCGACTGTTTGTTGTACATTGATGTGATGCAAAGAGCCAGTGGCAATAAAATGTGTATTCCTCTCGTACGACTAACAAGTGTTCTTGTGTGGTGCGAGAGAAGTTATCCCGGGATGCCTGTGACATCGGTTGTTGACACTTTGTGTGTGCCCTATCTTGTGTGTTCCAGACAAGAGAGTATCTAGTTATATTGTCCTCAGGTTTTCTCTGTGTGTGTCCTATCTTGTGGGGTCCAGACAAGAGAGTGTCTAGTTATATTGGCCTCAGGTTTTCTCTGTGTGTGTGTCCTATCTTGTGTGTTCCAGATCTGAAAGTTTCTAGTTATATTGTCCTCAGGTTTTCTCTGTGTGCGTCCTAACTTGTGGGTTCCAGACAAGAGAGTGTCTAGTTATATTGGCCTCAGATGTTCTCTGTGTGTGTCCTATCCATCGCTAGCGTCTTTTCCTCACCTCTTGGCTCACCAGGAGTTGTCTAATTGTCTCCATGAGCTCTACATTGGTGATTCTGTCATACCATTTTTTTCCCACTATTCTGCGCACGCACCAATTAGTGAATGCCTGTAGCTTTTTTGTAATTCTTTAAGTTATCCGTGCTTCTGACGCATCCATGTTGCATCGTGGATGAAATTATTTTACTCTAAAAGATGACAACTGTACTGTATGCAACAAACATAATAATATAGAACACTGCATACCGGACTGCAAGAAATATGAACTATTTCTTCTTATTTACATCATAAATCCACTTGTTGAATATCTGACCCCTACACAATGCCTATAACAGTGGACTATAAGTTAAAGATAGATGGGGAAATGTTCAGCAGTGTATCACATGAACACATATTCCTATATAGGAAGTCGATATAAGCTTCAGGTCTTAGTAAGATATGACTGAGCTACCTTATAACAGTAAACGGTTCTACCTGCCCTATGTGTGAGCCTGTTCCTCTGTACGCCACAAACAATTGTATTTACCAATTCACATGTAGATGCCAGGCCGTTTACATTGGTCGAACGGAGAGACAGCTTAACAAACGGGTGTCAGAACACATACCTCAATGGGTCAACAAGATACAACACACAGGAGATGCTAGCCGCGAGGAGCCGACACACCGGAAGCTCCCGGCGTCTTCAATCGGCAGGCACATTGTCGCCAGTGGCCATGTTGTGTCCAGAGACACTGCATTTCGCGTGTTGTTTAGAACACAAAATACTCGCTTGTTAAAATTTGCAGAAGCAATTATGATCTATCAACGCAAGCCAGAATTGTGCAAACAGAAAGACATGTTAGTCAGCTTAAAATTACCGTGGTAGATAAGTGACATTACTGTGCGAATTTGTGTATATTTCAACTTGAAGGATTTATCTAGTTAATTTCACGTAAGTTGTGTGATTTCTGCAGTATGTACCTGACGAGATGCAGCGAAATATGCCAGGCAATAAATCGTGCAATCTATTGTTTGTGTCTTCGTTATTCAAATTCACTACGGGAAAACATTGTTTTGAATTTCTCAAATGTCGCCTCCCATTACCAACTGTGACGCGATTAGATGGATTATTCAAGCTGAAGTGTAAAATATCGCTACAGGATTGTCGATTGAGATTTCTCGAGGAATGCCTAAGGACGGGGATATATCCTCACCGGTATTTCAGATCTCTGAGGGCCGACAGAATATGTCCGACAAGAAAAAACCTGAGACGACTGACAAAAAACCAGATAGAAGAAACCCAGTCTAAGCTGGCCAACTTGAAGCGCACACACAGTTCTGCCTACTACGTCACCCAAGAATTGAGCTTGTATGGCTACTTGAAGTTCACTAAATTCTGTACAGAAGCAGTGTACAAGGTGAAAATCGCAGAGAATGCTCGCCTCAACAAATCAATGAGCACTGAAAAGATAACTACGTCAGTACTAGACAACCCAGAGAAGTTTGTGAGGAACTTATCGTCGTACGTACTCAACAACATTGAAACAGAGGCCCTTGCATACGGATTAAAATTATGCATAAAGCCCAAACACATTAACCGTGTTGAGTCGCAAGCACAGTTTGAAATGTTGTTTGATCAAGTCTCCAAGTTATCACCTACTTCTGCTGAGTCGGTCGGGTGGCTGAAGGCCAAACTGGTAGATTTAGAACACCAGTATCGCACAACACCCTCTAAACAGAAGTGTCCGCTGACCAACGAACACCTTACTGCCTTAAAAGCGTTAAAGGCCAACAAAACCCTCGTCATACTGAAACCTGACAAAGGGAGCGGTACAGTACTGATGGACATGTCAGACTACCAGAAAAAAATGGATGTAATATTGTCAGATGAATCCAAATTCAGGATAGATCAAAAAGTAAACAAGTCGGAGGACCTGGATGCTATAATGAGGAAAGAGATCCAGTCACTTGTGAATGCGGGACTCATCAGTGAGGCCACTGCAAAAACGCTCACACCACGTGGCTCGCACACTCCTCAGATGTACGGTCTACCCAAACTTCACAAGCCCGTCATCCCGCTAAGACCTATCCTGTCCATGGTTAACTCTGCACAACACCGAATGGCGAGATGGTTAGCCGAAATGTTAAAGCCAGTACGACAGTCCTTCGATCCAAAAATACTCAGAGATACATTCCAACTGGTGGAATTATTGGATACTATGGACATAAATAACAAACACATGGCATCCATGGATATAGCCTCCCTATTCACTAACGTTCCATTAGAGGAGACAGTGAAAATAATAAGGGAACGCATTGAAGACAAACAACTAAAATTAGGCATACCAACACCTATTCTGGAGAGGCTACTACTACTATGTACCGCCAACATCCAATTCAATTTTCTAACTAAGTCATACCGCCAAATTGACGGAGTGGCCATGGGGAGTCCTCTTGGTCCTATTCTAGCGGACATCTTCATGACACACTTAGAAGAAAAGAGATCCTCAGACATCAACAACTTGGCCTTTTACCGGCGTTATGTGGACGATATACTAATTATCACCACAGACGAGCTACAAGCAACATCGTTTCAGGCCACAATGAACAAGACGCATAAAAACATCTCTCTATCTATGGAACACGAACACAACGAAGCGTTACCATTCCTAGATATTCTAATGAGACGTAGAGCAGACGGCACAATTCAAAGATCGGTGTATCACAAAGAAACATGGACTGGCCAATACTTAAATTTTCAGAGCTTCACACCTGTCCAGTACAAACGGGGCTTAGTACGGACCTTGTTTGACCGTGCTAGAAAGATATGCACCCAGGACACACTGACAGAGGAGTTTGAAACTCTGAAGAATGTCTTAAACCTGAATGGGTACTCCACAGGATTTATAAAGCGCCATTGCCAACAGCCCAAACCCAAAGCAGGCGTAACTACAGTCCCTAAACTCAAGGTATTCATCCAGCTAACCTTTCGAGGGGATGACGTAATGCAACGTCTACAAGACCGGCTTACTACAGCAGTAGGTCGAACATTCTGTGCGGCAACTCCAGTCATTAGATGTAAAACCGTACCCATTCCTACACCAACAGTCAAAGAGCCTGTTCCTCTGCACGCCACAAACAATTGTATTTACCAATTCACATGTAGATGCCAGGCCGTTTACATTGGTCGAACGGAGAGACAGCTTAACAAACGGGTGTCAGAACACATACCTCAATGGGTCAACAAGATACAACACACAGGAGATGCTAGCCGCGAGGAGCCGACACACCGGAAGCTCCCGGCGTCTTCAATCGGCAGGCACATTGTCGCCAGTGGCCATGTTGTGTCCAGAGACACTGCATTTCGCGTGTTGTTTAGAACACAAAATACTCGCTTGTTAAAATTTGCAGAAGCAATTATGATCTTCAACGCAAGCCAGAATTGTGTAAACAGAAAGACATGTTAGTCAGCTTAAAATTACCGTGGTAGATAAGTGACATTACTGTGCGAATTTGTGTATATTTCAACTTGAAGGATTTATCTAGTTAATTTCACGTAAGTTGTGTGATTTCTGCAGTATGTACCTGACGAGATGCAGCGAAATATGCCAGGCAATAAATCGTGCAATCTATTGTTTGTGTCTTCGTTATTCAGGTTCTACCTGCGTTCTGTTAGTGCTGAATGTTGGGCGGCGCTCACCAAACTCGTTACCCGACATTTTGCAGCAGATCCGGGCGAAGGCGCACAACTGAGAGTGTACAAACCTTATCCTGGTGCTCGGGAATGCAACCTAAATACTTAAACTTAATGTCATCGCAGGGCAGACCACGCCGCAAGCTTTAGGATGGAATTTCCGACAGGCGGATGGTAAGAGTATTGCTTTGTCCATCCAGCAGATTCTGCTGCTGGTCTTGTTCCATCCGTATTGGCAAGGCGTTACCTTTCTTCAGGAGTAAACTAGGCAGGCCGAGAGAAGCACATATTGTCTCTACATTCAGCTCAGGCTTTGTACTATGGAGAGGCATATCTCCATTCTACAAACTATCGCCTATCAAGACGTCAAGGACAGTCATGAAAGGCAAAATATTAACTTTTAAAGGAAATTAGTTAAACGTTGGAGGTATACTCATAGAAACGAGATGGACAGTACAAGTGTCAAGATCACAAGAGATGTGAATACAACACAGTACTGGTGCGATAGGTCGATGTACGCTGGCAAAGATGTTATGGTGGGGATCGGAGCATCTATCGTTATCCGGTGGTGACGATCCTTACAAACCCTGAAACAGTTATATAAATAAAGACACGTAGTATTGTTTGGCACTCATAGAAGGAGAGGACAGAAGTAGAGACTAGAGGACGCACCTGTCACCTCCAAATGGCGACAGCGCCTGAAGGATGGAAGGGAATTAATGGCTAAATTCTGCCACTAATACTAATGTACTAGATTGTCCTAGAGAAAATGGATAAGAGGATAAACTTTATTACACCGAGTGTTATCTCACATTGCTGGTTTCCCCCCCCCCCCCTCCCTCAAAGAACCCTGCAGAAAGAGGTGTACAGATCATAAACACAGTAGTTTTACGGTTTACCGGGGCTCTAGATAGGGGATTGTGGGAAAAATTCAGCAACAAATCACAAGAACAAACAGTGCTATAAATGGGTTAAATAATCATAGTCAATTATTGAAAGGCGTTAAAAATATTTCACCACCAAATCACAAGAACACACAGTGCTATAAATGGGTTAAATAATCATAGTCAATTATTGAAAGGCGTTAAATATATTTCAGCAACAAATCACAAGAACAAACAGTGCTATAAATGGGTTAAATAATCGTAGTCAATTATTGAAAGGCGTTAAATATACTCGCTCACTTTGAACTCAAGCGTAGTCTTCTTCTTCTGCATTCATACGGAGTCTCTTTTTTTTTTTGGATGTTATTGCGTTGTGCCTGTTTACAGCGAGCTGCTGGTGAAACAGCCATGTGCACATGTGGATTAGCATCGCAGACAGCAGAGCACATACTCCAAGACTGCCCAAACTACAACATATTGTCATAAGTCGGGGTGCCCCACCGGCTAGATGAAAATATTATTCACTGGCGAGCAACCCTAAATAGTCAGAAACTGACTAGGGACAAAATCTATATGGCTGAACTACAGATTAAGCCCATGAATATCCAACGTACAGCTCCAAGTGGCTCGTTACAAAATGAAATGAACTGTGCTGAATATTCGCCAAGGTATAGGAAAGAGAAGGTTAGCTAGGATAGATTTTTAAGTCTGAATTAAAGTTTAAGGACAACTATCCTAGTACAGGTTTTTCTCCCTGACTGCTCATTTCCTTGGTGTGTAAGTGAACCCCCACCAATGTACACAACAACACGTATGCACAATTGGAATTAAAATATAACGAGAGAACTATGAGTTACAAGACTACAACATTTATTTATTACTTATATTACACATGTAAGGTTTTTCCAGACGATGATGGATGCGTATGAGTTTCTGTACTACAGTAATCATGAAGGTGAAATGATTAATATACAATACGTAACTCTGAATCCTGTCTGGATCAGTGAGAGATCAGCAACTCTCCAGTGGAAACCAAAAAAGAAACAGCTTGCCGGTATTCTGACGATCCTGTCAGTCCTGACACTCCTAGTCTTCACTCGTCCTTGAGATCTATAACATAGGTGCTCCTTGTGAGAGCTTGAAAGAAAGTCAAGAATGTGTTATATCGAGTTCTACATCAGCGCAATCATAATACATATCATCACACACACATATACAATGACCAGTCTGGCCAAGTTTATCTTCCAGCTCTACAGCGTTTCCATCCTCCTTCTCCCTACTGTCTTTAGTCTGGGACGGGCTTTTCAATTGTCTCACACGCCTGTAATGATTACATTTCTGCCGCCCCATGTCCATATCGCTAATACAGAAATTCTGTGTCATACAGCCGCTCCGTCCAAAGTTGGGTTAGTAGCTCACAGGGTCGGTAAGGGTATTATAACAATGCCTGATCATCCGGGCTTACAAGCCGTGACCAGTAGCTGTGCCAGGTTTCCATGCATTACCGTGGACGCACGCCCACAATACACTGAGAAAGTTTAGCACCATATACCCTATACCAATTGTGGGTAATGTCTGTACCATTACACCTCTGCTTCCAACACAATCATTGGCCAATGTGCCAATGCGCAGACAATAGCATAACACTTCATATTGGTAGGTTTGCATATGACAAATCAATATATCAAACATCCAATACACATAAACATATTGATTAAACTAGACATATTATGATACTTTAACATCATAGCATAATGCACTAGTTAGTTTATGAAATTACACATACATACTTCCAACATATCCGTAAACATTATATTACTTCAAGATGGACATCTAATGATACTCAACATAATAGCATCAGGCATTATTAATGAGTACTAATATTGTATAGCTACAAAATGAGATATACAACAAGTCTAATTGAAGTTACCACACAGACCAGCCATATTTGCTGAGCTGCCCAGTTTAATCACCACTTAGTTACTGCTGTTGTAAAAATTAACTAAATAGTCAGTTGACTATTTTCTGTACAACAAATGCACACACAAAAAACGAGACTAGTCTAGTTTAGAAAGAGATGGCAAGCATCTGCTACGACACCTCAAGTATATCTAGACAAGACCTGCCTTCCATAAGTTTCTACTTCTCAGAAGAGTAGCACTTACAGCACAATGATATTGAACACAGAACTCAGAAAGAACACTCAAGTAACCTATGACAATGATAGTTCTTGCAATAACCTAGATCAGATATAGACTGAAAGTTCATATGTCTAAAAGACTGTTGCATAGTTACTAAGAAATCCTTCCTAGAAGCCAACATAATAATCATGCATATGACTACAGACATTGAGCTGGCTGCCTACCTGTTCTGAAGTCAGACTTAATCTAAAGGTAAAAAGTATAGCAAGGGTTTTTATACCTAGCCTAGCAGTAGACACTTATCTCCCCGGAATTCCATTCATAAATTCTTCTTATCTCCTCCTGACGTTAATTGCAATTAACTCTGCAAGTCTGTCCAGTCATAAAAATTCTTTCTGCATGCACACTAGCCTTCACACCTGTGGGTCTGACCATTATTAGCCCTGGGGCTATTATCTTCCCCTGTGTCAATGTTGTTCACACCTGGGCGATTTCCTACCTCTGTTTCAATAGCCAACATTTACTTTGTGTGGCCAGTCTTGACACTTCACAGCTGACCGGTTTTACAAGGTCTGTTTTCACACTCTACTGAGTCTGCCGATCTGAGTTGACTTGGCTTGTTTACCGCCCTATGGCTATTATCTCCATCTGGCGTTAATTGCCTTTATTCAACCAATGGCCCAGTTCATTGTTGATTCAGCCAGGGTCTACCTGGACGAGAAGGTGCCAATGTGTCTGTGTGCTGTCATAGCCCGTCTGGGTCAGTTTTCCAAGGTGTAGACTAATTTAAATTATCTAGTTGTGTCCATCTCAAGTATCCCAGTTTACTTGCCATCTGCAAGCTTACGTCATGGCTAGAGGCTTTTTGTGAATAATCTTACCTCACGACTAGATAGCCTTGGAGTAGCGTGATTAATTCATTCTTTCTCAATTTGGCCTCTCAAATTTGGAGACCGAGAAAAATATTCTGGGATGTTAAGGCGGCATTCCATGACACATATCTAAGCAAACCTTCTGGCCTAGAGAGACGACAGTGGAAGATAAACTCTATGGACCACTGTGTGAACTGAGAAAAACAGTTCAATTCATGCAAGAGACGACATTGCAGATATAGACATATTTCAAACGAACGAAAGAAGAAGAAGAACACCGAGCTGCGATACTGCGCATGTAGGCCGACACATCTGACTTCTGCGAGCGTTTGTTGACCGGGTTAACCTTCCTGGAGATTTGGACTTTCCACGTCATGGATTTGCTATCCGAGCAATATTCCATTTCGTGTTACTGGGACACTTTTTCCACCTTTGATGATGCTGACACAATGAGCCTTTGATTCAGACTTTCCGCGTAATGGATTTGTTATCAAAGCAATTTTCCATTTCGTGCTACCATGACAAATTTTCCACCTTTGATGACGCCCACACAATAAGCTTTTGATATGGGCCTTTGAAAGCTGCAGTCAACTTGTGCTTGTTGTCATCTCCATAGAGCTTGTCCTCAAGTGAAGCAGATGTGGGCCAAAATATCTTTCTCTGTTCTGCATATATTGGACACTCCTGCAGCAAATGTCCAGCTGTAATTTTACCAGTTCCACAATTACATTCATCAGTATCTCCTATCTGTAGTTTATTGAACAAGTGGTATTTCTGCCTGTTATGTCCTGTGCGGGGTCTACAGATTACAAATTGTTCACTTCGGTCGAGTTTGTAATATGCATCATCTTTCTGGTGGCCTGGATGATCTGATACCCACTTGGTTCTATAAGTGCTTTTTATAAACCTCTTTGCCTCATTATAGGTTATGTCTATGTCAGACTGAGGTAGTCGTCCGCCCTCTTTTGTTAGTCTGTCAGCCTCTTCATTTCCAGGTATACTGCAATGTGATGGGATCCACTATATTACAATGTTGTTTTTTTTGTTGTTGTTGATTTTTTTAAATTTCTGACATAGTCCAAGGAGTGCTGCTCTTAGGTCAGCTAGTTCTGTGCTGTTTTTGCTCTTCGGTATTGAGACAGCTGACTTTGCATTTGTGAAGATAGCTATTTGCTTCTCTTTATTTTCCTCCATCAAGAGCATTTCTGCTGCAGTTTTCAAAGCCTCTACCTCTGCTTTGAAATTACTTGAAATTTCCTCAGTTGCCACTGACTTTGTTTTTTCACTCCATTTTTAAAAAAAATATACAAGAATTCCTCCTCCTCCGTTTTCTATTGAATTTTTGGCTGATCCATTTGTATATGCATGGTCCACTTGCTACTTTGGGTAATGTTTAGAGTGATATTTCTTCTCACTATTTCATTCTGAGTGTTCTTTTTCTCAATATCATGAATGTTTTCCATCGTTTCAGGCAATTGCTGCTGTCTCCAAGCTGGAAACTTGTGTGCATTGTAAATGGGTTTGACTGTTGATATGTTAAGTATAGGATCTGCCCTAATTTCCGTTTTGCAGTTTCTATAAAGTTGCTATGCTTCAGTCTTCCATTTGCAAATCCATTAAACCTTGTATACACGGAGTGGTCTGTCAATTTTCTAAATTTTCTGCTTGTTGCTGGGCTTTACTATCTCTTCTATCCTGCATTGGTTGTAATCAAGTGATCTTTTCTAGTTCATAAATACGTGATGTCTTCAGGTGTCCAGTTATGATCCAGTCACATAACTCCGCGTTACTATCCCAGAATACTTTCTCGGTCTACACATATGATGGGCCAGTTAGAGAAATAAAGACCTAATCACGCTTCTCAACGTCCATCCATCCTTGAGGAAAGATTGCTCACAAAGCCTGCAAGTAAATACGAACACCACGGTCTGCTTGAGAGTTGTAAAACTGGCAGTCTACCCTGAGAGCCTAACATCTCATTTGATGTATCACAAGTAAACCGCCCAGGCATGAACTATCATACAGGTTCATGCAGACAAGAGTTGGCATAGTGCCGTCAGGCTGATAACATGCCAAGTCCAGCGATTCAAAGTGTTAAGTGGCAAACTGATAATAAAACACACAGAAGGGCAGATGAGAAATGGACTGCGTGGAGAGAGTCATTCACCGCGAAGGTTGGGAATGAAAGGACTCCTGGCCCTAGGGACACCGTTCAACTGTTAAGTGTCAGGACCCGATGGGCGGCTGGACACACAGAGTGAATGGAGGCAATTAACACCAAAAGAATGTGGGAACTGAAATAAAAGCAGAGGGAGACAGGAAAGTCGCACCAGGAGAAAACAGTCATTAAGGAACATTATAAGTACCTGGGCATTGGAAGTTTCAGATCAGATTTGTCAAATATTTGAAAGGGGTCTCATTCCTATGTTGTCTAGAATTCCCCACGGAAGTTATTTCTTAGTAACTTTTTAAGTCTTTTAGATGTACTGACTTTCAGTCAATGTCTGACTCTGATTACTTTCAATGAAAGCTAACATTTTCTTGCGTGTCTGTATAGTTGTATTACTATGGCATGCTTACTAACAAGTAAGACTATTATCAACTTATGATTCTAGACATGTTTATACTCCATGTTTCTATGCATAATTTTTGTTATACTCTGGATATGCATTCAACAGACTTTTATTTAGTATTGTCAGCTGTCTGTCACGTCTATGGAAACTATTAGTTTCTCGGTTTGTTGTAGATAATTATATTACATATTTGTTTACATTCATACCACTTATGTAGGAATATCTTCATATGTCTAATGTTTAAGTATATGTTGGATATATTTATTCGTTATATGGTAACTCACTAGGAGGAATATGTTGTGCTAGTCTGTTCTTACGAGCAGCGACCTTAGACATATTGTCTATGGATTGTGTGGGAAGCAGAGGCATAGTGTTGTGTACCGTATTCACAATTGGTATAGGGTGTATGGTGAGTTTAGCCCTTCCAGTGGGTGGTGAACGAGCATTTATCATAACTCACTGAGGCTTTTCACAGAGTCACAGTCACTGAGACTGATCACGGCACTTAAGCCCGGACTGACCCTTTGATCTGCCAAACTAACTTTTGAATGGAGCGGCTGTGAGAAACTGGGTGTCTGAGTTAGTGACATTAACTTAGGACATGTCATTCATCATGACGGGACTTTATAAGGGATGGCAGTAAATGTAATAATTACAGGCATGTTCGACTAATGGAAAAGTCCTCCCCGACTAGACAGTAGGACAAAGAAATAGATGGAAGAAGAGGAGAATGAACGCAGTAATGCTGGAAGAGAGACACTGCCAGACTTGTCATTGTGAGTGTGTATATGGGGGTGTTAGATTGTGTATATTACCTAGGATGGTACTGATGTAGAACTAGATAATACACATTCTTGATTATCTCTTCCAAGCACACAACAGGAGCCCTGGTTTTCCCATGCGTTGACAGATGGCGACGGGATGGAACACTACTGTTCCAATCACCGTGCAGCTCTTTGCTTATCTCACTTGAAACCAGGACATAGATCTAGACAGGATACAAGCAACATTAAAGTTATGTAATACTTTTCACCATGTCATAACTACATTGTTGTATAGCATACACTTCTATACATTTACCATCATCATTTGGTAAACCATCATATGTTAAAAGATTGATAGTAATTAAAGTGATTGTAGTTTGTTTTAAACTCAGAGATATTTGTTAGTTTCCAATTGTGCATACGTGTTTGTGTGTGTACATTGTTGGGGTCTTACTTGTACACCAGGGAGAGGAAACTTGTCGGGAAGGCAGGGGTGGGGGGGGGGGGGGGGGGGGGGGATCTGCTATGGCTAGTAATCCATTCGTATATGTAAACCTATTCATCTAACGTTTCCTTTCCCACTCCTTGGGGAATATCAGAACCAGCTAATTTCATCTTTGTTTAATGGGCCACTTTCAGCTGTACACTTGGATATTCATGGGCTTAATCTGTAGTTCAGCTATATAGATTTTGTCCCTAGTCAATTTCTGACAAATTGTGGTCTGGGTCAGAGATCAACAATTGTCACTTCTGAAAACCTGGGGTTGCTCGTCAGCAATAGTACATAACTTGGCCGTAGCGCATCCCCACTTCTGACAGATCCGCATTCCTTGATTTTGGACTACTTATTTTGTTAAAGTTTGACTTAAAGTTTGACTTAGCTGCTGTTGCCCAAGCTGCGATGCCATTTTCCAGTACCGGCCTCACCCGTTCATTATCTAACGTCTTGAGAACTTTCTCATCTGCTCCCCATGTTGTACCAGCAAGCTTTTTCACTATTTCCATTCTTTGCCTTGCTCTTGTTCGATTTTTCTCAATGTGCCTGTAATCAGTGTGTGATTACTGAAGCAGTCTGCATTGGAAACTTGTTTTTTTACGATTGTTAACGCATTTTGAAACCTTCTGCTAATCAGAATGTAATCAGTCTAGTTTCTAACCCTGCTGTCAGGACTCCTCCATGTTCATAATCTTCTAAGATGTTGTTTAAACCAGGAGTTTCCTACAATCATTTCCTGCTCTTTTGCCCTTTCTACAAGTCTGTACACTCTTTCATTCCACTCTTCTAACCATGGTTGCCTACTGTGCATCTATCGCCTTGAATTCCTACCTTTGCATTGAGGTCACCCATTATGGTATTTATTTCTTAATTTTTACATTTCCTCAAAGCAGACTACATGTCATTATGAAACTCCTCTATACTATCTTCACTGCAGTCTCCTGTTGGGGCATATATTTGAATGATGTTTATGTTACAACGTCTGCCGATTTATTTTACTAATAGGACTCTATCTGACACAGTCCAATATCCCTGAACAGATTTTGATGTTTGCCGATCCAAGATAATTAATACACCTCTTTGCCGTTCTTCTCTCCCCCCCCCCCCCCCCCCCCCCAATAGATAATCTTAAAATCCTCCTATGTCTTAATCCTCACTCCTTTCCATCTCGTCTCACACATTCCTAATGTTAGTTACTTAGTCGCAGTTCCAACTTCACGGCAACGGGTCGTCCCCATTATGCTCTGTTCCTAGTAATAGTGAATATCACACGAAATGCTCCTCAATGTTCAATGTGAAAATTGGAACAGACAGGAGTCTTGGCTAGCCAATAGCCCACACAGGTACACTGTGCATAATACCACCGCCAGAATGCCAACACAAAAGTCCTCCACGAACAGTTCATCGTCAATGGAATGGGCGGTCACCAGAAAGACTTCATTGACTCGGGTTTTCTCATATGGCTCGGTCTCTTTCCGTAGGGCGACCCACCAAAAGTGCCGTACAAAGCATGAACTCCGTAGCTCCAGCGTCGACACCCAGGAGTCGCCTGAAAAATGCATGCGTGAACTGAAAAGGCAAATCAGTCAATTCAGCAACAGCCGGAACCATACACTACCAGTCCAACATGAGGAAAATGTGAATGCAAACCGCAGCCACACGGATAAATACTCCAGAGGCCGTAGCGGTTCAATGCCTAACTGCCATGCTGGGGACCGGAGTTTTTTTTTTTTTTGTTGTTGTTGTATTAATTTATTAATATATTAATCTCATCTTTTTCCATTTCTTGTTTGATGCTATCTAATTTTCCGTTACCGCTTAATGTCTGAACATTCCATTTTGCTAATTTCCATGTCCCTGTATAATTCTTGTGATGATCTGTAATTAGGTGAATTATGATAAACTTGGCAACTTTAAAGAAGGTAGTTTGCTGTTGCTTTCCTTCCTAGCAGTGACAGTACTGGCCGGTGACCGTAGCCATTGGCTCGATAAAGATATCTTCTACCTACCATCGCAAAAATTCAGACCATAACCAACAACTATCTGTCCGCTGCCCTCAAAATTTCATCCACCACCTGCCTTTCGTGGTTTCTTGTGAACAACTTCCGAAAACGAATACTAAATAACAGCACATCCTCCCCAGAGAAACAAAAATTGCGTCCTCTGAACAAAACACTTTTATGTCATCGCAATCTTACCTTTATGATTACACACTCTGTTGATCATAAAGTAAGGGGCCTTCTTATTAATTGATTGGCCGACAACTTGCTTGATGCCTTCATACATTCCTCTTAATTTTTCAGTATCTACACAAGTTCAAATTTTTGCAGAGAGCTATAGCCAGAACAGCACCTATTCACACATTATCTTGTGGTCTGTTGAACTCCATTCCTGGCCATTCGCAGTGCCTGCAATGTTTTCACAGATAGTGATGCTTGTCTCTTTATCTCCAGGATTGGGAGCATCTCTTCACAGGGTGCTTCAAACCAGTTGGCTGACTTTGTTTCTTGCCAAATGTTGATAGTGCTGTGTTACTTGCCAAATGTTGATAGTGCTGTGTTATAGATGGTGTCACGCAAATAAATAACAAATACTCAACATTTGAAAATATTAGTGACTGTGTTTTAAATGTTTCAGCGAAAGTATAATTCATTTATTCACTTCATATGGTATATATCTCTGCAGTATGCACCTGACGAGATGCAGTGAAATATGCCAGGCAATAAATAGTACAACATACTGTTTATGATTTCCCTATTTAAAATTATTTACATACTCCAGCATGTATTATTGTAGATGCACAAGTGTCAATTTATTGCATTATATTCAATAATCCAAGATATTATGTATATATAATTATTTCCTGAATGAATGTTTCCTTTGAACTTCATGACAACTGGCAAGATTGAGGGGGAAAGAACAAGGAGAAGCAGAGAAGTAAATACTTGCTTGGATGGCTTGGCCATGTGACATGATCGAGACAAGAACACAGAGCTGATCCATGACTCTGGTGATCATGTGAGATGGCAAAACATGACCACCCATGCTTATCAGTATGGCACATGATGATGATATAATGTTCTGGTTTCATTAGGTTCCTCCAGGCACTCGTTAGAAGCTCTAGAAGTCTAATGCATTCAGAACATTCATCTCAGGAACCACATCGTCATTGCTTCCAAGTTCTTTCTTATTTGCTCATTCACGATCCATGATCCACTGCCAAACAGGTTGCATACATTTCAGCACTCTCTTTCTTACATTCAGTGATAGTGACTTGTTGTATAAGATGCACACAACATTAAAAGAAATTAAAAATAGAGGGCATGACAGTTACAAATTCAGAAACATGGATTTGACATGTATTTATTCGGTAATGTTTTTGACATCCAGCCAGTAACAGGTTTGTCTTGTTGCACTCGTGCTCTATCCCATCATTTATTGTTTTTATCACAAGAAAGTGCACATCCCAGGTAGATAAACTGAAACTCTGATTTGCCATAAATGTGTTTTTCAATATTTCAAATACATTTCAGCATCCTAGACATGATTTTGTTTAATGGCCAATTTTCTTGGATCGTCACATCTTGTAGAATGGAAGTATTTGTCTTCGTACTACAAGGTATTCTACAAACTTTCCTGTAAGATTTCAGCTCAAAAGTCTTAATTTTGTAATCTACTGATTGCAAAATTGTCTACGACTCACATTCACATGTTGCCAAAAGAAAGATGCATGGTCTCAAAAATGTTACTTTACATTGTTTACTGGTGTTGTGCCACGGCTTCTTAATACTATTTAACCTGTGCATTGCTTTTGCCAGCCTGCGTCTGACTTCTTTTTAACAGTTCTAACTGTTGATTATGGAGCCAATATATTCAAAGTTTGGCATTTCACAAGCAATAGAATATTGAAATATACAGCAAAGTACATTAACTGATTCAGTGTCAAACATGGACCAAGTATTATAATGTACATTTTGTTAACAGAGCATTAAAATTGTGGAAGTATCACAAACGAAATAAATAACACGATGAAACTAAAATAGAGATATAATGCCCCTTGGGGAAAATGGTAAATCACATTTGATGATATATTATCCTTTGGCAATGAATCAGTTAAAAAGTAGCAGACAGCAAGGAGACTGACCTCACCTTAAATGCTATAGAACAATGAATGTACAGCAAAGGGACTTGTCCAGCAACTAACAGAACAATGAAATGTACAGCTAAAAGATTTGCCCAACAATTAATAGAACAATGAAATGTACAGCAAAGAGACTAGCCTGACAATTAATAGGACAACGAACTGTACAGCAAAGAAGTATATGACAAAGTATAAAAGAGGCTGATCGCAGAAATAATACAACAGTAAAATATACAGCAATGAACACGTGACTCTTGGCAACACATTCACAGATGTTGTACAAAAAGTCCTTGTTAACCAGAGGCTGGGAGGCATCACAGGGAAAAAGGGAAGAAGGAAAAGTTTGTGATAACACTTCTCATGTATCTATGCTAATGAATTAATAGTGTTGTGTGATAGAGTGGTACAAATTTGATTATTATAACTTATAAATACTGACTACTCCTGTTTGTCAAATCTTGTAATTTAGTACTGTTTGAATTCCATTCACCCAAAATTAACAACACACACAAGCACGCATGCACACGCACGCACACACACAAACATATACACACACACACAAAGGTGTGGTTTTTGAGACAAATGTTGCAACTTCCTTGGACTGCTAGAGTAATTAACAATGAATGTTTGAAAGAGGCTAATAAAACTAGAACATTATATTAAACAATAAGAAAGAGACAAACAGCTTTCTTTGGTCATGTGATGAGAAGAGAGGCATTGGAGAACATTGTGACAACTGGAAAGATCAAGGGGAAGAGAGGCAGAGGCAGACCAAGAGAAATGATGCTGGATGGACTGAGATAGTGGAGGAATATCATCAGCAGAGTTGCAGGTGCGCATGTCCGAATGGGTAAGAATGCGTGTTATTAAACATCCATTGTGCTGTTGTCCTTGACTTGGGACGTAAATTACAAGTACCTCTGAGGTCGGAGTGGGTTCGCCTGATGGCAAGGGAAACTGTTAAAAGGGAAAGTTAACCCACACGCAAAATTCAGTCCATCACTACTATAAATAGTGTGTGTGGACTACGCTTGAGTTCAAAGAGAGCGTGTGCAAAAAAAAAGTTTTCCTCTGAATTCAGAGTGGGTTTGCTTGATGGTGGGTGTGTGGGTGTGCTTGATGGTGGATGTGTGGGTTTGCTTGATGGTGGGTGTGTGGGTTTGCTTGATGGTGGGTTTGCTTGATGGTGGGTGTGTGGGTGTGCTTGATGGTGAGTGTGTGGGTGTGCTTGATGGTGAGTGTGTGGGTTTGCTTGATGGTGAGTGTGTGGGTTTGCTTGATGGTGAGTGTGTGGGCAAGAGAACGAGAGAGACTGTGTGTGTGTGTGTGTGTATATGCATGCACGCGCCCAACATCCTAGATTTGCTTATGGCACAGAGACCAGTCTAGCAGAGATGGAACAGTTTAGCCTTGTACAGTAGATATGCCAGAAAGAGAGTATCATCATTGGCACCTTGCCGTCTTGACAGACGATAGTTTGTGCTTTAAAAAGGCATAATAACTTTTAACTATGGCGGTAGCGAGTGTGACTGATACGGCCAATTTGCGCTGTAAATGTCCGTTCACAGTGGGTGCATGTGAACACGTGGTCATTTCCACCATCATGCACCATCTTATGTCTCAAACGCTTGGTGTGTGACTTTTCTGCAATAATTTTCTCCTTTGACTTTATTCCATTTCTGATATTTGCCCTCCATGCAACACGTTCAGCGGCGACTTGCTCCCAATGTGCATTATCAATGCCTGTATCAATCATGTCCCGCTTACACACATCTTTGTATCGTAGTAGAGGCCGACCCTGAGATCTCTTACCCATCTGTAATTCACCAAAAAAGATATCCTTTGGTATTCTACCATCATCCATCCTCCTAAGATGTCCTATCCATCTAAGTCTACGAAGACTGAGCATGGAATAAACTGTCACACAACCTGATCTTTCCAATACTTCAGTATTTGTGATTTTGTCTTGCCACTTAATACCAAGAATTCTTCGCAGACACCGCATATGAAAGCTGTTTAAATTGTTCTCTTGGTGTGAGTAAGTTGTCCAGGTTTCACTGCCATAGAGAAGAGTACTAAGGACACAGGCTTGATAGACAAGGACTTTTGTTTTGGCAGTAAGCTTCCTGTTCTCCCAGACTCTTTTTCTTAACCTGTTCAATGTTGTTGCTGCCTTACCAATCCGGATGTTGATTTCCTGATCTAGGGATAATTTGCTATTTACCACTGATCCTAGATATGTAAAATGGTCTACTATCTCTAGTTCGGCGTCGTCAATAAAGATTGATGGTACCCCATGTGCACCTTGTGACATAATCTGTGTCTTCTTTTTGCTAATTGTTAAACCAAATTCAGAACAAGCATTGGAGAATGCAGATAGTAGACATTGCAATTCTTCCTCAGAGTGGGTCGTAACTGCAGCATCATCTGCAAAAAGCAACTCTCTGATCAGTACCCTCCTTATTTTGGTCTTGGCCTTCAATCTCTGAGCATTGTAGAGGCCGCCATCTGAGCGTGAGTGAATGTATATACCACCATCCTGATCACGAAATGCATATTTCAGTAGAAGTGAAAAGTATACTCCAAAGAGGGTGGGAGCTAGTACACAACCTTGCTTAACTCCACTCTTGATTTCAAATTCTTCAGAAGTTGCACCATCAAACTTGATTATACCCTTCATGCCTGTGTGGAACGATTCCACAATGGACAGAAGAGTTGGTGGGCAGCCAATCTTCTTTAGTGCCTTGAACAAACCCTCACGACTGACCAAATCAAATGCCTTTGTGAGGTCGATGAAGGCAATAAACAGTGGTTGATTCTGTTCACGGCATTTTTCTTGCATTTGTCGCAATGAGAATATCATATCAGTGGTAGACCGGTTCTGTCGAAAGCCACACTGTGATTCGGGGTAGACTTGATCTCCTAGGACTTGAAGTCTGCGCAGAACAATTCTGGCAAATACTTTTCCAACAATACACAGAAGTGAGATACCCCTATAGTTGTTGCAGTCGCTCCGATCGCCCTTGTTCTTGTACAGTGTTATGATGCTTGAATCTTTGAAATCCTGTGGGACTTGTCCTTCACGCCAGCATAGCTCTATTAGCTGGTGGATCTGTATAGTGAGTGTGTCTTGCCCACTCCTGATAACCTCTATTGGAATCCCATCCTTACCTGGAGCCTTGCCAGATGCAAGTTCATTTATAGCACACTTAACTTCTGTTATGGTGGGAAGTGTGTCCAGGTGGTCAAGAGTTGGTAGAGCCTCTATGGCGTTGAGGGCATTATCCGCTAGTTTGGTCTCACTTGAGTAAAGCTCCAAATAGTGCTCGACCCATCTGTCCATCTGCTGTTTCTTATCAGTGATGACTTCTCCAGTCAAGGTTTTCAATGGTGCACTTCTTTTGATCACTGGACCACAGGCTTTCTTTATTCCTTCATACATGCTTCTTATGTCTCCCTTATCATTTGCGATTTGAATGGACTCACATAACTTGATCCAATAATCATTTGCACACTGCCTGGCAGCCTTTTGCACATCCTTCCTAGCTTGCCTTAGCTCACTCAGAGTGTTACGCGTTGGTCTTTCCTTGTTTCTTAAGAGAGCTTTCTTCTTCTTATCAATCAAGGGCTGCAGAGTCTCGCTGTTGGCCGCAAACCAGTCCTGCCTCTTATGATCCACAGTGCCGTAAACCCTTACGGCAGTTTTACAAAGAGTTTCCTTAATTTGACCCCACTTTTCATTTACTGTACAATTTTCTGGTGTATCAGTGAAAGCGTCTTCAAGTTGCTGTTGAAACTGAAAGCACTTTTCAGGATCATGAGTGTTAATAATATTAATCCTGGGGCTAGATTTGTGTTTAGCTGTGTAGATTCTCTTTGGTCTCAGTCTAACCCTTGCAACAACCAAAGAATGATCCGTATCACAGTCAGCACTGTGGTAACTACGAGTCAATGATATATGGTTCAGATGTTGTCTCCGTGTGATGATGAAGTCCAGCTGGTGCCAATGGCCGGATCTTGGATGTTTCCATGTGACCTTATGCATCTCTTTTGTTTTAAAAAAAGAGTTTGTAATACATAGGTCATTACTGGTGCAATGCTCCAGCAGCCTTTGCCCATTTTCATTCATGCGACCGATGTTGTATTTTCCAAGGCACACTGGCCATGAACTTGAGTCCTTGCCCACACGAGCATTGAAATCACCGAGCATATAAATGTAGTCGGATTTTGGAACTGCCTTGATCACAGAGTCTAACTCCTCATAGAACAAATCCTTCACATCATCAGAGGAATCGAGTGTCGGTGCATATGCAGTAATAATGGTGGCAAACCCACAAGAGGTTGCCAAGCGCAGGGATAATAGTCTTTCATTTCCTCCTGCTGGAATTTCAATCATTCCCAGTAGCGAATTCTTCACTGCAAAGCCCACACCGTGTTGCCTTTTTTCTGCCTGCCCTTTACCCTTCCAGAAAAAGGTGTAGTTGTTTTCCCTGAGTGACCCTTCCTCAGCGAGGCGAGTCTCCTGCAGGCCAGCAATATCAATGTTAAGACGATTGAGTTCAGCATCAATCACAGCCGTTTTTCTCACATCGTCAATATTGGTCAAGTCAGTGGAAAATCCTGGACACATGGTTCTCACGTTCCAGGTTGCAAGCCGTAGCTTGAGGTTTCTATTTATATTTTTGTTTGTACCTGGTGCATTGGTTTTACAGCCTCTGATTCAGATTTTGTCCTAGCCCCAAGCACCCATTGAAGCAGGCAGGCTGTGGCGGATCAGCACCTAATTGGCTGGGGGCTGCCCAGCTTGAGGCGGGCGGTAGCTGATCAGTGACACCTATAGGTGTCTCCCACCGTCAGAGGCAACGCGTGGCGCCCCATGTCTACGCCAACTGACAAGGACTTATAACCCGTAACAGTTGCCTCTCGCTTTGATTCCGAGACCAGTTAAGACCAGGGATGGAGTTATTGCCTCTCCATAGCACAAAGCCTGGGCTAAAATATAGAGATCATGTGTTGCCCATGCAGCATGATCCCTCTCTCGGCCTGCCTAGTTCACTCCAGAGGAAAGGTAACACCCCTACATCTGGAACAAGACAAGCTGCAGAAGCTGCCGGATCAGCAAAGCAATGCTCTAACTGTCCGCCTGTCGGAGCTTCGATCCTAGACCAGTCGCCAACCAAGGCTTAGAGCCTGGTCTGCCCTGCCATGACAATTTTGTCTTTAGCTTGCATTTCCTCGCACCAGGGTAAGGCTTGTACCCTCCCAATTGCGCTCTTCCGCCCGAAGACGTTGGCACAATGTGGGGTGTCGGGTTTGGTAAGCGCCGCCCAACATTCGGCGCTAACAGAAACCAGGTAGTATAACGTGCTAATATGACATATACCTCTGAAGTCGGGGTGGGTTCGCCTGTTGGCGAGGGACACTGGTAATAGGGAAAGCTAATCTTCACGTAAAAATGTCTAGTGCGCTAGAAGCAGTAGTACATGTACGGACAATGCTTGGGTTCAAAGTTTGTGAACGTTAACATTAAAAAAATATTAAAAAGACATCACATTCTTGTTTATCTTATCTTGAAGAGAGGTTGTTCTAAAAGACAATTCATATATTTTTTTTAGGTTTTGTTCTTTTATTGCTTATTGTCTACCTGTTTTTATCAACTAAAAATTCTCCAATCCCCCATTTAGATCTCTAGTGACAGAATGTAACACAACAAACTTGTACCACAAATATTAAAAGATGTGTTCTTTGTATGTTCAACTGTGTACACTATCTCATTCCAAAAATGCAACACCACAAAAATAACAATTATGAGGTCTCAATATGAGGGATGTGTAACGAAATGGTTGTGAATCAAATTCATAATCCTGCATACCGCGCTAGAAAAACAAACCCCCGGGCGATGTGGAAGCTGACCACCTTGCATTGGTATTTCCATACAATGGTATGAATGAAGGTCATTCGGAAAGCAATGGCAAACTACTGAATTTAAACTTGCCCAGGAATCACAAACAGCCAAAAAAATGCTGGGCTTGGCTGCTATGTCCTGTAAAGGTCAGGCAACTAACTATACGAGTCCTGCCATGCTGTTTTACACTTATGTGAGAAAATACAGCATCAAAATTAGAAGTTTTCCATATGGATCTTTTTGTGCTAGTTTAGATAATGTATATAAGAAAATACGGCATCACAAACATTACATTTGTGACGTTTTGCTCTTCTATGGATCACTTTGTGTTATTTTAGTGTATTTGCCTGAGAAAACACTGCATCACAAATATCACACTCATAGGGTTTCTATCTAAAATGAATTCTTTTATGCACCTGCATATTAGAAGGATGAGCAAATACTTTACCACAAACATCACATTCATAAGGTTTCTCTCCTGTATGGATTCTTTTATACACTTGCAGGTTGGTAAGTTGAGTGAATGTTCTAGCAAACACATCACATTTGTATGGTCTCTCCCCAGTATGAGTTCTTTTATGTCGTTTCAAGTAACCAATTTGTGTAAACGCTGCTGCACAAACATCACATTTGTATGGTTTCTCCCCAGTATGGATTCTTTTGTGATCATTTAATTTTTGTTTTGTGAAAAATGCTGCACAACACAAATCACATTTGTAATGTTTCTCTCCTGTATGAATCATTTTGTGATATCTTAGTGCACTTTTATTAGAAAATGTTGAAGCACAAACATCACATTTGTAAGGTTTTTCCCCTGTATGGATTCGCTTGTGTACTGTCAATGAACTACGGTGACTAAGTGTTGCTGCACAAACATCACATTTGTAAGGTTTTTCTCCTGTATGGATTCTTAAATGCGCTTGCAGGCTGGAAAGCTGAGTGAATGTTCCAGCACAATCATCACATTTATATGGTTTCTCTCCTGTATGGATTCTTAAATGTGCTTGCAGGCTGGAAAGCTGAGTGAATGTTCCAGCGCAATCATCACATATATAAGGTTTCTCTCCTGTATGGATTCTTTTGTGATTATTTAATACCTGTCTTGTGACAAATGTTGCACCACACAAATCACATAGGTAATGTTTTTCTCCTGTATGGATTCGCATGTGTACATTCAAGGAACTATGGTGATTAAATTTTGCTGCACAAACATCACATTTATAAGGTTTATCTCCTGTATGGGTACTTAAATGCGCTTGCAGGTTGGAAAGCTGAGTGAATGCTCCAGCACAAACATCACATTTGTATGGTTTCTCCCCAGTATGCATTCTTTTGTGATTATTTAATTGTTGTTTTGTGAAAAATGCTGAACCACACAAATCACATTTGTAGTGTTTCTCTCCTGTATGAATCATTTTGTGATATCTTAGTGCACTTTTATTAGAAAATTCTGAAGCACAAACATCACATTTGTATGGTTTCTCCCCAGTATGGATTCTTTTGTGAATATTTAATTGATGTTTTGTGACAAATGTTGCACCACACAAATCACATTTGTAATGTTTTTCTCCTGTATGGATTTGCTTGTGTACATTCAATGTACTATGGTGACTAAATGTTCCTGTGCAAACATTACATTTATAAGGTTTATCTCCAGTATGAATACTTAAATGCACTTGTAGCTGGGAAAGCTGAGTGAATGTTCCAGCGCAATCATCACATTTGTATGGCTTCTCCCCAGTATGAATTCTTATATGCATTTTCAAATTACAAAACTGAGTAAATGTTGAATTACATACATCACATCTGTAAGGTTTTTCTCCTGTATGAATCCAATTATGTACCTTCAGCTTACAAAGAAATGAAAATGCTGCACCACAAACATTACATTTGTAACGTTTTATCTCCTCATGCATTGCTCTGTGAGTGTTCAGCTTATGTCTTTCTGAAAATGATGCATAACAAACATCACATGTGAAAGGTTCATTTCTTCCATGCATCTCTTCGTGCCTGGTTAGATTTGTCCAGTTAGAAAATGTTTCATCACAGATATCACATGCATATCGTGAATAGGTCACTTTGTGGATTTTTAGAGATGTCCTGTAAGAGAATGTTTCATAACAGACATCACATATGTAAGGTTTGGCATGCGAATGAATCAATTTGTGGATGTTTAGAGTTTCTTTTTGAGAACATTCTAAACCACAAACATCACATTTGTAAGTTTTTTCTTCAGTATGACTTCTTTAGTGCACCTTGAAAATACTACTTTCTGAAAATACTCCACCACAAATATCACAATTGTAATGTTTTTCTCCTGTATGGATTTTATTGTGCTCCTTCAAGTACCAAACATGAGGAAAGACTGCATAACAAACATCACATTTGATAAGTGTCTTTCCATGAATGGAATATGTATGATCAGTAATAAATGCAGCATTGGCATTGAATTCCAAACTGTAATTACCAGACAAATAAATTCCCTCTTCTGCACATTTGCTATCAGTTAATGCTCACGTCACTATCTATACAATCTTCATTTTGTGAAGATAATTGTTCACATTTTGTTTCACCTTACTGTTCAATTGCACTGTATGGCAGTCCATCATGGTCTCTGACACTTGTCTTTCTTCCTGTGTCAGTCTGTCTGTCTTCGAAACAACTGTTACTTGTTCTTGTTTTGTTTCCAGATTGACTCCTTCCATGTGTCCTATCATTATCCCCGAACACAGGTTTCTGTAAAATGACAATTATAGGAATTAATAGCATGTTATGCATAAAGCTAAGCTATATGTCTATAGCATTTTCTTTTTTTAATGTGCCAGAAGCTTATACAAAAATTTAGAAACTGTAAATAATTTTCTTCTTCTTGTGTTCATTCTTTCACGTTTACACGAAGCACTTATGGGAATGTCCCGAATGCTGTGACATTGGTTCCTAAATCAATCAATCAATAAATCAATCATGTTTACACTAACAGAGTTCTCGTAATGCCCAGCTCATTCATTCTTTCATGTTTACAGTTGACTTTTTCATAAATTCTACGAGAGCTGGTTCCTTGTTTCCTAGACCCGTAACATTCCAAGTCCCGAATATTTGCTGTCTGCTTCGAAATTTAGCTGTTGTTTGTCACTTGTTGTTGTTTACAGGACGTTGCTGGCTGTTTACCTTTGGTGTGCTTCCGGCGTGAACGCTGATAGAGCTGCGTTTTTCTTTCAATTTCCTCCATAATTCTCGAGCAATAGTACTTGAACACATAAATTCCCTACCGGTTTGCTGGACCTGTCATAGGTTCATCCTTATTTGATCAGATTGATATTAAGAAACACGCAGAGAAATCGAAGCGAAAGTTTACACCGCCATCTTGGTTGCTATCCAACATATGAAATGTAAATGCTAAAAATACAAAATCCTTTCTTTTAACAATATTTACATTGAAACATAACAGCTTTAATTTCTATGGAAGCTATTCTAGAAACACAAATAGTTTTTAACGAGTCACTAATAGTATAAACATAATCAATGATAGTTGCTAATATTTGATTATTATATAAATGTACAAAAGTGCAGGTACAAGGGTTTATAATAATATTTGATTATTACATTGTTTACATTAATATACATACACAAATCAGTGAGCTCACAGGAAGAGAAATAAGAATAAATACAGGGTGTTTAAAATCAAAAACAGGAAAGATATTATTGGAGGAAGATGCTATAATGAAGAGGTGGAATGAGTATATAAGAGAATTATATGGTGGAGGAAGGGAAGAATTAACAGAAGAAAGTAACTTAGAATGTCCACCTATTCTAAAAGAAGAAGTCGCCGACGCTATTAAACATATGAAGAAAGGAACAACAGCTGGGCCAGATGGAATCACAATAGAAGAATTTAAAATAATGGGAGAATTTGGAGTAGATATATGAACTAAAATGTTGAATGATATTTACATAGATCAGGAAAAGGCTTTTGATAGAGTAGACAGATACAAATTATGGACCATCCTTGAAGACTAAGGGATACAAGGGCAACTACTAGAAAACATCATAGCCATGTACCACTCGAGCCGAAGTGCAGTAAGAACACATGAAGGTATATTAGATATGTTCAGTCAATTCAGGAATGAAGCAGGGATGTGAGCTCTCTCCACCGCTATTTAATATCTACATGGACAGAATATCCAAAGAAGCAAGTCTTGACAGAACAGATTCAGAAAATTTAAAACTCTTTACTCCAGATGAAACAACTGATCCACAGGAAATAAATGAACTGCTATATACAGACGATCAGTGCCTGTTTTATAGCGACGAGGGCAGACTGCAAAATCATATTAATAATCTGAGTTCAACATGCAGGAGATACAATATGAGTATAAATACAGCCAAAACCGAAGTAATGCGAGTTAGCAGATCACCGGGCAGACTAAGTATACAGATAAATAGCACAACTCTGAAACAAGTTAAAGAATTAAAATATCTTGGAAGTATGTTCATAGAAGATGGCAGATTGGACAGATAAATAAAAATCAGATGTCAAAAAGCTAGTGCACTTACATATCAATTATCACCCTTACTGAAACATCCAAATATACCCATGTCCGCAAAACGACAGATAATAAACAGCATATTCACGCCAACCCTATGCTACCAATCTCAAACCGGGACTTTATCCAAATCACACCTTTGTTAAATCAACACCTGTGAGATGAGATGCCTGAGGAGAGCTGCCAACTTAACAATCCGAGACCAGTAAGAAATGCTGTTATCAGACAGACTGTGGGATCAACACCCTGTGCCACATTTATTGAAAGACAGAAGATCAAGTGGTTTGGACATGTCGTTAGAATGCAACACCAACAACTACCAACACTGGTCTTACATCTAAGATCATCTGCGACAAGACCAAGAGGACGTCCAAGAAGAATATGGATTGACGACATCAAAGACATTGTACAATCACACGGAATGACACTATCCAGTGCCGCCCACCGGGCGCTGGAATGCAAATTATTCCTCCCCACGATGCTTGATGGCAGAAGTGGAAGATGATGCTAATGATATCTACCAAGCGATAAGTTTAAATATGAATTTATAGCTATGCCAAAAAAGATCTGGAGCAATTTAATACAAAAAGTTTCGAACGATTAACCTCATAAACCATGTCACTAAGCTTCTATTCAGAATTATAATGAGAAGAACAAGAAAATAAAAATGGAAATTGTTGAACAGTACGGATTTGTGAAGGAAAAGGTACAAACAATGCAGTATATACATTATGGACACTAATAGAAAGATCAATAAAGACAGAAAGACATATATTTGTGCTTCATAGATTATACTAAGGTATTTGAAAAAGTAAAACATGATGAAATTATTAAAATGTTGGAAGATATTAACACTGATGGGAAAGATCTCAGAATAATAAAACATATTTACTGGAACCAAGCAGGAGCAATTAAAATGGGAAATAAAGAGAGAACAAATAAGGCTGGGAGTACGACAGGGATGTGTTGTGTCACCGGATCTCTTCTCCTTCTATAGCGAAGTAATAATGAGAGAGATCAAAGTGAAGCCAGGAAGTTGTAATTTAAACAATATATGCTACACAGATGACACAGTATTGATGGTGGATAATGCAAAAGATCTACAACAATTGTTGAATATCAAATAAACCGTAACAATGGTGATTCAAAGAAAAAGGTGAGACCCAAATGTGAAATTGAGATAGAAGCTAAAATTCTTCACCAAGTGGATAGTTTTAAATACCTAGGGGCATTTATAATAACAGATGGAAAATGCACAACAGAAATTAGGAGCAGAATTTAAAAATAAAAATTTAGTTGCATGTCCTTCACAGGACGTAGCAGTCAACCCCAGCATTTTGGCTATTCGTGATTCCTGGGCAAGTGTTAGGTTCAGTAGTTTGCCATTGCTTTCTGAAAGACCGGCACCTAAACCTTTTAAAAAAAAAAAACCAGCACCACTGTGTTTCGAACCCAGGGTATACAGGATTATGAATCGCGTCCATAACTTCTTCACCACGGAGACTGGCAAGAGCAGAATAAGGCAAGCAAAAGCTGCATTTCAGAAAATGAAGAATATCTTATGCAATGAGCCACTATCATTGAATGTAAGAAAGAGAGTGCTGAAGTGCTATTTAGAACCTGTTTTGCTGTGTGGCTGTGAATCTATGAATGTAAATGAAAATATTAGGAAGAGCTTGGAAGTAACAGAAATGTGGTTCCTGAGAAGTATGTTGCGAATTCCTTGGACTGCCAAGTAACTAACAAAGACTGTCTGAAAGAGGCTAATAAAACTAGAACATTATGTACAATAAGAAAGAGGCAAACAGCTTTCTTTGGTCGTATGATAAGAAGAGAGGCATTGGAGAACATCATAACAACTGGAAAGATCGAGGGGAAGAGAGGCAGAGGCAGACCAAGAGACGTGATGCTGAATGATGAATGGATCGAGACAGTGGCATGGAGGAATATCATTGGCAGAGTTGATCAAGAAAACCAAAGATCGAGATCTGTGGAGAATCATGAACGCCTATGCCAGCAGGCACAGCACTTGATGATGATGACATACACAAAACCGCTGATGAGATAGTTAATAATAATACTATTAATTACAGGGTTCACTGTCTAACACAACCTGATCCAAAACCGGAAACCGCGCCTGCGCAAAAGGATCCATTGGGTCCCCAAAAATGGCTATAGACCATGCATGCTTCCGACCATAGTTGTCCTTCTAGATATTTTATATCCAGATCTAGAGGTTTTTGCCGGCATCTGGATACCGTTTTCTGACGTTTGGATGCTGGATGCAATTCTAGATACTTTTCATTTGGAGTCGGATATTTTGAATACTTTCTAGATTTTACTTTTCTTTCGGTGTCATTTACCCATTTTATGTTTGGTCTGGACGCGCGTAAATTATGGTAACTGCCATTATTTAAACTTTGAACTGACTTGGGTCAACGCTCAACAATCTGGCAACCCCCTGGTAATGAGTAAAACGGCGCATAAATTATAATAACATTATTTGAACTGTGAACACACTGTGCTGCGACTTACTGCCGTAATGCCGACTTTGTGATTCTTTTCACGTGAATTTGACTGCAACTGGTACAGATAATGCCTCGATAATGGTTGATATCAACCATAGCGTTTATATAAAATTTAAGGAAGATACCCCATCTTTAATCCTCATAAAATGTGCATGTCATTCCTTGCAGCTAGCATTATCACATGCCTCATCAGAATGTTTACTAAGGAATTTGCAATTCCTTATTGCTGAAACACATAACTGGTTCTCCAAATCATCTGTCAGACAACAGCAATAATAATTTATATAAAGCATTAAATGATAGTTCCCCACCACTGAAAATTCTGTCATATTGCAAAACTAGATGGTTATCAATTCAACCAGCTGTTGAAGTAACTGTGAACCAATGGTTGGAGTTGAAGACGCACAAGACAAAGTGAAAAATGCTACACAGCTGAAATACTATATGGAATGTACAGTGATGAAAAAAATTTGGCATTCCTTCTCTTTTTACAACCCATTTTAAGTGAAGTGCAAAAAGTTAATAAACTATTTGAATCTCAAAATGTTGATAAAGTTAAATTACTTGACGACCTCACTTTGCTATTTCACTCAATTGGTAAAAGACTTATTATATTGCCAACTTGTAAAGCTGACTTGTTCACTTGCACTATAGAGAGCTATTTGGCTCCTAAGCCATACCTAGGATACCAAATCGAATCAAAAATTGATGGTTTAAAAACAAAAGGACTGTTAACAGAAAATGAAAAGAACAACTTAAGAAAGCGCTGTCAAGATTTTCTTGTCTCATTATTCAATCAACTGAAGCAGAGACTTCTTGAAAATTTAGACGTATTGAAAAATATTTCATTCTTTTCTATTAACAACATATCTCAGCCAGTAAAGGACATACCTAAATATTGTCAAGTTATTAAATTTTTAAGGGCTACTGATAATAGTGTGGCGGAAGCATATCCCTTACAGGACGTTGCAGTCAACATCAGCATTTTTCAGCTGCTGTTGATGTGCTAGGCAAGATTACGCTCAGTAGTTTGCCATTGCTTTCTGAGCGACCGGTTCACATACCCCTTAAATTACCAGCGCGGCTCGAACCGCTGCCGGTTCGGGTGCAGTTGCGTTACTAACGAGAATATACGGGATTACGACGACGGCCGTAAACTCTCGCCAGGGAGACCGACAGTCACATCAATACATATGTAATTTCTTACTTTCTCAATCTGGATATTTTTCCTAGATACTTTCCAACGAAATCTAGATATTTATGGATGTTGTTTGGGCCATTTCTAGATACTTTTGGTCAAAAAAAAGTGGCAACCCTGCTTCCGACATCATTCATTCATTCAAATATCACGTGACAATAACAAACGCCATCTTAGTTTCTGCAGAATAGGTCAGTCTATTACTCTGTGCATAGCGACTGGTTGAAATTATCATGGCTTTGAAATAATTCCATTATCTGGCATACGATAAGTAATTTTTTTTTTTCTGGTGCTGCTTATAGAAAGTAATTAATGTTAGATGGATTTTCAGATTCTACATACATTTGTACATATATTTGGAAAGTTTCATCATGGAACTTGCTCGAATAGTGGTAGACAACAAAAAAAAAAATATTTCTGCGATGTTGTTTCGTCTTTGTGATTGGTATTTTATAAAATCTGCAGCATTTGTCTTGTATTTTTGCATCTCTCTTTTATTGCTCATCAATGGTTGTGTCTGTTGGAGACATTTTTCTACGTAGACCCCATCATACTTAGAAAATGAATTTTCATGATGACATCATGCTTGATCATTTTTTAAGACTAAATTTTTTAATTTTAATGTTGCATTACTTTGATCATGTTTTTTCAAATTGGGTATTAACTAATGAGTACCACAGCTACATAGAGTAGACCTTGAAATACCTAATCCAGCGGTACCTCAATGAAGCCTTTATGTCAATTCTAAGCAGAGATATTGAGTGTCATTATCTTGAAGAAAGAAATACTCAGGAACCTGCTCACTGAGCTTCTTGCTACTATAACTTTTTGTTATTATACGAATATCTTAGCACCCATACATCATTGCAATTGGGGTAGCAAGGCATAACTACTCATGTCATCTATAATTAGTAATTAATGAATAATAATTCGTGGATATTTTAAATTGCTAATTAGGTCACTGCACATCCTGTAGAAAAAGAAAAGTAGCCGCTGGGTCAGTAGCATCACTCTGCAATAATAAAATAAAAATAATGCAAGACTAGTAAGCTAACATTAATAATACACAGGGTAATCAATTAATTAGTAATTAATTAACAGCCATTTTTATTTGCTAATTAGGTAATGGGGCATCATATCTAAAAGTAGATAACATGAGCAGTTAGGGCTTGCTGCCCCGATCACAATGATGTATGGTTGCTAAGATGTTAATTTAAAAATAAACAAAGCTATAGTGGTATGAAGCCTACCACTCCGGCCAGGACACAAAGAAAAGTTCCCCAGAGACGAAATCCTGAACATCTTGCGATCAAGATCCCGACATTCAAATGTTAATATCTCCACTTAGAATTGACGTGCAGACATAACTGAGGTACTGTTGGATTTGGTTTTTCAAAACATATCTAATATGTCTGTCGTGGTCTCATTGGTAAATAACAGAGAGTTCGATCATGTCATGACCGGAAATTAAAACGTAAGTGATGTACGGAGCCACCCCGCAATGATTCACTGTATCCACAAAATGTGCTATTTAAAGACCATGCATTCTTTCGACGTCATACATTCATTCAAATCTCACGTGACAATAAGACACGTCACATTGGGTTTTCCAGGAAAGGTTTGCCTAATATTCCGTGCATAGTGATTGGTTGAAATCATCATGACCTTTTATATGAATAAAACTATATTTCATACTTACCATAATTAATTTTGTTGGGCACTCATAATAGAAACGCACCAAGTGCAGATGGATTTTAGAATTCTGCATACAATTTTAAATATATTTTTAAAGTTTCATCGCTGAACTTGCTTTACTTGAGGATGAAAACAAAATTTTCTGCGAAGGCATGTGTGTGTTCTTTGCTCATTATAGATCGGATTGGCATGTACACTTTGTAACACTATTCTGGCACTCATAATAGAAATGCATCAAGTGCAGATGGATTTTCGAATTCTGCATACAAAATTACATATATTTGGAAAGTTTTATCATGAAACTTGCTTAACTTGTTGACGAAAACAAAATTTTCTGCGAAGATGTGCCTTTGTTAATGGGGAAACCCATGCCATCTATGGCCATGGGCCTTGGCTGCTGCGCATGCGTATATCGATTAGACTGTCGTGCACACGTTCACTTTGTCATCACCATCATCATCATCAAGTGCCATGCCGGCTGGCGTAGGCGTTCATGGCTCTCCATAGATCTCGGTTCTTGGTTTTCTGGATCAACTCTGCTGCTGATATTCCTCCATGCCACTGTCTCAATCCATCCAGCATCATTTCTCTTGGTCTACCTCTGCCTCTCTTCCCCTCGATCTTTCCAGTTGTTACGATGTTCTCCAATGCCTCTCTTCTCATCACGTGACCGAAGAAAGATGTTTGTCTCTGTCTTATTGTTGTATATAATGTTCTAGTTTCATTAGCCTGTTTCAGGCAGTCGTCGTTAGTTACTCTGGCAGTCCAAGGAATTCGCAACATTCGTCTCAGGAACCACATCTTTGTTGCTTCTAATTTCCTCTTAATTTGTTCATTTAAATTCCAAGATTCACTGCCATACAGCAAAACTGGTTCTACATAGCATTTCAGCACTCTCTTTCTTACATTCAGTGATAGTGACTTATTGCATAAGATACTCTTCATTTTCTGAAATGCGGCTTTTGCCTGCCCTATTCTGCTCCTAATCTCTGTTGTACATCTTCCATCTGATGTTATAAATGCCCCTAGGTATCTAAAATTATCCACTTGGTTAAGGATTTTCCCTTCTATTTCTATGTCACATTTTGGTGTCACCATTTTCTTTGATATTACCATTGTTACTGTTTTCTTGATATTCAAGGAGAGTCCTTTCCTTGCACTCTCTGTTACTACAACATCTAATAATTGTTTTAGGTCTGTTGAATTGTCCGCCACCAATACTGTGTCATCTGCATAGCGTATATTGTTTATATTATAACCTCCAACTAGTATTCCTGGCATCTCTTTGATTTCTCTCATTATTACTTCGCTATACAGGGAGAAAAGATCTGGTGACAAGACACACCCTTGTCGTACTCCTAGCTTTATCTGTTCGTAACTACCCTCTTTATTTTTTAGTACTTGGTTCCAGTAACCATTCTTTATTATTCTTAAATCTTTTCCATCAATGTTGATATCTTCCAACATTTTAATCAGTTCATCATGTTTTACTTTATCAAATGCCTTAGTATAATCTATGAAGCACAAATATATGTCTCTCTGTTTCTCTATTGACCTTTCTATTAGTGTCCGTAATGTATAAATTGCATTGTTTGTGCCCTTTCCTTCCACAAATCCATACTGTTCTTCACTAATTTCCATTTTTATTTTCTTTTTGGTTCTTCTCATTATGATTCTGAGTAGAAGCTTAGTGATATGGTTTATAAGGTTAATTGTACGAAAATCTTCACAATCAATTGCTCCTGGTCTTTTTGGTATAGCTATAAATACAGATCTCAGCATATCACTGGGTAAATATCCACTGCTGTAAATATCATTCAACATTTTGGTTAATATATCTACTCCAAATTCTCCCAATACTTCTAATTCTTCTATTGTGATTTCATCTGGCCCAGCTGTTTTTCCTTTCTTCATACGTTTCATAGCGTCGGCGACTTCTTCTTTCAGAATAGGTGGACCTTCTAAGTTACTATCTTCTGTTAATTCTTCCCTTTCTCCATCATATAATTATCTTATATACTCATTCCACCTCTTCATTATAGCATCTTCCTCTAATAATATCTTTCCTGTTTTTGATTTCAGACACCCTGTATTTATTCTTATTTTTCTTCCTGTAAGCTCACTAATTTGTCTGTGCATATTCTTTGTATCTTTAATGGAATTTAATTCAATTCTTTTGCATTGCTCGTTTAACCAACTTTCTTTAGCCTTCCCACATTTATCTTTTATTTCTTTATTTATCTTAGCGTATTCTTGTTTGTCATTTTTACTCTGTTTTCTTTTGTCCATCAGTTTTAAGATTTCTTCATTCATCCATTTTTTCTTAGCTATTTTGCCTCTCTCCGGTAATACTTCTTTGCTAGTTTGATGAATGGAGTCCCTTAACATTTCCCATTGTTCATCTATACTCTGTATTTTAGCTATTGTATTGTACCTATTTTTCACAGTCATTCTGTATTGTTCTTGCATTTCTTTATCTATTTTCAGAACCTCTTTATTAAGTCTCATGTTCTTAACCATTTTTTCCCTCTCTTTAATCTTACTTTTATTTGTCCACATAGTGGTACATGATCACTATTACAGTCAGCACCAGGCATTGCCTTTACATTAATTAAAGCATTTCTAAATCTTGTATTAATTAGTATGTAGTCAATTTGGTTGCGTATTTTCTTATCAGGGCTTTTCTATGTGTATAGTCGTCTTTTTTGGTGTTTAAACCATGTGTTTCCAATTATCATATCATTGATATTTGCCCATTCTATTAGCTTTTCCCCTCTTTCATTTCTTGTACCTAAACCATAATTCCCCACTACATCCTCCATTTTCCCCTTTCCTACTTTTGCATTAAAATCACCAAGTATTATTTTTATTTCTTGTGATCCAATTTGAGCCATCACCATTTGTATTTTGTCGTAAAAGTGTTGTATTTCTTCATCACTACTGCTTGTTGTTGGTGCATATACTTGTATAATATTTATGTCTATTGGTTTGCCTTTGATTTTTACCATAATAACTCTATCTGAAATACACCAGTATCCATTAATTGACTTGGCTGTTTTTTCGTCTAATATTATCCCTACACCTTTTTCATGTGTATCCCCTCCAGAATAAATTATTGTGTGATTGTCAGCTATAATTTTGCCCGATCCCTTCCATCTCATCTCACTAACGCCTAGTATATTCATTCTCATGCTATCCATCTCTCTTAGAACATTGGTCAACTTTCCTAGCACATTTAATGTCCTAACATTCCATGTTCCTAGCCTAAATTTATTTATTTTAGTTATGATTTTGCCATCAGTAGCTGGATGACGGTCTGGTGTCACCTGTGGCTGATGACTGTCCCTACCGCACGAGGATGTCCTAAAAGAGCCATTAACGTCGTTTACTAACTTTGATATATGTTTTGCCATGAAGTCTTGGGAAGATAATGTGGTGGTTTCCCCTTGCCTTCCACATTCACATGGTGGTCTTTTACCTCTGCCTTTGACAGCCATTTCCGACTGTAAGGATAAGTGAGTGCCCTGCTCTGCTCAGCTGCAGAGTTGTCCACTTATTCTGGTGGATACTCGGTGTCCAGAGCTGTGTTAGAACACAGACTGTATATAGACTGTATGTTGTGTTTGTGAATGTGTTTGTTTGCTGATGAAGGCTAACCGCCGCAACGTTCTGTATGTGTCGTAACTCTGTTATGTAAAGCTGCACTACTTTGTGTCATTTTATATTGTTTAAACTTTCACAGCTTTACCGCAGTTCCACCAAATTTTATGCAGAGCTGTGTTAGCCACACCGTGAGCCACACTGTTCACTTTGTAACAGTCAAAACTTGCAATTTGAACTACTAAAGTTAAAGAAATTACAAGTTTAAAGATTAATAGTAATTTATTTGTGTACTTGTACTATTTTTTAATCATTTAACATGACGGAACATATTTTTGAAGTAAGTTTTCATAATCCGCCTACAACCCGTTGGTTGAGACAACCTCGCACACGGAGCAAAATTAAAATGGCACTCTGAACCATACTTGGGGGGGGGGGGGAGGGTGGGGGCGCTTTCAATAGAAATGGAAGCGTTCAATGGAAAGTTTCATCGCTAAACTTGCTTTACTTGTGGTTGAAAAACAGCGAAGATGTTACGACCATGATGAGTGCCTTTGTGAATGGGAAACCCAATATGGCGGCTTGACTATATTAATAATCTTTGTGGAACAATCAATGTGTCCTCATTAGCGTAGTCGTAAGCATTCCTCCTGTCACGCGGGAGACCGGGGTTCTATTCCCCGCTGGGTATTTTTTTTTAAATTGTTTTTTTAAATTTTCAGCAATTTATTAGGTGATATAATTGAAAATATTAAACATTATGAACAAATATATAGAACTGAGAAACTGGAAGTTTGTGAATAAAGTGTGCTCTATGGATCTGTGCGAGCTGCCAACTGCCGGGGAGGCATGATTTTAAATTTGTGTATTTACAAATGAGACCGCCACAGTAGATAGGCATTGCAATTCAAAATCTAATGGTACCTCAATGATGCCTGTATGTCACTTCTAAGTGAAGATATTCACATTTTTGTAAAGGTGAGACGAGTTGCGATTTATCAATATCATGCTCCTCACCCGATATTAGAGCTCTCCAGTGTGTCCATTACCTTCACCAGTGATCTGTGCGCGTCTGTATATGCGAGACGGTCTCAAACGGTCATATGAAAACTGACTTCAAAAATATGTTCCGTGATGTTAAATGATTAAAAAATAGTACAAATATACAAATAAATTATTAATAATCTTTAAACTTGTGTTCTCTTTAACTTTAATAGGTCAAATCGCACGTTTTGTGTGTTGAAAAGTGAAAGTGTACATGCCATGCCGATCTGTATGCGCATGCGCAGTCACCATGGCACATGGCCTTGCCTTTCTCCATTCACAAAGGCAAAAAACTGTAAGCTAAAGTAAACTACACAAAAGTAAGCTATTTAAAAAAACTGGTCAAGGTGGTTAAAAGCGAGAAATGGGCAGAGGTGTGTCAAAGAGTAAGCACAGACAAGTCACTGAAATTGTTCTGGCGACTACATAAAAGCATGAGTGGTGTAGTCAAGAATAAGAGCATTTCTGACTTCCAAGATGCTAACCTCATCTGGCAGAGGACTGACGAGGACAAGGGCAAAGCCCTCTTTGAACGCTATCTAGAGCAGAGCAACCAGACAGACATGGGAGGCCGGAATCTGGCCAAGGAGGTCACCTCAGACAGGTGCAAGGCCCACAACACTTCGGATGAAGACACAGTGACAGTGAAAGAAATCAAGGCTGTGCTTCGACGATAAAAAAAACAGCGCTCCAGGGCCTGATAGAATAAGATACGACGACATCAACAGGTGTACCAACAACGAGCTAGAGAAACTAGCAGACATGTACAACAACAGTATAGGGAGTGCTAGCATTAAGGAGGAGTGGTTACACAGCTATCTGATTACCTTGCCGAAGCCTGACAAAGACCACAAAAAAATTCAGGGATGTCGAATTATAATCATGCAGAATTCAATAGGCAAGCTGCTGGAGAAGGTAATTGCCAGGAAAATATCAAGTCAGCTAGAGAGGCAAGGTGTTTTCACACCTGCCCTGGGTGGGTACCGTCCAAACAGAGAAACCTGGACCAATGCAGCAGTTTTTGCCCATGATGTCTATGAAGGTTTCCACTCAGGCATTGAAACCTTTGCTGCAGCGATTGATCTTGAGGACGTGTACAACAGAGTACCATGGGTTTTTTTATGCTTCAGTTTCTTGAACTCAAAGTAAGTCCATTCCTCCTTAGTTGGATCGCTGCAGCCCTCTTCCAACGGAAAGTAGTTTTTAGATGTGGCAGTTGGACTCCGGAACCAACAACAATATATCCTGGCCTACCACAGGGATCACCATTATCTCTGCAATAAGTGCAGATGAGCAGCACCCTCTGCATGACGCTATATTCAGAGAAAAGGGTGACAGGCTAAAGAGGGGCAAGTCATGGATGGGTCGGGTGGAAGATGTCGTCAGACAGGTCTGCAGTCTTACCAGTATCAACCCCGGCAAGGAATGGGTGCCGGTGCCTCCAGCTTTTAAGTGCACTTTCTCCTGCATCATCACACTTGACAGACGGTGCAGAGAGCAGAACCCTGCCGCTGTCAATGCAGAGGTTAACGCGCTCATCTATGAACACTCAGATAGTCCCGAAGTGCTCATCTATACAGATGGATCTGTTGTAAAGCAGCAGAGAAGTGCGTGGGCATTTACAGCCCGTTCAGCGGGCCGAACCGCTCAAGAATACAGTGGTGCCCACTCTATGACCACGAGCAGCATGACGATGGAGGTGATGGCAGTTACACAGGCTTTCATATGGCTGGAATCACAGCTTTATACCAACGTGTGTGTACTAAGTGATTCAATGAGCATGATTCAGAAGGTCGAAGCTGGATCTGTACGTAGACAGTAGACTGAGTCGCTGCGGAAGTCTGTTGTCCGTAAAGTCACCTTCATCTTCGTCCCGGGACATGCGGGAGTCGAAGGAAATGAACGAGCTGATAAACTGGCCAACCTCAAGAACACACACAGTTCTGCCTACTACGTCACCAAAGAATTGAGCTTGTATGGCTACTTGAAGTTCACCAAATTCTGTACAGAAACAGTGTACAAGGTGAAAATCGCAGAGAATGCTCGCCTCAACAAATCACTGAGCACTGAAAAGATAACTACGTCAGTACTAGACAACCCAGAGAAATATGTGAGGAACTTATCGTCGTACGTACTCAACAACATTGAAACGGAGGCCCTTGCATACGGATTAAAATTCTGCATAAAGCCCAAACACATTAACCGTGTTGAGTCGCAAGCACAATTTGAAATGTTGTTTGATCAAGTCTCCAAGTTATCACCTACTTCTGCTGAGTCAGTCGGGTGGCTGAAGGCCAAACTGGTAGATTTAGAACACCAGTATCGCACAACCCCCTCTAAACAGACCAACGAACACCTTACTGCCTTAAAAGCGTTAAAGGCCAACAAAACCCTTGTAATATTGAAACCTGACAAAGGGAGTGGTGCAGTACTGATGGACATATCAGACTACCAGAGAAAAATGGATGATATATTATCAGATGCATCTAAATTCAGAGTAGAGCAAACAGTCAACAAGTCGGAGGACCTGGATGCAAAAATGAGGAAAGAAATCCAGTCACTTGTGAATACAGGACTCATCAGTGAGGCCACTGCAAAAACGCTCACACCGTGTGGCTCCCAAACGGTCTACCCAAGCTTCACAAGCCCGGCATCCCACTAAGACCGATCCTTTCCATTGTTAACTCGGAACAACACCGAATGGCGAGATGGCTAGCTGAAATTTTAAAGCCAGTACGACAGTCCTTCGATCCAAGAACACTCAGGGATACATTCGAACTGGTGGAATTATTGGATACTATGGACATAAACAACAAACACATGGCATGCATGGATATTGCCTCTTTATTCACCAACGTTCCATTAGATGAGACCGTGAATATAATAAGTGAACGCATTAGAGACAAACAATTAAAACTTAGGCATACCATCAGCTATTCTTCTTCTTCTTCTTCGTTCATCCGGAGTTTTTTTTTTCCGGATGTGATTGCGTTGTGCCTGTTTACAGCAGAGCTGCGTTCTTGCGCCGTTAGGCCGACATATCCGACTTCTGCGGGCATTTGTTGACCGGGTTAACCTTCCCGGGGGTTTCTTAGGACGTTTGACTCTCACTGGTGGGATGTTATCTCCCATCCTAGCTGGCCCATATAGAACAGCCAAAGACATCCTGGTCAGCCCTCAAGGGAAGGTAGGGGCAGACCATGGGCATTCCCCGCCATCCAAGGAGGCTTCCATAATTGCAGAGCCAACACACAGCGCTCTGGTACTGGGCTCACCCAAGGAATCGTCACGTCCTGCACATGGCTGCTTAGCCTCACTTCCGTATATTGGGCCTTCCGTTCACCATAGGCTGTTCTTCCGGAAACCAGAAGAATGCAGTGTGCAGATGACATCCACACAGTGAGCTTTCGACTCGGACTTTCCGCGCAATGGATTTGCTATCTAAGCAATATTCCATTTCATGCCACTAGGACACTTTTTCCACCTTATTTGAAGCCCACACAGTGAGCTTTTGATTCGGACTTTCCACGTAATGGATTTGCTATCCAAGCAATATTCCACTTCGTGCCACTAGGACACTTTTCCCACCTTTTATGAAGCTCACACAGTGAGCTTTTGATTCGGACTTTCCACATAATGGATTTGCTATCCGAGCAATATTCCATTTAATGCCTCTGGGAGGCTTTTGTAACTGACATACCTGTGGTATGAAGTGTGGCAGTCTGAATACTTCTTCATACACCTTTAAATGTCAACCTGTATGTAGTTAAAGTAAGCTGCGGTCAACTTGAGCTTGTTGATATCTCCATAGAGCTTGTCCTCAAATGAAGCAGGTGTGGGCCAAAATATCTTTCTCTGTTCTGCATATATTGGGCAATCCTGCAGCAAATGTTTTGCTGTCATTTTTCCAGTTCGACAATTACATTCATCGGTATCTCCTATTTTTAGTTTATTGAACAAGTGGTATTTCAGCCTGTTATGTCCTGTGCGGAGTCTGAAGATTGCTACTTGTTCTCTTCGGTCGAGTTTGTAATATGCATCATCCTTCTGGTGACCTGGATGCTCTGATTCCCATTTGGTTGTATAGGTGCTTTTTATCAACCTCTTTGCCTCATTGTAAGTTATGTCTATGTCAGACTGTGGTAGTCGTCCGCCCTCTTTTGCCAGTCTGTCAGCCTCTTCATTTCCAGGTATACTGCAATGTGATGGGATCCACTGTATTACAACTTTTTTGGATTTCTGGCTTAGACCATGGAGTGCTGCTCTTAGATCAGCTATTTCTGTGCTGTTATTGCCCTTCAGTATTGAGACAGCTGACTTTGCATCTGTGAAGATAGCTATTTGCTTCTCTTTATTTTCCTCCATCAAGAGCATTTCTGCTGCAGTTTTCAGAGCCTCTACCTCTGCTTTGAAGTTACTTGAAAACTTTCCAGTAGCCACTGAATGTGGTTTTTTTTTTCACTCCATTTTTTAAATTTAGGAGAATTCCTCCTCTTCCATTCTCTATTGAATTTTTGGCTGATCCATCTGTATATGTATGGGTCCAATTGCTGCTTGGGTAATGTTCTTTTATGTAGTTTAGGGTTATTTCTCTTCTTTCGGTTTCATGCTGAGTGTTCTTTTTCTCAATACCAGGAATGTTTTCTATCATCTCAGGCAGTTGCTGCTGTCTCCAAGCTGGGAAGTTGTGTGCATAGTAAATGGGCTTGACTGTTGATATGTTAAGTATGGGATCTGCCCTAATCTTTCGTTTTGCAGTTTCTACAAAGTTGCTACGCTTCAGTCTTCCTTTTCCAAAACCATTAAACCTGTTATACATAGGGTGGTCTGTCAATCTTCTAAATTGCTCTGCTTGTTGCTGGGCTCTGCTATCTCTTCTGTCCTGCATTGGTTGTAAACAAGTGATCTTTTCTAGTTCATTAATAGGCGTTGTCTTCAGGCTTCCAGTTATGATTCGCATTCCTTGGTTTTGGACTCTACTTATTTTGTTAAAGTTTGACTTAGCTGCTGTTGCCCAAGCTGCAATGCCATATTCCAGTACTGGCCTCACTCGTCCAGTATATAGCTTCTTGAGAACTTTCTCATCTGCTCCCCACGTTGTACCAGCAAGCTTTTTCGTGATTGCCATTCTTTGCCTTGCTCTTGTTCGATTTTTCTCAACCTGTGTTTTCCATGTCAGGCGACGATCAAAGGTGACTCCGAGATAGTTTGGATTTTCTTCATGGCGCAATATTTTTCCATTCAATACCAGTTTAGGTTGCTGAGTTTTATTTGAGAGGGAGAACACTGTGCATGTTGTTTTCTCCTCACTTATCTTCACTAGCCATGATTTTGACCAGTCCTCTAGTGCTAATAGAGCTTGCTGTATTCTGCTGTTAGCTGTACTAATATATTCTTCAGATGTCCATATGGCTAGGTCATCTGCAAAGGATGATGTGTGTACTCTGGCTGGAAAATTTTCCGTGATGTCGTTTATATATGCTAGGAATAATGTTGGTGAAAGAACTCCTCCTTGGGGGACACCTTGCTCCAACAGCATCATTTTGCTGGTTTGTCCTTGTACTTTTGTCCTGGCAGTTCTGTTCTCAAGGTAGTGGCTGATCAATTTGTACATTTTCCCACAAACATGCATTTTTTGCAGTTTTACTTTCAGTCCTTCCTTCCATACTTTATCAAATGCTTTTTCTAAATCTATCCAGACCGCTAGTGTGTGCGTT
Organism: Cepaea nemoralis; assembly: GCA_014155875.1. NCBI lineage: Eukaryota > Metazoa > Mollusca > Gastropoda > Stylommatophora > Helicidae > Cepaea > Cepaea nemoralis. The sequence continues at coordinate 177,932 of JACEFZ010013890.1, read as the reverse complement.
TTCTCTTGGAAGGTGTCGCGTAACGTATTCTACTAGGATGGAATTAGATCAAAGTAGATACTAAATAGACTTCTACTAATAGAGAATCTAACCACTGCTGAAGAAGCGATCAAATGGCTCGCAATTCTAGAAGAATGATTATCAAAGTCCCAGAATGGATCACTACTTCTAAACAGTGCCAGGCGGAAAGTTATGACGACTAACTGTACTAACACAAGAAGACAGTATGTCAAGTTATTCCTGCTAACTTGCCTGGAAGAATAATGAGCCCCCACTGCCTAATGTATTCTCACACAACAGGAGATAAGACAGAATGATAAGTATAGATGTAGTCCTTTCACTCGTCACACAATCTGATGATGCTAATGCTAATCCTATAATGACAGACGCAGTTGTTAAAAGTACAAATATAATATAACGTTTAATACTAAAGAACACTACGTGAGCCCCACTGGGAACTCACTGACACATAAGAGATACGCAGATCCCTGAACTTTCTACAAGATAATGTTCAGCTAGAGGCCATAATCATAGACTTCTAGCCGATAGTGGACAAATTGTGATTGCTGTGCAGTGGCAAACGGGTGGGTAGCCACTCATCTGATAATCCTTAGCCTCCTGGATGGTAAGCTGTCAGTGCTGACTGGATCGTGGTATGGACTCCACTCTCTGCTGCATCAAGTGAGTGGTTCGTAGCTCAATCACCGGTCGTGACTACGGCTACAGATGATCAGGGTGCAGGCTCTATGAATGACAGTGAGAAGGAGTGAATAATCCTTCAAGACAGAATTGTAAATTCTTTTGGCCAGGTCATTGTCCTGTATGGCATGCTTGTCTCATAAATTTCACTAGCATGTATTATCTCAATTTACACATTTTGATTCCTTATCTGAAATCTACAACAGCACACTGATCTAATGGAATCAGCACACAAATGATATCCTATTCTCTCTGCTGACATTTAGATCAAACATGTACAATCACAATGCTCTACTTCAAAGACCACATTCCAAATATATATTCTAAGTCATGATTAATCATGGAAACATGAACCACAATTCACATAATGAATTAACAGTACATATAGGATGACTTCAATGGAATGAAACTCAGACGCCACAACTCCGACGTCACATACACATTAACAAACCATTAAATCGATGAAACACCACACATCATTTTCCAAGTATGGAAACACACAAACTACACTCCACACGATGAATTAACATCACATATTGATGAATTCCATAGAATGAAATCAAATCACACACCACAACTATAAATTCACGATGTACACGAGTGAACCATTAAAATCAATGAAACACCCCAAGTTCACTTAAAGAGTTATGAGTTGTACTACTAGCAAGTCTTCCTTATATTAATTACAACATAATTAATTATCTAGAAGATTTCTTAGCTAGGTTTAAGATTATTTTCCCTATACACAAGAACAATATTAGGGTTGGAGAATTCCCCCAAGGTTTGAACTTTGTTAAGTGGGCCATATTGGACCACATGGTAGTAATCTGACTATGGGCCAGATAGAGATTAATAAAGAATAATTAATTGTAACTTATTCACTCTCTGAACTAATTCCTTCCACTAATAAGTATATTATCTAGAGAAATACGCTAGCTCCGAAGTTAAGCACATAATTAAATTATCTTAACTCTAATCGTCTACTGACTAACTCAGGTGTCCTTCCGCAGGCGGATACCTAATTTCGAGAATCACGTAATGTAATTTATCCGTTTTTAATGCCACCTGTGACGAGCTTTGCGTTTTACCCTTGTCGGCAAGCCACATGGCACAAACATGGTCCTAATTCTAATATTAGTTAACTAACACTAGTTTTAATTAATAGTATCTATTATTGACCGGCATGGCCTTTAGATTTTGCCGGCCGATTGACACAGAAAATTATTTAACAAAATTATTATTAACTCACCCTGCAACTAGATTTTGACTGGCCTATCGGGAGTGGAGACCATCATTGGCTTTTCTATGTTTTAGAGAGTTGTTCGGCTTAACAAGAGTCAGCAATAAAATATGTTTAAACACAGACAGGTGTTCAATTTTAGCCAATTGACGTGATAGTAGCTCCTGCTCCCTCCAGCCGGCTGTCAGAAAATGGCAGAGGTTAGGGTGCTACCGGAAGTTAACTTCTCATCCAGGAGAGTTCCCTTCCTGTGGCCAAATTATTATTCACAGCCAAACCTGAATATAAAATTTAGCCTGACTGGATTTCTTGGCTTGTAAACGAACTCTACCCTACATCTACTTCTAACTATAAGAAGAAATAGTATTTAACTCTCTCTATAGTTTTATGTATATAAATACACTAACCAAAGACGATTTTATCTAATATTTGAAAATATAGATAAAAATAAAAAATACTACAGGATACATAGAGGAGTTTACTGAGGGCTATCTCCATCTAATAACAAAACGATCTGAGAGGTGGGCCAACCTGTCACAAATGCCCATCGTTCAAAAAAATTGGAGAAACAACTTTTTCTCCAGCCCGAACTCTCATATAGTTTTGTCAGCCATTACTCTGATGTTTATGGGTCATTTGGACAGGTCCCCCTCTTCCTCAATAGCACAATGTCTATTCAAAATTCTCAGACTCTTCGTTTCTAAGACACCTTCTAAGAAACCTCCTCCCTTGATGTCGCTTCCATGGAAATCTTCTCTGGAAACTCTGCTTTCGTTGGTCGGGGTGTCCTTCGTCTGTCACTGATAAAGGTCCTACGATTCCAACATCTCTCCTTTGACCCAATTGGTCTTGATCCATATACTTCATGCGCGTCGTCCTTACTTTCCCTTTAGACGTCTCTAAGTTGGGATCGTGTTCAGCCGCGTCATCTTCCTCACATCTGTCGGGGTTGTCTTCCCATCTGGATTGCTCCCCCTTGAATCCATCATCAACCACAGTCAGAGTCATCATATGAACTGGTGGGTTCGTGTTGTTCTCAAAATGTCTTTTGAGTAAATTCACGTGGAAGACTGTAGTTTTCCCGCGAATAGAAACTGAGTACTTGTTGCTGGACACCTTCTCTTTAATGATGAATGGTCCTTGCCAAGCAATGTCTAACTTATTATCCCCTTTGGTTAATAAGACTAGCACTTTATCTCCTACCTCTAAAGACTGGTTTCTAATAGGTTTATTATAGAAGGAAGCCTGTTGCTTTCTGGCCCGACGGAGAGTGGAGTTAGCTAATTTCCATCCCATGTGCAGTTTCTGTTTCAGTTCCTCTACATACTGTGAAGACTTGACGACACTCTCATCTGTTCCTTCATCAGTCCAGGTTCTCAAAAGAGCCTCAAGCGGTCCTTTAATTAGTCGTCCGAACAATAGTGTAGCAGGTGGAAGACCGGTGGCGACATGTGGTACTTCTCGATAGGCAAACATTGCTGCTGATAAGTACGTGTCCCAACTATCTGGTTTCTCCTGGACTAACTTTTTCACGATCGATTTGAGAGTCCCTGTATATTTGACCACAAGTCGCTTATTCTCTGTGAGACTAAAACCTGTGTTGACATGTTGCCTCCTGAAGATGTCGGAGATTTCTCCCCTTAACTTCTCATTCAATGATGACCCACTATCACTTACAATAAGAATAGGGAATCCTACTCTGGTGAATATTTCTAGGAGAGCCTCTGCTACCCTAGTTGCATTGATGGAGGGCAGTACAGTAGCTTCAGTCCACATTGTACCTGTATCTACTACAGTTAAAATATAAGCGTTTTTCTTCTTAGAAGTGGGCAGTGGACCAATAATGTCTATAGCCACGCGCTCAAAATGTGTGTTCAAAACTAACCCTTCCCCTATGGAAACAGGAGTAGACCACTGCTTGGGGGAGCCATGTTGACACTCCGGACAAGACTGGACGTATCTTCGTATGTCAGCAGTCATTCCCGGCCAAAAATAATGACAAGAAATACGCTGGGTAGTAACTCCTACAGTCATATGTCCACTGAAGGATATGGTATGTCCCATATGCAATATCTGATTACGATATTGTTTCGGCACGACAAGTTGCCCGTGTTCGGTACCCATAGTTCCTGCCCTATGGTACAACAACTTGTCCTTTAAATAGAAATTTCCAGCTGCTGGAGGATTTCTACCGTTTGGCAGTTTGCCAAAACAAGATGCTAAAGTCGGACATTCATTTTGTGCAGCCCTAATCTCCCGAGGTAGAGGGTTGATTGAGGGTAGAGGTTCATGTGACTGTGCAACCTGACTCCGGGTCTCCACTGCTGCCATTATCCTTGGTGATGATGGTTCTCCTAAATATACATACTTACGACCGAGCATGAAAGGATATACTGGATCATCGATCACTGCAGCTGAAATGAGTCCAGTGACATACTTAGATGTCATATGTACTTTGGCTATCTTAGCTATTATAGTTGGGGAGCTCCTGGTAGCCCCTTTGACTGCAACTGTTTGTTTTGTTAACTGTGATGGTTTCACTAACTGCTTAGCTATTATTGCATCACAATAATTTAGTTAGGGTGCAAGCCACATGGCACATGTCATAGAGACATAGTACTGGACTACCGTTAACCCGAATAGTTTCAACTGTGGGTGGCCTAGTTCCATTACTAGAACATATGCTCTGTTGGGTACTTGCCCCCGTAATCATACACGCAGCATACTGGGTAGGGGGATTATTTCTGCACACGCTCGTGTAGTGATCATTACTTTTGCAGTTCTTGCAGTAAGGTTTACCCCATCCACTATTGGTTGCTGGTGCTTTTTGTTGTGAACCAGGATTTTGGTGCGGACCCCCAGTGTGCCCTCTGGTGTCCTTACCGTAAGAGTTGTTCTGCTGAAAACCATTATTCTGTGTTGCAGGAGTATTTTGAGCAGTAGAAGAATTACTAGATTTAGTGGCAGCTACTTCGCCATGGGCAGTTAAATATCGTTCGGCTAGTGAGATAATCTCCTCTAGCCGAGCGCCACCATTCTCTGCAATAAATGTTTGAAGCTGTTTTGGAAGAACATCTTTAAATTGCTCAACAAGTATTAGTTCCTCCAGCCCGTCATAAGTAGCATCCAAATCACTCAGTTCTACCCACTTGTTAAAATAAGTGTGTAACCGTGAGGCGAACTAAGGAAATGATTCTCCTTGTGACCGTTTGGCTGTACGGAACTTCAACCTGTAGGCACTAGAAGTTAACTGATAACGTTTCAAGAGAGCATTTTTGAGTGTGACAAAGTCCTTCTCAAGACCTGGAGGGAGCTTTGCAAACACGTTATACGCCGGTCCGCGAAGTGCTTGGGAGAGTTTGATATTAAATTTATCCTTAGGCAGATTGTAGGCTTCACACATTAACACGAATTTGTCAAGATATTCATCCATCTGATCCTCCTTCGGGTCGAAGTGGGCTAGTGGAAAACTCATTGATCCTGGAGTAATATGTGGTCCTGAGGAAATGTCTTGACTGTCAGTGGGAGAGCTGGCACTGCTAAATCTGGAGGCATCAGGATTTTGTAGTTCTAATCTCCTCAGTTCTAACTCGTGCTGTCTTAACTGCTCAGCTAATTTCAACTCCTTGTCCAGTTCTGCTTGCTTCAACTGGTTGTCCAATTCAGCTTGTTTCAACTGGTTGTCCAATTCAGCTTGTCGCATCTTCTCTCTGGATTCAATTTCTGCCATCTGGATTTTTAATTTACTTCTTTCCTCTCGTTCTTCCTTCTCTCTCTCTTTGATGATGTCCCTTTGTTCTCTGCGCCATACTTTTTCTTCTTCTATTACATATTTTTCCAACTCTGCACCCTCATAACCTAACAATGTTCCTTGTTCTCGCAGTTCCTCCTTAGGTGGCTTTTCAGAAGACATGTTAGTTATGTAATAAGCTGATATCTGTTGATACACCTGAATAACTCACTCACTTAATCAAGAATGTGTTTGTCGCAAAGATTCACAAATATTATCTTCAATGACAAGCATAAAAATGTTACACATTGACACAACACTTACCCGTTTGCCAGCAATTCACCTTTGCCCTAACTTATGTTATCTTATACTAATCCTATGTATGTGTTATATTATATTCCTAGTTAGTATATTATCCTATATTATAAGTATATATATATATATATATATATATATATATATATATATATATATATATATATATATATATATATATATATATATATATATATATATAACTAGTATGATTAGTAGCTATCTATTTTTAGTGACTGAAAGTTAGAAATATCTATGAAGTTGGATACTCAACTGAACCCAACAATCTATAGGATTGTCATGCCCGGACCGAGCCACCAGTGTCGCGTAACGTATTCTACTAGGATGGAATTAGATCAAAGTAGATACTAAATAGACTTCTACTAATAGAGAATCTAACCACTGCTGAAGAAGCGATCAAATGGCTCGCAATTCTAGAAGAATGATTATCAAAGTCCCAGAATGGATCACTACTTCTAAACAGTGCCAGGCGGAAAGTTATGACGACTAACTGTACTAACACAAGAAGACAGTATGTCAAGTTATTCCTGCTAACGTGCCTGGAATGAATAATGAGCCCCCACTGCCTAATGTATTCTCACACAACAGGAGATAAGACAGAATGATAAGTATAGATGTAGTCCTTTCACTCGTCACACAATCTGATGATGCTAATACTAATCCTATAATGACAGACGCAGTTGTTAAAATTACAAATATAACATAACGTTTAATACTAAAGAACACTACGTGAGCCCCACTGGGAACTCACTGACACATAAGAGATACGCAGATCCCTGAACTTTCTACAAGATAATGTTCAGCTAGAGGCATAATCATAGACTTCTAGCCGATAGCTGGACAAATTGTGATTGCTGTGCAGTGGCAAACGGGTGGGTAGCCACTCATCTGATAATCCTTAGCCTCCTGGATGGTAAGCTGTCAGTGCTGACTGGATCGTGGTATGGACTCCACTCTCTGCTGCATCAAGTGAGTGGTCCGTAGCTCAATCACCGGTCGTGACTACGGCTACAGATGATCAGGGTGCAGGCTCTGTGAATGACAGTGAGAAGGAGTGAATAATCCTTCAAGACAGAATTGTAAATTCTTTTGGCCATGTCATTGTCCTGTATGGCATGCTTGTCTCATAAATTTCACTAGCATGTATTATCTCAATTTACACATTTTGATTCCTTATCTGAAATCTACAACAGCACACTGATCTAATGGAAACAGCACACAAATGATATCCTATTCTCTCTGCTGACATTTAGATCAAACATGTACAATCACAATGCTCTACTTCAAAGACCACATTCCAAATATATATTCTAAGTCATGATTAATCATGGAAACATGAACCACAATTCACATAATGAATTAACAGTACATATAGGATGACTTCAATGGAATGAAACTCAGACGCCACAACTCCGACGTCACATACACATTAACAAACCATTAAATCGATGAAACACCACACATCATTTTCCAAGTATGGAAACACACAAACTACACTCCACACGATGAATTAACATCACATATTGATGAATTCCATAGAATGAAATCAAATCACACACCACAACTATAACTTCACGATGTACACGAGTGAACCATTAAAATCAATGAAACACCCCAAGTTCACTTAAAGAGTTATGAGTTGTACTACTAGCAAGTCTTCCTTATATTAATTACGACATAATTAATTATCTAGAAGATTTCTTAGCTAGGTTTAAGATTATTTTCACTATACACAAGAACAATATTAGGGTTGGAGAATTCCCCCAAGGTTTGAACTTTGTTAAGTGGGCCATATTGGACCACATGGTAGTAATCTGACTATGGGCAAGATAGAGATTAATAAAGAATAATTAATTGTAACTTATTCACTCTCTGAACTAATTCCTTCCACTAATAAGTATTTTATCTAGAGAAATACGCTAGCTCCGAAGTTAAAGCACATAATTAAATTATCTTAACTCTAATCGTCTACTGACTAACTCAGGTGTCCTTCCGCAGGCGGATACCTAATTTCGAGAATCACGTAATGTAATTTATCCATGTTTTTAATGCCACATGTGACGAGCTTTGCGTTTTACCCTTGTCGGCAAGCCACATGGCACAAACATGGTCCTAATTCTAATATTAGTTAACTAACACTAGTTTTAATTAATAGTATCTATTATCGATCGGCATGGCCTTTAGATTTTGCCGGCAGATTGACACACAGAAAAATATTTAACAAAATTATTATTAACTCACCCTGCAACTAGATTTTGACTGGCCTATCGGGAGTGGAGACTATCATTGGCTTTTCTATGTTTTAGAGGGTTGTTCGGCTTAACAAGAGCCAGCAATAAAATATGTTTAAACACAGACAGGTGTTCAATTTTAGCCAATTGACGTGATAGTAGCTCCTGCTCCCACAGCCTGCTGTCAGAAAATGGCAGAGGTTAGGGTGCTACCGGAAGTTAACTTCTCATCCAGGAGAGTTCCCTTCCTGTGGCCAAATTATTATTCACAGCCAAACCTGAATATAAAATTCAGCCTGACTGGATTTCTTGGCTTGTAAACGAACTCTACCCTACATCTACTTCTAACTATAAGAAGAAATAGTATTTAACTCTCTCTATAGTTTTATGTATATAAATACACTAACCAAAGACGATTTTATCTAATATTTGAAAATATAGATAAAAATAAAAATACTACAGGATACATAGAGGAGTTTACTGAGGGTTATCTCCATCTAATAACAAAACGATCTGAGAGGTGGGCCAACCTGTCACAGAAGGCATCCTCTATTTCCTGAGCTATATAGGTTATTTGATCTTCAGTGGATCTGTACTTTCTGAATCCTGCTTGGTGTGGTGTTAAGAGTTTGTTTTCTTCCAGATGCCATGTTAGCCTGCCATTGATAATGCGTTCCATTAATTTTCCTACACAGCTAAGTAGACTGATAGGTCGATAGCCATTTGGTTCTTCCAGGTCTTTTCCTTTCTTTGGGACTGGTATTAGTATAGCTTCCCTCCATGCCTGTGGGACTATTCCTCTCTTCCAGCTGTAATTTAGGACTGCTAGTAGTTTCTTTTTTGCCTTTGTCCCTAGTCCTATTAGCATTTCATTTGTGATTCCATCATTTCCTGGTGATTTCTTCTTTTTTAGGGTATTCATTGCCTGTTCCATTTCTTCCATTGTTAGATTTGCCATCATATATTCTGCTGCTGTCTATGTATTACTATGATGTATCTGTTTGTCTTTGATTGCTTTCTTCTGTTCGGTTGTAATATCAATGTGGTTTGCACTGGCATAGTGTTCCATTAGTGTATTTGCAGCCTTTTTTCCTGTAAGCAAGACATTTCCTTGTTTAATTGTTATTTGTTTGTTTCTATGTCCTTCATTGTTCATGGCTTTCACTAGTTTCCATAGTTTGTTTCCATCCCTGTCAAAATTCAGGTTTTCTGTTTTTTCCCTCCAACAATCTCTTGTTGTTTGATTTACTGTTCTTTTATATTTTGCTGAGATGGCTTTGAGAGAGATGTTCGCTTCAATTGTTTGTTCTCTCTCTGCTGTCTTCCTGGCATCTTCAACTTTGTCCTCCAAACTTTGTAGTTCTTCAGTCCAGTATGGTTTGTAATTTTTCCTAGCTCCTCTTGGAATGGACTCAGTGGCTGCCTGTATTATTGCTCTGTTTAGACTTTCCACCATTTGCTTCATGTTGCCATATTGTGTATTTATGTTTTCACAATATTTGTCTGTTAGTGTGGCAAACCTGTCCCAATCTGCTCGTTTGTAATTCCAGCGGGACAAGGGCTTTTGCTCCTGTGGAACATACTCCATATTCATTACAAGCTTGATTGGTCTGTGGTCACTACCTGCTAATTGGTCCAGCACATGGCGGTCGATTTTGTGGAGGATGTCTCCTGTGCAGAAAGCTAAGTCTGGAGTAGAAGTGGTAATCCATCTTCTGGAGTAGAAGCTCGGTGTGTCATCCGCTTTGTTGAGTAGATGGAGATTTGAGTCTATTTCCCAGTCCTCCACTTCATCTCCTCTTTTGTCAGTATCTGGGTATCCCCATCTTTCTGAACGGCTATTAAAGTCTCCGACAATAATGCAATTTGTGTCAGTTATTTTCATGTTTGAGAGTGTAAGATCCTTATCTGCTGGGCTATAAAGATTGTAAATTCTTATTTTCACGTCCTTTATCATTATATCAACACCTATAATTTCTGTTTGGTTGTCAGAGATCACAGATACTTCGCTGCAAGGTATTGTATTTCGTGTAAGTATTAGAACTCCTCCTTTATGTCCTTCGCGGTCGAAACGTGTGGCCTGATATCCCCTGACTGAAAATTTGCGCTTGGCGTTGAGGTGTGTCTCTTGAATGCATGCCACATCTATTCTATCTTTATGAAGACGCTGTGTCAGGGATTCTTTCTTGTTATAAACTCCTTCGGCATTCCACTGTAGTATGTTGAGTGTCCTTGGTATTTGGTCAATAGCTCTTAACCTACTCCTCTGTGCCTTGACTCCACAGCACAGGGGAAGGTGACCACCAGTAGTCATGGGTGGACCCCCTCGAGGCAGGGGGCCCGGCACTATCACCGCCTGATGGGACTTCACGGGATTAGCACCATAACGATTAATTTTCATCTGTGGCATCATGAAATGATAAAGTTACGTTGCACTTCTTTGTCAAGCCTGTGGCTCAGTACATCCGATGTCGACAAGCTTTTTCGGGATGCTTTCCCTAGCCTTTGACTGTCCCCAGTCTACCTACAAGGCAGCAGGTTTGTGCGTCACTTCGTCTGGTCCCTCTCCCTTGACCTGTCCGACATGGGTGACCCTACCAGTAGCTGTGCTACCGTCGGCATAGCTCTTGGGGTCATTGGAACGCGCAAGCCCCTCTACCTCGTCAAGGTGGACGCACGGCAGAGGGGCATCAGCTATTCTAGAGAGGCTATTAAAATTATGTACTGCCAACATTCAATTCAACTTTCTAAACAAGTCATATCGCCAAATTGGCAGAGTGGCCATGGGGAGCCCACTTGGACCTATTCTAGCGGACATCTTCATGGCACACTTAGAAGAAAAGAGATCCTCAGAAATCAATAACTTGGCCTTTTACCGTCGTTACGTGGACGATATAATAATTATCACCACAGACGAGCTACAAGCAACGTCGTTCCAGACCACAAGGAACGAGACACATATAAACATCTCTTTATCTATGGAACACGAACACAACGAAGCGTTGCCGTTTCTAGATATCCTAATGAGACGTAGAGCAGATGGCACAATTCAAAGATCGGTGTACCGCAAAGAAACATGGACTGGCCAATACTTAAATTTTCAGAGCTTCGCACCTGTCCAGTACAAACGGGGCTTAGTACGGACCCTGTTTGACCGTGCTAGGAAGATATGCATCCAGGACACACTGACAGAGGAATTGAAAACTCTGAAGAATGCCTTAAACCTGAATGGGTACTCCACAGGATTTATAAAGCGCCACTGCCAACAGCCCAAACCGAAATCAGAAGTAACTACAGTCCCTAAACTCGAAGTATTCATCCAGCTAACCTTCCGAGGAGATGATGTAATGCAACGTCTGCGGGACCGGCTCACCACTGCAGTCGAGCGAACATTCTGTGCTGCAGCTCTAGTCATCAGGTACAGAAACACACCGATCCCAGTCACAGCAGTAAAAGAACATGTAGCTTTGTACGCCAAATCAAATTGTATTTACCAATTTACATGCAGATGCGAGGCCATCTACATAGGCAGAACTGAGCGACAGTTACATTGCAGGGTTTTGGAACATATTCCGAATTGGTTGGACAAGATACTACACACAGAAGATGGTAGCCTAGGCAGGCCGACACACCGGAAAAGTCTGGCTTCATCGGTCGAGAGACATGTGCTCGAGAGTGGTCACGTGGTTGAAAGAGACAGTGCCTTCCGTGTGTTGTTCAACACACAAAGTAGCGATTGTTAAAGTTTGCTGAAGCTATACTAATCAACCTTCGTAAGCCGTCCTTGTGTAAGCAGAAAGACATGTTAGTCAGTTTAAAATTACCGTGGTAGACAATCGACATTACTGTGCGAATCATGTGTATATTTCAGTTTGAAGGATTTATCTAATTAATTCACGTAAGTTGTGTGATTTCTGCAGTGTGTACCTGACGAGATGCAGCGAAATATGCCAGACAATAAATCGTGCAATCTATTGTTTGTGTCTTCGTTATTCAAATTACATTTTATAATCGAATTTTTAGTCGCTTATTAATTTTTAAAAAGTTATTTGTATACTGTCAATGTAAGTTTAGGTTTCCATTAGAACTGTTCCCTCTATATGTGGCAAGAACATTTTTTTACTGGCCCCATAAGGCCACAAACAGGAAACATAAGTGACTCAGCATTGTTGACACATATGTGCGAATGAGCCTGATTGTTCAAACGAACGCTAGACGCGGGACTGATCTTGCGAATAAAACCAGCCCTCACTTACATCAGTAACCTAGTATATATACATACTTCATACCCCTACTGCAGCATCTCTCCCTTCTAACACCAGACACAGGTCCTACACACTTACATCAATGTGAGTTGCACCTTGCAGTCTAGACAGACGAAAGTATGTGAGTTGGAATGTGGCGAAAATTCCATCACATTGCCTGTTCAGAGTTTCAGAGAAACATGTGGTGCCCAAACGACATGTTCCATCTCTCGGCCTTGACTTTGTTTTCCAGAGGAATGGGAACCAATACGTCTGGCACAAGGTAGACTGCAGACGCTGGCGGCTTAGCGTCAAACCTCCGAGATCTCGCCTCCACGAGCAGGTGGCGAGTGGTGGCCAGACCCTGGAACCCAAGGGACCCGGCTTAGAGGCGTTCAGCCAGGTCCCACAGGTACCCGCAAAAGCATGTATTAGCTCTAGAATTGCCACAGTTATCCAAGTAGGATAGTGTCACTAAGGAACCTCGACTGATTTAATGAGCCATTCGCGGTTTCACCGTGAGACAGTGTGAACTTGGACATGCATAGCTTAATCTTTGAGACAAGCATGTGACTACTGGCAAGATCATCCAGATATCTATCGGATAGACGGACTATTCACGCACACGCAGGCCAAGAGTAGCATCGCTAAAGCGCGCCCTCCCGGTACAAGGTGATACATGCAAAACCACTGGACGCCTTTTTTTTTCACCTTGTAAATATACATCGGTTTGTATGAAATAAACGTTTGAGAAAAAAAAAACCGAGAAAAACATGTTTTGTCCATTTTCATTCCAAGAATCACTGCCATACAGCTAAACTGGTTCTATACAGCATTTCAGCACTCTCTTTCTTATATTAGATTCATAGGAAAATTAGGAAGCTATGCAAAGAGACAAAAGAAACATGGCTTGAGGAAAATTGCAAGGATTGAACACCAACACAATACTCGGAATACCAAATTAATTCACACAAAAATTAATGACATCACTAACAAAAGAACACACACATCAACGGGTTGCCTAAAAACCAAAGATGGCAAAATCATAATAGAAAAAGATCAGATTTTACATGCGTGGTCAGATTATGTGAAAGACCTTTATGATGATACAAGAGAAGAACAATATGATCATCGGAGTAATAATGAAGGACCTTCAAATTTGAAGATAGAAGTTCAGAATGCTCTTAACCATATGAAAACTGGCAAGACCCCGGGTACAGATAATATCACAGTAGAAATGATCAATGCCTTAGAAGAATATAGAATTGACCAAGTCGCCAGGCTGCTGAACGCAATATACGATACTGGGGATATACCTCCTGGATTATGTAATTCTATATTTATTGCAATCCCGAAGAAATCGAAAGCCATGGAATGCGATCAACATAGAACAACTAGTATAATGAGCCACATCACAAAGATTTTGCTGAGAATTATCACGCAAAGAGTTAGGAAGAAAATACAACCCGAAATAGGAGAAGAAAAATGTGGGTTTGTAGAAAGCAAGGGCACAGTAAATGCTGTGTATATACTGAGAACAGTAACTGAGCGTTCTATAGAAGTAAACAAAGATCTATATCTTTGCTTTATTGACTGTCGTGTCCTCCTTTACAGTGTCGTCCCTGGAGTGAAGAGAGCCGACACCCACATTATAATATTTTTTTTTCCCCTCAATATTCTGGAGAATCCACCAGCTTCCGTCCAACACACTCCATCAGCCTATGGACACCTTTTCCTATCACTCTCACACTGTCGTACTATGCCCCCTTCTCATACTTCCCCAACGCAACATACTCAACAACTCTTGCTTCTAGAAATTAATAAAGATTAATTTATTAAAATAAAAGTGTAACGTGTATGAGACGTGTATGCGAAGAAAATGTGTGACGTGTTCTATAAAGTGTGTAGACTCTGTCTCTCAGACATCAACTCAGTCAGCTGATCACAGCAAAGATAGACCACAGCACGTTACGTCAGAACAAGTACGTCTCACCCGTTGCCGGAACCATCTTGCCGGATAATGCTTTGCCTCTGTAGACCTCTGGTAATCCAATTTCATGAACATCCGAAATAGACACCGGTGGTATTAACAGTTAATCATGGACCGGTTGCACTCTACACAATGTCCGTTCCTAACGTTCCTTAAACAAACTGCACAAGTCCTTTGTAGTGTGTACACAGTACTTAATGTTAATTGTTACTGTACTGGATCCTCCCTCGTGTCTATCTAGCCTCAAGTAGCAATGTCTTGTGTTCTATTACACGAGATTATATAACACTAGGTAACTATTAGACTGTTCTCATTTAGTTACTTCTGTCTGATGCCGTGTGGTGCATCAGTACGCATCACTCTCTTTGGTGAATCAACTTCCTTCTAGTATGCAACGTTCTGTATGCAACTTTATTGATTGTGGAACTGGTGTTCTTCCTAATGGGTTTTTTAATTCTTTCCCAAAACTTGTAGAGTTTCCTTGGATCTGGTAGGGAACCTAGGATAGAAACAACACATCTGGTGATAGTACTAGTCACTGATCCCTTCGGCTGAGTGTAAGCCTATCACCTTGCTTAATGATCTTTAGCTAACTAGACTTAGTCACAGAGCAGATTAGCTACCCACCTAGAGCCGAATCAGGCTATGACAAAGAAAAAATCAGCAACCAGAATGCGGAACCCCGCCCACCAGGGACACCTACGGGAAGATCCCAATTATCCCTCATTACTCAATTCTCAACTAGTAAAGCTTATCAACACTTCACTAATCTATTCTTAACTAGCAGAGTTAATATCACTATTCTACTCTAACTAGTTTCCACTAACAGTGCTAATCATCACACTATAGTTTAACAAGGCTACTGCCTAAAGTAATTATAACGAATATATTATAATAGGTTATACCTTAAATGGCACTACTGCAGTCCTATCAATCATATCTACATCTGCCATTATAGGCACGTGCAAAATTAAGTCACTAATTAACACACGGTAGATATTATTTCCACTGGCACTGCAGTGCCCTGCACTCTGTCTAGAGCATTATTCAAGTCCACCCTAGTTGATCTCAACTCGAGTTTATATGGCAAACTACCAAAGTTGTCCACGTGACGTTATCCTTTACTCCCCCACACAGGTGGCACAGTGGCAAATCATCCCCTGTCAAGAACTATTTTCCTGGCTTAAATCCTGTCAAAGTTGTCAGTAATTGCCTAGATTCTCAAAACAAGCCAGCTAGTTTCTGTAAACTCCCAACAAAGAGTTTCGATACCAAGCTGCCAATCATCTTGATGTTCCGGAAACCAAGAATTGACAGATGCACTGTTTTCCGTACTAGGTACTTCCGTTTTACATCTGCCCCTGTGGTCTCACGGCTTCCATCTGCATTCAAATGTTGACAAACTTGTCACTCTTCTGTTCCGTGGTGACAATCCCAGCAGCCATTTCCGTCTGATGTCCGGCAGTATAGATGACAAACGGAACCATTCCATATCCTTCTCCCTCACCACCAAATGTAGTTTATGGGCTGACACGATGTAACCTGTACAACTGTGTTTACTCTGTTAGTACAAATAGATGTCGCTGGTCGATCGTCCGCTTAATCCGAAAATCCTCTGTAATAATCAACCGGATAAACACACGGTTTCATTTTGTGACATTGACTACACAAAGGCTTTTGATAAAGTGAGACATGTCGACATGATAAGGATGCTTGAAGATCTACAGATTGATGGATAAGACTTTAGACTTGTAAAAAACATATATTAGAAACAACAATCTGCCATCAGAATTGATAACGATGTAGGTCAATATCAGCCTATTAAAAGAGGTGTGAGACAGGGATGTGTAATGTCTCCAGATCTTTTTTCCCTGCACAGTGAAAATATATTTAGAAATATAGAAGATATGGAAGGAATCAACATTGGGGGACGATACATCAATAACATTAGATATGCAGATGATACAGTCTTGATTGCAGACAATGAACAGGACCTGCAAAATTTAGTAGATGCGGTTGTTACACACAGTGAACCACTAGGGTTAGAACTGAATATTACATTAAGAAGACACAGATTATGGTCGTCACTAGGACGAAGGAAATACCACAATGTGATATACGAGTAGATGGACATATTCTTAAACAAGTGAATCGATACTGTTATCTCGGCACAGTCATAACATCTGATGGGAGATGCCTTGAAGAGATTAGAACAAGAATTGCCATTGCGAAGGTAGCCTTTTGCCAGATGAAAAACATACTGACCAACAAAAATATATCAATTGAAACGAGAAAAAGAGTGTTGAGATGCTACTTAGAACCTATACTTTTGTATGGATGTGAAGCGTGGACAATAAGCAGTCAAGCTGAAAAACAGCTAATGGCTGTGGAAATGTGGTTTCTGAGGAAAGTGCAAAGAATACAATGGACAGATAGTAAAAACCAACGAACAAGTCCTTCAAGAAACAAATGAAGATCGTAATCTGATTAGAGTCATTAGACGTAGACAGTCAAATTTTTTGGGCATGTTATGAGAAGAAATGAATTGGAGAACTTGGTGACAACTGGCAAGATCGAAGGGAAGAGACCAAGGGGAAGACCTAGAAGCAAATACCTGGATGGCTTGGCCACGTGGCATGGTCGAGACAAGAACACAGAGCTGATCCACGACTCTGGTGATCGAGTGAGATGGCAGAACATGACCGCCCACGCTTACCGGCATGGCACATGATGGATGGATTTCTTACATTCATTGATAGTGACTTAATGCATAAGATACTCTTCATGTTCTTAAATGCGGCTTTTACTTGCCCTATTCTGCTCTTAATCTCTGTTGTACATCTTCCATCTGTTGTTATAAATGCCCCTAGGTATTTAAAATTATCCACTTGGTTAAGAATTTTCCCTTCTATTTCTATGTCACATTCTGATATCACCATTTTCTTTGATACATGGACATTGTTTCTGTTCTTGATATTCAAGGAGCGTCCTTTCTTTGCACTCTCTGTTATCACAATATCTAACAATTGTTATAGGTCTGTTGAATTATCCGCCACCAGTTAGTTAGTTAGTTAGTTAGTTATCAGTTGGGGTATCTTCGTTGCACTCCGGACATGTCTATAGGTGCTCAGATCCTCCCCCCAGCATATGCATCAGCGTCCGGTGGCTAATAGTGCCAGTTCTGTGTTGGTTGACGAGGCGCTTTCTTTTCCCGATGTACCTCTCGCGTCTGGCTGTGCCGATTCTTACTCCCAGGTCTTTCATCCTGGAGAGCGATGTGGAATCACTGGCGTCAAAATCCTCTGTTCTCGCCATATCTTTAAGGGCGTTAAGTGGCTATCCGCCACCAATACTGTGTCATGTGCATAGCGTATATTATTTATATTATAACCTCCGATTAGTATTCCTGGCGTCTCTTTGATCTCTCTCATTATTACTTCGCTATATAGGGAGAAGGTATCCGATGACAAGACACACCCCTGTTGTACTTCTAGCTTTATGTCTCATATTAATTTCTGCTACTTGGTTCCAGTAAATATTATTTATTATTCTTAAATCTTTCCCTTCAATGTTGATATTTCCAACGTATAATAATAAATCACACAATTTATACAAATGCGCATGCATTTCTCTAGTTGCTTAGAGCATATTTAAAAAGAGTATACTAATATGAATGTAATGCCTTGATTGATTACTACACTTAATAATTATGTTCAATCATTCTGTGGAATTGCGAAATATCTAAAAGTAAAACACTTTAAATATGCAATGAGTATCGGGTCAAGGGGACATAAACAGATAATATTGTTACAAGGGAGATAATCTAATGATTAAACAAGATAATTCATATACTAGCGATAATATATAAAAATAAGATCAAACTTCACTTCTGTACCATCAGAAATTAAGGAAACAATCCGGAAGTAAAATTTGTTAACGTCAGAAAGAATACCTATAGACTTCTTACACAAGATGTTTCCAATATTTACATACTTACATTTTATAATCGACTTTTTAGTCGTTTATTCATTATTTAAATTTTATTTTGTATACGTTCAATGTTATTTCTTCATTATACATGTAAACTTTCCCCTGTATGGGGGAAGAACATTTTTTTACTGGCCTCATAAGGTCACAAACAGGAAACAAAAGTGATTTAGCATTTGTTGACACATAAGTGCGAATGAGCCTGAGTGTGAAAGGTTTTTCTATTAAATGGTTTGGTATGCATGGGAGCGAATGGTTATTTAACCACCATCGTCAACAGGTAATATGTATGTAGTTACACCATGCCAAGAATATAATGTTGTCACACGTGTATAAATGTATATGCTGTATTTGCTAATGTAAAAAAGACACTGTTTAAGTACATAATAAACTGTTTACAAAATTTTAAAAAAAAATCGCCTTTTACTAAAGATTTCCGTGGAGAGGAGCAATATAATGTGTCTAAAGACTATTTTTACGACCCTACATCGTAGGATACGCTCTGTAATATGCACAAACAAAGAAACACACATTACACCTTGTAAATATACATTGCTTTGATTGAAATAAACGTTGGAAAAAAAGGAGGAAAGGTGCCAAATCTGTAACTCGCAATAGAGCACCAGAAACGTTTCTTTGTCCCTACTGACAAAGAACATTTAATATATGTATAGCCCACTCGTAATTGTTGTTTAACCTTTAGAATAGCATAATAGGTATCTGCAGTTTGTCACAAACTTAATATGTTGAATAATAAACTTTGTGGAGTCATAGCGCAAACACTTAGCGAATTTTACTGCATCTAAAATTTAAGTGAGGTTTTCACATTTGAGAATACTGGACGCCTACCGAAGAGCTTTCAAGCTGCTCACAGTCAGGAGGAAAGATGCCAAATCTGTCAAGATTAAGAAGAACAAGGACAATGTCAAGTTCAAGGTGCGATGCAGCAGATACTTGTATACACTGGTGATCCAGGACAGAGAAAAGGCAGAGAAGCTGAGACAGTCATTGCCAGCTGGTCTGGCAGTCAAAGAACTTAAGTGATATTAATAAATGAAAAGATCGTGTAAACTTAAAAGAAAAAAAAAGACTGACCGAAAAGCTATACCAGCTTACTGACTACAGGCGCACTACTCATCGAGAGAGAGAGAGAGAGAGAGAGAGAGAGAGAGAGAGAGAGAGAGAGAGAGAGAGAGAGAGAGAGAGAGAGAGAGAGAGAGAGAGAGAAAGAGAGAGAGAGAGAGAAAAAAAAGAGAGAGAGAGGGAGAGAGAGAAAAAAAAAGAGAGAGAGAGAGAGAGAGAGTGGGCGCTTATCGAGGCTTTGTCTAACGGTCGTACAAATTGCTCTTTTTCTCGCTCAAACCACGACCCTAGCTGCACGATGCGGTTACATTCCCTAAACGCCTGCCTCGCTAACTTGCGTTGGCTGGGAGGCTCCCAGTTTGGTGCACCTCACACAGCCATCCAAGACAACGAACGCTAGACGCGGGACTGATCTTGCGAACCAGACCAGCCCTCACTTACATCAGTGACCTAGTATATATACATACTTCATACCCCTACTGCAGCATCTCTCCCTTCTAACACCAGACACAGGTCCCACACGCTTACATCAGTGACCTAGTATATATACATACTTCATACCCCTACTGCAGCATCTCTCCCTTCTAACACCAGACACAGGTCCCACACGCTTACATCAGTGTGAGTGGCACCTTGCAGTCTTGACTGACCAAAGTATGTGAGTTGGAATGTGGCGAAAATTCCATCACATTGCCTGTTCAGAGCTTCAGAGAAACATGTGGTGCCCAAACGACATGTTCCGTCTCTCGGCCTTGCCTTGTGTTTTCCAGAGGAATGGCAACCAATACGTCTGGCACAAGGTAGGCTGCAGACGCTGGCGGCTCAGCGTCAAATCCTCCGAGACCTCGCCTCCACGAGCAGGTGGCGAGTGGTGGCC
Source organism: Cepaea nemoralis (assembly GCA_014155875.1). NCBI lineage: Eukaryota > Metazoa > Mollusca > Gastropoda > Stylommatophora > Helicidae > Cepaea > Cepaea nemoralis. Next base: position 157,515 of record JACEFZ010013890.1, on the reverse strand, counting down.
AGACCATGGAACCCAAGGGACCCGGCTTAGAGGCATTCAGCCATATCCCACAGGTACCCGCAAAAGCATGTATTAGCTCTAGAATTGCCACAGTTATCCAAGTAAGATAGTGTCATCTAATGAACCTCGACTGATTTAATGAGCCATTCGCGGTTTCACCGTGAGACCGTGTGAACTTAGACATGCATGGCTTAATCTTTGAGACAAGCATGTGACTACTGGCAGGATCAACCAGATATCTATCGGACAGACGGACTATTCACGCACACGCAGGCCAAGAGTAGCATCGCTAAAGCGCACCCTCCCGATACAAGGTGATACATGCAAAACCACTGGACGCCTTTTATTCACCTTGTAAATATACACCGCTTTGTATAAAATAAACATTTGAAGAAAAAAAACGAAAAAAACAAACATTTTTTGAATATTGAGCACAACCCACTACTGGCAACGCCGATCGCATTCTGGTATGAACCTAAGGCCTATCCACGTCAATATGGAAGCACTATACTCGAGTTTCGCCCTCATTTGAGCTCGTCAGTAGTGCATATCCCTGACCGGATCCGGAAACAGTCCCGGATCACGCGTGTGAAGCGGGTGTGTAACCACGCGGCACACACTGGACACACCAAATTATCACAACAGAACATCACAACGCTACCCATCGTAGGCTATGCCTACGTCCGTCAATCGATGGGACCCGAACGATCAGGACTTCTCACTGGCAAGGAACACCAGGCCTCCTAAATCCAGTGAGCAATAATCAATTGATTATGTGGTTGTTTCGGGATATTTTCATTCAAAGAATCACTGCCATACAGCAAAACTGGTTCTATACAGCATTTCAGCACTCTCTTTCTTACATTAGATTCATAGGAAAATTAGAAAGCAATGCAAAGAGGCAAAAGAAACACGGCTTGAGGAAAATTGCAAGGGAATTGAACACCAACACAATATTCGGAATACCAAATTAATGCACAAAAGAATTAATGACATCACTAACAAAAGAACACACACATCAACGGGTTGCCTAAAAACCAAAGATGGCAAAATCGTAATAAAAAAAGATCAGATTTTACATGCGTGGTCAGATTATATGAAAGACCTTTATCATGATACAAGAGAAGAACAGTATGATCATCGGAATAATAATGAAGGACCATCAATTTTGAAGATAGAAGTTCAGTATGTTCTTAACCATATGAAAACTGGCAAGACCTCGGGTACACATAACATCACAGTAGAAATGATCAGTGCCTTAGAAGAATATGGAATTGACCTAGTCACCAGGCTGCTGAACGCAATATACGATACTGGGGATATACCTCCTGAATTATGTAATTCTATATTTATTGCAAACCCGAAGAAATCAAGAGCCATGGAATGCGATCAACATAGAACAATTAGTATAATGAGCCAAATCACAAAGATTCTGCTGAGAATTATCATGCAAAGAGTTAGGAAGAAAATACAACCCGAAATAGGAGAAGAACAATGTGAGTTTGTAGAAGGCAAGGGCACAGTAAATGCTGTGTATATATTGAGAACAGTAATTGAGCGTTCTATAGAAATAAACAAAGATCTATATCTTTGTTTTATTGACTACACAAAGGCTTTCGATATAGTGAGACATGTAGACATGATAAGGATGCTTGAAGATCTACACATTGTTGGAAAAGACTTTAGACTTGTAAAAAACATATATTGGAAACAACAATCTGCCATCGGAATTTATAACGATGTAGGTCAATATCAGCATATTAAAAGAGGTGTGAGACAGAGATGTGTAATGTCTCCAGATCTTTTTTCCCTGTACAGTGAAAATATATTTAGAAATATAGAAGATATGGAAGGAATCAACATTGGGGGACGATACATCAATAACATTAGATATGCAGATGATACAGTCTTGATTGCAGACAATGAACAGGACCTGCAAAATTTAGTAGATGCCTTTGTTACACACAGTGAACAACTAGAGTTAGAACTGAATATTACATTAAGAAGACACATATTATGGTCGTCACTAAGACGAAGGAAATACCACAATGTGATATACGAGTAGATGGACATATTCTTAAACAAGTGAATCGATACTGTTATCTCGGCACAGTCATAATTAAATGCGGCCTTTACTTGCCCTATTCTGCTCTTTAATCTCTGTTGTACATCTTCCATCTGTTGTTATAAATGCCCCTAGGTATTTAAAATTATCCACTTGGTTAAGAATTGTCCCTTCTATTTCTATGTCACATTCTGATATCACCATTTTCTTTGATACATGGACATTGTTTCTGTTCTTGATATTCAAGGAGAATCCTTTCTTTGCACTCTCTGTTATCACAATGTCTATCAATTGTTGTAGGTCTATTGAATTATCCGCCACCAATACTGTGTCATGTACATAGCGTATATTATTTATAATATAACCTCCGATTAGTATTCCTGGCGTCTCTTTGATTTCTCTCATTATTACTTCTCTATATAGGGAGAAGGGATATGGTGACAAGACACACCCCTGTTGTACTTCTAGCTTTATTTCTCATTTTAATTTCTGCTACTTGGTTCCAGTAAATATTCTTTATTATTCTTAAATCTTTCCCATCAATGTTGATATTTCCAACGTGTAATAATAAATCACACAATTTATACAAATGCGCATGCATTTCTCTAGTTGCTTAGAGCATATTTAAAAAGAGCATACTAATATGAATGTAATGCCTTGATTGATCACTACACTTAATAATTATGTAACATACTAAGAAACAATCTCAAAATTGCTTCTACATTAGGGAATGCTGATTGGACACGATCGTTAAATATTACCCTATACAGATCCTGATGTGTCAGACTATCTTGTTCCGCTGAACTATGGGCTTGACTATGTCTAACATATTGATGAAAATACTTGACTTCTCCTACAAGATTCATGTCCACATCTTCAGGATATGTTTGGCATAAAGCACTAACTCCTTCATGAATATCTTCTTCTGTAGCTTCTAGTTTTTAGTCGTTTTAGTCGTTGGATCAACATCAAGGCACACGGTTTAACCCATAAGTGCTCCGTTTTCCTCCTAACTCAAACCTGAGTCTGGAGAAACTCAGCTCAATGCACGAACTCCGTTGCATCGGCGAGGATCCTGAAATACATGGGTAGATTTTTAACTCGAAATTTTGCCCGGGCAGCGCCGTTAAGCTACTCTTTTTGATTTCCAACTGCCAAGGGATTTTTTACGTGCGCAACAATACACACGGGCATCCGATCTCACTACCCAGAGACCAGGGGAAATTACTGGAAGTCCAGGCGGAGTTTTTTAAATAAATCCTGGTCCTCACCGGGGCCTCACCGGGGCCTGAACCCGGGACCTCCAGCACTCGAGGCGGACACCATACCTCGAGACCACTCAGCCCCCTTCCACTCAGCTTCTAGTTTTGTTAAGAATGAAAACATTTTTGCAGCATCATTGTATACTGAGGCCCTCTGTGCCAGACTTGACTCTAATGCATCCATCGCAGGTATAAATGTTTTGATTCTGAACTTGTCTCTTGGCTCAAGGTTCTCTTAAGCATCATCTTCATCATCATTGATATGCCTTCATCTATACCTTCTTTTCTTGTAATCAACATCAGGCAATTTTTTCTTTGCTTTTTCTTTAAAATGATCGAAAAGATCCCTGGAACCTTTAACAAAATCCGAAAGTGAAGCATACAATTTCCTACATACATCTAGACTAATTTGGGGGTCTTGCAGTGATCGACTAGTCTTGTGAAATTCATCTAGCAAGTAACTCCACAAACATAACAATACCATAAATTCAAACTCCTCTATTTTATTCAAAATGTTTATGGCTTGATTTCTTGTTTCGCCTTTCTCTATAGTATCAATATGCAGCTGATGCAATGCAGAAATTATTCCACCATAACTATAAAGTATTGCACTTGTGGCTATTGAATGTGCTTCCCATCTAGTCTTTGACAAAGACTTTGGAACTTTTGAATCATCTTTGAAGAATGACAACAGTACTACCCATCTATGTGTAGATGATGAAAAGAAATTATATATTTCTTTAACAATTCCAAAAAAAGTTACTGCCTCTAAACAACAGTCTACTGCTGCTCTACCAACAAGATTCAGGGAATGACCAGCACATGGAATATACATAGCATACTTGTTAATCTTTAATATTATTTCTAGCATACCCTTGTATTTGCCAGACATATTGGCAGCATTATCATATGACTGGCCTCGACACTTACTAAAATCTATTTTGCACTCCTTTGTAAGGTAGTTGTGCACCATCTTAGCCATACTTTCCCCTGTAGTGGCTACCCATCTCTAGGAAAGTTAGAAAACGTTCAATAGGGAGCCCATCATCTGGTGAAACATACCTCACAATAACAGTGAGCTGATCAATATGGGACCGGTCTGGAGTGGAATCTACAGATAAACTGAAGTACCCTGCAGTTCTTAAATCATCCAAGATTGAGTCTCTTACTTTATGTGCCATAATTTGGATAAATTCATCACATATTGTTTTAGAAAGATAAGATGTGACACCTGATCCTTTATTCCTCAATTTTTGTATATGGCTTGCTAGAAAAGGATCAAATTTTTCTATAAGTTCGAGTAATCCAAAGACATTGCCATTGTGAGGAGAACCAAATGTTTCCTCATCTCCTCTGAAAGGTAAACCATCGCTCTGCCATAGTAATTATGGCTGCCACAACTCGTTCAAGAAAATTTTTCCAGTACTGCCGTTTATTATTTATCTGTTCTGCTAGCTGGCAGTCAATTGTTGAGCCCCGTTTTCTTGTAAGATATGTTACCGAAGCTGCTCTATGGTCTACAGAGTTTTCATGACTTTGAACATAATAGGTGTTGCGCCAATCACAAAATCCATCGGATGATAATGGTGTAGAAGAATTTGAAAAGAGTTTACACACGAAACAGTATACACGACCAGTTGCTGGCGAATATACTAACCATTATCTGTAATATTTTTCACCATTACCCCGTTTGGGATAGAACAAGCTTTTAGAGCAATATCTGTCTTGGTTTGCAAAAAGCTTATTTCATTTTTCAAATGAACCATTTGAGTGCTGACATTCTGACGGACCTTTTTCTACCCAGTATAAAATCTCATCTTTACTTAAATCACCCCATGCCCCAACATTATTCTGTTTGTTTTTTATGCTGAATATTCTGTGCTTGTACTACTCTCTGGTTTATTAATCTTAATATTTGTTGCTTCATTCGTTGAAGTAGATTCTATACAACTAGATGTACCAGGCTCTGTATCAGAAATAGGAATGAATATCCTGTGACTGACTCACTGTGGTAGAGGCTTTTGGTTCATCAGGCCCCTTATTTATCTTTGTTAAGAAACTATCTAATTTTGTTATCTTGCTAAGCTCTTCTTTAGCTCTCTGCTTCTTTTTCCTCTTTTGAGCTCCACTTTTATAACTTCTGGTTGACATCTTGCAAACTGTGGGCAGACAAATCAACAATTGTTCCGCCACGTCACATGAATAAAAATTATTAAATCAACATCACAAATTATCTGTAGAAATTATTTGATATTTTGTATATTATGATTCTACATCTCCAGTGTTTCAATAAAAACAGACACTAGTGTGATATTATATGCTGGAATGCTGCCATTGTGAATTTTCCCGATTGTAAAGATGTAACCAGGTGGTCTCACAAAATATTTTTTTCCCCACACCTCTGTATAACGAATCTTGCTAGAACCTCTATAGTTGTGTGCAAAAATGGACATATCATTTATAAATGCACAATAAAGTATAATTCTCTTGATAAGACATCTATCAATACAAATAAAACTGTGAACCAGTCAATTAAATTTCAGCAATGGACGATGGACAAGTTTGAAAACTGACGTGACTTTCATAAATTTTAAGTTATGCAGCAAGATGAACAATAAATACAATAAATATAAAGCAACAAAATAAATATGTAATAGAATTTAAACGTATATTGATATTTTGTTTAACTTGATGATTGTAAATCTTCTTGTTTATTAAAAAAAGCAGACACCAATCCAATATGCCGCGATTCCGACATTATGAATTTAATAAGAGTACACACCACGACTGTGCTCACAAAAATTTTTATTCTATGTCTTCTGCATAACGAATATTGTTGAAACTCAACATTTATATGTAAAATTGGATGCGCAGTGCGCAGTTCAAAAATGCAGGTTAAATTAGCTTACCTTTGACAATAAACAAGCCAATCTATAAACTTCCTTACCTTTGTCAAACAGTGGAAAATATTCTTCAAACAATTCACTTGCAATAGCTTTCAAGCATGCAGGACTGAAGAATAACCATTTTGACCCCTCGTTAAAGTTGTCATTCGCGATTTTCATAAAAACAGTTTCGTATTTATCCAATAGGAAACACGACAGGATTATTTTCGTATACTGCATTCACGGGCCACAGGAAACGGTCCGCGGATCTGATGACCTTGAACTTTCCGAAAAAAAGGCGTCCTCCGTTAGCAACGAAATCGCTAATAATATTGCAGTATATTTAAGTATACATAAATGACAATTGCTCACTCGGACAATATTTTTTGGGGCCCCCACTTTCTTGGGGGCCCTAAGCTATAGTTTGTTTAGCTTATACGTAAATCCTGCACTGGATAATCATAATGACCAAGTTTGAGATTGGTAGCATAGGGTTGGTGTGAATATGTTATTTATTATCTGTCGTTTTGCGGACATAGGTATGCTTGGATGTTTCAGTATGGGTGATAGTTAATATGTAAATGCACTTGCTTTTTTACATCTGGTCTCGATTGTTCTATCCAATCTGCCATCTTCTGTGATCATACTTCCAAGATATTTGAATTCTTTAACGTATTTCAGAGATGAGCTGTTTATCTGTATACTTAGTGGACCAGGAGTTCTGCCAACTTGCATAACTTTGGTTTTGGCTGTATTTATACTCATATTGTATAGGCTGTATTTTTAATGACTGTGCAGTGGCTGAAAATATTGTCGATCCAAGTCTTGTATTTACCTATTATGTTGCATGAACTCTACAGAGGGTGAATGCAAAACTTGGAACGGCAATATTTTCAAAAACTGTTCAGTCATTAAAAACACATCCTGGTGAACTCGGAATATTAATATGATTTTGCAGTCTGAACTTGTCGCTATAAAACAGACAATGATCGTCTGCACATAGAAGTTCATTTATTGCATGTGGTTCTGTCGTTTCATCTGAAGTAAAGTGTTCAAAGTTTTCTGAATCTATTCTATCAAGGCTTGCTTCATTGGATATTCTGTCTACGTATATATTAAATAGCAGAGGAGAGAGCACACATCCCTGCCTCACTCCTGTATTGACTGTGAACATATCTGATATACCTTCCTGTGTTCTTACTTCATTTTGGCTCAAATGGTACATTACATGGCTATGATGTTTTCTAGCAATTGTCCTTTATCCCGTAGTCTTCAAGGATGGTCCATAATTTGTTTCTGTCTACTCTATCGAAAGCCTTTTCCTGATCTATTATGCTGGTCACTATATTCGATGGTTTTCTCAAATATGTGTCTAAGTGTGAATAGTGCATCAGTACAACTTCTACCTTTCCTGAAACCCCTGAAACCAAATTCTGCTTCGCTTAACTTTGTTCCAAAATAGTATTGTGTACATTTTCCCTATATGACTCAGGAGTGATATATCTCTGTATGTTTCGCACTCTCTCATATTGCTTTTCTTTTTCCATATTGGTACTGTTACTGCCTGCTGCAAATCGTATGGGACCTTTCTTTCTTCCCACGCTATACTGAAAAGTCTGTCAGCCATTTAACTCATGTTTTCCCACATGCCCGAATGACTTCTGTGGTTGTTCCACCCAGACCCGGTGCTTTGCTTTTAGGACTTTTCTGTATAACTGTTTTGACTTCTGCAGGGATGAAGTTTGGTTCTTGTTGTCCACAGCTATTAGGCACAAAAATTAGGTTTTCTTTGCTATTATGTGCGGGGTTAAGTAGTTATTAGAAGTATGTTGCCCACCTTGCTAGACTACTGGATAAAGGCGAGAAAACAGAATGAAGGTTACAAAGTTTGCAGTGAAATTACTATTTATTAACCTGATCTTCTTCTTCTTCTTTCTTCTTCTTCTTCAGCGTTCCGAGCCATTGAGGTTCTTTGCTGCAGATACAATCCGTCTCCATTCGTCTCTCTGGTTGACCTTCTCTTGCCAGTCGCTGATTCCAAGTGCTTGTAGGTGTGTATATATGTATTATCTCTCCACCGTCTTCTTGGTCTACCTCGGGGTCTTAGTCAGTTAGTTAGTCTTTCCTCTTGAGCCTAAGGCGGCGCATAGGGCAGAAGTCCTGTCTCTCCATGCCTGGCGGTTCGCTGCTACCTGTTGTAGATCTTGGATATTTACTTGGCCATTGAATGAGCCTTCTCTAATGATGGTTCTACGCAGGGTCTCTCTTGGTCTTCCCCGTTTTCTTTTCCCTACCGGTGACCATATGAGGGCTTGGTAGGGGAGTCTTGTCTTGTCCATTCTGAGTACATGGCCGATGTAGTTCCAACGGCGTCTTCTTATGAAATTAGATACTGTATCTTGCTTAGTCTCTTGTCTTATTTGCGAATTGGTTCTGAAGTCTGTCCAGTGGATGTTTAGAAGTCTTCTAAGACATTTGTTCTCAAAATTGTCTAATTTTTTATCTAAAGCTACCGTTGATTTCCAACTTTCACATCCATAGGTTAACACTGGAATCACACAAGAGTTGAAGATTTTAAGTTTTGTGTGTTTGCTGAGTGTCTTTGACTTCCAGATGTTTGACAGTTTATTGAAGGCACTAGATGCCAGTGCGATTCTAGATGATATTTCTGGTGTTGAGTCCCCTGTGGATGTCATTTTGCTTCCTAGGTATGTGAAGCTGTTGACTTTTTCAAGAACGTAGCTGTTCAATTTGGTCTCATCTGAACTGTTGGTAAGATCAATAGTCTTTGTTTTTGTGGTGTTAATTTGGAGACCAATTTGCCCTGAAACATTTACCTCGGGGTCTACGGTCATTTATTTCCTGAGTGTAAGCGAGTTTTGTTTCCCTATTATCTTCCATTCTTTCTATATGCCCCAGCTATTGTAGTCTATTAGCCTTCATGATACCAGTGATTAGCGGGGACTTAAACAGATCATAAATGTCTTTGTTACTTCTTCTTTTCCACTCTCCACTTTGTGTATCCCTAATGGGTCCAAAGATGCGTCTTAAAACTTTGTTCTCAAAGGTTTGTAGCAAGGCTTCGTCTCCTTTCATTGTACTCCAGGTTTCAGAGCCATACAGCACAACTGGTCTGATCATTGTTTTGTATATTGTGATCTTGGTGTTACAAGATAGCGAATTTTAGTAGATGTTGTAGTGCATAGTATATCTTATTTCCAGATATTGATTCTAGTTTGTATTTCTTCCCTTATGATGTTGGAGCAGTTGAAGATTGTACCCAGGTATTTGTATGTTTCCGTTCTTTTAATGGTCATATTATCTATTTGTATGTGGCCAGAGTTTTTAGCCATTCCTTCTCTTGAAATTACCATATATTCTGTCTTATCTGGGTTGATAACCAGCCCAATCTGTTGGGCTTTTTCCTTTAAGTGAGTCAATATTTCCAATGTCTTTTGTTCATTTTCCCATATAATATCTATATCATCTGCATAAGTAAGCAGCTTGGATGTTCCTCCAATATCACATTCCTCCGTTACCCTCCTTACAACTTTCTCTAGAGCCAGATTGAAGAGTAGCGGCGATAGTGCATCACCCTGTTTCAAGCCAGGTGTTATTTTTAAAGGGTCTGATTTCCTGCCTTTATATGTTACTATATTATAAGTATCTTCCATGCATAGTCTGGCCATGTTGATTAACTTCCTTGGTATTCCAAATTCCCGCATAGCATTCCATAGAATATTCCTATGGACACTATCATAAGCCTTTTTAACATCCACAAAAATATTATGGAGATCTCTTTTATATTCCAAATTTTTCTCTGCTGTTTGTCGTAAGATAAATATCTGATCTATTGTTGATCTCTTTTGTCTAAAACCCGCCTGGTAGTCACCTAATATGTATTCTGGGGGTACGGGGTGTCAGGCATTGGTAGCACCTTTGGTAAGGATGACTCTCATGTCCTTTTCAGGACCCATCCCCCACTGGTCCAAGCCTGACACCCAGTTCGCGCATGTGGCTCCTAGTAGCTGTCAGCATGCGACAGCGGCCACCCACGGGCAACAGCTGTGAGAGGCTGGATAAACCAGGCATGGGTAGCCGATTTGGTGTCAAACCAAGCGGTAAACAAGGGTATGCCTACCCAGCATGTGAAGACAGGATTCGGCAGATTACGCGGAAGAAATCATTCCTGATTCAACGGGAAAGACAGCGTTTACCTGCAAAGCGTTGTGGGACGTAATGAGCACGGCAAGGCACGTAGAAGCGCCCTGGTCATCCACTGCACCTGTATTCGTCTCCAGTCGTCTCGACTTGTCTTGCCACTGGACTTCAGATGGACTCAGGCGAGAGAGTGAGGTCGACGAATTGCGCAACTCTTCCTCACTTTAATCCAAGTCATCGCGCAAGTCATTCTTCATCCAACGTCATATATCACCTTCAAGCCCTGTGGCGATGGGCGAGCGGCGAAGCGGCAGGCGTGGGTACGCTGGCAGCCGTAGTCGCAGACCTGCACACAGGCGGCTCAGGCCATATGGTCGTCTTCTACTGACCGGAGCAGCAGTGGGATTCGGCAGCCCCCTGAGCGACTGAGCAGCCCTCTATAAGAACACACTTCTCACCTCCATAGCATAAGGAAGGGGCTAGAAAAGGTGCCTTAAACATTGTCTGCTCCATCACTTCCTAACCAGCTAGCCGCGGTTGGTGGGTACCCTAACTGCGGTCGACATACAAACAAAGATACAACAAGTAAAGCTAAAAGAGGAAACCATATTCCCTTAACAATTGGAACTTGGAATGTACGCACCCTGCTTGACAGAGACGGCGCGGAGGGTCCAGAGAGATGAACAGCACTGATTGGGAGAGAGCTGGGCAGGTACAACATCGACATTGCAGCCTTGAGCGAGACACGCCTTGCAGAAGAAGGCCCACGTCTGTGAAATAGGTGCCAGCTACACATTTTTCTGGAGTGGAAGGAAAAGCGAGGAAAGACGCCAATCCGGTGTGGGATTTGCCATTAAATCGGCCCTGGTCGGCAAATTAGCTGGATTTCCAAAGGCTATAAACGACAGGCTCATGGCCATTAAGTTGCCCCTGCTGAATGGGAGGAAGCATGCAACCATTGTGAGTGTCTACGCACCAACTATGACCAGCGAAGATGATGTCAAGAACAATTTCTATGAGGACCTGAACAATGTATTAACATCTGTTCCCAAAGAAGACAAACTTATACTCCTTGGGGATTTCAATGCCAGAGTAGGCACGGACACCACCTCTTGGAGTAGCATTATTGGAAAGCACGGAGTCGGAAATTTTAACAGCAATGGACTCCTCCTCCTTCAAACATGTGCCGAACACGATCTCCTGATTACCAACACAATTTTCCGTCTCCCCATGAGAAATAGGACATCGTGGATGCACCCTCACTCGAAACACTGGCACCTCATTGACTATGTCATCGTCAGGAGAAGTGACAGACAAGACGTTCGGGTAACACAATCCATGTGTGGTGCCGAATGTTGGACAGACCATCGTCTCATTGTCTCGAAAATAAACATTCACATCAGGCCACCACGGCGTCCTCAAGGGGTAAAAATGCAAAAAAGACTAAATGTCACCCGCCTAAACAGCAAGAAAATGCAGCAGTCGTTTGAAAATATGCTGGAAGACCGCCTCAAGCCCAATGCTGCTGCTAAACAGGATACAGAAACAGAGTGGAGAGCCCTAAAGGACATTATTTACAACACTGCTTTGGAAATCCTGGGTCCAGCCCCCCGAAAGCATAAAGATTGGTTTGATGAAAATTCCGAAGACATCAACCAATTGCTGGCCGAGAAACATCTCCTCCTCAAGGCACATTTGATTGACCCGACGTCAACATAAAAAAAAGATGCCTTCAAGAACATTCAGAGAGTAGTGCAGAAGAAACTTCGACACATGCGGGACTCCTGTCTGAGCAGCAAAGCTGATGAAATTCAAGGCTTTGCTGACAGACATGATATGAAAAACTTCTACCACTCACTGAAAGTGGTCTATGGTCCTACATCACCAGGCATAGCTCCCCTCCTCAGTGCAGATGGGGGGAACATTGATCACCGATAAGAAAGAAATCCTTCAACGCTGGGCAGAGCATTTCAGCAATATCTTAAATGCAACTTCCTTCTTCGATGATGAAACCATCAACTGCCTTCCTCAAGTTCCCACCAATGAGACACTTGATGACCTGCCAACCATAGTGGAAGTAAACAAAGCCATCCAGCAACTCTCCAGCGGCAAGGCACCTGGTCCTGACTCCATCCCAGCAGAGATATACAAGGCAGGTGGGCCGGTCCTAACAGAGCAGCTTCACCAAGTCTTTACAAACATGTGGGTGAACGAGATCACTGCCACAAGATTTCAAGGACGCGTCAATAGTCCACCTTTACAAACGTAAAGGAAACCGCCAATCCTGTGACAACCACCGAGGCATCTCCTTGCTTTCAATCGCAGGGAAGATACTCGCCAGAATTCTTCTTAATCGCCTCACGGCCCATCTCGATCAAGGTCTTCATTCCTGAGAGTCAATGTGGCTTCAGAAAAGAACGTGGAACTGTTGACATGATTTTCGCTGCAAGAGAAATGTCAGGAACAGAACTGCGAAATGTTCCACTTTCATTGACCGTACCAAGGCTTTTGATACAGTCAGCAAAGAAGGACTGTGGAAGATCATAGCAAAATACTGGCTGTCCACGAAAGTTTGTCCAAATAGTGCGGCTATTTCATGATGGTATGCAGGCAAGAGTACAGGAAAATGGTGAACTGTCTGAGCCCTTTCCTGTCACCAATGGAGTGAAGCAAGGATGTGTCCTGGCACCAACACTGTTCAGCCTCATGTTTTCAGCCATGTTGACGAATGCCTTTCGAGAACGACGACATTGGAATAGACATCAACTACCGTATGGATGGAAAGTTATTCAATCTCAGAAGGCTGAAAGCTAAAACCAAAATTAACAGCGACACCGTCAGAGAGCTCCTGTTTGCTGAAGATTGCGCTCTATACGCCAACTCAGAGGCGGACATGCAACATAATCTAATAGCTTTCTCACATTTCTGTGCCAACTTTGGGCTCAATATCAACTTAGAGAAGACTGTAGTTATGTACCAGCCAGCTCCAGGGAATAATCACACTGTGCCGAATATCAAAGTGAATGATCATAGACTAAGTGTTGTGGACAAATTCACCTATCTTGGCAGCACTGTGTCACAAGCTGCCACAATTGATGACGAAGTGAATGCAAGAATCTCCAAGGCCAGTGTAGGCCTTTGGCAGACTGTACAATGAATGTATGGGACAGGAACTGGAATAAGCCTGCAAACAAAGCTAAATGTCTACAAAGCAGTTGTATTATCCACACTGCTATATGCTTGTGAAACCTGGACTGTTTATCAGCGACACGCTAGGAAATTAAACCACTTCCACACAGTCTGCCTAAGGAAGCTACTGAAGATTAAATGGCAAGACAAGATCCCAGACACTGAAGTCCTAGAAAGAGCGTCCATGCCCAGTATCCGCACTCTACTGATGAAGAATCAGATTCATTGGGCTGGTCACTTGACTCGCATGCCAGATCACAGGCTCCCTAAACGAATTTTTTACAGCGAACTGTGTTGTGGTAAACGCTCCCAAGGTGGTCAGAGGAAACGCTTTAAAGACACTGAAAATCTCTCTGAATGCTTTTGGAATTCATCAGGACACCTGGGAGACTGCAGCCAGAGACCGAAATTCGTGGCGTGCATCATTACACAAGGGTGCAGTCATGTGTGAGGCAACAAGGACTGCAAGTGCTGTAAAGAAAAGGCAGGACAGAAAAACCACTGCAGGAAATCCTCCTCCAGAAACGTCAAGCATTCTTTGTCCACATTGTCAAATAACATTTGAGCCAAAATAGGCCTTATCAGCCATCTTAGAACCCACGGCTCCATACTTTCAACCCCACTGGATGAAATGGATGGTCATCATCATTCTTGATGGACAAACAACATTCTGAATATGGTTTTAGTTTATTTAGTAATACTGCGGATAGTATCTTATAGCTTATGGACAGTAGTGATATTCCTCTATAATTTTCACACTGGAACTTGTCTCCTTTCTTAAAGATAGGTATTAATAATGACTCTTTCCAGTCATGGGGTAATTCTTCAGTCCTCCAGATTTTTATTATTAGTTCGTATAGCTTTAGATGTAATGCACGGCCACCCTCCTTTATAAATTCAGCAGCAATTTCATCAGCCCCTGTTGCCTTATTGTTTTCGTGTGATTACATATTATAGGATTTCTTCAAATGCAGGTTCTTCAATTTGTGGTTCACACGTTAGAACCTCTTCCTGTGGGAAAGTGTTACTTGGAGCTTCACAATTTAGTAATTCAACAAAGTATTCTTTCCATGTGTTGCACATTTCCTCATTGGTATTTATCATATTCCCATTTAACCAGATATTACTGATAATAATGACTATTATTGAGTGGATCTCAATCTGAGTAAAGATAAAATAAGATCAACAATTAAAACAAGAATAACAGAGAAATGTTTGTCAGAATCTCTAAATGTCTCCAACCGAGATGCAGTAACATCGTTACGCCCGCCAGGCGAATAGTCTGCCAACCGGGATGCAGTAACATCGTTACGCCCGCCAGGCGAGTACCAGTTACCTGCCCGCAGGTTGCTGGCTGACGTGATAGTCAGCGGTCAGGCAAGGACAAAGCAAGACGCACGCAGTCCTCGTGAAGCCAATCCACAGGGCAAGCGCTGTGCGGGGAAACCGGCAGACGGCTTGGGAACTCGGACATGACAGGACGTGTGGGTTGAGAAAGGCTTCGTGTAGTTCTGTGCCCGAAAGTCGAGTGCTTGTATATCTTGTGAGATAGACTGTGAAGCTGTGGGTTTTGTCTGTAAGTGTACTGATGTATTGTATATGTATAGTAATGATCATCACATGCCAAACTAGATCGTATTGCATGTGAATTGTAAATAAATCCATTGAACTTAGTGTCATTGTGTGTCAAGTCCAATCATTTTGTACTTGTACTTGTCTCACATATGTTAGGTCCAACGAGCCAGGTTTAAGATCCTGACATGTGTGAGCGTGGAAGGCTCGTCCTCTTAGATTGTTTGAACGTGGAAGGCTCGTCCTCTTAGATTGTTTGAACTTGTAAACGTGTAAAACATCGGTGATTGTGTAACTTGTCGCCATTTTGAACTTGTCGCCATCTTGTAAACATGATGTCTATGTCCTTACTGAATGTCATCGTGATGTAAGTGATGTACCGTCATAGTTGTAGATTGTTGAAAGATATCTAGATTGTATTTGTGAAGTTAGTTGTGGAAAGCAGAAAGTTTGGGAAAGAAAGTGACTTGTGATTTGAAATAAATTGTTGACTGACGACATTACGACCTACAATTACACTCAACGCCATACAAACCTAATCAAAACTTAGTGACAAGCATACACATCACATAAAGATAGATTCTAACTTATTTCCTCCCAAAAGAAAGCAGGTTTTCTGTGCCATCTGAAACCGTTGCCCGTAGAGGTCATTTGTCCTTGAAGAAGCGACCCTACAGTTCCGAGCCCTGGTGTAAACCGTTCTCCACCGCATCCAGTACACTTGAGTATATTTTTTTGTATATACTTTCGGATGCAAATTTGGGCATAAATTGTAAGTTCAACAAGATTGTAAATTTTTCACGTTACTAACACCTTGTAACAAATTGTGTGTCTGATAACTCATTTTCATTTACACATTCCATCATGTCTTCGTTAAACGACTTCATCGAGATGGGTTTAAAGCTAAAGTTAACTGGTGACGAGTTAACAAAGTGGAGTGAAACAAAATATTCTGAATACCACGAACACGAGGAAAGAGCGGCTGAAAGGGCATTAAAGCAGTCAGAGGCAGAAACAGCATTAAAACAGGCAGAGCTAGAATTATCTGCAAAAACGAAACAAGCAGAGTTAGATACTGAATTGAGGAAGGCAGAAATAGCAGCTCAAAGTAAATGAGAGGAGCTTGAATTACAACTCAAAATTAAACAGCTTGAAACCGATACTGCCATAGACAAAGAGTCTAAGAAATCTGAAAGACTGGAAAAAGAAAACCAGTACAAAAAGTATCAAGGTAATTGTGAGAAATTATACCGCAGGTGACTGCATTGCAGCGTTCACCCAGAACTTTGAAACCTTAATGGACCACTATCAGGTCCCAGTTTCTGAATGGAACATTATTTATATGAGGAGTTTGTCAGGGGAACCTCTGAAAGTCATAGAGACTATCCCCAAAGACCTCAGAAAAGATTACCACTATCTAAAGTTGAAAATTATGGCACATTTTATGCTAGATGAGGCAGGTTACAGAGAACAGTTCAGCAAATTGAGTCCAAAACCTACTCAAACGTTCTCTGATTATGTCTCCGTAGTCCGAGACGTATTTACAAAATGGCTTTCAGCAGCCAAAGTAAATAAAGACTTTCATAAGTTAGAAGATCTCATCATCAGGGATAAAATCATCACATCCCTTCCATCATCATTTTCAAAATTTTTGCAAGAGAATGAATGTACAAGTGTAGAGCAGATTGAGAGACGTGGGTCAGCTTACTATACAGCCAATAAACATTGTTTTGCTAGTGAGGCTACTGATACAAACTTCGTAGCATCTGCAAACTATGAAAAACCTCGATCAGAACCCTACTATAGGCAAAGAACATGTAAGCCTACTTCTGAGAAATACAATCATTGTAGATTTTGTAACATGTCACACCACCAAGGTGAAATGTGTGACAAGAATCCGGCATATCTTACATACTTACAGAACTTCATAAATAGTCAGGATAAGGAACGTAAAACCTTTAAAAAGGCACGAAAATGCTTCCTTTGTAAAGCGTACGGCCACTGGCGTCATGCGTGTAAAGGAAGGCAAATGACCAAGAAAGCAAATGCCACCTTATTTGACAGTTCATCATCAGATGAAGAACATTCAGAAAATCACCCTGTGAACTCAGCACAGGCTTTTGACATGTTTAATTCACATAAATGTACTATTTGTAATACCTTTTATGAAGATGGCATTTTAACATGCGGCCACTCCATTCCTATTGCCAATGAGGAAGCTAATTTGGTAATAGATTCCAAAGGCAGAATAAACATCCACCAGGGATATGTGAATGGCAAGCCTGCTACAGTCCTTCGTGACACCGGAAGTACTCTTATAGGGTTAAAGAGAGAGTTCATAATGCCTACAGACTATACAGGCAGGCACGTAACATGCAGAACATTCTCTGGAAATATCGAAAAGTACCCATTAGCATGGGCATATATTCAGACACCATTCCTCACTGGGAAAGTAAAATGTGCTGCATTAACTAACCCTGTGTGTGATATTATCATTGGTAACTTACCAGAGGTGAATGATATGCCTCATGATATTACATCTGTTTGCATTGATGATAACATAACATCATCACCATCACATGTCATCATTGAAAGTATGGTATCACCAGATGAATGTATGGTAACTAATGGAGCACTAACATCTCATGAATTCATTGACCAAAATGTTTCATCACCATCTGATATCATTGAATGTGTGAACGCAGTAACCAGATCTACTGCTAGAGTGCAAGATGAAATTAATCAAACTGAGGCTATAGAAATGCTTAGCCCAGTGGTACTGCCTCCTAAAACCATGAAGGAGAATTTTGTAGCAGCCCAAAAGGCTGATCCTTCATTATCTAAATATTTTAATCTGATCGGCCAAAAGCCAAAGGTAACTAAAAATGCAAGATGGCATTTTGCTCTGAAAAATTGCATCCTCACCAGGTACTATACCAGAGGTAACAGCACCACAGAGCAAACTGTTTTGCCAATTGAATACCGTAAGCAAGCCTTACATCTTGCCCATGATATACCTCTTGCAGGGCATATGGCATACTCCAAGACCAGATCAAGATTACTAACACAGTTTTATTGGCCAAGATTCTGCAATGACATTAAGCAATATTGTAGAAGTTGTGATATCTGCCAAAAACTAGTGAAAAAAGGTAAAAACCCACAGGCCAAATTACAAATTACCGACTTAGCCAGTCGACCTTTTGAGAAAATATCTGTCGACATAGTGGGCCCTCTGAATCAAGTAACATCCAGGAGGGAATAGATTATCATTACCATCATTGATTTATGTAGCCGCTGGCCTGAAGCGATTCCGTTAAAGAACATAACTGCCAACGATATTATGGAAGTTTTCTTCCATATATTTTCACGAATAGGATTTCCAGACACTATCCTATCAGATAGGGGAAGCCAATTCATTGCAGCATCTACTCAAGCTTTCACCAAAATGTTAGGGGTGAAACAATGTTTCAATTCACCATACCATCCTCACTCAACGGGAATCATAGAAATGTTTAACGGTGATTTGAAGCATATGCTTGCTAAAGTCACGCAAGAATATCCCAAGAACTGGGACGTATATTTGCCTGCTATACTTTTTGCTTATCGCGAGGTCCCACATTCTAGTACTGGATTCTCTCCTTTTGAACTTATCTATGGTGTCCAAGCCGCGAGGCCCATTGAGTATCTACCATTCAATGTTAACTGAAGCCACCCCTTTACTTAAACCCATATCATCATACGTATATGTTACATCATTGCGTGAAAGAATCATCAAATCTTGTACTATTGCAAAAGAAGCACTAAAACTATCTGGTGCTACATATAGACAATATGCAGACAAAGGTAACAGGACAATAACGTTGACACCTGGACAGGACGTACTTCTCCTCTTACCTAGTGACCGACACTTATTGACTGACTTCTTGGCAAGGACCATTTAAAGTAATAAGACAGATTTCAACTGTAGACTATGAGATTCAAATAAAAGACAAACATAAAATATTCCACATCAATATGCTAAGACCATACTACAACAGAGACAACGAACAAGACGATACAACAGCCTGTACAGTTATAATAGACCATGAAGATGACGAAGATAGTGACGAAATTCCAACACCTGCATTAGACACGACAAACTGCTTGAAAGAAATCAAAATAAACCCAAATTTAACTCAAGCAGAAACAGACAGCTGCAAACATCTCATACAACAGTACAACACCATCTTCTCCAACAACCCAGGACAAACAGAATTAGGTACAACATCACATCACGCTCACTTCAAACACACCAATAAAATGCAGACCTTACACCATTCCATTAGCATTACAAAGAAAACTTACATCAAGAGATCATTAGCTTAGAGAAAAACAACATCATTAGACGATCCCAATCACATTTTTCGTCTCCAATGGTCATGGTACGCAAAAAGGACAACACGATAAGACTCTGTGTAGATTATCGAAAATTAAATAAAATAACACTTTTAGATCTGGAACCAATGACCAACTGCGAAGATCTACTGACAGAACTGACAGACTCTAGGTACTTTACGAAGTTAGATATGACTAAAGGTTATTGGCAGATAACGGTACACGAGCAGAGCAGACATCTAATAGCCTTTGCCACACCTTGGGGACTGTACGAATGGTGCAAATTACCATTTGGGCTAGTCAATGCCCCAGCGACATTCGTACGCATGACACGACTCTTACTTGTTGACATAACAAACATTATCTGTTACATGGACGACATTTGTGTTCACACAAAGACGATGACAGACCACATAAAGACATTACAGCAGACATTTGAACGGATCAGACAGCACGGACTGACTGTGAAGCCTACAAAAGTTGACATAGCCTATCAAGAAATCTCCTTTTTAGGGTATAAAATATCTAATGGCTTTGTCACGACAGACGATAACATCGTGTCTAAAATACTGAAACTCTCACTTCCGACTACCAAGAAACAAGTCAGAAGTGTGTTAGGACTATTAAATTATTATAGGCAGTTCATACCAGATTTTGCTGAACTGACAGAAAAATTTACTAACCTACTAACTGAAAAACCAGCCTGAAAAGATTGTAAACAATGAATGCCTAAAATTTGCATTCCAGAAAGTGTTATCTTATTTTTCTGAGAATAGTTTAAAGAATCCCATTCTCAAATTGCCAAATTTACATATTCCTTTCAGATTACGCACAGACGCGAGCTCCGTGGCGATTGGGGCAGTTCTGTTACAGGAACATGACAACATTCTACACCCTGTATACTACGTCTCTAGAAAATTGAAACCCAGAGAACGCGCTTGGTCTACACCTACAATTAGAAGCCCTTGCTCTAGTGGTAGGTATAACTAAATTGTCCAGATTCCTCCTGGGACGGCATTTTATTGTAGAGTCCGACAATAGTCCATTAAAATTTATTACTTCAGGAGTGCCGACAAACCAGATGATAGCGCGATGGTCTCTTTTGCTGCAAGATTACAGCTTTGAAGTGCGACATATCGCTGGCAGAACCAACACGATTGCTGATCTTTTGTCCCGTTGTCCGAACGACCCAGTAAGCACTAATGTCTGAGTGCAGTGTGTTAAAAAACACTCAGACCAACACAGCCATCAGTGAAGTTTTTTTTCAGGAAAGCTGTGTACATCTATTATACATTGTGATAGGGTTCATTCCCACTGCAAATATTTTTTCTTATTTTATTATTAGTGTAGTAATCGTCTTGAATAATTGCGTAGTGTGTGTTAGAAAGCGAACAATATTAATTGTATATATTATGAAATAAGAACAGTGCCACATGCGCTCATAACTTACCTCAAGCGAACTATTCAAGTTATCAGTGGTATCTGCGAGTGGAACATATCCAGTGATATTTTAATCCGTGAACGAAAGAGTGAACTGAACTGTGACATTTACACCACTGCAGTCAATCGCAATCCAGAAGTTTTCCAGCGAAACAACGAACACATTAACTATCAGAACAATTTTACATTCCAAATTGCTATGAACGAAAGAGTGAACTGAACTGTGACATTTACACCACTGCAGTCAATCGCAATCCAGAAGTTTTCCAGCGAAACAACGAACACATTAACTATCAGAACAATTTCACATTCCGAATTGCTACACCAGAGTGGAACAAGTGTGTGATAGAATTTTTAACAGCTGTCGTGTGTACTTCCGGATAGTTTGTAAATTTAGACCAAAAGTAGCAGACGATAAACAAAAACCTTAAAAATTTATGACGCGTCTAAAATAATTATGAAACACCAATTTCGAATACACGAATTGTGTATTAGTATTTTTCGACTAGTGTAATCTTAGAATCATATCTTGAGTAACTTATTCACACTATCGACATTTTTTCGCTAGTATGGAAAAGCATCAAGCTATGTCGCTGAGAAATAGAATAATAATTGTAATAGATTAGATTTGAGATCTTTTGAAATTATGTCCCTTTCATTTAATGGTTGTTACAGTATTACACTAACGGCGGTAAATTGAAATGTATTCGAATATGTGTTGTATAAAAATAGCCATTGTGTTGCCAGATTGTCAACACTCCAAGAGGTCATCAGCTGGGCATGGTATAGGGTTACCAACGTTGTAGACCAACGGAAGAGCTCCCGGCCAAATGAGGTCGGAGCTCGAGCGTTGAATACGGCTTATAAAAAGACGTATTATAGTCTTACCTGATGTTTTTTGTTGCAAAAAGCATATTATTTCGGTTTTTTTAGAGGTTGCGAGGTAGTTGCATTGGATGCTGGTGCTACCGATCTGACTGGGTCAATATTGCAACTCAGGTGATCATCCATCGAGAGGGATGAAACTTGGAAAGTGGTAAAGATTGAACACCACATGACTTAACATACAACTTGCATTTCTTATGTATTTCTATGCCAATGTACATGACAACAGAAAGGTCGATTCTGACATGGTTAAAAGATTAACCCTGTATCTATGTAGAGTATGCATGAAATATAAAATCTTTCATGAATAAGCCCCGGGGGAGCGTGTCAGAATCTCTAATGTCTCCAACCGAGATGCAGTAACATCGTTACGCCCGCCAGGCGAATAGTCTCCAACCGGGATGCAGTAACATCGTTACGCCCGCCAGGCGAGTACCAGTTACCTGCCCGCAGGTTGCTGGCTGACGTGATAGTCAGCGGTCAGGCAAGGACAAAGCAAGACGCACGCAGTCCTCGTGAAGCCAATCCACAGGGCAAGCGCTGTGCGGGGAAACCGGCAGACGGCTTGGGAACTCGGACATGACAGGACGTGTGGGTTGAGAAAGGCTTCGTGTAGTTCTGTGCCCGAAAGTCGAGTGCTTGTATATCTTGTGAGATAGACTGTGAAGCTGTGGGTTTTGTCTGTAAGTGTACTGATGTATTGTATATGTATAGTAATGATCATCACATGCCAAACTAGATCGTATTGCATGTGAATTGTAAATAAATCCATTGAACTTAGTGTCATTGTGTGTCAAGTCCAATCATTTTGTACTTGTACTTGTCTCACATATGTTAGGTCCAACGAGCCAGGTTTAAGATCCTGACATGTGTGAGCGTGGAAGGCTCGTCCTCTTAGATTGTTTGAACGTGGAAGGCTCGTCCTCTTAGATTGTTTGAACTTGTAAACGTGTAAAACATCGGTGATTGTGTAACTTGTCGCCATTTTGAACTTGTCGCCATCTTGTAAACATGATGTCTATGTCCTTACTGAATGTCATCGTGATGTAAGTGATGTACCGTCATAGTTGTAGATTGTTGAAAGATATCTAGATTGTATTTGTGAAGTTAGTTGTGGAAAGCAGAAAGTTTGGGAAAGAAAGTGACTTGTGATTTGAAAATAAATTGTTGACTGACGACATTACGACCTACAATTACACTCAACGCCATACAAACCTAATCAAAACTTAGTGACAAGCATACACATCACATAAAGATAGATTCTAACTTATTTCCTCCCAAAAGAAAGCAGGTTTTCTGTGCCATCTGAAACCGTTGCCCGTAGAGGTCATTTGTCCTTGAAGTAAGCGACCCTACAGTTCCGAGCCCTGGTGTGAACCGTTCTCCACCGCATCCAGTACACTTGAGTATATTTTTTGTATATACTTTCGGATGCAAATTTGGGCATAAATTGTAAGTTCAACAAGATTGTAAATTTGTCACGTTACTAACACCTTGTAACAAATTGTGTGTCTGATAACTCATTTTCATTTACACATTCCATCATGTCTTCGTTAAACGACTTCATCGAGATGGGTTTAAAGCTAAAGTTAACTGGTGACGAGTTAACAAAGTGGAGTGAAACAAAATATTCTGAACACCACGAACGCGAGGAAAGAGCGGCTGAAAGAGCATTAAAGCAGGCAGAGGCAGAAACAGCATTAAAACAGGCAGAGCTAGAATTATCTGCAAAAACGAAACAAGCAGAGTTAGATACTGAATTGAGGAAGGCAGAAATAGCAGCTCAAAGTAAATGAGAGGAGCTTGAATTACAACTCAAAATTAAACAGCTTGAAAGCCGATACTGCCATAGACAAAGAGTCTAAGAAATCTGAAAGACTGGAAAAAGAAAACCAGTACAAAAAGTATCAAGGTATTGTGAGAAATTATACCGCAGGTGACTGCATTGCAGCGTTCACCCAGAACTTTGAAACCTTAATGGACCACTATCAGGTCCCAGTTTCTGAATGGAACATTATTTATATGAGGAGTTTGTCAGGGGAACCTCTGAAAGTCATAGAGACTATCCCCAAAGACCTCAGAAAAGATTACCACTATCTAAAGTTAAAAATTATGGCACATTTTATGCTAGATGAGGCAGGTTACAGAGAACAGTTCAGCAAATTGAGTCCAAAACCTACTCAAACGTTCTCTGATTATGTCTCCGTAGTCCGAGACGTATTTACAAAATGGCTTTCAGCAGCCAAAGTAAATAAAGACTTTCATAAGTTAGAAGATCTCATCATCAGGGATAAAATCATCACATCCCTTCCATCATCATTTTCAAAATTTTTGCAAGAGAATGAATGTACGAGTGTAGAGCAGATTGAGAGACGTGGGTCAGCTTACTATACAGCCAATAAACATTGTTTTGCTAGTGAGGCTACTGATACAAACTTCGTAGCATCTGCAAACTATGAAAAACCTCGATCAGAACCCTACTATAGGCAAAGAACATGTAAGCCTACTTCTGAGAAATACAATCATTGTAGATTTTGTAACATGTCACACCACCAAGGTGAAATGTGTGACAAGAATCCGGCATATCTTACATACTTACAGAACTTCATAAATAGTCAGGATAAGGAACGTAAAACCTTTAAAAAGGCACGAAAATGCTTCCTTTGTAAAGCGTACGGCCACTGGTGTCATGCGTGTAAAGGAAGGCAAATGACCAAGAAAGCAAATGCCACCTTATTTGACAGTTCATCATCAGATGAAGAACATTCAGAAAATCACCCTGTGAACTCAGCACAGGCTTTTGACATGTTTAATTCACATAAATGTACTATTTGTAATACCTTTTATGAAGATGGCATTTTAACATGCGGCCACTCCATTCCTATTGCCAATGAGGAAGCTAATTTGGTAATAGATTCCAAAGGCAGAATAAACATCCACCAGGGATATGTGAATGGCAAGCCTGCTACAGTCCTTCGTGACACCGGAAGTACTCTTATAGGGTTAAAGAGAGAGTTCATAATGCCTACAGACTATACAGGCAGGCACGTAACATGCAGAACATTCTCTGGAAATATCGAAAAGTACCCATTAGCATGGGCATATATTCAGACACCATTCCTCACTGGGAAAGTAAAATGTGCTGCATTAACTAACCCTGTGTGTGATATTATCATTGGGAACTTACCAGAGGTGAATGATATGCCTCATGATATTACATCTGTTTGCATTGATGATAACATAACATCATCACCATCACATGTCATCATTGAAAGTATGGTATCACCAAATGAATGTATGGTAGCTAATGGAGCACTAACATCTCATGAAATCATTGACCAAAATGTTTCATCACCATCTGATATCATTGAATGTGTGAACGCAGTAACCAGATCTACTGCTAGAGTGCAAGATGAAATTAATCAAACTGAGGCTATAGAAATGCTTAGCCCAGTGGTACTACCTCCTAAAACCATGAAGGAGAATTTTGTAACAGCCCAAAAGGCTGATCCTTCATTATCTAAATATTTTAATCTGATCGGCCAAAAGCCAAAGGTAACTAAAAATGCAAGATGGCATTTTGCTCTGAAAAATTGCATCCTCACCAGGTACTATACCAGAGGTAACAGCACCACAGAGCAAACTGTTTTGCCAATTGAATACCGTAAGCAAGCCTTACATCTTGCCCATGATATACCTCTTGCAGGGCATATGGCATACTCCAAGACCAGATCAAGATTACTAACACAGTTTTATTGGCCAAGATTCTGCAATGACATTAAGCAATATTGTAGAAGTTGTGATATCTGCCAAAAACTAGTGAAAAAAGGTAAAAACCCACAGGCCAAATTACAAATTACCGACTTAGCCAGTCGACCTTTTGAGAAAATATCTGTCGACATAGTGGGCCCTCTGAATCAAGTAACATCCAGAGGGAATAGGTTTATCATTACCATCATTGATTTATGTAGCCGCTGGACTGAAGCGATTCCGTTAAAGAACATAACTGCCAACGATATTATGGAAGTTTTCTTCCATATATTTTCACGAATAGGATTTCCAGACACTATCCTATCAGATCGGGGAAGCCAATTCATTGCATCATCTACTCAAGCTTTCACCAAAATGTTAGGGGTGAAACAATGTTTCAATTCACCATACCATCCTCACTCAACGGGAATCATAGAAAGTTTAACGGTGATTTGAAGCATATGCTTGCTAAAGGTCACGCAAGAATATCCCAAAAACTGGGACGTATATTTGCCTGCTATACTTTTTGCTTATCGCGAGGTCCCACATTCTAGTACTGGATTCTCTCCTTTTGAACTTATCTATGGTGCCAAGCCGCGAGGCCCATTGAGTATCTACCATTCAATGTTAACTGAAGCCACCCCTTTACTTAAACCCATATCATCATACGTATATGTAACATCATTGCGTGAAAGAATCATCAAATCTTGTACTATTGCAAAAGAAGCACTAAAACTATCTGGTGCTACATATAGACAATATGCAGACAAAGGTAACAGGACAATAACGTTGACACCTGGACAGGACGTACTTCTCCTCTTACCTAGTGACCGACACTTATTGACTGACTCTTGGCAAGGACCATTTAAAGTAATAAGACAGATTTCAACTGTAGACTATGAGATTCAAATAAAAGACAAACATAAAATATTCCACATCAATATGCTAAGACCATACTACAACAGAGACAACGAACAAGACGATACAACAGCCTGTACAGTTATAATAGACCATGAAGATGACGAAGATAGTGACGAAATTCCAACACCTGCATTAGACACGACAAACTGCTTGAAAGAAATCAAAATAAACCCACATTTAACTCAAGCAGAAACAGACAGCTGCAAACATCTCATACAACAGTACAACACCATCTTCTCCAACAACCCAGGACAAACAGAATTGGTACAACATCACATCACGCTCACTTCAAACACACCAATAAAATGCAGACCTTACACCATTCCATTGCATTACAAAGAAAACTTACATCAAGAGATCATTAGCTTAGAGAAAAACAACATCATTAGACGATCCCAATCACATTTTTCGTCTCCAATGGTCATGGTACGCAAAAAGGACAACACGATAAGACTCTGTGTAGATTATCGAAAATTAAATAAAATAACACTTTTAGATCTGGAACCAATGACCAACTGCGAAGATCTACTGACAGAACTGACAGACTCTAGGTACTTTACGAAGTTAGATATGACTAAAGGTTATTGGCAGATAACGGTACACGAGCAGAGCAGACATCTAACAGCCTTTGCCACACCTTGGGGACTGTACGAATGGTGCAAATTGCCATTTGGGCTAGTCAATGCCCCAGCGACATTCGTACGCATGACACGACTCTTACTTGTTGACATAACAAACATTATCTGTTACATGGACGACATTTGTGTTCACACAAAGACGATGACAGACCACATAAAGACATTACAGCAGACATTTGAACGGATCAGACAGCACGGACTGACTGTGAAGCCTACAAAATGTTGACATAGCCTATCAAGAAATCTCCTTTTTAGGGTATAAAATATCTAATGGCTTTGTCACGACAGACGATAACATCGTGTCTAAAATACTGAAACTCTCACTTCCGACTACCAAGAAACAAGTCAGAAGTGTGTTAGGACTATTAAATTATTATAGGCAGTTCATACCAGATTTTGCTGAACTGACAGAAAAATTTACTAACCTACTAACGAAAAACCAGCCTGAAAAGATTGTAAACAATGAATGCCTAAAATTTGCATTCCAGAAAGTGTTATCTTATTTTTCTGAGAATAGTTTAAAGAATCCCATTCTCAAATTGCCAAATTTACATATTCCTTTCAGATTACGCACAGACGCGAGCTCCGTGGCGATTGGGGCAGTTCTGTTACAGGAACATGACAACATTCTACACCCTGTATACTACGTCTCTAGAAAATTGAAACCAAGAGAACGCGCTTGGTCGACACCACAATTAGAAGCCCTTGCTCTAGTGGTGGGTATAACTAAATTGTCCAGATTCCTCCTGGGACGGCATTTTATTGTAGAGTCCGACAATAGTCCATTAAAATTTATTACTTCAGGAGTGCCGACAAACCAGATGATAGCGCGATGGTCACTTTTGCTGCAAGATTACAGCTTTGAAGTGCGACATATCGCTGGCAGAACCAACACGATTGCTGATCTTTTGTCCCGTTGTCCGAACGACCCAGTAAGCACTAATGTCTGAGTGCAGTGTGTTAAAAAACACTCAGACCAACACAGCCATCAGTGAAATTTTTTTTTCAGGAAAACTGTGTACATCTATTATACGATGTGATAGGGTTCATTCCCACTGCAAATATTTTTTCTTATTTTATTATTAGTGTAGTAATCGTCTTGAATAATTGCGTAGTGTGTGTTAGAAAGCGAACAATATTAATTGTATATATTATGAAACAAGAACAGTGCCACATGCGCTCATAACTTACCTCAAGCGAACTATTCAAGTTATCAGTGGTATCTGCGAGTGGAACATATCCAGTGATATTTTAATCCGTGAACGAAAGAGTGAACTGAACTGTGACATTTACACCACTGCAGTCAATTGCAATCCAGAAGTTTTCCAGCGAAACAACGAACACATTAACTATCAGAACAATTTTACATTCCAAATTGCTACAAACGAAAGAAGTGAACTAACTGTGACATTTACACCACTGCAGTCAATCGCAATCCAGAAGTTTTCCAGCGAAGCAATGAACACATTAACTATCAGAACAATTTCACATTCCGAATTGCTATACCAGAGCTGGAACAAGTGTGTGATAGAATTTTTAATGACATCAGCTGTCGTGTGTACTTCCGGATAGTTTGTAAATTTAGACCAAAAGTAGCAGACGATAAACAAAAACCTTAAAAAGTTTATGACGCTTCTAAAATAATTATGAAACACCAATTTCGAATACACGAATTGTGTATTAGTATTTTTTGACTAGTGTAATCTTAGAATCATATCTTGAGTAACTTATTCATACTATCGACATTTTTTCGCTAGTATGGAAAAGCATCAAGCTATGTACGCTGAGAAATAGAATAATAATTGTAATAGATTAGATTTGAGATCTTTTGAAATTATAGTCCCTTTCATTTAATTGTTGTTACAGTATTACTACTAAGGGCGGTAAATTGAAATGTATTCGAATATGTGTTGTATAAAAATAGCCATTGTGTTGCCAGATTGTCAACACTCCAAGAGGTCATAAGCTGGGCATGGTATAGGGTTACCGACGTTGTAGACCAACGGAAGAGCTCCTGGCCAAATGAGGTCAGAGCTCGAGCATTGAATACGGCTTATAAAAAGACGTATTACAGTCTTACCTGATGTTTTTTGTTGCAAAAAGCATATTATTTCGTTTTTTTAAGAGGTTGCGAGGTAGTTGCATTGGATGCTGGTGCTACCGATCTGACTGGGTCAATATTGCAACTCAGGTGATCATCCATCGAGAGGATGAAACTTGGAAGTGGTAAAGATTGAACACCACATGACTTAACAGTACAACTTGCATTTCTTATGTATTTCTATGCCAATGTACATGACAACAGAAAGGTCGATTCTGACATGGTTAAAAGATTAACCCTTTATCTATGTAGAGTATACATGAAATATAAAATCTTTCATGAATAAGCCCGGGGGTGGGGGGGGGGGGGAGCGTGTCAGAATCTCTAACATCTCCAACCGAGATGCAGTAACATCGTTACGCCCGCCAGGCGAATAGTTGCCAAGCGGGATGCAGTAACATCGTTATGCCCGCCAGGCGAGTACCAGTTACCTGCCCGCAGGTTGCCAGCTGACGTGATCGGCAGCGGTCAGGCAAGGACAAAGCAAGACGCACGCAGTCCCCGTGAAGCCAATCCACAGGGCAAGCGCTGTGCGGAGAAACCGGCAGACAGCTTGGGAACTCGGACATGACAAGACGTGTGGGTTGAGAAAGGCTTCGTGTAGTTCTGTGCCCGAAAGTCGAGTGCTTGTATATCTTGTGAGATAGACTGTAAAGCTGTGGGTCTTGTCTGTAAGTGTACTGATGTATTGTATATGTATAGTAATGATCATCACATGCCAAACTAGATCATATTGCATGTGAATTGTAAATAAATCCATTGAACTTAGTGTCATTGTGTGTCAAGTCCAATCCTTGTGTACTTGTACTTGTCTCACATATGTTAGGTCCAACGAGCCAGGTTTAAGATCCTGACATGTTCATGAATATGGAATTAGAGATTGATTGATTGATTGATTGATTTAGGAACCGACATCACAGCACTCGGGGCATTCCCATAAGCGATCCGTCCCCATCCTCAGGGATTGAAATTAGAGATTGAAAGGAAGTCATATATAAAAATTGTATAATGCCCCAGCATGACAAATTACAAATAAACTTACAATGCCATAAGAAAAAAAAACAAATTAAATAAAAGCATTGCTAACACAGTATTGATTGCAGACAATGGGAAGGATCTGCAACATTTAGTAGATCAGTTATCAGTTAACAGTTGGGGTATCTTCATTGCACTCCGGACATGTCCATAGGTGCTCAGATCCTCCCCCCAGCATATGCATTTAGTAGATGCAGTTGTTGAATACAATGAACACCTAGGGTAAGAATTAAATTGTAAGAAGACACAGATTATGGTCATCACTAGGAAGAATGAAACACCACAATGTGATATACAAGTAAATTGAAATATTCTTTTGTGAATCAGTACAATTATCTCGGAACAGTCATAACATCGGATGGGGAGATGCCTTGAAGAATCGCTATGGCGAAAGTAGCCTTTTTTGCAGAATGGAAAACACACTGATCAATAAAAAGATGCAATTTGCAATGAGAAAATGAGTGTTAAAGTGCTTATAACTTGTACTTTTGTACGGACGTGAAGCGTGGACCTTGAGCAGACAAGCTGAAAAACATCTAATGGATATGGAAATGTGGTTTCTGAAGAAAATGCAAAGAATACCAGGGATAGACAGAAAAACCAATGACCAAGCGCAACAGGAAACAAATGAAAACTAAACTGTTGACAGAAATTAGACGTAGACAGTCAAAATTCTTTAGTCATGTTATGAGAAGAAATAAACTGAAGAATTTGGTGAAAACTGGCAAACTTGAGGGGAAAAGAAACAGGGGACGGACAGAGAAGAAAATACCTTGATGGCTCAGCCAGGTGGTATGGTCGATACAAGAACACATCGCTGACCCATGACTCTGGTGATCGTATGAGATTTTCGAAACAATACCAGCCGTGCTTATCGGCATGGCAAATGATGATGATGATGAATGTTGCATCGCCTCTCATTGTCCTACCCTTTATCTCCCACAACCAAACCAAGCCAAACAGCTCTCTCCATGTCCTCCCAATATTATCCATCTCCTTTTGTATTTCTCTTCTCCAAGTGTTTTTTGTCTCCCATTATTTCGTCGGCCTTATGGATTCCAGACAAGTGAGTATCTAGTTAAATTGTCCTCAGGTTTTCTCTGTGTATGTCTTATCTTGTGTGTTCCAGACAAGAGAGTATCTAGTTATATTGTCCTCAGGTGTTCCCAGTGTGTGTCCTATCTTGTGTGTTCCAGACAAGAGAGTATCTAGTTATATTGTCCTCAGGTGTTCCCAGTGTGTGTCCTATCTTGTGCGTTCCAGACAAGAGAGTATCTAGTTATATTGTCCTCAGGTTTTTTCTGTGTTCTGGATTCACTGGAATTTGTCTAGTTCTCTCCACGAGTTCTACATTAGTGATTCTACCATTTTACAATACGAGAAATTAGATGTAGATAGTCAAAAATTTTTGGGCATGTTATATTTGTGTGTGTGTGTATCCCTTATGGGACGTTGCAGTCAACACCAGCATTTTTCAGCTGTTGTTGATGTACTAGGCAAGTGTTACGTTCAGTAGTTTGCCATTGCTTTCTGAACGACCGGCTCCCATACCAGCACGTTATAACACAATGCGACAAGGTCTGCTGCACAAATCGGTCTCAGCTGAGCTTTGAACGGCTGGTACCTGGCTCACGAACCTCATTCGCAAGCCTTTAGGCATGGAGCCGGCATGTTATTGGAAGAAATAAATTGGGGAACTTGGACACAACTGACAAGATCGATGGGAAGAGAACAAGGGGAAGATATAAAAGTAAATATCTGGATGGCTTGGCCACATGGTATGGTCGAGACAAGAACACTGAGCTGATCCATGACTCTAGTGATCGAGTGAAATTGGCAATCATGGCCGCCCATGCTTATCGGCATGGCACATGATGGATGGATGGATATTCCAATTGTAACTCACAAGGCGTGAACAGGATACAACAGCTGTTGTAACTACTACTAACACTACCACCCCCATTATTCCATCCATCCACCATGTGCCATGACAATAAGCATGGGTGGCCATTTTTTGCCATCTCACGCGATCACCATAGTCATGGATCAGCTCAGTGTTTCTGTCTCTAACATGCCACGTGACCAGGCCATCCAGGTATTTATTTCTTGGTCTTTCCCTTGATCTCTTCCCTTCGATCTTGCCAGTTGTCACCAAGTTCTCCAATTTATTTCTTCTCATAACATGCCCAACAAATTTGGGCTGTCAACGTCTAATGACTCTAATCAGTTTATGATCTTCATTTGTTTCTTGAAGGACTTGTCGATTGGTTGATCTGTCTGTCTATGGTATTCTTTGCATTTTCCTCAGAAGCCACATATCCACAGCCATCAGATGTTTTTCAGCTTGACTGCTCATTGACCAAGCTTCACATCCATACAAAAGTACAGGTTTTATGTAGCACTTCAACACTCTTTTTCTTGTTTCAATTTATATCTTTTTATTGGTCAGTATGTTTTTCATATTGCAAAAGGCTACCTACGCAAAGGAAATTATTGTTCTAATCTCTTCAAGGGATCTCCCATCAGATGTTATGACTGTTCAAAGATAACTGTACCGATTCACTTCCTTAAGAATATGCCCATTTACTCATATATCACATTGTGGTATTTCCTTCTTCCCAGTGACGACCATAATCTTGTGTCTTCTTACTATTCAATTCTAACCCTAGTTGTTCACTGTGTGCAACAACCGCATCTACTAAATGTTGCAGGTCCTGTTCATTGTCTGCAATCAAGATTGTATCATCTGCATATCTAATGTTATTGATGTACTGTCCCCCAATGTTGATTCCTTCCAAATCTTCTATATTTCTGAAAATATTTTCAACGTACAGGGAAAAAAGATCTGGAGACATTACACATCTCTGTCTCAGACCTGATATTGATCTACATCATTATCAATTTTCATGGCAGCTTGTTGTTTCCAATATACGTTTTTTATAAGTCTAAGGTCTTTCCCATCAATTTCTAGATCTTCAAACATCCTTATCATGTCGACATGTCTCACTTTATTGAAAGCTTTATGTAGCCCCATTACTACTACTACTAAAAGTTAGCTGCATGTCTTTACAGGACGACACATTCAACTCCAGTATGTTTTGGCAGTTTGTGGTTTACTAAGCAAATTCTACATTCAGGAGTTTGCCATTGCTTTCTGGATGACCGACGCTCATCCTTTTTATGAAGAAGAAAAAGTGCAATACTGTCTGCTTTTAAATCGCCAGCAGCTGTGTTTCGAAAGCGGGATACAGGATTGTGAATCGTGTTCATAATTTCTTCGCCACAATGCCGGCACCACTACTACAGCTAATACCACCACTACTACTACCATCACTACCACTACTACCATCACCACCACTAATATCATCACCACCACTACTACCATCACCACCGCTACTACCATCACCAACACTACTACTACCACTACAACTACCACTCCTACTACTACTAGAGTACAGTTTATTCCAACATAGATGTTAGAAACAGAAGTCTAATCAGAGTACAGTTTATTCCAGCACAGATGTTAGAAACAGAACAGTCTTAATCAGAGTACAGTTTATTCCAGCACAGAGAACAGCTCTTTTTCTTTGTTCTTTTATTGCTTCTTTGATGCATGTTTTTATCAACCAAAAATTCTCCTATGCCTCTTTGGACAGCAAATGAACTATGGATTTTTACAAGCATCTTCAAGTTACTAAGCTGAGCTTCAGTTGTACCACAAATATCACAATTAACAGGTGTGTTCTTTGTATGTTCTGTGTACACTATCTGATTTCAAAAATGTAATAGCACAAAAATAACAATTATGAGGTCTCAATATGAGGGATCTGTGGCGAAGGAGATATGAATGCAATTCATTATCCCACATACCACGTGAGAAAAACACAGCTTTGGGGGATGTGGAAGCAGACCACCTTGAGTTGGTATTTCCATACAATGGAATGAGTGAAGGTCATTCAGAAAGCAATGGTAAACTACTGAATTTAAACTTGCACAGGAATCACGAACAGCCAGTAAGTCAGCATGGCCGAATGGATAAGAATGCGTGTTCTTAAACATCCAGTGTGCTGATGCCGAGGTAAGAGTTTAACTCCTACGCCAGACAGTTCGACTAAAATGTTGACCTATTGTCCTTTAACTGGGGACGTAAATTACACGTACTTCTGAAGTCGAAGTGGGTTTGCCTGAAGGCAAAGAGACACTGTTAATAGGGAAAGCTAATCCACACGCAAAAAATCAGTCCAGTGAACTAGAAGTAGTAGAACGTGTATGGACCACGCTTGAGTTCAAAGCCAGTGAGCGAATAAATTTTAAAAAATAACCAAAAACTGTTGGAGTCGACTGCTACTTCCTTAAAAGTCATGGAACAAACTATATGAATCCTGTGGTGCTGTTTTAGATTTATGTGAAAAAATACAGTATCAAAATTAGAAGTTTTCTATATGGATATTTTTGTCCTCTTTTAGGTAATGTATATTGATTGATTGATTTAGGAACCGACGTCACAGCATTTGGGGCATTCTCATAAGCGCTCCGTCCCCATCCTCAGCAGCCAGCGAAGAATACCAACACTAATAGTACCAGTAGCAATCTGATTATAAGTCCTGTCTCGGCTTTCCTCTGAGCGTCGGTCGTCGGCCAGATCCGCTCGTCACCCCTCACTGTCGCATTCTTGCCAGACCATGGTGATCCATTTGCTCCTCCGAGGTGTATACGTCTTCCTTATCATGCATCAATACTCCACCAAGTTTTGCAGAGCCAGCCAATCTTTCCACCTGTTCATTCCCCAGCACACCAGCATGCCCTGGAGAAAAGATCCAGACGATGCTTGTCACCCGTGACTTCCGAAGCGAAGCAAGCCATTCTACACGAAGCTTGCCTGTCCTCACCCTACTCAGCATGCTTTCTGAGTCAGTTACAATCACGATGTGTGTGTGTATCGTATTCTCCATCCAGCGGAAAGCTGCACTGACCGCCTCCACTCTTAAGCTAGATGTTGTGGTATCATATGCCAAGCTCTCCTGCACCAAAAGTCGACCATTAGCCTTTGCCACGAACCCCCAGGCACTTCTACTACCTCTCAACACCGAACCATCTGTGTATATAATCACATCACCCGGGCAAGCATTATCCTGAATTAGTTAGCTGGATTTCCACTTCCATGGCCAGGTAATGTATATAAGAAAATAAAGCATCACAAAAATCACGTTTGTGACATTTTGCTTTTCTATGGATCATTTTGTGGTATTTTAGTGTATTTGCCTGAGAAAACACTGCACTACAAATTTCAGACACATAGGGTTTCTCTCTAAATTGAATTCTTTTATCCCGGGAAGGTTAACCCGATCAACAAATGCCCGAAGAAGTCGGATGTGTTGGCCTAATGGCGCAAGAACGCAGCTCTGCTGTAAACAGTCACAATGCAATCACATCCGGGAAAAAAAACTCTGAATGAACGCAGTAGCAGCAGAAGAATTCTTTTATACATCTGCATATCAGTAAGCTGAACACTGCACCACAAACATCACATTCATATAGTATTTCTCCTGTATGGATTCCTTTTATGTGACTGCAGGCCACAAAGCTGAATAAATGTTCTAGCACAAACAGCACATTTATAAGGTTTTTCTCCAGTATGGATTCTGTTGTGATTATTTGTTGTTTTGTGAAAAACGCTGCACCATACAAATCACGTTTCTCACCTATATGAATCATTTTGTGATTTATTGCATGTGTATTAGAAAATTCTGAGGCACAAACACCATGCTTGTAAGGTTTTTACCCTGTATGGATTTGATTGTGTACTTTCAGGGAGATATAGTGACTAAATGCTACTGCACAACCATCACATTTATATGGTTTCTCCCCAATATGGATTCTTTTGTGATTATTTAATTGTTGTTTTGTGAAAAACACTGCACCTCACAAATCATATTTGTAATGTTTCTCTCCTGTATGAATCATTATGTGATATCTTAGTGCATTTGTATTAGGAAAAGCTGAAGCACAGATACCACACTTGTTAGGTTATTCCCCTGTATGGATTCGCTTGTGTACTGTCAAGGAACTACGGTTCCCAAATGTTCCTGCACAAACATCACATTTATAAGGTTTCTCTCCAGTATGGATTCTTAAGTGCGCCTGCAAGCTGGAAAGAAAAGTGAATGTTCCGGGGCAAACATCACATTTGTATGGCTTCTCCCCTGTATGGATTCTTTTGTGACTATTTAATTGCTGTTTTGTGAAATATGCTGCACCACACAAATCACATTTATAATGTTTCTCTCCTGTGTGAATCATTTTGTGATATCTTAGTGCACTTGTATTAGAAAATGCTGAAGCACAAACATCACACTTGTAAGGTTTTTCCCCTGTATGGATTCGCTTGTGTACTTTCAAGGAACTACACTGCGTAAATGTTGCTGCACAAATATCACATTTATAAGGTTTCTCTCCAGTATGGATTCTAAAATGCACCAGCAGGCAAGAAGAGTTAGTGAATGTTCTAGCGCAAACATTACATTTGTATGGTTTCTCTCCAGTATGGATTCTTTTGTGATGGTTTAATTGTGGTTTTGTAATGAACGCTGCACCACACTCATCACATTTGTGAGGTTTCTCCCCAGTGTGGATTCTTTTGTGATAATATTTGTTTTTCTTACAAACTGTTGCATCACACAAATCACATTTGTAACGATTCACTCCTGTATGGATTCTCTTGTGTATGTTCAGTTTGCTAAGTTCAGCAAATGTTTTAGTACACATATCACATTTGTAAGGCATCTGACCAGTATGGATTCTTTTGTGTACTTTCAGTTTACCCAGCAGACGAAATGACATGCCACACAAATTACAAATATATGATTTGTTCCTTTTGTGCATCCTTCTGTGCAATTTAACTTGAGCCCTTTCTGAAAAACCTGCACCACATATATCACATCTATAAAGATGCTTTCCTGCATGAATCTTTTTGTGATTTTCTAAAGCCTTACTGCCAGAAAATACTGCACCACAATCACACTTGAAAGGTTTCCCTCCTGTATGGATTCTTTGGTGTATTCTCAGCTGAGAGGGAGAGGGATTTGCTTTAGTGCAAATATCACATTTGTGAGGTTTTTTCTCCTTATGTGTCCCTCTGTGAATGTTCAGCTTACGCCCGTCTGAAAATGATGCATGACAAACATCACATGTGAAAGGTTCATTTCTTTCATGCATCTTTTTGTGCCTGGTTAGATTTGAACTGTAAGAAAATGTTTTACCACAGACATCACATACGTAAGGTTTGTCTTTTGAATGGATTACATTGTGGATTTTTAAAGTTTCTTTTTGAGAACATTCTACACCACAAACATCAGATTTGTAAGTTTTTTCTTCAGTATGGCTTCTGTTGTGCACCTTCAAACTGCTACTTTCTGAAAATGCTGCACCACAAATATCATATTTGTAACGTTTTTCTCCTGTGTGGATTTTATTGTGTTCTGTCAAGTGCCAAACATAAGGAAAGACTGCATCACAAACATCACATTTGATAAGGGTCTTTCCTTTTTTGAAATATGTATGATCAGTAATAAATGCAGCATTAGCATTGATTTCCCAACTGTAATTATAAGACAAATTAATTCCCTCTTCTGCACATTCGCTATCAGTTAAACTTGTTAGACCAGATGTGCTAGTTGTACTATTACACCCAGACATGCTCACGTCACTATCTGACGGTTTGATACAATCTTCATTTTGTGAAGATACACTGTTTACATTCTGTTTCACTGTGCTGTTCAGTTGCACTGTATGGCACTCCATCATGGTCTCTGCCACTTGTCTTTCTTCCTGCGTCAGTCTGTTAGTCTTCAAAACAATCGTTACTTGTTCTTGTTTTATTTCCAGATTGACTCCTTCCATGTGTTCCATCGTTTTCCCTGAACAGAGTTTTCTGTAAAGGGACAATTATAGGAATTAATAGCATGTTATGCGTAAAGCTGAATTTTAAAAAAAGTTGCTTAAAAGTCGACAGAGTCAACATCATTGCACCAGGTAATTAATCCCATATGGCTCAGTCTCTTTCTGCAGCGCAAAAAGTGTCGCACAAAGCACGAACTCCATAGCTCCAGCGACAACCCTCAGGAGTCTCAGAAAAATCCACTCATGAACCGAAGGGTGCGGCCCGGAATCAAACCCAGAACCTTCGGAGCCCGAGCCAGACGGTAATTGCACATACTATTTTTTTTTATGTGCCAGAAGCTATACAATAATTTAGCCAAGATAAATAATTTTCTTCTTCTTGTGTTCATTCTATCATGTTTATGCATACAGAGTTCTCATGATGCCCAGCTCGTTCATTCTTTCATGTTTACATCAACAGAGTTCTCGTGATATAGCCAACAGTTTTTGGAAGCTCATCTTTTATTCCATACAGTTTTGAATTAATCATTCTGGTAGCCTGCTCCAAGTCAATTATTTATCTCCCATAGAGAAAAAAAGAGGAGTGCAGCAGGGATGCATGTTGTCCCCAAGCCTCTTCAACCTATACACAGGAAGAATTTTTAACCAAGTTGAACTTTCTAGGACTTAACATCAATGGAAGAATCATAAACAACCTTAGGTATGCTGATGATACAGTATTACTAGCAGAAAGCGAGCAAGAGTTACAAAAACTAGTAACCGGGAACAAGTAAACAGGCGGAATGTGGCTTAGATATTAACATCCAAAACACAAAAACTATGATAATTAGCAGTGGAAAGGAAAGGTCATCAATGAATATTACAGTAAATGGGGAGATACTAGGACAAGTAATAAGTTCCTCCTATCTTGGACATGTAATAACAGATGATGGCAGAAGTGAAACAGAAATAAAAAAGAGAATAGGAATGGCCAAAAATGCTTTCAGAAGCATGAATTCAGTATTAACATCTAGAGTGATTAACAACGCATTAAACATGAGAATTGTCAATATTCAAGACTACTGTATGGCGCTGAAGCCTGGACATTGAAAAAGCAGCTAGAAAGTCAAATAGAGGCCCTGGAAATGTGGATATACAGATGAATATGTCGTATTTCTTGGAAACAAAAACAATCAAATACAAAGGTTCTAGTAAAACTGGGAATGAAAATAACTGACACAAACTGCATTATTGTCGGAGACTTTAATAGCCGTTCAGAAAGATGGGGATACCCAGATACTGACAAAAGAGGAGATGAATTGGAGGACTGGGAAATAGACTCAAATCTCCATCTACTCAACAAAGCGGATGACACACCGAGCTTCTACTCCAGAAGATGGCTTACCACTTCTACTCCAGACTTAGCTTTCTGCACAGGAGACATCCTCCACAAAATCGATCGCCATGTGCTGGACCAATTAGCAGGTAGTGACCACAGACCAATCAAGCTTGAAATGAATATGGAGTATGTTCCACAGGAGCAAAAGCCCTTGCCCCGCTGGAATTACAAACGAGCAGATTGGGACAGATTTGCCATACTAACAGACAAATATTGTGAAAACATAAATACACGATATGGCAACATAAAGCAAATGGTGGAAAGTCTAAACAGAGCGATAATACAGGCAGCCACTGAGTCCATTCCAAGAGGAGCGAGGAAAAATTACAAACCATACTGGACTGAAGAACTACAAAGTTTGGAGGACAAAGTTGAAGATGCCAGGAAGACAGCAGAGAGAGAACAAACAATTGAAGCAAACATCTCTCTCAAAGCCATCTCAGCAAAATATAAAAGAACAGTAAATCAAACAACAAGAGATTGTTGGAGGGAAAAAACAGAAAACCTGAATTTTGACAGGGATGGAAACAAACTATGGAAACTAGTGAAAGCCATGAACAATGAAGGACCAAGAAACAAACAAATAACAATTAAACAAGGAAATGCCTTGCTTACAGGCAAAAAGGCTGCAAATGCACTAATGGAACACTATGCAAATGCAAACCACATTGATATTACAACCGAACAGAAGAAGCAATCAAAGACAGACAGACACATCATAGAAATACAGAGACAGCAGCAGAATATATGATGGCAAATCTAACAATGGAAGAAATGGAACAGGCAATGAATACCCTAAAAAAGAAGAAATCACCAGGAAAGGATGGAATCACAAATGAAATGCTAATAGGACTAGGCACCAAGGCAAAGAGAAACTACTAGCAGTCCTAAATAACAGCTGGAAGAGAGGAATAGTCCCACAGGCATGGAAGGAAGCTATACTAATACCAGTCCCAAAGAAAGGAAAAGACCTGGAAGAACCAAATGGCTATCGACCTATCAGTCTACTGAGCTGTGTAGGAAAATTAATGGAACGCATTATCAATGGCAGGCTAACATGGCATCTGGAAGAAAACAAACTCTTAACACCACACCAAGCAGGATTCAGAAAATACAGATCCACTGAAGATCAAATAACCTATATAGCTCAGGAAATAGAGGATGCCTTCCAAGAGAAAAAGCACACACTAGCAGTCTGGATAGATTTAGAAAAAGCATTTGATAAAGTATGGAAGGAAGGACTGAAAGTAAAACTGCAAAACATGCATGTTTGTGGAAAAATGTATAAATGGATCAGCCACTACCTTGAGAACAGAACTGCCAGGACAAAAGTACTAGGACAAACAAGCAAAATGATGCTGCTGGAGCAAGGTGTCCCCCAAGGAGGAGTTCTTTCACCAACATTATTCCTAGCATATATAAATGACATCACAGAAAATTTTCCAGCCAGAGTACACACATCCTCCTTTGCAGATGACCTAGCCATATGGACATCTGAAGAATATATTAGTACAGCTAACAGCAGAATACAGCAAGCCTTATTAGCGCTAGAGGACTGGTCAAAATCATGGCTAGTGAAGATAAGTGAGGAGGAAAACAACATGCACAGTGTTCTCCCTCTCAAATAAAACTCAGCAACCTAAGCTGGTATTGAATGGAAAAATATTGCGCCATGAA
The DNA here is from genome assembly GCA_014155875.1 of Cepaea nemoralis. Lineage (NCBI taxonomy): Eukaryota > Metazoa > Mollusca > Gastropoda > Stylommatophora > Helicidae > Cepaea > Cepaea nemoralis. Next base: position 116,283 of record JACEFZ010013890.1, on the reverse strand, counting down.
GAAAATCCAAACTATCTAGGAGTCACCTTTGATCGTCGCCTGACATGGAAGACACAGGTTGAGAAAAATCGAACAAGAGCAAGGCAGAGAATGGCAATCATGAAAAAGCTTGCTGGTACAACGTGGGGAGCAGATGAGAAAGTTCTCAAGAAGTTATATACTGGACGGGTGAGGCCAGTACTGGAATATAGCATTGCAGCTTGGGCAACAGCAGCTAAGTCAAACTTTAACAAAATAAGTAGAGTCCAAAACCAAGGAATGCGAATCATAACTGGAAGCCTGAAGACAACGCCTATTAATGAACTAGAAAAGATCACTTGTTTACAACCAATGCAGGATAGAAGAGATAGCAGAGCCCAGCAACAAGCAGAAAAATTTAGAAGATTGACAGACCACCCTATGTACAACAGATTTAATGGTTTTGGAAAGGGAAAGACTGAAGCGTAGCAACTTTGTAGAAACTGCAAAACGAAGGATTAGGGCAGATCCTATACTTAACATATCAACAGTCAAGCCCATACACAATGCACACAACTTCCCAGCTTGGAGACAGCAGCAACTGCCTGAGATGATAGAAAACATTCCTGGTATTGAGAAAAAGAACACTCAGCATGAAACCGAAAGAAGAGAAATAACCCTAAACTACATAAAAGAACATTACCCAAGCAGGAATTGGACCCATGCATATACAGATGGATCAGCCAAAAATTCAATAGAGAATGGAGGAGGAGGAATTCTCCTAAATTTAAAAAATGGAGTGAAAAAAACACATTCAATGGCAACTGGAAAATTTTCAAGTAACTTCAAAGCGGAGGTAGAGGCTTTGAAAACTGCAGCAGAAATGCTCCTGATGGAGGAAAATAAAGAGAAGCAAATAGCTATCCTCACAGATGCAAAGTCAGCTGTCTCAATACTCAAGAGCAATAACAGCACAGAACTAACTGACCTAAGAGCAGCACTCCATGGTCTATGCCAGAAATCCAAAAAGTTGTAATACAGTGGATCCCATCACATTGCAGTATACCTGGAAACGAAGAGGCTGACAGACTGGCAAAAGAGGGCGGACGACTACCACAGCCTGACATAGACATAACCTATAATGAGGCAAAGAGGTTGATAAAAAGCACTTATAGAACCAAATGGGAATCTGAGCATCCAGGCCATCAGAAGGATGATGCATATTACAAACTCGACCGAAGAGAACAAGTAGCAATCTTCAGACTCCGCACAGGACATAACAGGCTGAAATACCACTTGTTCAATAAACTAAAGATAGGAGATACTGATGAATGTAATTGTAGAACTGGAAAAATGACAGCAAAACATTTGCTGCAGGATTGCCCAACGTATGCAGAACAGAGAAAGATATTTTGGCCCACACCTGCTTCATTTGAGGACAAGCTCTATGGAGATATCAACAAGCTCAAGTTGACCGCAGCTTACTTTAACTACATACAGGTTGACATTTAAAGGTGCATGAAGACCCAGAGGCATGAAATGAAATATTGCTTGGATAGCAAATCCATTATGTGGAAAGTCCAAATCGAAAGCTCGCTGTGTGGGCTTCATAAAAGGTGGAAAAGTGTCCTAGTGGCACGAAATGGAATATTGCTTGATAGCAAATCCATTACGTGGAAAGTCCGAATCAAAAGCCCATTGTGTGGGCTTTATAAAAGGTGGAAAAGTGTCCTAGTGGCATGAAATGGAATATTGCTTGGATAGCAAATCCATTACGTGGAAAAGTCCGAATCGAAAGCTCACTGTGTGGATGTCATCTGCAGACTGCATACTTCTGGTTTCCGGAAGAACAGCCTATGGTGAACGGAAGGCCCAATATACGGAAGTGAGGCTAAGCAGCCATGTGCAGGACGTGACGATTCCTTGGGTGAGCCCAGTACCAGAGCGCTATGTATTGGCTCTGCAAGTATGGAAGCCTCCTTGGATGGCGGGGAATGCCCATGGTCTGCCCCTGCCTTCCCTTGAGGGCTGACCAGGATCTTTGGCTGTTCTATATGGACCAGCTGGGATGGGGGATAACACCACAACAGTGAGAGTCAAACGTCCTAAGAAACCCCCGGGAAGGTTAACCCGGTCAACAAATGCCCGCAGAAGTCGGATGGTGTCGGCCTAACGGCGCAAGAACGCAGCTCTGCTGTAAACAGGCACAACGCAATCACATCCGAAAAAAAAACTCCGGATGAACGAAGAAGAAGAAGAAGAAGAAGTAAAACTGGGAATGAAAGGAGAGTTGATGAAAGAAACATTAAAGAGACAAGTGAAATAATATTTTGGCCACGTTAAAAGACATGATGCTCTTATAAAAACCATACTGGAGGGCAAGCGAGCAAGAGGTAGACAACGATACAAGTGAGAAGATATCAAGATGGATGAACATAATCTGACAGAATGTACAGTCAGGGCGAGAGACAGTGTTGGAGATCCATTGCAGCCAACCTACATTGTGGAGATGGCACATGATTGATTGATCCAAGGCGTTACAAATTATACAAATTATAAAATTAATTTTGAATTTCTCCTTGAAAAGATAAGCCTTGTTCTTCTTCATTCAACCTACTTGACTGTAATCAAATACATCTGAGGTTTTATGAATCCCAAAAGTGTTTCTTGAACACAAGCATCAGTTGAGAGACTGTGTATGCATGTTGTGTACGCCAATAATCCTTCAGCAGCTGGGCATCATAAATAGTAGGACATATTGGTTACTGCTTCCTGCAACATGTAAAGATGATTACCAAACCTTTGTTCTTTCTTATAGTACGTGCTATATGGTAGGCACTACGTTTTAGTGTTGCCGTATTTTACCGGAGATTTTTTTGCGTTAATTTTTGGTTTCTTGTTTTTGTGTCTCTGATTTAAGGATATATAGAGTACTCGTGACGTTAAATTCCCCGATAATTTCAAGATCGCATTAAAACAGAAACTGATTACCGAGTATTGTAGTTCCCTCCATTGTTTAAGAATGTATAAATCTTGGCTTCTTAAATTTTTCTTCTTATGGGGATAAAGAGACTGTCTTTTTAAGCCGTAAGCTGACTCGTAAATTTAGTTTTATATAGACATTATGAATTGATCTAGTATGAATAATTCAATTGAGCATCCATTTTTATGCGTACAGTGTAATTTTTCACTATTTAAGTCTGCGGTTACATCCCAAACTGAAATCATTAAGATCGCATACTATGATGTCGTAATTTCCATGGCGGGAAAATAGCGATTTTCTGTGTCATAATCCAGCGATGATCATTTAATATTCTTATGGATTATTCAGAGCGACTGAAATAATGAATGCTTGTTTGCATTCAATACCCATTTTAGTATTTATGTGTAAATTGTCATCACTCTACAAGTCCAGTAACATTTATTATAGGTAACTTTGTAAGGCGAATTCTCTGTTCAAAATTGATCTCCGCTTTACGGCCTCACGCTAACAACTGCATGTGTTGTCACGCCTCGCGGTATGACATCATCACAGCATGATGTGGAGATGTATATAACTGTGTGTGCGTGTGTGTATATATCTATATCTATAAAAGGCGATGTGTGTATGTCCGTCCATTCTTTATCGATTGAGATGAAATTTTCTACACGTCTTCTTTTCATTCCTGTGCAACCGACTGTCATAGTTTTTTAGTGTAAAATTGGCTACTTACTTACTAAAATTTAATATTTGATTTTCATTTCTATATAGCAAGGGGACTTAACAAAAGAAAAGTTATTTCAAGGGGCATAACTTTTAATAACATTGCTATACACTTTATAGTCATATTGTTGCATCGTTTTCAAAGATTTATAAACTCTTTGTCTATAGTTATTTACAGGCATATGAGTTATAATAAATAATGATATAATCTTTAAGGCATTTTCATAGTTTTCATAAAAATAATGCATCTATTTAAATAGTGAAAATTTTCTAACTCATCTTTTTATTTCGCTTCAACAGCACATTAATTTTTTTAACATTCTCATATGTCTGGCGCGTTACACCCACGTTGGGTATTTCTGATGACCGTTGTCAAAGAATTGCTTCAAAAGAGATGTTGAATGAAAGAATGTATGAGAGGAAATAGAGAAGAAGGGCAGAATGTAGGACGGGCCTGCGAAAGATTTTCGTTCGTTAAAAAAAAAACAGTAATTGTTTGTGATAGAAAGTTAGTTGCATATCGTTTGCAGTCAACCCACCGCACACCATTTATTGGCTGTTCGTGATATCTTAGTAAGTTTACTTTAGATAGATCTCTTCCAGTCATATTTTCTACTATCAATCTATCTATTCTTCTATTCTATCTATATTTTTAACGGGAATAGGCCAAACATAGATAGATAGATAGATAGATAGATAGATAGATAGATAGATAGATAGATAGATAGATGGATGGATGGATGGATGGATGGATGGATGGATGGATGGATGGATGGATAGATAGATCAAATAGATAGATCAGATAGACAGACAGATAGATCAGACAGACAGACAGTCGGGAACGGGAGCTTATATGACTACTTATATGAATTAAATTAGATGCTCCCCATCAGGGAATGGGTGAAGCCGGGCCGGGTCAGACAGACAGACTGATAGTCGGGAACGGGAACTGGAGCTTAGATGACTACTTATATGAATTAAATTAGATGCTCCACATCAGGAGCTGGGCGAAGCCGGGCCGGGTCAGACAGACTGACAGATAGATAGATAGATCCCCGCTAGGGCCTGGGCGAAGCCGGGCCTGGTCAGCTAGTATATATATATACTGAAATGGCGAGTCATGACCGCCCACGCTTTCCGGCATGGCACATGATTTATATATATATATATATATATATATATATATATATATATATATATTATATATATATATATATATATATATATATATATATATATATATATATAACTGGCAGTAGTTACTTGTCCTTGAGTTAGAGAGCGGCAGTGGTAATATCCCTTGGCAGTGTAACCAACAGTTGTGTGAGGTGTAGGTAGATCGCAAAAAGTGAAAGGGTCAAATTCGTTTTTGTCTATGTCTATATCAAATGATAAACTGACACACAAACATTTATATCTCCCCTTAGAATTGACCTACAGACTTGAATAAGGTACCGTTGGATTTGTTTTTTTCATAAGCTATCCAACTACTCAGGTTATATAATTAAAAAGCAATTTTTAAAAAAGTTACTAAAGTGGCTATATGGCACTGATCATCACATTTATGTCGTTTTCAGTTTCATGTATTGTCAATGATTCCCAATGTAAATGTTACTCCATGCCATGATATCCAACCATCAAGCATCTGTGCTCTAGACCTCTTCTCTAACTTTCCTGTTGCTAAAACTCGTCCCAACTTTTCTCTTCAATTGAAATGTCCAAATGATGTGCATTGCTAACTTCTGATATGAATTTGGTTTCTATCAAGTCATTTTCGTCACTTTCTATATGTTTAAAGTGTTCTCAGGATTCTTGTTTCTAACCACATTTTTGCAGTAATTTATCACTTCCTGCCGTGGTATTGTTGTCATGCAGCTGCAATTTCACACTTGTGTTTTGGGAACCTCCATGATGTTTACAAGTAAAACTGCCCAAAATAATGTTACAATGAATGTTTGATTTAATTATATCTAATTTAACACATTATCCATTATTCTAAATACAGAAAACATTATTTAAAGGTTAGACTCTTAGAAAGACAGCAATATCTTACCAGAAAAGTATTCATTAAGGTCTATTTCGCCTAACAATGGTGTGGAACACAATACCTGTAATCTGTCAGTTTCATTCCAATCTAGAAATAATCAGAGAATTTAATATTATTTGCACGCAAAATATAATTAAATTAGCATCACAACTTTCAAGTATTTGATTTGTCTAATGTCATACAGCCGGTCTCCCTGGCTAGGAGTTAGCAACTTTCTCCGTAATCTTGTATACTCTCATGAGTAACGTGATGACAGTGAGAATCGGTAGCGGTTCTAACCGCATTGGTAACTTATGAGGTATGTGAGCCAGTCGCTCAGAAAGCAGTGGCAAACTACTGAGCGTAATCTTGCCAAGAAATCAACAATCAGCTGAAAGATGCTGATGTTGATAGTGATGTCCTGTAAAGGATATGCAAACATTTTTTTAATGTCATACAAGGTCTTTTTTTAAATGACAAATAGCTATGTGGCATGAAAAGGTTAGAATGAATGCAGAGTAGAGAATTGGGTAGCATTGTTTTTTAACTAGTGCCAGCCAACTTAGCAAGTTCTGAAGTGTGTGTGGGTGGGGGAGGTTATGAAATGGTTAATAAAGTTAGCTGCACGCTAACTGAACTGAACTCAAAACTGGCAACTTCATTTCAAATTCAATGTGAATTCATTTCGGCACAACTTACTTATTATTGAATTGTTAAATTTATAATAACTATTTTGTCGTAATCAAATTAACAGTTAAACCTAATTTACACATTTATCACAACAAACATATAATGATTTTCGCACTGAAAATTTACAGCATACCTTTAATAATATTATAAATATAATAAACAATAGGAGCTAAAATTTGATTACTATACACATACAAAACTGCCCATGCAAGGTTTAATAATCAGATTTTATTATTATATTGTTTATATTAAAATACATACACAAACCGCCGATAAGATGGTTAATAATAATATTCGAGTATTATACTATGCACATACACAAAATCGCTGATGAGTTGACTAATATAAAATATATTTGATAATATTATATATATGTACAAAACCGCAGATTTATGGTTGATATTTAATTATTATACACGTACAAAATCTCTGATGTGATGGTTAATATTTGATTATTATATATATTAGGCAGTTTACATATCAAACACAATTAGACAGATCGAAACCGAATTTTGTGCCTGCACAGAAGAATCCATTGTGTCCACCAAAAAAAGGCTGTAAAAAGACACTGCGTGTTTCTGACAGCATCCAGTCAGTCAAATATAATGTGACAATAACAAATGTCATTTTAGCTTCCATAAAGTAGGGCAGTCTAACATTCTGTGCATAGCCATTGGTTGATAGTATCTTGTCTTTGAAATACATTCAATGTTTGGCATATGATAAGTAATTTTTTTAGCGCACTTTAAGTTAGTCCGCCGATATTTTGAGATGGATTTTCAAATTCTGCATTCATTTTTACATATATGTGGAGAGCTTTCATCGATGATTGTCAATGATCAGTGGTAGAAAAAATAATATTTCTGCGAAGATGTTTCATCTTTGTGGCTTGAAATCCAAAATGTCGGCTGCCGTGCATATTGATCGAACTAGTGTGTATACTTTTTACATCCTAAAACATGCAATTTGAACTACTAAAGTTACAGTGAATACAAGTTTAAGGATTATTAATAATTTATCTGTATACTTTTAGTATTTTTCATCATTTAACTTGACTGAACATATTTTTTAAGTCAGTTCTTATATCCATCTATGACCCGTTTGAGTAAATCTCGCACAGACAGGCAATACATTACTACAACTTATGTTAAAATTAACTGTAAATGAGAAAATACTGTTAGATGAGTATGTTTTAAATCTGCAGCATTTATCTTGCATTTGTGCAACTCTCATTATTGTTCATCAATGGTAATTCTTCATCTTCTTTCGTTCACTTGAAATATGTGTATAACTGCAATGCTATCTCTTGTACGAATTTAACAGTCTTTTTTAGTTAACTCAGTGGTCCATAGAGTTTACCTTCCACTGTCGTCTCTCTAGGCCAGAAGGTTTGCCTAAATATGTTGTATTTTGGGCAGTCTTGGAGTACGTGCTCTGCTGTCTGCGATGCCAATTAACATGTGCACATGGCTGATTCACCAATCTCATTGCATGATTGCGTGGCATCCTGATTTCTGTGGTGCGCCTCCCGGCTAGTTGCCTCCATCTTCAGCACCTGTCCTTTACTAGAGCAGACTGTGGTCCTACTCGAGTTTAGATATGTAGCATACACGTCTAGAGCCTACTGGTTATTTTCTGTACCAGAGACTCGCCACCGTCCCTTCTCCTTTTAGTTAAAGCAGGTCCACCACGAGAAGGCCAGGAGTTGAAATTTTGCTGCAGAGGTGATGAATGCATGAGCCATGGGGTATTTATGCAAGGTTGGGCGCTCACCTCAACTCTGCGTCCTCGGCTACATAACAGCAACATTTGGAACCCGTCAAAAGTAGTGTCTGTTGGATCCATTTTTCAACATGGACCCCATCATACTTAGAAAATGAATTTTCATGGCGACATCATGCCTGATCATTTTTTAAGACTGAATTTTTAAATGTTAATGTTGCATTACTTAGATCATGTTTTTTTCAAATTGGGTATTTACTAATGAGTACCACCACATGAACCATATATCAAAGCGATCGAGGGTAGCGAGATCTAACTGCTCAGCAACTATAATTAGTAATTAATGAATAATAATTAACTGGCGCATATTTGTAATTGCTAATTAGGTCACTGCTCATCCTATAGAAATAGGAAAATAACCACTGTTAGCACCATTCCACATAATAAAATATACATCATGCCAGGTTTTCAATCTAACATTAATAATGCACACGCTAATTTGTGAATAATTAATTAGCGTCCATTTTTAATTGCTAATTAGGTCATGGTGCATAATATAATATCTAACAACAGATGACATGAGCAGTTAGGCTTCACTACCCCGACCTCAATAATGTATGGTTGCTAAGATGTTTGTTTAATTAACAAAAAATGTAAAGTAGTAAGAAGCCAAATTTTGATCATTTCAGCTTTCACTCTGACTGGGACAGAAAGCAAACCTGCTCAGTGAACGGATTCTTGAGTATACTTTGTTCAAGATCCTGGCACTCAAATGTGAATAACTCCGCTTAGAATTGACATCCAGGCATCTGTGAGGTACCCTTGGATTTGGGGTTTTCAAGGCCTATCTATCTTTGGCGGTCTCTTTAGTAAATATCCAATATGAAAAACATGATGATCAAAATACCAACTATATTTATATTAATTCATTCAGTAGCATGTCCTTATACACGCATCTGAAGATCATCCGCCACATCCTGCACCCATCTTCTCTTTGGCCTTCCTCTTAATCTCTTCCCAGGCATATACCCCTCCATTATTGTTCTCTCCAAACTTTCATGACGTTTCAAGTGACCAAACTATTTCAATTTTCTTTCTTTTATCGTCTTTAATAACCAACCTTCTTCAATATTCAGCTCTTGAAGTATAGATGCATTTGTTCTTTTCTTTACCCAAGATATTCTTAGACCTCGTCTATAACAGTTATCAGTTAGGGTATCTTCATTGCACTCCGGACAGGTCCATAGGTGCTCAGATCTTCTCCCCAGCATGTGCATTAGCGTCCGGTGGCTAATAGTGCCAGTTCTGTGTTGGTCTTTCATCCTGGACAGCGATGTGGATTCACTGATATCAAAGTCTTCTGTTCTCGGCATGTCTTTAAGGACGTAATAACATCGGCACGATCCATGGGCTGGCCATCTGCAGGGGGTGCAGAGCCAGCCAGTTTATCAGCTTGTTCATTTCCCTCGACTCCCGCATGTCCCGGGACAAAGATGAAGGTGACTTTATGAACAACAGACTTCCTCAGCGACTCAGTCCACTGTCTACGTACAGATCCAGCTTCGACCTTCCTAATCATGCTCATTGAATCACTTAGTACACACAAGTTGGTATAAAAACTATAATAGCGAGTCCCATCATCAATTTAATTTTGAGTATTTACAAATGAGACTGCCACAGTAGATAGGCCTTGAAATTCAAAATCTAATGGTACCTCAATGATGCCTGTATGTCACTTCTAAGTGAAGATATTCACATCTTTGTGAAGGTGAGACGGAGTTGCGATTTTTCATCCTATTCACCCGTAATGAGAGCTCTCTAATGTGTCCTTTTCCTCCAACCAGCGATACCCGCTGGTGTCTGCGCGTCTATGCGTGCGAGATTGTTTCAAACGGTCATATGAAAACTGACTTCAAAAATATGTTCCGTCATGTTAAATGATTACAAAATAGTAGAAGTATACAAATAAATTATTAATAATCTTTAAACTTGTGTTCTATTTAACTTTAGTAGGTCAAATCGCACGTTTTATATGTTGAAAAGTGTAGCGCAATCGATATGCGGCGGACATCATGACCCGTGGGTTTCCAATTCACAAAGTCACATCTTCGCAGAAAATCTGTTTTTCAACCACAATTCGAGCAAGTTTAGCGATGAAATTTTGCTGATTCAGGGGCGATATTTTATACGCAATTCAAATTCACATTAAACAAAGACATCTTTTGGATTCATCAATTCTGATACGCGATAATTCCGCTGCTTGCTCCCCGGCAGTCGGCAACTTGCACAGATCCATAGAGCACACTTTATTCACAAACTGGGTTCCAAATGTTGCTGTATGTAGCCGAGGCGCGGTGTTGGGGTGAGCGCCCAACATTGCTTAAATACCTCAATGGCTCGTGAATACATAACCTATGCAGCAAAAGTCCAACTCCTGGCCTTCACGCAGCGGACCTGTTTAAACTAACAGGAGAAGGGGCGACGGCGAATCTCTGGCGCCGGAAAATAACCAGTATGCTCTAGATGTGTATGCACGTACATGCATGCGCAGACAGGTGTGTGCGCGTGTACACATCTACACTCGAGTGAGACCACAGTCTGCTCTAGCAAAGAAAGGTGCTGAAGTCGGAGGCAACCAGCCAAGAGGCGCACCACAGAAATCAGGATGCCACGCAATCACGCAAAATGGAATATGTCGACTACTGCTAATCGTTATGGTGCTCGCCCTGCTTTGGACCCCCAGGCAGGTGCAGTGCCGGGCCCTATGTCTCGAAAGGGTCCAACCCCAACTACTGGAGGTCCTTCTCAGATGTCCTGTGGAGCCAGGGGACATGAGAATAGGATGACTGGCCTTACCAAACGAAGACTTAAAATAATGCACTGGAATGCGGAGGGAGTCAGCAACAAAAAAATAGAATTAGAAAAAATCTTGGACCAAGAAAAAGTAAGCATATGTTGCTTGCAAGAAACTCACCTCAATGAAAATATAGCCTTCAAAATCAGAGGCTACCAATGTTACCGATCTGACCGAAAGGACAGGCGAAAAGGTGGGATACTGACCCTTGTAAGAAATAACATCATGGCTTCCCAAATCAAAGTCTACATGGAAGGGGCTGAGTATCAGACACTTAAACTTAAGACAGGTAATACAGATCTACATCTGATCAATTACTACTGTCCAAGTGACCGCCCACAGGCACTGGACACACTACCACTAAAAGAAAAAATGATTGTGTGTGGCGATTTCAACAGCCACTCGCAGAGCTGGGGCTATGATCACATGGACCAGAGAGGAGAGAGACTGGAAGACTGGCAGGATGAGAATAGATTCATGTTGATTAACAAGCCATCCGACCCACATACTTTCTACTCGAGATCATGGCACTCTACAACTACACCTGACCTGGCTTTTCATTCACCAGACCTGGAGTGGAACATTACACGAATTGTTGGGAAACAACTTGGTGGCAGTGACCATCGGCCAGTCTTTCTAACCGTAGAAAATGAGCTTCGTAAGTGAAAGCAGCACCCTCTCGAGATGGAACTACAAGAAAGCAGACTGGGCAATGTACAAGCATCGCACCAGCATATTGGTTAGAAACCTGAACACTGAGAAAGACATAAATAAAGTAGTTGAAGAGTTTGGGAAATGCATACTACAGGCAGCGCGAGAAACAGTACCAAGAGGAGCCCGTAAACAATATAAACCCTACTGGAGTAGTGAACTGGAACAGTTGCATAATGATGTTGAAGTGTGTAGAAAGCAAGCAGAGGCCACACCCAGCCAAGAGCACCACAACAAATTCCAGCATGCAAAAGCCAAATTTCAAAGGGCCAAGCTGCAGGCTAGACGGAAAAGCTGGCAGGAGAAAACGGAGTCTCTGAACTTTGAAAGAGACACAAGGAAATTGTGGAAGCTAATAAAACAGCTTAATGACGAGGGCACAGGGAGAAACTCAAAAATTGCGCTACATAAAGATGGAAAAATCTTAACAAGAAAGCAAGCAGCTGACCATTTTGCGGACTCGTTCGCACAAGATAGCAATATCAAAATTAGTCCAGAGAAACAACAAGAGATTCGAGAGAAACGACAACATACAGGACAGAAGGAAATAGTACATGAGGTTCTGGATGCACCCATCACAATCAGCGAACTGGAGCTAGCCATATCAAAACTGAAAATGAGAAAGTCACCAGGAGCTGATGGTATCTCCAATGAAATGATCAGGAACCTAGGAACAGAGGCCAAAACAAAGCTGTTGCAGATCTTCAATAACAGCTGGACCTTAGGCAGTGTTCCACAAGCCTGGAGAGAAGCAATCATGATACCCCTCCTAAAATCAGGGAAAGATGGTTCCATTGCCTCTAGCTACAGACCAATTAGCCTCACCAGCTGTCTCTGCAAAACACTGGAGCGCATCATCAATCACAGACTGCAGTGGTACATTGAAAGTAAAAAACATCCTTGTGCCACAGCAGGCTGGCTTTAGGCAGTGCTACTCTACGGAAGATCAGACAACCTACCTCTCTCAAGAAATTGAGGATGCATTCCAAGAGAAGAAGCTGGTGCTTGCGGCATGGATAGATCTGAAGAAAGCCTTTGACAAAGTCTGGAAAGAAGGTCTGATGAAGAAACTGAGAAACTGCAAAGTCAATGGAAGAATGTACAAATGGGTGAAAGCATACTTGCACAACAGAAGAGCCCGAGTACAGATAGACGGACTCAAGAGCAAGAAAGTGCTACTGCGTCACGGTGTCCCCCAGGGCGGAGTCTTGTCCCCCACACTTTTTCTAATCTTCATCAATGATCTTGTTGCTCACCTACCGCATGGAATTAAAGCGGCAATGTACGCCGATGACCTGGTTCTATGGAGCACAAATGAACATGCATCAGTGGCCACCAGATTGCTACAAAGAGCTGTAGATGCATGGGCAAATAGATGGTGTGTCAGCATAAACACTGACAAGTGCAGCACCACCCTATTTACCCTCTCTCCAAACCAAAAGGCAGGGATCATCCAGATAAATGGAACACCCCTAAGAGAAGATAAAGAACCAACATACCTTGCAGTAACATTTGATGGCAAGCTGACATGGAGAAAGCACATCAACAAAGCAGTAGCAAAAGCCAGAAGGAAAATAGCCATCCTGAGAAAGCTAAGTGGAACCACATGGGGAGCCAGTACGAAAATACTTAGCAAAGTTTACCAACAGAGCATACGACCACACCTGGAATAAGGGTCAACTGCGTGGTGTTCAGCATCAAAAACCACACTACAAGAGTTGGACAAGGTGCAAAATCAAGCACTTAGAGTCACCACAGGAGGGATGAGATCAACCCCTATAGTGGAAATGGAGAAGATGGGGAGGACACAGGCACTGAGTGAGCGCAGAGATACGAAAACGCTAATACAAGCAGAAAAGTTCCTCAGCTTGCCAGGCCACCCTATGAAGAACAGATTTGAAAACCTAGCTATGGGGCGGTTGAAAAGAAGTAGTTTTATCCACCAGGCCAAACGACTCTGCAGAGAAACCACTGATCTGCCCACAGTTGGTATCCCCCTAACAACTATTCCAGAGCGAACTCCATGGAAAAATGAGCATAGACTATCGTTACAAATCCAGACAAAAGTGAGAGGAATATTTGACAAGGAAGAACAGAACAGTGTGCAGCACAGAACAGCCACTCTCAGCTTCCTTGATGAAGAATACCCACAGGACCTCTGGATCCGAGTCTACACAGATGGGTCAGCACAAAATGCTGTTCGAAATGGAGAAGCGGGAGTGTACATAGAATACCCAAATAATACTAGGGACACAGCCAGAGTACCGACAGGAAAGTACTGCCATAACTATGATGCCAAAATTGAGGCAATCAAGATAGCAACAGAGAAATGACTAAATAACAGCAATGGTACACAACCTGTGGTGCTACTAACAGATGCAAAATCAGTACTCGAGGTGCTCCTCTCTGGGAAATTGCCAGTACTAAGGACACTACTTTCTGAACTTAGCAGTCATCATAAAGTCACCATACAGTGGATACCATCCCACTGTGGAGTACCCGGAAACGACAGAGCTGATCAATTGGCTAAGGAAGGAGCCAAAGAAGAACAGCCTGATGTGCCCGTTACATACCACCAAAAGAAAAGAATGATCAAATCAGTCAGAAAGCCACCAAAACCTGCTCAAGATGACTACCACGTTATGGACAGACCAGAACAAGTCATTATTCTGCGCCTCAGAAAAGGACACAATAGATTACGCAACCACATGTATACAAAATTCAAGATTGGTGAAACAGCCATGTGCACATGTGGATTGGCGTCGCAGACAGCAGAGCACATACTCCAAGACTGCCCAAAATATAACATATCTAGGCAAACCTTCTGGCCTAGAGAGACGACAGTGGAAGATAAACTCTATGGACCACTGTGTGAACTGAAAAAAACAGTTCAATTCATGCAAGAGACGACATTGCAGATATAGACATATTTCAAGCGAACGAAAGAAGAAGAAGAATTCACAAACTTCCAGTTTCTAAGTTCTATATAATATTTTACTTCATAATGTTTACTAGTTTCTATTATATCACCTAATAATTTTGTGAAAAATTTAAAAAAAAAAAAAAAAAAAATACATGTCCAGCCGGGAACAGAACCCCGACCTCCCGCGTGACAGGCGGGCTGCTTACGAATTACGCTAGTGAGCACACAGTATATATAGTAAAGCCACCGTTTTGGGTTTGATGATCGTAACATTTTCGCCTGTTTTTTAACCACAATTAAAGCACGTTAGCGATAAAATTTTCCACATTTCTGAAAAATCTGATGCAGAATTCGAAGATCCATCTACAATTGATGGTTTTCTATTGAAAGCAACAGAACAAAACAATGAATTACATGTCAGCGTGCCTTCCATTTTTCTCCGCACGCGAGGTTGGTCACAACCAAACGGGTCATAGACGGATTATGAAAACTGACTTCAAAAGTATGTTCCGTCATGTTAAATGATTAAACAATAGTACAAGTATACAAATAAATTATTAATAATCTTTAAACTTGTGTTCTCTTTAACTTTAGTAGGTCAGATTGTACGTTTTGAGTGTTTTAAAGTGAAAGTGTAACATGCTATTGCGATCGACATGAGCAGTCGCCATGGCACATGCCACGCGTTTCTCCATTCACAAAAACACGCTTCGCCGAAAATGTTCTCTTTCATCCAAAAATAAAGCTAATCTCAACGATAAAACTGTCCAGATATATTGAAAATTGTAGGCAAAGTTAAAAAATACACCTGTAATTGATGCCATTCTATCAACAACGCCAGAATAGTGTTACAAAGTGTTCATGCCAGTCGGGTTGATATGCGCAAAGTACGAAAACACGCCTCCGCAGAAACTGTTGTTTTTCTCCATAATTAAAACTAGTACAGCGATGAAACTTTCCAGATATATTTAAAATTATGTGCAGAATTCAAAAATACATCTATAATTGATGCAATTCTATCAGAAACACACAAAAAAAATTAATTACGGTAAGTATGAAATATATTCGTACTTATATAAAAGTTCACCAAGATTTCAACCAATCGCTGTGCACAGAATATTAGGCCAACCTTTCCTGGAAAACCCCGGATGACGTGTGTTATTGTCAAGTGAAATTTGAATGAATGAATGACGTTGAAAGAATGCATGGTAAATTAGACAGCATTTTCCGGGACTACATTTTCAATGGCAGGATGACTCCGTACATGAATTTTGTTTTTACTTCGGGTAATGGCACGATGGAACACGCCAACTATAATGCTGTGATTCTAGCTATTGGAAAGCTTACTTTACTGCCATCACCTTACACTTACAAGTGTATGTTGCAATGGGAAAGATGAAGATGCATGCGCTCTTTAAAATCTAATTTTTGTAGTTCTGTCTGTCCCACTCCAAAATTTATTCAGTTGTTTTAGTCTTTGAAGAGCAATTATTATATCATCATCATGATCATCCATCATCATCATCTTCCACTTACTTACTTATGCCGTCAAGCGTCGTGGGGAGGAATAATTTGCATCGTTCCAGCGTCCGGTGGGCGGCACTGGATGGTAATCATTATTATGTATTAATTATTATATACATTTATAAAACCACCGATGCGATGGCTAATATTTAATTATTAATAAATATTACATACTGGACATGCAACAACAACAAAACACTGATGCGATCAACGATGTTCACTCAATGAAAGACGTGAAGACGTGAAAGGGAAACAGCTCTCGAAATGGTGACTATAGTTACTTCCCATACAACACACAACCGTAAATTAACGTAAATAATCCCCAATATGAGTGACAGTGAGGATATGAATTAGATACATGAGCGGGACGCAGGGGTGTTTCCAAGGCACCAGGGCCGGGTTATATACTGGCCAAGACCTCTTGACGAGTCCTCGTCGAGCGTCCTGGGCAACAGGTCCCTTCGGGATCCAGGGTGAAGTCAATAGGATCGCCGATTCCTCCGAAGTCGGAGAGTGTCTGCCTGTACGGCGAGGAACCACCAGTCTGCACACCAATAAGCCAGACATGGGACAACGGATACTCACGCAAACCTCAGGTCCTGTATGACATCACACTGATGTTGGACAACAGGATGCCTTCATCCGACATACAGGACTTCGCGTTGGAGCTCAAGCCAACGAACACAAGCAAGCAAGCAAGCAAGCAGATACATGAGCCAACGACAGAAGAGACAGAACTCGAACCCTCATTAGATGAAATTACATGGGCAATAAAGAACCTGAAGAATGATAAATCACCTGGATGTGATGAGATACTACTCTAGCTGAGCTAATTAAAGCAGGAGGAGAAGAAACCATACAAATCTATGGCCAAAAGATTGGAAGAGAACTTTCTTCATTCCAACAATACCAAAAAATGGCAACCTGAAATTATGCACCAACTATAGAACTGTTGCCCTGATCAGTCATGCAAGCAAAATTCTACTAAAAATCATAATGGGAAGACCGTAAGAAAATGGGAGAAGAAATTAACGTGGTTCAAGCTGGATTTAGACAAGGAAGAGGAACAAGAGATAACATTCTCAATATGCGTTTAATAATAGAGAAGTGCAGAGAATTTAATGTAAACCTATTCTCATGTTTTATGGATTATTCAAAGGCTTTTGTCTGTGTACAACATCAGAAACTTTGGGAAATCATGAGGAATATGGGCTTTCCACCACATGTAATACAACTCATAAGAATGCTCTATCTAGACCAACAAGCAGCAGTTAGAATAGATGGCGAGACATTAGATTGGTTTGACATCAAGCAAGGAGTCCGTCAGGGATGTGTGTTGTCCCCCTATTTGTTTAACCTGTACGCCGAAAATATAATGAGAAATGTAAGAGATGATATAAATAGGGAGCTATATGATGCCCTAAATATCGGTGGTCTTGACATACCAGAGATTCGGTATGCTGATGATACAGTATTGCTATCCACAACACAGACTGGTATAGAAAACCTAATAGCCTCAACCCAATTGAATAGTGAAAATCACAACTTGTATCTTAACATTGCAAAAACAAAGATAATGCATACAGATAAAACCACTATGGAGAAAGAAATATATGTTAATGAGGAAAAATTGGAGGTGGTGGAAAATTTTGAATATCTTGGGTCATTGATTACCAACAACGGTGACACAATGAAAGAAATTAAACGACGACTATCAATTGCTCTTCAAAGACTAAAACAACTGAATAAATTATGGAATGGGACAGACAGAACTACAAAAATTAGATTTTTAAGAGCATGCATCTTTCCCATTGCAACATACGCCTGTGAGACCTGGACACTTACTAAACAAGCTGAACAGCGCATAAATGCCTTTGAATATAAATGTTATAGACGAGTTCTAAGAATATCTTGGGTAAAGAAAAGAACAAATGCATCAATACTTCAAGAGCTGAATATTGAAGAAGGTTGGCTATTAAAGACGATAAAACAAAGAAAATTGAAATATTTTGGTCACTTGAAACGTCACGAAAGTTTGGAGAGAACAATAATGGAGGGGTATATGCCTGGGAAGAGAGGAAGAGGAAGGCCAAAGAGAAGATGGGTGCAGGATGTGGCGGATGATCTCCAGATGGGTGTATCGGACGCGGGACATCTTGCTTATGATCGAGAGGTTTTCCAGAAGGTTGTTATGGGAGCGAGGTTCTGCAAAGGACATGCTACTGAATGAATGAATGAATGAACCCCCAATTAGACATGAGGTGGTAGTTGAATTGAGTTGAGCTAAGAACTGCACTTCTACTGCACTCAGGACATTCCCATATGCGCTCCGTCTCCTCGTTCAACAGCAAGCGAAGAGTCACACTGCTAATCGTTCCCATCCGCTATCTGATTGAAAGTTCTCCTGGTCTTCCCTCTAAGTTTTGAGATTCTACCAGAACCCCTTCCAATCCCCCGCAATCTCATCCTTTCCACATCCGGGTTCTCAATCTGTTCCTCCACCAGTGTTGCCGTTTTGACGCTTTTCCCACAAAATGTAGTGCTTTTGTAACAGCGCACAGATAAATAGGACTAACGAGTTCTTTGTTTGAGTATAAATAGAGATTTATTTCATCTTGATGACAACTTCTACAACCTTCATACAACATGGCGTCTTCTCTCTTCCAGGCCCAGATGTTGACTGCCTCCTAACAACCAACTACGTCACGACTTGAGCATCCTTCTTCCCATTCCATCCTGATGCTCAAGTGTGCTGTAGCTTTGCCCACCTTATCATACCTATTCTGCTACACCTTCCTATGTTTCAGAAAGACTTTTTCCCTTTAAAAAGTCTTTACTCCCAATCCCCCTATTCTATTCCCTCTCTTTCCTTACTTCCCATAACTCCTCTAATCTTCCCCAAACCAACTTTATTTTAAGTACAACAATCTATTCGTAACTCTTTCCCTTGCCATATAGTAAACCACTATGAACTTCTTCTTCGTTTCTGACTCTTCAAACATAACACATATTATTTACATATCCTCAATAACATTTAAATCTCAACTTTATACAATACATCATAATACATATGGTTACCTTTTTGAAATAACACTCCTTCTTCTCTTCATAAGCAATCCGCTTATAATTTCAAACACTGTACTCTTCTTATACCAACTCCCTATTGTCGTCACCAACATTACTTACTAATTCTCTACTTTCACTCAACCTGACAACACTCGCACATGATAGAAAGACAAAGAATCGGTACGCACCGGAGATTCAAAGAAGTAGAACTCTTTCAAAAAAACCACACTCAGCTAAATCACACACTCCTTTACCCCCCTATGTCATTTGAGACTTTATGTAATAAAGTCTAAAACAATTATATCTTTTACAGTTCTCTTATACCACTTATTATGGTAACAGTTTACGCTGCTATCTACAGCATCCAATACCAACCATCAAAAATATTATTTACTCCCAAGTGTCTATATATTACAGACACTACTAATTTTATAGCTCTGAACCTTACCTCAACCTCGCATTGTAATGTCAACCACAAAACACATCCCGAGGACACAATTAAAAAGGTCCATTATCCCTCAAGACCTGTTCTAATACACATCACCTCACATAATAATCTCTGTTAATCTTGCCGAAATTTTCAGCGACCCCTTACTGTCCATTTATTATGGGCATATCTACTAAAACCTCCACTTATGCCGTTATCAACAGCAACAATATACTACCCCTGAACTCATGTGTGTGATTGCTTGCAACCAACTTTATTCTATCTCAGTCCATATATCACGGACCCTCAAAAACCCCATGTCATTATATCTCCACAATGTTCATTTCTCACACTTACAACCCTTTACTATTGTACTGCTATCTAACCATTCTTCGGAGTTAAACATGGATTCAATTCATGTTTTGCTAATTGCCTGGCGTAGCACGTTACCCACTTCTTCTTCTATAAGCCAGCAATCTCGTGTCTCTTATGAAGTACACCACGGCTCTTCTGACCCCATGGAAACTATGTTCTAAACTTTCCCCTCATTTACCCCAATGCTATATTCATTAATCTTTTCTTCCCCCATATGGCTTCCAATCCATATATTTCCAATCAATGCTCACTTAAATTCCCCATAACCATTTTACTTGTGTAGTAACCCCGTCGTATGTTTCCAACACTTCATAGCCATATCAACCTCTCTACGCTGATTATCACAGCAACAAAATACCCATGAACTTATTCTTCACAAAGAGAATGTGTCTCTCTACTTAGCTCTCAGTAGTTTTATTAACTCTTTTCTGAACGAAGGGTCTTAAATAAAGCCCCATATATTGTCTTTATTCTAGACAAAACCATGTAAATTAAACATAACTTAATTAACTACTATTTAACATACCAAACAGCGAAATAAAATCACAACAGGATATCATACCCCCCCCCCCCCCCCCAAGTTTTTATAACATCATTTATGTTTCCCCTCATATCAATTAAAGGTATTAACTCATTCAAAGAAAAACATATATTAAAATAATACAACATACCTCCTAATCTATTGTTACCTAATACTACTGGTCTCTTTTACGGACCAATAGTTTGTACGCAAAAGTCTAAGAACACAATAACCCTATTCTAAAATAATAACAATCATTTTACAGGACCAAATCAAGCAAAACAATTTTATATATGAGGCATTGAAAGCTCAATTTCAATAAAAACAACTGTCTTCTCGCTAAAGAGAAGGTTTTCAAAAAAAATAATTCACATAGAATTAACTACTTAAAGTGACCAAACAACATTGGCCTCCTATACGAACCAATGTAACACATATCTATTCACCCAAGTCATGCTTATTTTGTTATACAACAAAACAACTCAATGCCACGCATTAACCCCAGACTACATCTATACATATCTGTTACCTACAGACCAATTCTTAACTTAGAACAATATCTGTTCTCTCCACACACAAAAATCATTAATCAACAATGACCGTACTATCATTGATTCTCTCCCCTCACAATTTTCTATCTTTTACCAGACTAACTCCTAACACATCACAATATCTGGAATATCAGCCTAACCAACCGCTGTAAACTGCAGCTCAAATCACTTCACTTACTACTATTGTGGCGGCTATCCCAGCATACTACAACTCATCTCTCTACTAAAGGAAACCGTACCTCGACACACTAATTGTTTCCCTTGGATTTGTTCCAAGTATTACTACAACTACTTAATTATTACCGTTAACTACGGTATCTCCACCCTACTACGACCAGCAAACAAATTTTGTCTATTTACTATAGACCTCTCACCAATATATCTACTTACTGTACCAATAACTAATTCAACTTTTAAGTTTCTCGTCTACCCGACGCAATTCACTAACGTATCATTACTTTCCAACATCTCACCACGACTACTCTAAGCTATCCTCAAGTCTCTCCTAGCGTTCTTGCACCGCGATGATAGTTAAACCAGTCACACTTATCGGAACACGTTCTCCAACATTCATTTAACTAATCTTGTTTACCTCACTATCTTTCACTCCTCTTCCTATTTATCGGGATTCTTTAAGAAACAGCAAACCACACCACTTATTACTGACAACAGACCTCATTTTTCTCATTTCTCAGTATTAAGCATTCATGTTTCGACATGTCCCTGTCAACACTACTAAACATGTTTTATGAAACATCATTCAGAATGTTAACTCTCTTTCCGTCAACCTGTCATGCAACTTCCATAATTTCCGTCCAACGTCAGATATTCTAACGAAAAGACATCACAATTCTCTAATCATGTTCTTTCTACCTCTCAATTTTCGCATACTCTATGTTCCACGTTTTATCAACGTCACTTATCAGCCACTCTTCGCATATTCACACGTTATTCGTATTTTGTTTGCTCAGACAGTGATACACAACCTCGCTCTCATCTCACTACTACTCTCGCATCGCGACAACCTGACGTGTCCACCCTTATACTCACGCACGGACAACGCATAATCTGACGAATTACTCAACAGGACTTTCACAATTCAACTACTTTCTTACTTCATTCTCAATCATCATAATGCCACTATTCTCCGTCTTACTTAATTCTCAACGTCAAACTACTCTGACGGTCAATTACTCATTTATCCTATCTTAACCTCCTCATCACTTCATAATACTTCTTCGAGCTATGACATCCGAATTACCCAATCGTCATCACTATTCTATGACCACTTTATATTTCAAAATAACCTATGTAATACAAGACAATACTACATCAGTTCTCGACGTCACACATCACTTGCAATGATTCTCCACCATTTTCCACAGCAACAGCACATTTGAGTCGAAATTTGAGCCTCATCAAACTTGAATTACTCCAAGCTCAG
Source organism: Cepaea nemoralis (assembly GCA_014155875.1). Classification (NCBI taxonomy): domain Eukaryota; kingdom Metazoa; phylum Mollusca; class Gastropoda; order Stylommatophora; family Helicidae; genus Cepaea; species Cepaea nemoralis. The sequence goes on along the minus strand of JACEFZ010013890.1, from coordinate 93,789 downwards.
TTACAAAATGCTCAAATCTGCTCGTATGGGTTATTTAAATACAACCATGGTCTTACCGATTTCATGAGACTTCTAGCTTTTTCCAGCGACGCTTCAGCTGTTTGCTGTTTTTGTGTTCCACTTTCTACTAGGCAAACATCTTTCTTTTTGGAAGTATCTTTCTCTCTCTCTCTTGGTATTCGTCTCTTAGCCTTCCCTACTTTCCTGTCATATAAACTGGTATCTAGTTCTAAAGAGTCACCAACCAAAACTCTGTCCGTCTGTCCACCAGCAAGCCCACCGTATGAGGAAACATCACGCTTCGAGTCAGGATCTGTTCGTAGTGCAATCCTCTCATTCTCTGAATCATCAGTATCTGTAGTTGTTTCAGCAGCGTAGTATTTACTATAAAATGCGGCGGTAGAGGTAGAAATATCCTCTCCATAACCTGAACTCTCACACCTAATATTTCTACACCATTTAGGGATTAATTTAATGTCTATACCTGAGGAACTTGACATAGCAGTACCTCTATTAACAATCATACCATTCCTTTCCTTAATACTTTTCTTCACCTGTCTTTTAACATCTTTGGCACTTGTCTGTTTATCTTTCTTAATTTCAACCGTGTCTCCCTTAGTCAAGTAAGTTGGTTTTGACTGAATTTCTATTAAGTCAGTTTGACTTCCCTTCGTTACTTTGCTAGTCGGTTGTACCTGGACTTTTTTCTCTACTGTATCAACTGGTGTCTGCGTGTTTTCTTCTACCACCTCAATCACCTGTGTCTGAGTCTCTCTTTCTTGTCTGACACAAAAGACTGAAGATACCTCCTGACTACCCAAAATCTTATCTATGTTTCTTTCTCTGTTATTCAACTTTGCTACCGAATATCGCAGGTGTCTGATCTGAAACCAGTTCTCTCGTAAGGCCTTTGCGTTATCACTCTTTGAAGGCCAAGACCACTGTTTCTTTTTCTGACCATTACTAATTCTTATATGTTTCTGTGTCTCATTCTTATCTGCTTTCATATGTATATGGTTGACAACTTTAAAATTGTAACCACGCTGGTTATCATTTCTATTGACCGGCTGCCATCTATTGGGCTTGTCTATACCATAATATCTCCTACCTGTCTCGTGCTCCGTTCGTTCAGACGTCTGCCTCTTTATCAATTCTATCATAGACGAAATTCTGTCTACGTCCATTTTTAAGCCATCCATCAACTCTGTCACACGTCCTAACTTCCTATAAAAGACTTCCATAGTAGCTCACCACGCCTTTATGATATAAAGCCTTGTTGTTTTCAATACGTAGGCAGCTTTCCTATCGCTAGCACATACTCTGCAAAAGGTTACTCAAAGCCAAATCTTTTTAAAAAAATGCATCAGGTTTTCAATTCTTCAATTCTATCTTAAACAAATAATTATATTATATGTCTACTCTTTAACTAATTTAATTAAACTTCGCTTACTCAGCCAACATTGTCCTTCGGTTCTACAAACTTCAGATATTGTCTTTGTCTCTTTTCAAACCAGTCGTTACGTCTTTTTCTAGCGGTTGCACTGTGAGAGGGCCAGCCCCATGATTTCTTTGAAAGGATTTCTCTCACGCCCATTTTTGTATTTATAACAACTATACCAGTCCGACCTTTCACTATTACGTCTGTTCTCACCGTCTTTTACTCTATATACATCAGGCCTTGGTTCGTCATAACCATATTGTCTTCTGTCTTTATTAAGCAATGGCTGTCTCCTGTTATTCTTTCCTACTCCATTACAGTCTACCATAAATCTATAAGGGTCTTGTCTAGTCGTTCTGTTCTGCAACGTTTCTACAAAATTTTCTACTTCATTAACTGCCACTTTTAACTCTCCTAACCATGTACTGATACGTTGTAATTCTACATGTAGGTAATTCATATTAACTTCTTTGTAATTTCTATCAAGTTTGAAACAATATTCCTACTTCTTCTTCTGCATATTCCTTGGTACCTGGAAAAAAAAACTCGAAAGTCTTGAGCCTAGCTGAAATTATGCTTGTTTCTCCACTGTGCTGTGATGGGTCTGCCTGTTGCCATATCCTGTTGTTTCTTGACCGTATTAAGTCTACCTATCACTGTTCCTACCCCCGTCAAAACTTGTGCCAATGAATCTTGTTCCGTCATGCTGAAATATTTCTATATATAGCAATAAAATCAATTTCACACTTGTAACCAGCTAAATTAACAATATGATCGTATTTACTTTACACAACAGAACTGTTCAACTAGTCAATTGTACGTAAAATAATATTTAAAGTTCACCAATTACCCTAATTTGCTCCCGATCCAAGAAAGACGGATTCTTCTACGTTCGTTGTCAGGTAGAATTCAAACGCCAGGAGTCTGCGCCAGCCGAAATGCTCTTCCAACCGATCACGCACCTCAGGTAGTTAGGGAGTTCTTCTTCCAACGTCAGTAACTTCAACCCCTGGTTGGGTCCCTACCAGACTTCTGGCTTCTTTTCACCCTATACAGGGCACATCAAAGCGACGTCTTGAGAACTTCACAAAAGCGATAATTTGGGTCCCCTCTTCAGTAGGTCGGCAGCCCAGTCTGCCCCTCCCACTTCCGAGAGTCCCATGACGATATCGCTGCTGTTGATGACCTTTTCATTTCTTCAAATGAGTGATTGACTTGTTTCTTCAAACTCTCAAAAGGTCACGATTTAACGGTTTTCAGTTCGCTCCAGACAATTTTGTAGATAACTGCTACTTAATTCGATTTGTCTTGAAGTTTTCTTTTTCATGAGCCTCTTATTTCAAACGATCCAGAAAAAACGTGCTGGTCTTTCTCACTCTTTTGCTCAGCAAGATGATCACCACTGTACAGCAACTCACCCTGGCAAGCTGGCTTTCATAACTCAGGTGACAACGACTGCCTATATATCTAGGATTCTTGATCGCAGCGAGGACTCTGAAAAATATTTACAGACAACCACCCCTAGCCGGGCTTTTGGCTGCTGTAATTCTCACAGACGACGTAGTGGCCATTTATCAACTTCGCTTTTTCGTTCAACATAAGTATAGAACCGTGCCGTAATTCTGTCTCTGGGTATTTGATGCAAGCAGAACGAGATCTTCAAAACTTTATATTTATTTCGATGTTTGACCTGGACAGCATATTGTGATTCTGCGACACTCCAAGTTCGTATCCTGTGTCATGGGCACCAATTCTGTCCTTTGTAACAGCGCACAGATAAATAGGACTAACGAGTTCTTTGTTTGAGTATAAATAGAGATTTATTTCATCTTGATGACAACTTCTACAACCTTCATACAACATGGCGTCTTCTCTCTTCCAGGCCCAGATGTTGACTGCCTCCTAACAACCAACTACGTCACGACTTGAGCATCCTTCTTCCCATTCCATCCTGATGCTCAAGCGTGCTGTAGCTTTGCCCACCTTATCATACCTATTCTGCTACACTTTTCAAGTCATTTAGTGCCAAAATATTGCATTTAGCGCAGCCTCGCGAACTTGGTGCTTCACAATTTATTTTTTTTGGTGGTTTTTTTTTTTTTTTTGGGGGGGGGGGGGGGGGGGGTAAAAATTATTTCTAAAATCATTTTGGGGACACTAAAAAGCCGAATTTTAACTGAAGCGTGGGAGTAAAACAGTCTTAGTACATTACCGCGCAATATTCAAGTAATGTAACTTCCTTTAATTCGATTTAGTTGACGTGAGTGACTGCAATATGCAATGCGTTAAAAGATTGTTTAAACAAGAATGGACTTGCGTTGCAAAGACTAGTTGCACTCGGCACTGACAATGCATTTGTCCCAAAAAAAAGTCGACAAGGTCGACTTCATCGCACCGGGTTTTATCCCATATGGCTCGGTCTCTTTCCGCAGCATGGAAAGCGTCGCACAAAGCACGAACTCCGTAGCTTTTAGCGACGACACAAAAGAGTCTCCGAAACATTTAACTCGTAAACCGAAGGGTGCGGCCCGGAATCGAACCCACAACCTTCGGTGCACGAGTCAAACGGCTTGACCACTTCGCCACAGAGACTCCCAAATGCATCTGTCATGACATGTGTAAACAATGGAGTGTATACAAAATTAAAATCCGAAGTTTCTCATCTGGTACTAGCTAGGTGTTTATGGCATTTCCTTCAGCTGGTAGTGTCACAGGCTGCAGCTGCCTGTCAAGCAAAGTACAGGGAGCTTTTTGCTTCAATGAATGATGGACAACATCCGCTGACGGTTGTTCAATTAAGCAAGACACGATGGATGTCCATTCAATCTGCCATTGTCAGAACATTGCAGCAGTGGGTCGAGCTCAGAATTCATTTTGATATAGCAAGACTCAACGAGCGCTGTTATACTGCAGAACTTCTACATTCTATGTTTAGCGACATGAACAACTATGTGGTTCTCATATTTCTCAAGCATATTCTCTGAGAAGTTCAAAGTGTGAATAAGAAATTCAAAGCAGATAAACAGGATCCAACAAAAATACTCAGCGATCTTGTTGTAGCTTGTCGTCCATGGGGGAAAGTGGAATCAACAAGCACACCTTTAAAATCCTTCTTATACTTTGGAACAATTGTCAGACCTTTGTCTACACTCCCCCGTTATGTCTTCTAATCACTATTTCTCTCTATCTCTCTCTCTCTCTTTTATTCCTTCATAACATACCCACACAACATTGTCCTCCAATAAATACTAACATATTTATTGAATAAAAAGTATCATGGGTGTGTATAGATTGTATGTAAAGACGTTGTTGGTGTGTTCTATATTGTAGGTGAGATAAGATTGACAGTCCAAGATTCATCTCACTGTTCTCATCACACAACGGCATAGATAATGTCACCACAGCATTGAACTTGTTTACGCTCACCCGGTATAGTGTCTCTCAGTCTGATGATGATGATGTCTTCACAATGTCCTTGACAGCGTTAGAATTAAAGTTAGTTCACCATTGCGTGTTTTAATAGATAATGTCTTTCCTTGTGAACTATCCAATCACATGAACCACATGATATTCCAGGTAATGTTTATACCTCCGATATCATCGAATGACTTATCGTCTCTATATGGATACATAATTTTAACAAACACTGTCTATAGAATATCACAGATTCACGGTGTTCATCTAATTCGTTACTGTTCTGTTTAGCCAATAATAAATTCTGGCCTTATAGCCTCTTCATTTAAAGACAGTTCAGGTGCACCATATTGAGCTTCCGATCTATGTTTAGCTGCCCTTTATTCTGCTGTAAGTCTCTTAACCAGAATGTCTTATAGGTATTCGTTAATGCTAGAACTTACTGACCTGTATGTCTGACATCCGACTTCAATCTGGCCGATTTTTATTACTTTACCAGATTAGAGTCCCTTCCTTTTTTCAGGAGTGTTGCTATTGCTTTGTGCAAGGGAACCTGTCGAAAAGACAATATCAGGTGCTATCAACCTAACTCAAACTCATTAGAAGTGAGAGTAGGCTTATGGCCGTTATCAGTTTTACTTCTATAGATTCAGAGAACTGACCTCTGACATAAGACATTGGAGTTATAACCATAACCTAAGACTAGGTACAGAATGAAATGTCATAAAAGAGCTCAGAAATCCCAGTAACCATCTATACTAGAATCTCGTATCATACTTAGCCTATCTTATCATAGTACTTATTCTATCGAGTGCACTGGTACTTTACACAATCCAATCCGTTACTACTCAGCTAAATTCGGCCGACGCCCATTATTACGGTCTCACACTCAAATACACTATGTTAGATTTATACTCTACACCACAACTACCTTATAATTATCCTTGGCTGAATCGGGAATTCTAATTGCACAATAAATACAAAATGTCCGTCAGTATTATCCGACTTGAAACATTGTACTCCCTATTCATAATCACTCAAGAATAAACCACCACTTCTTGTGGAAACCAAATAGCACACTAAATTCCACTAGAATATCCAACCTATTAATACTCTGTCTCTGTACGACTATATGGACTTATTCCACCAATTTCCCCCTGTCCTCTTCATCTGTTTCTCAATAACAACCGAATGTATCCTTTGATGCCCGGTCTTTTCGGGACATCAATGATTATTTACTCGTCTTCTCCGACCACAGACATTGTGATACGCCGTGATCGCAAATCTCCGTTTCCCACTTCAAAGGTTTCTTGAAATAGCTTTATCGCGATGATACATCGGTCGTCCGTTAGTTCCTGTAGACTTCGCTTTCGTCTCTAATCGTTCCGATCGTTCAATCAAGGCTCTCTCAACAAAAAAAATGCCGCGGCTGTCACGGGATACTGCGAGTTTAGTGATTCCCCGATAAACTAATATATAAAATTACTTGCAATGTATGAGAATGGGAAAATTATTGACAGTTAGTCAGAATAACAATCGAGTACTTCAGTCTGAGATGAGGACAAATGGACGGTCATTGACCGAATGGTATAGAAGTAAGATACAGTTGTGAGGGGTCATTGATTGCCGATTTCACCGGACAAAACAACGGGGAGACATCGGGTTGTGGAACACACGAAGACGTTGATCAAAGAGTTAGAACTCTTTGATGTACGATGATTGAGGAACGCGGGACTCAACGGAGGAGCCGACACGGAGTGGCAACGAACGAATACGTGACTTCACAGACCTTTAATGGGGGAATCACGGCAAATTTGATTGTTGATCAAAAGAAACGGAAAATTGCAAACGGTTAGTGTGCTACCAAACTGGACGGAGAATGGATTTATGCGTCCTTAATTAGAAAAGAAATATAGGTCCTTTATTGTTTAAAGGCGATGGGACATTGGTGCTTATGTGCTTGTGTATTTCGATTCATGGACTAACATAGATTATATAAGGTTGTCGCGTAACGTATACTACTAGGATGGAATTGGACCAAAGTAGATACTAAATAGACTTCTACGAATAGAGAATCTAACCACTGCTGAAGAAGCGATCAAATGGCTCGCAATTTCTAGAAGAATGATTATCAAAGTCCCAGAATGGATCATACTTCTAAACAGTGCCAGGCGGAAAGTTATGACGACTAACTGTACTAACACAAGAAGACAGTATGTCAAGTTATTCCTGCTAACGTGCCTGGAAGAATAATGAGCCCCCACTGCCTAATGTTAGTTATCAGTTATCAGTTGGGGTATCTTCGTTGCACTCCGGACATGTCCATAGGTGCTCAGATCCTCCCCCCAGCATATGCATCAGCGTCCGGTGGCTAATAGTGCCAGTTCTGTGTTGGTTGACGAGGCGCTTTGTTTTCCCGATGTACCTCTCGCGTCTGGCTGTGCCGATTCTTACTCCCAGGTCTTTCATCCTGGAGAGCGATGTGGAATCACTGGCGTCAAAATCCTCTGTTCTCGCCATATCTTTAAGGGCGTTAATGACATCGGCACGATCCATGGGCTGGCCATCTACAGGGGGTGCAGAGCCAGCCAATTTATCAGCTCGTTCATTTCCCTCGACTCCCGCATGTCCCGGGACGAAGATGAAGGTGACTTTGCGGACAACAGACTTCCGCAGCGACTCAGTCCACTGTCTACGTACAGATCCAGCTTCGACCTTCTGAATCATGCTCATTGAATCACTTAGTACACACACGTTGGTATAATGCTGTGATTCCAGCCATATGAAAGCCTGTGTAACTGCCATCACCTCCATCGTCATGCTGCTCGTGGTCATAGAGTGGGCACCACTGGATTCTTGAACGGTTCGGCCCGCTGAACGGGCTGTAAATGCCCACGCACTTCTCTGCTGCTTTACAACAGATCCATCTGTATAGATGAGCACTTCGGGGCTATCTGAGTGATCATAGATGAGCGCGTTAACCTCTGCATTGACAGCGGCAGGGTTCTGCTCTCTGCACCGTCTGTCGAGTGTGATAATGCAGGAGAAGGTACACTTAAAAGCTGGAGGCACCGGCACCCATTCCTTGCCGGGGTTGATACTGGTAAGACTGCAGACCTGTCCGACGACATCTTCCGCCCGACCCATCCATGATTTGCCCCTCTTTAGCCTGTCACCCTTTTCTCTGAATACAGCGTCATGCAGAGGGTGCTGCTCATCTGCACTTATTTTTAAGTATGCACGAGCTCTCCAGATCTTGATCCTGTGTTCCATTGTCGGGAAGTCAAGGAGGTATCTCATTGCTACACAGCTGGTGTCTCTCGTGCAGCCCAAAATGATGCGCATGGCTTCGTTTTGTACCTTTTCAAGTCTTCCAATCTGTGTAGGGCTGACAGTGAGGATGGCCAGGGCATACTCGATGCGTGAAAGCACAAGTCCTTGGAACAGAAGTAATAGCAGTCTTTGCTCGATATTGGCAGTCGCCATGACTCTCATTGCTGCCAAACCTTTCCGAGCCTTCGTTATGACATAGTCGACATGATCTTTGAAGGACAGGCTACGATCAAGCCTCACGCCAAGATATGTCATTGACTGGGTTCTACTCAGAATGCTCCCATCCATTCTTACTGCCTAATGTATTCTCACACAACAGGAGATAAGACAGAATGATACGTATAGATGTAATCCTTTCACTCGTCACACAATATGATGATGCTAATGCTAATCCTATAATGACAGACGCAGTTGTTAAAAGTACAAAGATAATATAACGTTTAATACTAAAGAACACTACGTGAGCCCCACTGGGAACTCACTGACATATAAGAGATACGCAGATCCCTGAGATTTCTACGAGATATGATTCAGCTAGAGGATAATCATAGACTCTTAGCCGATAGCAGACAAATTTTGTGATTGCTGTGCAGTGGCAAACGGGTGGGTAGCCACTCATCTGATAATCCTTAGCCTCCTGAATAGTAAGCTGGCAGTGCTGACTGGATCGTGGTATGGACTCCACTCTCTGCTGCATCAAGTGAGTGGTTCGTAGCTCAATCACCGGTCGTGACTACGGCTACAGTTGATCAGGGTGCAGGCTCTGTGAATGACAGTGAGAAGGAGTGAATAATCCTTCAAGACAGAATTGTAACTTCTTTTGGGCCAGGTCATTGTCCTGTATGGCATGCTTGTCTCATAAATTTCAATAGCATGTATTTTCTCACTTTGTTCATGTCGTTCACAATCTCAATTTACACATTTTGATTCCTTATCTGAAATCTACAACAGCACACTGATCTAATGGAAACAGCACACAAATGATATCCTATTCTCTCTGCTGACATTTAGATCAAACATGTACAACCACAATGCTCTACTTCAAAGACCACATTCCAAATATATATATTCTAAGTCATGATTAATCATGGAAAAATGAATCACAATTCACATAATGACTTAACAGTACATATAGGATGACTTCAATGGAATGAAACTCAGACGCCACAACTCCGACGTCACATATACATTAACAAACCATTAAATCGATGAAACACCACACATCATTTTCCAAGTATGGAAACACACAACTACACTCCACACGATGAATTAACATCACATGATGAATTCCATAGAATGAGATGAATTCACACACAACAACTATAACTTCACGATGTACCCGAGTGAACCATTAAAATCAATGAAACACCCCAAGTTCACTTAAAGAGTTATGAGTTGTACTACTAGCAAGTCTTCCTATATTAATTAAAACATAATTAATTATCTAGAAGATTTCTTAGCTAGGTTTAAGATTATTTTCACTATACACCAGAACAATATTAGGGTTGGAGAATTCCCCCAAGGGTTGAACTTTGTTAAGTGGGCCATATTGGACCACATGGTAGTAATCTGACTATGGGCCAGGTAAGAGATTAATAAAGAATAATTAATTGTAACTATTCACTCTCTGAACTAATTCCTTCAACTAATAAGTATTTTATCTAGAGAAATACGCTAGTTCCGAAGTTTAAGCACATAATTAAATTATCTTAACTCTAATCGTCTACTGACTAAATCAGGTGTCCTTCCGCAGGCGGATACCCAATTTCGAGAATCACGTAATGTAATTTATCCATGTTTTTAATGCCACCTGTGACGAGCTTTGCGTTTTACCCTTGTCGGCAAGCCACATGGCACAAACATGGTCCTAATTCTAATATTAGTTAACTAACACTAGTTTTAAGTAATGTTATCTATTATCGATCGGCATGGCCTTTAGATTTTGCCGGCATTTCGACACACAGAAAAATCTATAACAAAATTATTATTAACTCACCCTGCAACTAGATTTTGACTGGCCTATCGGGAGAGGAGACTATCATTGGCTTATCTATGTTTTAGAGGGTTTTTCGGCTTAACAAGAGCCAGCAATAAAATATGTTTAAACACAGACAGGTGTTCAATTTTAGCCAATTGACGTGATAGCTCCCTCCAGCCGGCTGTCAGAAAATGGCAGACGTTAGGGTGCTACCGGAAGTTAACTTCTCATCCAGGAGAGTTCCCTTCCTGTGGCCAAATTATTTTTCACAGCCAAAACTGAATATAAAATTCAGCCTGACTTGATTTCTTGGCTTGTAAACGAACTCTACCCTACATCTACTTCTAACTATAAGAAGAAATAGTATTTAACTCTCTCTATAGTTTTATGTATATAAATACACTAACCAAAGACGATTTTATCTAATATTTGAAAATATAGATAAAAATAAAAATTAATACAGGATACATAGAGGGGTTTACTGAGGGCTATCTCCATCTAGTAACAAAACGATCTGAGAGGTGGGCCAACCTGTCACAAAGGTAATCTAGCTTTGGCTTAATAGTCTAGCATAGGGAATTAGGTGTCTGTGCTTGGATGCTACCATTTCCTTCTTTTAGCTAATCGTTTAGACCATAGTGTACTCATCTGTCTTATGTCAGAGTATCTTTCGGAAGCGTCTTAGTACGGCCGGGAGACATGCTCTCACATAAGAATTAGTCTGAAGCAGACTAATATCACATGGTTATATATCACCCACAGGTTCCACGAAAACTCCTGACAGGTTCAGAGAAGATTAAAGAAATTAACTTCACTTGTGCGGAGATAAAGTACCCCACTAGAACCACTAAGAACATAGACATGTTCTAATCGTGAGAAGAGATACCCAATCGCCCATAAAGGAACTTTGTATAAATAAAATATTATCCAAGTAAAGAAAGTAAATGGAAAAGACGTTAAACTGCATACAGTTGCACTGTGGACTTATATAAAAATTTACTAACTGGAGACAAGTGTGTAGAACATTTATAGTAGATCTAGACAGTGTTAGACAGTGGTGATGTGTTTCAGTGATGGATTTTACTAACTTCTAAAAGGGAAATCTGTAAACGTCAGAGACTTACCTTAATTGCATTATTTTATGGTGATCAGACGGTGAACATTTTTTCAATATTGAAATACGTCCAGACTCAAGCGGAACGGAGCATCCAGGGTGAGAGCTGTCCATATATGTGTGATGTCTTGTTGCATGGCCGTATGCAGATGAGAGATGTGATACGGAGAATAGACATTCAGAGTTCTATCTCGCACTCACAATAGAAGACACTACAGATTACATATACACATTCAATACATACAACTGACATAGTTTTCAGCAATACATATTTTATTAATTGTTGGAGGAAACTGTTGTCAGGGTATGTTATGAAGGAATGAGAGAGAGAGAGAGAGAGAGAGAGAGAGAGAGAGAGAGAGAGAGACAGAGAGAGAGAGAGAGAGAGAGAGAGAGAGAGAGAGAGAGAGAGAGAGAGAGAGAGAGAGAGAGAGAGAGAGAGAGAGAGAGAGAGAGAGAGAGAGAGTAGAAGACAGAACGGAGGAGTGTAGACAAAAGTCAGGCTACCAGTTTCCTGATGAGAAAGAAATTCGTGGAAGGTGCATCCAGGTTTTAATAGAGTTATTGACACAGCTGCGTTTACGTTTGCCGGATAACGTTCGAGTGTTGCAATCCATGTCTTGCCTTAGTGGAAGTGAATGTCTACAGCCAATGAAGCCCTGTATATTGGATCTTGCTAAAATGTTTGTAGAAGATGCAGCTACTCTCACCCGCGTCGATTTCCAGTGGAGAAAACTTCATCATATGCAGTGGACGCAGATCTCTAATCCACATGGATTGTGGGCAATATAGCCTCATACAGGGATGCCACCGGTGAAAATCCTTTCCAAGATCTTACAGATTTAGCTTTAACTGTGCTCATTTTACCTCATTCTAATGCGGACGTGAATGCGTATTTTCAGTCAGATGGGGGTTATAAAATCAAAATTACGGAACAGACTGGGCATCAAGAGTTTGACAGCTGTTTTGACTATTAGATATGGAATGAAAAGATATGGCAACTGCTATCATGATTATAAACTACCTAAGGATTTCCTACGAAAAATTAGGTCACAGGAGGCATATACACGTTTCTTTCAATCATCATCATAATCATCGCAGTAGCAAACACAGCAGGAAATAGCTACAGAAACTGAAGAGTAGTTGTCTGACTGGGATTTGGCAGATCTGGAATAAACTTCATTGTACTATGAAGTGATAATAATAAATTATAATGTGCTACCTTGTTACATTTGTAATAAAAACAGTTGTTGCTTTATTTTGGTGCTTTAAAAACATTTTTGGTGCTGTTTGGTACTTTTTGGGGGGTCGATTTTGGTTCTTTTTCATCAAAAGGAAATGGCAACATTGTCCTCCACCTTCTCCACCTGGTTACTTCTCTCCCTTGTCCATAGGTAATCGACCACCATGAGGTGGTCCCTGCCAGTCTATCAGCTTGTTCATTCCCCCGCATCCCGCATGGCCAGGGCAAAAAGTCCATATAATTCTTGCAATCTGTGACCTCTGAAACGAGGTGAGCCATTCCACACCAAACATTCCTTTCTCCACTTTACTAAGCATACTCCTTGAGTCCGTTATGAAGACAGTGTGTATTGCAGTGGTCTCCTCTAACCAACGGAATGCCGTTGTGACTGCCTCCACCTCCATTCTCATGCTGGAGCTCGTTGCCTTCATATACCATACTCTCATTTTTCAAGAATCGTCCATTAGCCTTCGTAATGAAACCCAACCACTCCGTTTGTTTCTCACCACTGATCCATCAGTGTGCCTGAGCGGGCCGTTGTTTGTCGAGACTCCTATCTTTTCCACTTTTCCCATGGGGCAGTGGAGAACATTTTATGTGATGCTAGCTAACACGGCCTGGCTTCGCCCAGCCACTGGCAGGGATCTATCTATCTATCTATCTATCTATCTATCTATCTATCTATCTATCTATCTATCCATCCATCCACCCACCCACCCACCCACCCACCCATCCATCTATCTATCTATCTATCTATCTATCTATCTATATATACCTATCTCTGTCTGTCTGTCTGACGATCCGGCCCGGCTGCCTATTTATACTATCCATCCATCCAGAGGACCCGGCCCGGCCTCGCCCAGTCCCTTGCGGAGATCTGTCTGTCTGTCTGTCTGTCTCCATCCATTCTTCCGTCCGTCCGTCCGTCCGTCCGTCCGTCTGTCTGTCTGTCTGTCTGTCTGTCTGTCTGTCTGTCTGTCTGTCTATTTATGTTCGGCCCGTTCCCGTTAAAAATATCGATAAAATAGAAGAATAGATAGATTGATAGCAGAAAATATGATTGGAAGAGATCTATCTAAAGTAAACTTACCAAGATATCACAAACAGCCAATAAATGGTGGGCGGTGGGTTGACTGCAGAGCACTGTAAAAGATGTGCAACTAACTTTCTCTCACAATAAATTATTTTTTTTTGTTTTTTAACGAACGAAAATCTTTATTTTCAAAGGGTTAAGAATTGGGCAAGCAGGCCCGTCCTACATTCTGCCCTTCTTCTCTATTTCCTCTCATACATTCTTTCATTCAACATCTCTTATGAAGCAATTCTTTGACAACAGAAGAACAATAAGCATTAAAATGCATGAAAAGTAACTTGTTGAGGCAATGTTTAACATGGGCATCATAAATACCCAACGTGGGTGTAACGTGCCATGCAAATGAGAATGTTTTTTTTTTTTTAAAATAAAATGTGCTTTTAAAGAAAAATAAAAAGATGAGTTAGAAAATGTTCACTATTTAAATAGATGCATTATTTTTATAAAAAGTTTGAAAATGCCTTAAAGATTTTATCATTATGTATTATAACGCATATGCCTGTAGATAACTGTAGAGAAAAGGTCCACCTATTTGAGAAATATGCAATAATTATTTTAATTACATATATAGCAATGCTATTAAAAGTTATGTCCCCTGATATAACTTTTCTTAAGTTCAGTCCCCTCGCTATATATAAAATATAATGTAATTAACAAATTAAATTTTCTTACGTAACTAAATGTTTGTAAACTAACAAAAAATGCCAGCTGGCATCACGGGAATGAGAAGAACACGTGTAGAAAATTTCATCTCAATCGGATGGACCTTTCGCGAACGCATAAATAACATACATACAGACAGACAGACATTGTCTTTTATGTCATAAGTCGGGGTGCCCCACCGGCTAGATGAAAGTATTTTTCACTGGCGAGCAACCCCTAATAGTCAGAAACTGACTAGGGACAAAATCTATATGGCTGAACTATAGATTAGGCCCATGAATATTCAACGTACAGCTCCAAGTGGCTCGTTACAAAATTAAAATGAACTGTGCTGAATATTCGCCAAGGATGGGAAGGAGAAGGTTAGCTAGAATAGATTTTTACGTCTGAATTAAAGTGTAAAGACAACTATTCCAGTACAGGTTTTTCTCCCTGACTGTTCCCTTCCTTGGTGTGTAAGTGAACCCCCACCAATGTACACACACAACACGTATGCACAATTGAAATTAAAATATAACGACAGAACTATGAGTTACAATACTACAACATTTATTTACTAATCATAACAATAGACATAGGATGATTGTCAATATGAGGATGATGAAATCATATACATATTGATATTGATGACAAACATTACGTAACTTTACTTGTTACTCGATCTATCTGGATCTGTGGTCCAGATCCCCACTCTCCAGTAGACACACACAAAAGAAAAACAGCTTGCCGGTATTCTGACGATCCTGTCAGTCTTGACACTCCTAGTCAGTAGTCTCTAGTCTTGAGATCTATAACATAGGGCTCCTTGTGAGAGCTTGAAAGAAAGTCAAGAATGTGTTATATCAGTTCTACATCAGCGCAATCCTAATTAAAACATATAACACAAACATATACAATGACCAGTCTGGCCAAGTTTATCTTCCAGCTCTACTGCGTTCACCGTCCTCCTTCTCCCTACTGTCTTTAGTCTGGGACGGGCTTTTCAATTGTCTCACACGCCTGTAATGATTACATTTCTGCCGCCCCATGTCCATGTCGCTAATACAGAAATTCTGTGTCGTACAGCCGCTCCGTCCAATGTTAGTTTAGCAGCTCACAGGGTCGGTAATGGTATTATAATAATGCCTGATCATCCGGGCTTACAAGCCGTGACCAGTAGCTGTGCCAGGTTTCCATGCATTACCGTGGACGCACACCCACAATACACTGAGAACGTTTAGCACCATATACCCCATAACACTTGTGGGTAATGTCTGTACCATTACACCTCTGCTACAAATGCAATCGATGGTTAGTGTGCCAATGCGCACACCATAATATAACACTTCATATTGGTAGGCTTGCATATGACAAATCAATATACCAAACATGAAATACCCATAAAACATTAATTAAACTAGACATATTATGATACTTTAACATAATAGCATAATGCACTAGTTAGTTCGTATGTATACGAAATGAGACGTATATACACAAAGAGAATATGTACGAAGCATATTACTAGCATCGTATATTCATATGAAATTACACATACATACATCCAACCTATCCATAAACATTATATTACTTCAAGATGGACATCTAATGATACTCAACATAATAGCATCAAGCATTATTAATGAGTACTAATATTGTATAGCTACAAAATGAGATATACAGCAAGTCTAATTAAAGTGACCAAACAGACCAGCCATATTTGCTGAGCTGCCCGGTTTAATCACCACTGAGTTACTGCTGTTGTAAGAATTAAATAAATAGTCAGTTGACTATATTCTGTACAACAAATGCACACACCAAAAAAGAGACTAGTCTAGTTTAGAAAGAGATGGCAAGCATCTGCTACGACACCATACAAGACCTGCCTTCCATAAGTTTCTACTTCTCAGAAGAGTAATACATGAAGCACAATGATATTGAACACAGAACTTAGAAAGAACACTCAAGTAACCTATGACAATGATAGTTCTTGCAATAACCTAGATCAGATATAGACTGAAAATCATTAACTAAGAAATAACTTTTGTAGTGAAATCTAACATAATAATCCTGCATATGACTACAGAACATTGAGATAGTTCCTACCTGTTCAGAGATTTTTTCGTTTCTAACATGACCAGAGCTAGGGACTCTTATTTAAGCTGAGTCCAGCAGACAGTGTCTGAGACACTATTATCTCTTTGGCATTCCCGTCATAAATTCTTCTTATCTCCTCCTGACAGTAATTGCAATTAACTCCAAGTCTGTCCAGTCATAAAAATTCTTTTAACCACTAACCCTCACCATAGTGTCACACCTGGATGGTTTTGCGTTGCCAGCCCCAGATCAGTTTCACAGTCTTATCAGTGATTTCACACCTACCTGAGTCTGCCAGTCAGAGTGGATGGGGCTTGTTTATAGCCCTGGGGCTATTATCTCCATCTGGCGTTAATTGCCTTTATTCAACCAATGGCCCAGTTCATTGTTGATTCAGCCAGGGTCTACCTGGACGAGAAGGTGCCAAGGTGTCTGTGTGGTGTCAAAGCCCGTCTGGGTCAGCAGTTTTCCAAGGTGTAGACTAATTTAAATTATCTAGTTGTGTCCATCTCAAGTATCCCATTTTACTTGCCATCTGCAAGCTTACGTCATGGCTGGTTGGTTTGTTTACTTGCAGGTTTTGCAAGCTTACGTCAAGACAGTATAGCCTTGAATATAGAGAAAACGGTTTTGTTCGTCTGTTGATCCTCTACATGGCCCATCAAAAGTGAACCGAAAATTGTGCTGGGAAGTAAAGGCTGCCAATTCGTGACAGAGCTTCTCCCTTAAAAAAAAGTTTTGCCAGAAATCTTTTGTCAAAGCACGCCGTACATCCCAGAATAATGCCTAAGCACTCTCCGTTCTGTATCTGCCTAAAGGTTTCCAATATTCCTTGTGGCAGTGGGTTGTCCTGCATCTGCATAAAGACGTTCCATTTCCATACTGCCAGGATACTTTGGATAGGTCCTTGTACCTGGTTTTCGGCCGGGATTCCATGCAATAGCTTGGTAAAATCCGGTAATTGTCAGGAGGTTGTAATTTTACCCCTCTGGGAAAGATCATAATCAACGGGATTCTTCTTCGTCTCTGGGCAACGGTCTTAGTCCACTCCCTCACGTGATTTAATCCTTTCAGCCGAGGATGTACCCGTAGTGAAGTCTTGCATAAGCTGGCCACAGCAAAGCTTGTCTCCGTGATATTCCTCCGTCCTTTATAGATTCTTAACTGATCCCTCAATATCTTCCTTTCGAAAAGAATAATGTTACACATCATGGTCCCATGATATATATTCAACTGGCGCTTTCCTCCTTCAAAGTCGGGCGTAACAATCGTCCCTCCTCGGTGTCGCTGTTTCTTCCCCAGATATTCAGTTAATGGGCTGAGTTTCTCTGCATTAGAGTTTCTTGTACAAACCGTGCTAGAAATTGGAAATTTAGTGTGCCAAGTTGTCCTGCCTTGAGAAATAACATAGTTACTCCAGGGCGGTAAAGTGGTGTTACTTTTGAATAAAGTATCCACAAATAGCTGATCTACTCCTATCAAATCGACCTGACTGAAGGGTAGATTGAGTCCTAAGAGTGTTGATTCCAAACCACTCTTGACTTCTGTTACTTCAGGTTCCTGTTGCTGGAATTCACTGATAACTTCAGCTAATGAGATGATAGGCGTTTCTTCCTCCATCTTGTGCAAAGAATTTTCTTCTTTAGCAACTACAGACAATGTTGTCTGCACAACATCAGAGTCCATATTCTGGCTCATGACAATTCCCCGTGTTTCTTGAGTCTCCGAACTGGTATACTGTGAGATAACAACTGGAAATGTTTCCTGGTCTGGATGTTCCTCTCTGGTCGTGCTTTCATGGGCTAAATCCAGTTGAGGTAAATCCTGTGGTGGGCTGTCTAAGCAATCCATCACAATAGGTAAATGATTTGAACTGAGATCTAGTGTCTTGTCCTGAGCTGCAGCCTCAAAGATCACAAGGGGTTCCGGGTCTTCCTTCATCCCTCTGTCAGTCAAATTTAATCCCACTTCATCCTCTCCTGAGCTGAAGGGAATAATAAAGTCGGTTACCTCTCGATCTCCGACCTCCTTAAAAGATGTCCTCAGGTCATCTTCCTCTTGAGTTTCACCTCTCGTTGAAGTAAAATGAGATTCCTGGGAGTCTTGTACTGGCGGACCAGTTAAACCACATATCCTGTGGTACGAACAGTTGTCCTCTGGGTAACTGTTAGTAGGCAAATTATCTGAACTGATAATTAGTGATTCTTCCCGCGTTGCAGTAATGAAATTCACCTGGGATTCAGTTCCTTCCATCCTCCCTATTTCAGTCAGATGTAATTCCACTTCGTGATTCTGTGAACAGAAGGGAATGTGAGAATCGGCTAGGTCTCCGCCTGCGACCTCATTAAAGGTTGTCTTCAGTTCCTCTTTCTCTCGAGATTCATTTCTCGTAGCAGTCCAGTGGTTTTCCTGAAGGTCCTCTACTGTCAAACGACTATTGCCGTGGTGCAAACAGTTATCACGTTTGTGACTGTTTGAAGTGCCCTTGGCACGTTTTTTCTTCCCTCTTTTCCGTTTAGGACTGGGTCGAATGAGAACCTGTAGTTCCCGGTCCACTACCTCTGATTCTGCGGTGGGTGGCAAAGATGTCCCTTCCTTCCTGGTTGGGTGAGCATCCATATCTCCTACCTTATGTTCCGCTAGAAAGGTTAGCTTCTCCGCATTGACTGCTTCCATATGCGTTTTCTCCATCTTTACTCCTTCCGTTTTGCTATGCTCTTGTGCTTCAAAGAACTCATCATCTTCTTTAAACATAATTTCTTCTTCTTGGTCCCACCATTCTAACTCTGCTATGATATATGTTTCTAGTTGCTCTCCCTGTAAGCCTTCTCTTATGCCCCACCCTCTCGCGGTCTCTGAGAAATCTGCGCGCGCCTTCAGATCCTCTTCAAGATTCCGGTAAAGCAAGAACATAATTGCTAATGACTATATTTAGGTAAGCCCCTATGTATATATCAAAAATCAGATATAAGCTAGAACAACAAGAGTTAACTACTGACAGTCTACGCTATCCAATGTGTATAGTTTAGCCTCAGCAGTGAAAGACAACTGAAAATAATATTCAAGTAGTATCTGGCGACAGCAGTGGAGTAAGTGTGAGAGATATACTACACAGTAATCAACAGTAATATTTACCTAACTAAACATTAAAATGCACTGCATACATGTCAAAATGAACATGGCATATATTAGCATAAAATTGCAAATCAGTCAAGCAGTTAAATCATCAAACACATCAATGTAAATATGATTAAAGTGTTCAATTATCAATAAATGATTAATGATAACACTAATTGATAATAATTCAAACAATTATCAATAAATGATAGATAATGGTAGTTTTCTCATAAGTTCTTATCTGTTATACTTTTAAAAAGTTATATATGCACTCTGTAACTTCCTCAACTAAAAGTAGCTACATTTGATGATAGTCTATTTTGATGACTGAAGATTACCAGAGTTAACTTTTAAAATCGTATGTCTAGGGTCTAGTACCGGAGTCTATTGAAATCGAGAAGTCCGAATTCAAATTCCAGACGAGAAGCCCAATCTGTCATAAGTCGGGGTGCCCCACCGGCTAGATGAAAGTATTTTTCACTGGCGAGCAACCCCTAATAGTCAGAAACTGACTAGGGACAAAATCTATATGGCTGAACTATAGATTAGGCCCATGAATATCCAACGTACAGCTCCAAGTGGCTCGTTACAAAATTAAAATGAACTGTGCTGAATATTCGCCAAGGATGGGAAGGAGAAGGTTAGCTAGAATAGATTTTTACGTCTGAGTTAAAGTGTAAAGACAACTATTCCAGTACAGGTTTTTCTCCCTGACTGTTCCCTTCCTTGGTGTGTAAGTGAACCCCCACCAATGTACACACACAACACGTATGCACAATTGGAATTAAAATATAACGACAGAACTATGAGTTACAATACTACAACATTTATTTACTAATCATAACAATAGACATAGGATGATTGTCAATATGAGGATGATGAAATCATATACATATTGATATTGATGACAAACATTACGTAACTTTACTTGTTACTCGATCTATCTGGATCTGTGGTCCAGATCCCCACTCTCCAGTAGACACACACGAAAGAAAAACAGTTTGCCGGTATTCTGACGATCCTGTCAGTCTTGACACTCCTAGTCAGTAGTCTCTAGTCTTGAGATCTATAACATAGGGCTCCTTGTGAGAGCTTGAAAGAAAGTCAAGAATGTGTTATATCAGTTCTACATCAGCGCAATCCTAATTAAAACATATAACACAAACATATACAATGACCAGTCTGGCCAAGTTTATCTTCCAGCTCTACTGCGTTCACCGTCCTCCTTCTCCCTACTGTCTTTAGTCTGGGACGGGCTTTTCAATTGTCTCACATGCCTGTAATGATTACATTTCTGCCGCCCCATGTCCATGTCGCTAATACAGAAATTCTGTGTCGTACAGCCGCTCCGTCCAATGTTAGTTTAGCAGCTCACAGGGTCGGTAATGGTATTATAATAATGCCTGATCATCCGGGCTTAAAAGCCGTGACCAGTAGCTGTGCCAGGTTTCCATGCATTACCGTGGACGCACACCCACAATACACTGAGAAAGTTTAGCACCATATACCCCATAACACTTGTGGGTAATGTCTGTACCATTACACCTCTGCTACAAATGCAATCGATGGTTAGTGTGCCAATGCGCACACCATAATATAACACTTCATATTGGTAGGCTTGCATATGACAAATCAATATACCAAACATGAAATACCCATAAAACATTAATTAAACTAGACATATTATGATACTTTAACATAATAGCATAATGCACTAGTTAGTTCGTATGTATACGAAATGAGACGTATATACACAAAAAGAATATGTACGAAGCATATTACTAGCATCGTATATTCATATGAAATTACACATACATACATCCAACCTATCCATAAACATTATATTACTTCAAGATGGACATCTAATGATACTCAACATAATAGCATCAAGCATTATTAATGAGTACTAATATTGTATAGCTACAAAATGAGATATACAGCAAGTCTAATTGAAGTGACCAAACAGACCAGCCATATTTGCTGAGCTGCCCGGTTTAATCACCACTGAGTTACTGCTGTTGTAAGAATTAAATAAATAGTCAGTTGACTATATTCTGTACAACAAATGCACACACCAAAAAAGAGACTAGTCTAGTTTAGAAAGAGATGGCAAGCATCTGCTACGACACCATACAAGACCTGCCTTCCATAAGTTTCTACTTCTCAGAAGAGTAATACATGAAGCACAATGACATTGAACACAGAACTTAGAAAGAACACTCAAATAACCTATGACAATGATAGTTCTTGCAATAACCTAGATCAGATATAGACTGAAAATCACTAACTAAGAAATAACTTTTGTAGTGAAATCTAACATAATAATCCTGCATATGACTACAGAACATTGAGATAGTTCCTACCTGTTCAGAGATTTTTTCGTTTCTAACATGACCAGAGCTAGGGACCCTTATTTAAGCTGAGTCCAGCAGACAGTGTCTGAGACACTATTATCTCTTTGGCATTCCCGTCATAAATTCTTCTTATCTCCTCCTGACAGTAATTGCAATTAACTCCAAGTCTGTCCAGTCATAAAAATTCTTTTAACCACTAACCCTCACCATAGTGTCACACCTGGATGGTTTTGCGTTGCCAGCCCCAGATCAGTTTCACAGTATTATCAGTGATTTCACACCTACCTGAGTCTGCCAGTCAGAGTGGATGGGGCTTGTTTATAGCCCTGGGGCTATGTGGCGAAAGCCTGGCTGCACCCTCTCCTCTTGCTTATTATTCAGTGTATTATAAAGAATAATTAGAAATGTTATATAAATGGTACGATCACATTATGTTTACGGTTTATAGAGTAATTTAGTTTGGCCGACTTATCCTGGCC
Source organism: Cepaea nemoralis (assembly GCA_014155875.1). Lineage (NCBI taxonomy): Eukaryota > Metazoa > Mollusca > Gastropoda > Stylommatophora > Helicidae > Cepaea > Cepaea nemoralis. Next base: position 71,487 of record JACEFZ010013890.1, on the reverse strand, counting down.
AACTTCAAACCAACTGACAACTGGCCCGGAAACGACCACTTGCGTATCCTAGTTCCATATCCGGTCTCACTCTTCTGCTAGCCATTGCAGACAGCGGTCGGGGCCCATTTGTGGTGTTCAAAAAGCAACGTTTTTTAAATAGTAAATTACTTAAACAAGTAATAAGTCAATATTAGATTACTGAAATAAAAAAGAGAAAATTTTTATTGAACAAGGGCCCCGATCCGTAGTGAGAATCTGATTCTGGAACTAGGTAAGATCAAACGATTATTATTCCTATATATAATTTTTATGTTCATAACAGTTTTGCAATGAATGTGAGTTTACGACATGATGGCCAGCCAATTCCACTAACGGCATGGTTGCCCATAGAATATATATTAATTAATAGAATATTCAATTTACAACTGAGTTCAGTTGTACAAACTCGTTCTTAATAGAACGAAACACGTCACGTTATACAATATTCGTATAAATCCGGCGTCTAAATCTTGGATAAATTCAGAGAATATTATCGCTTGCAGAAAAAGGAGACATTGCAATGTAGTACAAAACCACGCTAGTTTTAAAGTATACTCGGGTTGAGATACTTTGTTAATATATTAAAATAAGGTTAATATTACTGTTACTGCTAAGACTAGAATATACAGTACTGAATGGAATAGTTTAAATCAAATAGTAGGTATTTCATCAAAATGGCCTCGCTATATCTAAAACCAGCCCCACGCCATGGCATGACCTAGTTATCAGGCCCACGCCGCTTGGGCGCCCATACTGTTCTTTTCTAGATTAGCTCAGTTCTTAAGTATGGATAGGATCACTTCTCTAGTTAATACTTTCTCAAGAGGAAGACTCTTCTTTATATATAGATGGATACGTGGATGACTATCACCAACCTAGGCAGCAATCATTGGAGACTATTCTCAGGCCTCTCGGAATGAATATCAGTGGAGAGCATATTCAGACACCTTAGTATCTGGAACAATTTCCTTACGTTACAATACACCCTTGTGTCTCTTGCACACTTAGGAGCATCAGTTGTGATTGTTAGGTTTGTGATCCATGTCTTTTCCTATCACATCATCAGTACTTGTCTTGAATATTTCTTTTCGCTGAAGGGAATTGGATCCATTCACTCATATGTATATATATATATATATATATATATATATATATATATATATATATATATATATATATATATATATATATATATATATATATATATATATATATATCATTCAGGATCAGACCGTACTCTCCTCATGAATAGAGATGGGCACTGTCACGTACGAGTGTAAATCAATCCTTTCCTTGCTACCTTGTCGGTATGTCTCATCAACGCGAAATGGAACGCACGGCGAGCGAACCTATTGCGTGGTCACAAGAAAAAGCTTACCGAGTGGATGTCACTCGCAGTCTGACCGCTCCTGGTGTGTGCTTGAGCGATCAGTGGCAAGTGGGATGATTGCCTTCATCGACCTCACAAAGGCATTTGATTTGGTCAGTCGTGAGGGTCTGTTCAAGGCACTAAAGAAGATTGGCTGCCCACCAACTCTTCTGTCCATTGTGGAATCGTTCCACACAGGCATGAAGGGTATAATCAAGTTTGATGGTGCAACTTCTGAAGAATTTGAAATCAAGAGTGGAGTTAAGCAAGGTTGTGTACTAGCTCCCACCCTCTTTGGAATATACTTTTCACTTCTACTGAAATATGCATTTCGTGATCAGGATGGTGGTATATACATTCACTCACGCTCAGATGGCGGCCTCTACAATGCTCAGAGATTGAAGGCTAAGACCAAAATTAGGAGGGTACTGATCAGAGAGTTGCTTTTTGCAGATGATGCTGCAGTTACGACCCACTCTGAGGAAGAATTGCAATGTCTACTATCTGCATTCTCCAATGCTTGTTCTGAATTTGGTTTAACAATTAGCAAAAAGAAGACACAGATTATGTCACAAGGTGCACATGGGGTACCATCAATCTTTATTGACGACGCCGAACTAGAGATAGTAGACCATTTTACATATCTAGGATCAGTGGTAAATAGCAAATTATCCCTAGATCAGGAAATCAACATCCGGATTGGTAAGGCAGCAACAACAATGAACAGGTTAAGAAAAAGAGTCTGGGAGAACAGGAAGCTTACTGCCAAAACAAAAGTCCTTGTCTATCAAGCCTGTGTCCTTAGTACTCTTCTCTATGGCAGTGAAACCTGGACAACTTACTCACACCAAGAGAACAATTTAAACAGCTTTCATATGCGGTGTCTGCGAAGAATTCTTGGTATTAAGTGGCAAGACAAAATCACAAATACTGAAGTATTGGAAAGATCAGGTTGTGTGACAGTTTATTCCATGCTCAGTCTTCGTAGACTTAGATGGATAGGACATCTTAGGAGGATGGATGATGGTAGAATACCAAAGGATATCTTTTTTGGTGAATTACAGATGGGTAAGAGATCTCAGGGTCGGCCTCTACTACGATACAAAGATGTGTGTAAGCGGGACATGATTGATACAGGCATTGATAATGCACATTGGGAGCACGTCGCCGCTGAACGTGTTGCATGGAGGGCAAATATCAGAAATGGAATAAAGTCAAAGGAGAAAATTATTGCAGAAAAGTCACACACCAAGCGTTTGAGACGTAAGATGGTGCATGATGGTGGAAATGACCACGTGTTCACATGCACCCACTGTGAACGGACATTTACAGCGCAAATTGGCCTTATCAGTCACACTCGCTACCGCCATAGTTAAAAGTTATTATGCCTTTTTTAGAGCACAAACTATCGTCTGTCAAGACGGCAAGGTGCCAATGATGATTTGATTTTGTCGGTATGTCCAGTCAGAAGAACAGTTAGGAATATGTCCTAATAATTACAGATGCCTTTGCCTTATGAGAAGATTATAGCTATAGCAAAATGGTTGAATAAAGATGGAAGAGTGATTCCAGACCATAGCTTACCAGATGTCCTGTTTGACTTTATTTGCAGAGTTGTTGTGGTGCACCCTCGAGCGGCACCCTCATCATCAACCAGCATCAGCGAGTTCACCCATAACTATTTGTTGCCTGAGCCAAAGTAGTGCAGTCCACTTTGCCGTCATCATCAATTGAGAACTGATGGACCGGAGAGGAAAGCTGCAGACAACTATCGTGGGAGCTTTGGATATGAGCTGAGTTACAAACCATCAATCTGAATTCAACCCACCACCGAATGCTTTGCTGTGCTTCTATGATTTAAGAGCACATGAAACAGCTTTGTTTGCTGTATTAGCCAGAAACTAACATTAATCCATTTTACTTTTATCTCCCGAGTGGAGACATTTTTTTTTCTTTTCTTTCATTTATAATTAAACTGTGCGGTCTGATTTGTAGACCATCACACAAAACTTTACCTTCTGCCTTTTTCACCTCATAATAATTAATAGTAGTGTAGTGTGTAAGGATAGAAGTTGAGTGAACTAGTTGTGTCTCTCCTGTATGTTATACTTGAGGGCACTGGGGGCTTTTCTTCATCACAGGGTAGCGTGTCACTGCTAACTAAGTCAGCTATCATCTATCGGTGTATAGTGTCCAACTTCACTTGCATTTCCCTGTGCCACTGATAGGAAGGTAGACTCATCTGGGACCAGGATTCATACTATCTAGACCCAATACGAGCCTTTTTGTCTTCTTCTCCTACAGTGGACTGAGCTAACCAAGGGTCAGCTTTTCTATCTACATCCTTACCCGTAGGGTTTTCTTTTACGGCTGTAGATCACGCGACAGATTGGGGGCTCGTCCGGGATTTAATTTTAACCCAATCCTACAGATTGAGCTGCTCCTCTGCGAGATAATTTTTGTTCAATAAGTTCACTGACAACTTTATAAATTGCCTGTAACACTATAGGTCTACTAGATGATTGTGTAGGTTGGTAGGATTTCCTTTCCACGTAATTCTCACACTAAGACTAGACGGTTCTAGTATTAGTTGACTGCGAGTAAATATTTCAATTTTTATATGCGAATAAGAAAATATACAGCAAAAGCAAAGTGGGGTGGTGACAGATTGGTAAGTGTGTTTGTTTGTCCTAATTAATTGCTGTACATACTATATTAGGGCATTTGATTAAGTTGATTGATAGATAGGGGGTGAGCATGGCAAGTTTTTTTCAGGTATCTCATCTAGGTGCTCAAGTATCATGTCATTTGACAAGCAACCCACTACCCAGGAGTTGACGGAGAAAGGGACATTGATGGGATATGAGGGTGATGAGTTGAGGAAGTATATCAGAGAGGCTGAAAGAGAATGGAGGCAAGAACAAAGGGAAGAAAGAATCCGGATGGCGGAAATAGAATCCGAAAAACAGATGAAACAGGCTGAACTGGAGAAGGACAAAGAGATAAAACTAGCCGAACAGACGAGACAGCAGGAGATAGAATTAAGAAGACTGGAATTACAACACCCAGATGCTTCAAGATTCAGTAGTGCGAGTTCTCCAGTCTATAGTATAGATACTCCTCCAGCACAGAATGGTTCTCTGGGATCCATGGGTTTTCCTCTGCTGCCATTTGATGAAAAGACTGAGCAGATGGACAACTGGATTGACAAATTTGTTTTGATGGCCGAAGCATATAGCCTGCCCAAGGACAAATGGAATTTAAAAATTTCACAAGGACTTCGCGGCGCAGCGTATGATATATTCTCTAAACTACCTCCTGGACAGGAACGGGATTTCGACTCTCTGAAAAGTGCTCTTCTCAAGAGGTATGAGTTGACTTCATCTGCCTACCGAATGAAGTTCCGAAACGCCAAGCGGTTGCAGGGAGAATCGTATTCCCAGTTTGCCTCACGGTTACATACTTATGTCACCAAGTGGGTGGGACTGAGTGAATACGAGGCAACCTACGCAGGGCTAGAGGAGATGATTTTGGCAGAGCAGATGAGGGAGACAATGCCAAAGCCGATGCAGACTTTTGTGGCAGAAAATGGGGGGACTCGGTTAGCGGAGATAACCTCTCTGGCGGAAAGATATCTAACGGCCCATGGCGAAGCAAATACCACAAAAGCTGGGAGTAGTTCTCATGTTGAAAAACCACAACTCTCTAAGAATTCAAATAACTCCGGTAAGGACAGCAGAGGACAATTTGGAAAAAAATGTGGGACCTCATCAACATCATGGGTTTCAACAACCAGCACAAAACCCATCCACAAACCATAGTGGATGGGGTAAACCATACTGCAAAAATTGCAAAAACCATGATCACCACACACGGTTCTGCAAGAATAAACCCCAAACCCACTATGCGGCGTGCCTAGCTACGGGAACCGGAGACCACCCCAACAAGAAATCTGGGAGCAAGGCTAGACCTCCTGTGGTCGAAACTATTACGGTAAATGGGAGTCAGGTGCGATGTCTATATGATACGGGACTCCAGTATGATTCAGTTATCGCAAAATACCTAGTCAAACCCGGCCAGCTAACAGAACAGACCATTACAATAAAGGGGGCCACCATGAGCTCTGAGACAATAGAGGTGCAGATTGCAAAGGTAGATGTGGAATCTAAATATGTCACTGGGACGATTTCTGCAGCAGTGATGGAGGATCCAGTGTACCCATTCATGTTAGGATGTCGGTATGTCTACTTGGGCGAACCAAAATCACCTATAATTGTTGCAGCAGTGCAGACCAGAAGTCAGGCAGCAGTGTCGAGTGAGCCTGATCTTCGTCTTAATAATCCACTACCTCGAGAAATTCGGGCTGCCCAGGCAGAAGACCCAACACTGAAACCTTGCTTTGGTAAACTACCTAAAGCACGGAATCCACCTAAAGGGGGCGATTTTTATATGAAAGAGAAGCTTTTGTACCGGCGGGCGGGAACCAAGGATCACGACCACGGGCAACTTGTTGTTCCATATAAATTCCGGAATCAGATATTACATATGGGTCACACCATATCTTTCAGTGGACATATGGGAGTGGGTGCCACTACTCAGCGTATTACGTGCCACTATTTTTGGCCAGGAATGTCTGCCGATATTCAACGGTATGTGAAGTCCTGTCCAGAATGCCAACGGGTCTCACCTAAACATTGGACCGCCCCAGTAACTTTGGGCGAAATGCCAATTTTGAGTATTCCGTTTGAGCGTGTTGCCGTGGACATTGTCGGTCCTCTGCCACGCTCCAAGAGGAAGAATGCATTTATTCTAACTCTAGTTGATACATGCACTATGTGGTCAGAAGCCATAGCTCTACCTGGAATAGATTCCAAACGAGTAGCGGATGCCCTAGTGACTATCTTCACCAGATTAGGTTTTCCTAATCAGATTTTGACAGACAATGGTTCGCAGTTTCGGGGGAAGTTAATGGAGGAAGTCTTCAATACCTTTCGGACTCGCCATATCCATACAAGTCCCTACCACCCTCAAGCTAATGGGACGGTGGAACGCTTCAATGGGACCCTCATGTCGATCCTACGTAAGCTAGCACAGGAGAAGCCAGAATGTTGGGATGAGTACCTGCCCGCGGCATTATTTGCATACAGGGAAGTACCACATGCCTCGACAGGACTTCCACCTGCTACACTATTATTTGGTCGACCCATAAAAGGACCGCTGGAGGCCTTAATGAGGACTTGGACTGAGGAGGGAGCTGATGAAACTGTCATCACTGCTTCCCAGTATGTTGAGGAGTTGAAGCAAAAACTGGAGACAGGCTGGAAACTGGCAAATTCCAACCTGCGTCGTGCCAGAAAGAAACATGCCTCATCTTATAATAAGAAAGCCAAGGACCGTTCTCTGGAGGTAGGAGACAAGGTCTTATTACTTTTACCCCAAGGGAGTAATAAGCTGGAAATTGGATGGCAGGGACCTTTTCCCATCATAGAAAAAGTATCCCATACAAACTACAAGATTGCTATTCGAGGAAAACAGAAAGTATTCCACATCAACTTACTTAGAAAGTATGCTGAGAGGGTAGCAGATCCACCGGTGCATCTGATGACATTATCGGTGGCAACTGAGGTAGAAGGTGGAGAGGACTCAGGTGTAGAGTATCCGCTAAAACCCCAGGAGACCATGAAGGATGTCGTCATCAACCCTGACTTGGAGACGTCTGAGTTGGAGAAGATGAAGCGAATTCTAGTGTCTCACGCTCCAGTGCTAACGGATAGGCCAGGTCGGACTAAGCTTGTAGAGTTTGACATGAAATTAACAAACGCCGATCCAGTCCGCCAAAAGTATTACCCTGTTCCCTATGCAAAACAGGAGGCTTTACAATCCGAAATAAATTACCTTTTAAAAGAAGGAATAATTTCACCCTCGGAGTCACCCTATAGTGCAAGCGTGGTGCTTTTGAGAAAACCCAGCGGCGAGCATCGATTGTGCATCGACTATCGTCAGCTAAATGGAGTCACAGAATTTCAAGCGGAACCTTTACCGGATCAAGGATTATTGTTCGCGAAACTGAATAAAGCGAAGTATTTTTCCAAGATAGACCTCAGTAAGGGGTACTACCAGATTCCAGTAAAGAAAGAAGTCCGACCGTATTTGGCTTTCAGCACAGCTGACGGCCATTACGAATGCAATGTGCTCCCATTCGGGCTGAGCAACGCTCCTGGTGTGTTCACCCGAATGATGAGATTGTTATTAGATCCATTAAAGGACCCGAGTATCAGTAACTTTATGGATGACATCCTCATCGCCTCGGACACTTACGAGGAACACCTGCAGTCCATCGACAGACTGTTAAGGAGGCTGGCAGAGACAGGGCTCACCGCCAGACCAGCAAAATGCCAGATCGCTTTCTGGCAGCTGGAATTTTTGGGGCATACAGTGGTTCAAGGACACATGCGCCCAGAACAAAAGAACGTAGATAAACTACTCAAGGCTACCAGGCCCAGGACCAAGAAAGATGTCAGATCCTTCGTATCCCTCTGTGGATTTTATCAGAAGTTTATCAAAAACTTCAACGTTCTAGCTGCGCCATTAACAGATGCCACCAGGAAAGGAGCACCTGAGCAAGTTAAGTGGACGCCAGCGTGTGAAGAGGCTTATACTACGCTGGAGGACAGACTAACAGCGAAGCCTATTTTACAATTACCTGACTTGTCGTGCCCATTCACCTTAAGGACGGACGCGAGCAATGTGGGAATTGGAGCAACTCTTTTACAAAAGGGTCGAGATGATGGAGAGATGCTGTTTCCAGTAGCTTACACTAGCCGCAAGTTAAATACAGCGGAACAGAACTACTCCACCATCGAGAAAGAATGTTTGGCTCTGGTATGGGCTATACAGAAGTTCCAGCCGTATCTATATGGAACCAAGTTTATTGTACAAAGCGACCACCAGCCTTTGATGTTCTTAGCCTCATCCAAACAATTAAACACAAGATTGATGAGGTGGTCACTATTACTGCAACCTTATACCTTCACCGTGGAATATATTCCTGGCAAATATAATGTTGGAGCAGATTTCCTAAGTAGACACTGCTCTACAGAAGACGAGGTTGTGGCTACGCTACTCAGTGTTCCCATACACTAGCTTGAAAGCTAGCAAACGAGAGGGCTTAGCCAGATTGTAAAAGTCCGTGTCACGTACTTTTTTCCCTATGGGGGACATCTGTGGCGAAAGCCTGGCTGCACCCTCTCCTCTTGCTTATTATTCAGTGTATTATAAAGAATAATTAGAAATGTTATATAAATGGTACGATCACATTATGTTTACGGTTTATAGAGTAATTTAGTTTGGCCGACTTATCCTGGCCAACTTCAAACCAACTGACAACTGGCCCGGAAACGACCACTTGCGTATCCTAGTTCCATATCCGGTCTCACTCTTCTGCTAGCCATTGCAGACAGCGGTCGGGGCCCATTTGTGGTGTTCAAAAAGCAACGTTTTTTAAATAGTAAATTACTTAAACAAGTAATAAGTCAATATTAGATTACTGAAATAAGAAAGAGAAAATTTTTATTGAACAAGGGCCCCGATCCGTAGTGAGAATCTGATTCTGGAACTAGGTAAGATCAAACGATTATTATTCCTATATATAATTTTTATGTTCATAACAGTTTTGCAATGAATGTGAGTTTACGACATGATGGCCAGCCAATTCCACTAACGGCATGGTTGCCCATAGAATATATATTAATTAATAGAATATTCAATTTACAACTGAGTTCAGTTGTACAAACTCGTTCTTAATAGAACGAAACACGTCACGTTATACAATATTCGTATAAATCCGGCGTCTAAATCTTGGATAAATTCAGAGAATATTATCGCTGGCAGAAAAAGGAGACATTGCAATGTAGTACAAAACCACGCTAGTTTTAAAGTATACTCGGGTTGAGATACTTTGTTAATATATTAAAATAAGGTTAATATTACTGTTACTGCTAAGACTAGAATATACAGTACTGAATGGAATGGTTTAAATCAAATAGTAGGTATTTCATCAAAATGGCCTCGCTATATCTAAAACCAGCCCCACGCCATGGCATGACCTAGTTATCAGGCCCACGCCGCTTGGGCGCCCATACTGTTCTTTTCTAGATTAGCTCAGTTCTTAAGTATGGATAGGATCACTTCTCTAGTTAATACTTTCTCAAGAGGAAGACTCTTCTTTATATATAGATGGATACGTGGATGACTATCACCAACCTAGGCAGCAATCATTGGAGACTATTCTCAGGCCTCTCGGAATGAATATCAGTGGAGAGCATATTCAGACACCTTAGTATCTGGAACAATTTCCTTACGTTACAATACACCCTTGTGTCTCTTGCACACTTAGGAGCATCAGTTGTGATTGTTAGGTTTGTGATCCATGTCTTTTCCTATCACATCATCAGTACTTGTCTTGAATATTTCTTTTCGCTGAAGGGAATTGGATCCATTCACTCATATATATATATATATATATATATATATATATATATATATATATATATATATATATATATATATATATATATATATATATATATATCATTCAGGATCAGACCGTACTCTCCTCATGAATAGAGATGGGCACTGTCACGTACGAGTGTGAATCAATCCTTTCCTTGCTACCTTGTCGGTATGTCTCATCAACGCGAAATGGAAAGCACGGCGAGCGAACCTATTGCGTGGTCACAAGCAAAAGCTTACCGAGTGGATGTCACTCGCAGTCTGACCGCTCCTGGTGTGTGCTTGAGCGATCAGTGGCAAGTGGGATGATTGCCTTCATCGACCTCACAAAGGCATTTGATTTGGTCAGTCGTGAGGGTCTGTTCAAGGCACTAAAGAAGATTGGCTGCCCACCAACTCTTCTGTCCATTGTGGAATCGTTCCACACAGGCATGAAGGGTATAATCAAGTTTGATGGTGCAACTTCTGAAGAATTTGAAATCAAGAGTGGAGTTAAGCAAGGTTGTGTACTAGCTCCCACCCTCTTTGGAATATACTTTTCACTTCTACTGAAATATGCATTTCGTGATCAGGATGGTGGTATATACATTCACTCACGCTCAGATGGCGGCCTCTACAATGCTCAGAGATTGAAGGCTAAGACCAAAATTAGGAGGGTACTGATCAGAGAGTTACTTTTTGCAGATGATGCTGCAGTTACGACCCACTCTGAGGAAGAATTGCAATGTCTACTATCTGCATTCTCCAATGCTTGTTCTGAATTTGGTTTAACAATTAGCAAAAAGAAGACACAGATTATGTCACAAGGTGCACATGGGGTACCATCAATCTTTATTGACGACGCCGAACTAGAGATAGTAGACCATTTTACATATCTAGGATCAGTGGTAAATAGCAAATTATCCCTAGATCAGGAAATCAACATCCGGATTGGTAAGGCAGCAACAACAATGAACAGGTTAAGAAAAAGAGTCTGGGAGAACAGGAAGCTTACTGCCAAAACAAAAGTCCTTGTCTATCAAGCCTGTGTCCTTAGTACTCTTCTCTATGGCAGTGAAACCTGGACAACTTACTCACACCAAGAGAACAATTTAAACAGCTTTCATATGCGGTGTCTGCGAAGAATTCTTGGTATTAAGTGGCAAGACAAAATCACAAATACTGAAGTATTGGAAAGATCAGGTTGTGTGACAGTTTATTCCATGCTCAGTCTTCGTAGACTTAGATGGATAGGACATCTTAGAAGGATGGATGATGGTAGAATACCAAAGGATATCTTTTTTGGTGAATTACAGATGGGTAAGAGATCTCAGGGTCGGCCTCTACTACGATACAAAGATGTGTGTAAGCAGGACATGATTGATACAGGCATTGATAATGCACATTGGGAGCACGTCGCCGCTGAACGTGTTGCATGGAGGGCAAATATCAGAAATGGAATAAAGTCAAAGGAGAAAATTATTGCAGAAAAGTCACACACCAAGCGTTTGAGACGTAAGATGGTGCATGATGGTGGAAATGACCACGTGTTCACATGCACCCACTGTGAACGGACATTTACAGCGCAAATTGGCCTTATCAGTCACACTCGCTACCGCCATAGTTAAAAGTTATTATGCCTTTTTTAGAGCACAAACTATCGTCTGTCAAGACGGCAAGGTGCCAATGATGATTTGATTTTGTCGGTATGTCCAGTCAGAAGAACAGTTAGGAATATGTCCTAATAATTACAGATGCCTTTGCCTTATGAGAAGATTATAGCTATAGCAAAATGGTTGAATAAAGATGGAAGAGTGATTCCAGACCATAGCTTACCAGATGTCCTGTTTGACTTTATTTGCAGAGTTGTTGTGGTGCACCCTCGAGCGGCACCCTCATCATCAACCAGCATCAGCGAGTTCACCCATAACTATTTGTTGCCTGAGCCAAAGTAGTGCAGTCCACTTTGCCGTCATCATCAATTGAGAACTGATGGACCGGAGAGGAAAGCTGCAGACAACTATCGTGGGAGCTTTGGATATGAGCTGAGTTACAAACCATCAATCTGAATTCAACCCACCACCGAATGCTTTGCTGTGCTTCTATGATTTAAGAGCACATGAAACAGCTTTGTTTGCTGTATTAGCCAGAAACTAACATTAATCCATTTTACTTTTATCTCCCGAGTGGAGACATTTTTTTTTCTTTTCTTTCATTTATAATTAAACTGTGCGGTCTGATTTGTAGACCATCACACAAAACTTTACCTTCTGCCTTTTTCACCTCATAATAATTAATAGTAGTGTAGTGTGTAAGGATAGAAGTTGAGTGAACTAGTTGTGTCTCTCCTGTATGTTATACTTGAGGGCACTGGGGGCTTTTCTTCATCACAGGGTAGCGTGTCACTGCTAACTAAGTCAGCTATCATCTATCGGTGTATAGTGTCCAACTTTACTTGCATTTCCCTGTGCCACTGATAGGAAGGTAGACTCATCTGGGACCAGGAGTCATACTATCTAGACCCAATACGAGCCTTTTTGTCTTCTTCTCCTACAGTGGACTGACCTAACCAAGGGTCAGCTTTTCTATCTACATCCTTACCCGTAGGGTTTTCTTTTACGGCTGTAGATCACGCGACAAGCTATTATCTCCATCTGGCGTTAATTGCCTTTATTCAACCAATGGCCCAGTTCATTGTTGATTCAGCCAGGGTCTACCTGGACGAGAAGGTGCCAAGGTGTCTGTGTGGTGTCAAAGCCCGTCTGGGTCAGCAGTTTTCCAAGGTGTAGACTAATTTAAATTATCTAGTTGTGTCCATCTCAAGTATCCCATTTTACTTGCCATCTGCAAGCTTACGTCATGGCTGGTTGGTTTGTTTACTTGCAGGTTTTGCAAGCTTACGTCAAGACAGTATAGCCTTGAATATAGAGAAAACGGTTTTGTTCGTCTGTTGATCCTCTACATGGCCCATCAAAAGTGAACCGAAAATTGTGCTGGGAAGTAAAGGCTGCCAATTCGTGACATTTTATATATATAGATTCACCGGCACAGGAATGGAGCATAATGGGGACGACCCTTTGCTGTGATGTTGGAACCGTGACTAACTAACTAACTAACTAACTAACTAACTAGCTAACTAACTAACTAACTAACTGATCCATCAGTATAGATCACTATGTCACCTTGATGTGTATTACTCTGGATCAGTTGTTGCACCTCAAACAATGTGCGGCCCGCAGCCCATTCTCTACACTCACGACCCGGAGTTACTATTACATTGTGCCAGTCCGTCCTGTCTGCCGGTACTTCAACCCACTCTTTTTCATGAATGATGGTCTCTAGATCACAAACTGGTCTCTGTGACCAAAGGCTTGCGAACGCGGTTCGTGAGCCGTTTACCAGGCGTTCGAAACGCAGCCGCGACCGATTTGTGCAGCAGACCGTGTCGCGTTGTTATAACGTGTTGGTATGGGAGCCGGTCGTTCAGAAATCAATGGCACACTACTGAACGTATAATTTGCCTAATACATAAACGGCAGCTGAAAATGCTGGCGTTGGCTGCAACGTCCTGCAAGGAATATGCAACATTTTAAAAAAAAAGATCACAAACCTGATGTATAGATATTTCCGCCTGTGCCATCCAATCTATGATCCTTGACCATATCCACGACTTCATGCAGGGGGTGATTCCTATCTGCAGCATCCCCTAGGTATCATTTGACCCGAAGGACCCTACGCCTCTCCGCCATTGTTGGTAGCGCCAGAATATGCCTCATGCATATAATTGGTATGTCCTTTGCGCACACCAGAATCACCCGCACAGCCGCATTTTGTATGCGCTCCAACCTTACAAGCTGACTCTTTGATACTGTCAGAGGCCCCAAACCATGCTCAATGACAGAAATTATTAACTGCTGAAAGAGCCTGTAAAGCATCCCTTGCTCTACCCAGGATACTGCCATCGCCCTCATAGCATTCTTTTTATTCTAGAAGCCCACATAGACATCAAATGCAAAAGTAGCCGCATTGGCCAAGGTGTCCTTCCCAGGCCGGTAACTCCCGAGGCCTTGGGGAAGCAGATTACAATTTTCCAAATGTCGCTGCAGCCTGCGGGCTACTATCTTCTCGATGACTTTGCCAAAGGTGTTTTGCAGGGTTAGAATTCGGTATCTATTAAGTCTGGAATAATCCTTACCTGGCTTTGTAAGTGGGACCAGCTAGCTGTGCAGGCCATTCCTGAGGTATTTCCGCTGTATTCATGCTTAGGTTGAAACAAAGAGCCATCTTCTCCAAGTCCCCATCCTGCATGTTTCTCATATGTGTACCTCACTCTGTCCGGGCATGGCGATGTGTCTTTAGCCCTCTTCAGTACCCGTATAATATCCTCCACCTTAACCTCACGGTCATCCTTCCTAGTGAGCGGTGACAATGCTTCTCTAACCATATCTCTAACGTCTATTTTAAAAATTGTGCAAGAAACCCCCCCCCCCCCCCCCCCCCCCGCCCCCTCCATACACACACGTTGCCCTAGGTCAGTTGTTATAGGTCGGTTGTTATCATCATTGCATCATTTACGGTACCATGTGTACCAGGCATCGCCTGTCTGTTCATCTGCCGGTGCAGCTTCCAGAATTTACCCAACGTCACATCCCCGCCGACTTCATTTATAAACTGTTCCCACTTCATCCTATTTGCGTTTGCTGCCTGGAGTTTAAACTCGTGCACCTTTACTTGTTATACCTTTCCGCCTCCTCCAATTCTGCAGCAAGTGAATGTGTTGCTCTCCGCACCCTCTGCCAATTCCTTATGGCCACCCTCTTTTCCTTTCATGATGTCTCCACCTCTGGTGCCCACCACGGTGTTTGCGAGAGGAATCTTCTTGTTGGTTTAGAATGTCTCTGTGATCGAAGGCGCCCCAATAATGAAGAGTGGTTACAGTCATAACTGAATGCTCTGCAGGCTCTTATAGCCCTGACTGTACTGGACTTAGGTATCAGTACAGAGCAGAGTAGGTGGTCGCTTCCATGATTCCAAAGGACACTCCATTGTATGTCTAATGTCGCCTCTTGGGATACAAGTGCAAGGTCGATGGCCGTGTCAGGGTCCCCCGATCTCATTGCCAGCCTAGTTGGCGCCCATCATTTAGACAGACAACATCCGTCTCAAGCAAGGCCTCAGCAAGAGCAGTACCCTGCCTGTCCTCTCCCGACCTGTCCCACTCTTTGGTAAGTGCATTAAAGTCACCACATATCAGATACCTGGTACAGGGGTATCCGATGAACCTTTCAACTAGTCCCAACTCTCTCTCTCTCTCTCTCTCTCTCTGCTTACGCAAGATTTCCCACTTACATATATATTTATTAGGTTTCAGTTGTATCTCCCGATTGTAATCTGCATCCCATGCACTTCTTTACTTTCCTGACCCCACCGCTCACTAGGAAGGAGGACTCATATCCAGTATCGAATGCTGTAAGCCATCCTTGACCACCAGAGCCTGCCCGTGTCTTCCCTAATCGGTTGGGTTTATGTAACGTGTATAGCTAGGGCATTTTAAAATAGTTTGTCTTCAGTTCTTGTAACATCCGGTCATCAAAATCGCAGACCAATTTCGCTGCTTTGCACTATGGCATTTCCAGTACCCAAACCGTATATTTTTTTTAGTCCCAAACGATCCGTTTTCCCCTACAAATAAGGTAATAAGGTCCACCTCTGACTTCTGCACATTTGGTACCATTCACAGTGTGATCGGTATGGAGTTTTACAAAATAAGACAAGGATTACATACCTCCGTCTGAACCTGGCGTACTAATTAAGCGTTTAGAACAGAAGTTCGTTCCTCGGGTAAGACCACAGTCTGCTCTAGCAAAGGAAAGGTGCTGAAGATGGAAGCAGCCAGCCAGGAGGCACACCACAAAAATCATGCTGCCACGCAATTACGTCATGAAGTACGTCGACTGATGCGAAATGTTATGGTGCTCGCCCTGCTTTGGATCCCCAGGCAGGTGCAGTGCCGGGCCCTATGCCTCGTAAGGGTCTAACCACAACTACTGGAGGTCCTTCATAAACTCTATGGACCAATGAGTGAACTAAAAAAGACTGTAAGATTCATACAAGAGACAACATTGCAATTATAAACATTTCAAGTGAACGAAAGAAGAAGAATTGGATCCATTCATTCAGTAGCATGTTCTTTGCAGAACCTCGCTCCCATAACAACCTTCCGGAAAACTCGGTCACATGCAAGATGTCCCACAGCCGATACACCCATCTGGAGATCATCCGCCACATCCTGCACCCATCTTCTCTTTGGCCTTCCGCTTCCTCTCTTCCCGGGCAAATATCCTTCCATTATTATTATTCTCTCCAAACTTTCATGACTTTTCAAGTGACCACAATATTTCGATTTTCTTTCTTTCATCGTCTCTAGTAGAGAACCTTCTTCAATAGTCAATTCTTGTCTTATGGGTACATTTTGTTCTTTTCTGTATCAAAGATATTTTTAGAATCAATCTATAACACTTATAATTTATATTTTAAGGCATTTATGCGCTGTTCAGCTTGTTTAGTATGTGCCCAGGTCTCACAGGAGTATCTTGCAATGGGGAAGATGCATGTTCTTACAAATCTAATTTTTTGTAGTTCTAACAGTCCCACTGCACAAGTTATTCAGATTTTTTTTTTTTTAGTATCTGAAGAGCAATAGATATTTGTCTTTCAATTTCTTTCACTGTGTCACAAGCTGCCATAAAGATAGATAATGATGTAGGTCAATATCAGCCTATTAAGGGATGTGTAATGTCTCCAGATCTTTTTTCCCTAAATAGTGAAAATATTTTCAGAAATATTGACGATATCTTCTTCTTCTGCGTTCATCCGGATTTTTTTTTTCGGATGTGACTGCGTTGTGCCTGTTTACAGCAGAGCTGCGTTCTTGCGCCGTTAGGCCGACACATCCGACTTCTGCGGGCATTTGTTGACCGGGTTAACCTTCCCGAGGATATTGACGATATGAAAGGAATCATCATTGGGGGACGTAACATCAATAACATTAAATATGCGGATGATACAGTATTGATTGCAGACATTGAACAAGATCTACAACATTTAATAGAATGCGATTGTTGCACACAGTGAACAACTTGGGTTAGAATTAAATTGTAAGAAGACACAAATTATGGTCGTCACTAAGAAGAAGGAAATATCACAATGTAATATACAAGTAAATAGGAATATTCTTAAACTAGTGAATCGATACAATTATCTTGGAACAGTCATAACATCTGATGGGAGATGCCTTGAAGAGATTAGAACAATAATCGCCATGGCAAAGGCAGCCTTTTGCAAGATGAAAAACATACTGACCAATAAAAATATGTCAATTGCAACGAGAATTAAGAGTGTTGATGTGCTGCAGAGAACCTGTGCTTTTGTATGGATGTGAATCTTGGACAATGAGCACACAAGCTGAAAGACGTCTGATGGCTGTGGAAATGTTGTTTCTGAGAAGAATGCAAAGAATACCATGGACAGACAGAAAAACCAATGACCAAGTCCTACAAGAAACAAATGAAAACCATAAAATTGGATAACTTGGTGACAACTAGCAAAGATCGAGGGGAAGAGAACAAGGGGAGGACAAAGAAGTAAATACCTGGATGGCTTAGCCACATTGTATGGTCGAGACAAGAACACTGAGCTGATCCATGATTCTGGTAATCGCGTGAGATGGCAAAACATGACCACGCTTACCAACATGGCAATTGATGATGATGAATTTTTCCTCATTAACATACATTTCTTTCTCCACATTGGTTTTATCTGTACAAGATCTACAACATTTAATAGAATGCGATTGTTGCACACAGTGAACAACTTAGGGTTAGAATTAAATTGTAAGAAGACACAGATTATGGTCGTCACTAAGAAGAAGGAAATATCACAATGTAATATACAAGTAAATAGGAATATTCTTAAACAAGTGAATCGATACAATTATCTTGGAACAGTCATAACATCTGATGGGAGATGCCTTGAAGAGATTAGAACAATAATCGCCATAGGCAAAGGCAGCCTTTTGCAAGATGAAAAACATACTGACCAATAAAAATATGTCAATTGCAACGAGAATTAAGAGTGTTGATGTGCTGCAGAGAACCTGTGCTTTTGTATGGATGTGAATCTTGGACAATGAGCAGACAAGCCGAAAGACGTCTGATGGCTGTGGAAATGTAGTTTCTGAGAAGAATGCAAAGAATACCATGGACAGACAGAAAAACCAATGACCAAGTCCTACAAGAAACAAATGAAAACCGTAAAATTGGAGAAATTGGTGACAACTAGCAAAGATCGAGGGAGAGAACAAGGGGAGGACAAAGAAGTAAATACCTGGATGGCTTAGGCCACGTTGTATGGTCGAGACAAGAACACTGAGCTGATCCATGATTCTGGTAATCGCTGTGAGATGGCAAAACATGACCATCACGCTTACCGACATGGCACATGATGATGATGAATTTTTCCTCATTAACATACATTTCTTTCTCCACATTAGTTTTATCTGTATCCATTATCTTTTGTTTTTGTTATGTTAAGATATAAGTTGTGCTTTTCACTATTCTTTTGGGTTGAGGCTATCAGTTTTTCAATGTGGTGTGGGTAGTAATACTGTACCATCAGCACATTGAATCTCTGGTATTTACTGAACACTGATATTTAGGGCATCATATTGCAAATTATGTCATCATATTATCCTAATTATGTGTTGCCAACTGCAACCATCAGCAAATCATGTCCATACTTTCTAGTTACACCTAGGCTTTCTTGGTTTTCATCTGAAAGTGCATTTCACAAGAAATAATTAGCGACGTCATCACTTTTTACATTACCAAATATCTTCAATTTACCATTCCAGAGTATCTGCTAAAAACACTTCTACTGACTACTCAGGCATCTCTCTACACTCTTGGTGTCTTTCTACCACAAAATGTCTCTGTCGTTTATATGTATTTTCACAACTTCTCCATGTCACATCCCCAAGAGTTTCAAATCCCCATTGTACAGGATCTTCAATGAAACATTCATATTGGTAAATAATAATTACGTCAATAATTAAGGCAGTCGATGATTCCACACGTCACAATTTTGATATTTGGTTGTTCGTCAGATGGGTCCATTCCACAAGGTTGATAGCTGCAATTTTCCATTCCAGATTGTCTGCTACACCAACTTCCGCTGTACCAGCTCCTACCAATACAAGTGCTTTTTCTTGAAGTCTATCTAAAATATCATTTTCTTACGTTGTCCGCTTGAATCTAAGTCCCTTTGTCCTTTCACAACCACAGTATTGTCTAGTCTTCAACCAAGAGTATCTGCTATGAAGTCGGCCTTTCGTAAAACAGCGCCTGATTTATTGATCTATAGAATATTGTCTATCCACCATCGCCACTTAATATTAACAATCTCTTTAACTATGCCTTGTTTATTAACTCCAAGGAGCTCTGCCTCTAGGCAAACTGAACTCAGCTTTCTCTTTGACTATGTTTCGTAGCCTGTTTAAGTAGGAAGTCAGGTTTGGCTTTCTGGGTCTTACATTAATGTTTACTTCACACTTTAATTACCCTTACTTCCTATATATTAAGGGAGATATATTTCCTACACCTGTTAATATGAAGGTATACCCACATAGTAAGGGAGTCGTGAAATAAACAAACCTCGCGTATTTTGGATACAGACAAGAACAAGTGCATCAATGCGATACCTGTCTACTCTTGAAGAAGGTTGGCTACTAAAGACAATAAACAGAGAAAAGTAAAATATTTTGAACACATGAAACGTCATGACGTTTTGGGGAAAACAATCACGTAAGGGTATTTGTGTTGAAAAGGGAGGAAGAGGGATGTCAGATTGGTGATGTTACAAAATGAATGCCTTGTCAATACTGTGGCAGTCTGATTATATCACAATTATTACAAAACAAGGAAACATTTTAATTAACGAATTTTAATTATCTGTTTGTTGGTACTGGCATTTGTCTGGTTGCTTGTTAAAGACTGTCATTCTGGCGTCTATGTTAGATAACATCGGTATCCTTCTTTACACTGACAGCTGTGGTATCGATGGTACAATTTAACTCAAGTCCGTTCTATGCAATTCGTAGAATATTTTACAGAAACAATTCTGACATTTGCAATTTTTAAAAATGTCCTCCGCCAACGATCGCTTAACACTTTCTATACCTGTCTTGCCGGTGAATACTATTCGCATGGGTTTGTTCTACTTTAAACCCTATATTGGTTTATGACACATGGACAGTCACTACTGACGGACAGAAGACAAGAAAAATCAACCATATCGATTGTTAGAAAGATAGCAGGAATCTTATAGGTGATGGAGTGCCCAAATGGATGAGACAACCACACAACTGGAGAAGACAGTAATGGAACTAACATCTGGCCAGAATATTATTTTGTTTTTCGGTGATAAGATAATGTATCCACAGACTGCCCAGGTTGGGAGGCCAGATAATCTATAATACATGGTGGATGCGATGACTTGGAGTGTACGAGAACATCTTTTGCACAAAGTTGTGTTGTGCAAGAGCAATAAATGTTTGACCTCCTGCATGGAGTTTGTCAATTCTTTGTATGTAATCAGACATGCTACGAGAGAAAACTTAACCAGTGTGTATGTGTGATTGTTAGTCGTCGTCAGTCACAGTTCCAACTTCACGGCAAATAGTCGCCCCATTATGCTCCAGTCCTGTGCCAGTGAATATCACACTGCCTCATGTGAAAAGTGGAACAGACAGGAGTTTCGACAAACCAACAGCCCGCTACAGGTATACTATGCGTAATGCCACTGCCAGGATGCCAACACAAAAGACTGCCACAAAAAATAGAGTTCATAATCGATGGTAACGGCAGTCACTAGAAGACCAGCAGTCACACATTACTGCATAAGGCAAGCCAGTTAGTTGAGCGACCGACCAGCCGCAATTTTTCTGAACATGCAGTTCACACTACAAACAACTGTGGACAGATGTAAAAGCACTCCACAAGGAAATTCACAGCTCAGTGTCACCCCACGCACTCAACTCAGTAGCACAGCGACGAAACCATGTACTACCAGACCAACATGAGGAAAATTAGTAAGAAAACCGTAGCCGCAAGCATAAACACTCAAGAGGCCTTAACAGCTCAATTATCTGTCCTGCATGTCGGACCAGAAGTTTTCTTCTTGCTCCTCTCCATCAATTTAGCCAGTAGTCATAAAGTTTTCAAATTTATTTCTCCTGGCAACGTGTCCATAAAAACTTGACATTTAATTTCTCTTAATCAATTTACGGTTTTCATCTGTTTTTATAAGAACTGCTCCGTTTGTTTTTTCTTTTGTATTATTTGCATTTGCCATAGACACCACGTTTGCTTCCTTCTGATGTTCCTCAATTTGTATGCTTATTGATCAATTTTCACATGTATATATACCAGTCTAGGCACTTCAGAGCTCTTTTTCTCGCTACATACACAGAGCGGGCTGAGAAAATAGGTACACAGTCCTGTATATCTTAACACCAGATGGAAACAACAATATTTTGGTTTATCCTGCATATGTATTTAATTTGCAGCAAATCTGGACACTATAGTTTATCAATTTAAAGTGTCTTCTTTCTCTCTCTCTCTTTTAAACTGTATCCCCCATTGGGGCACAGGTCTTCAACCAACTCACTCCAAGTCCTCATATCCTTAGCTACCCCATGCAGCTCAAAGTCCTCATTGATTGATTGATTGATTTAGGAACTGACATCACAGCATTTGAGGTATTCCCATAAGCGCTTCGTCCCCATCCTCAGCAGCCAGCGAAGAGTTCCAACACCAATAGTTTCAGTAGCAATCTGATTATATGTCCGTCTCGCTTTAAGTGCTGGAGGTCACGGGTTCAGGCCTGGATTTTTTCACGTGGACTTCTAGTAAAAAAATGTCCCCTGGTCTCTGGGTAGTGAGATCGGAGGCCCGTGTGTATTGCTGCGCACGTAAAAAATCCCATGGCAGTTCGAAATTGAAAAAGAATAGCCTAATGGCGTTGCCCGGGCAAAATTTTGAGTAAATATCTACCTAAAGTATTTCAGGATCCTCGTTGGTGCTACAGAGTTTGTGCACTGAGCTGAGATTCTCAGGCTTGAGTTAGGAGTAGAATGGAGCACTTCTGGGTTACACCCGTGTGCCGTGATGTTGATCCGTTGACTAAACTAATCTAAATCTCAATGTATGTCCTATCCAGCACCTGCATCTTTTCTTTAGTGTGTATACCTAACATCCAATATTTCCTGATGGTTCATGACAACAGTCTAGCAGAGATGGAACAGTTCAGCCTGGTGCAGTAAAGATGTCAGAAACAGAGTATAACATGTTAATATGACATATACCTCTGAAGTCGGAGTGGGTTCGCCTGTTGGTGAGGGACACTGGTAATAGGAAAAGCTAATCCACACGTAAACATCTGTCTATTGCACTAGAAGTAGCTGCACATGTATGGACTACGCTTGAGTTCAAAGTGAGTTAACGTTAAATTTAAAAGAAAAAGTTACTAAATTATTATTTATCTTATCTCAAAGAGAGACTGTTCTAACAGACAATCCATTTTTTTCAGGTTTTGTTCTTTTATTGCTTATTGTCTGTCTGTTTTTATCAACCAAACATTCTCTTATCCCCCTTTAGACGACTAGTGAGAGAATGTTACACAACAAAATAACTAGTTTCTTGTAAGCATCTTCAAGTTACTAAGCTGAGTGAATGTTGTATTACAAATATAACAATTAAAAGGTGTGTTCTTTGTATGTTCTCCTGTGTACACTATCTTATTCCAAAAATGCAATACCACAAAAATAACAATTATGAGGTCTCAATATGAGGGATCTGCATCGAAGTGGTTACGAATCAAATTCATAATCCTGCATACCGCATGAGCAAAACACAGCTGCGGGCGATGTGGAAGCTGACCACCTTGCATTGATTTCCATAAAATGGTATGACTGACGCCCGTTCAGAAATCAATGGCAAACTACAGAATTTAAACTTGCCCAGGAATCACAAACAGCAAAAAAACAATGCTGGGGTTGACTGCTGCTTCATGTAAAGGAGATGCAACTAATTATGCGAGCCCCGCGGTGCTGTTTTAGATTTATGTGAGAAAATACGGCATCAAAATTATAAGTTTTCTATGTGTATCTTTTGTGCTCTTTTAGATAATTGATATAAGAAAATACGGCATCACAAACATCACATTTGTGATGTTTTGCTCTTCTATGGATCGTTGTAAGATATTTTAGTGTATTTGCCTTGAGAAAACACTGCACCACAAATATCACACTCATAGCGTTTCTCTTTAAACTGAATTCTTTTATGCATCTGTATATTAGCAAGCTGAACAAATACTGCACCTACAAACAACACATTCATAAGGTTTCTCTTTTGTATGAATTCTTTTATGTGACTGCAGGCCACAAAGCTGAATAAATATTCTAGCACAAACAGCACATTTATAAGGTTTCTCTCCTGTATGAATCATTTTCAGGTATTTACACAGTTGGGGTATCTTCATTGCACTCCGGACATGTCCATAGGTGCTCAGATCCTCCCCCCAGCATATGCATTTAGTAGATGCAGTTGTTGAATACAATGAACACCTAGGGTAAGAATTAAATTGTAAGAAGACACAGATTATGGTCATCACTAGGAAGAATGAAACACCACAATGTGATATACAAGTAAATTGAAATATTCTTTTGTGAATCAGTACAATTATCTCGGAACAGTCATAACATTGGATGGGGAGATGCCTTGAAGAATCGCTATGGCGAAAGTAGCCTTTTTTGCAGAATGGAAAACACACTGATCAATAAAAAGATGCAATTTGCAATGAGAAAATGAGTGTTAAAGTGCTTATAACTTGTACTTTTGTACGGACGTGAAGCGTGGACCTTGAGCAGACAAGCTGAAAAACATCTAATGGATATGGAAATGTGGTTTCTGAAGAAAATGCAAAGAATACCAGGGATAGACAGAAAAACCAATGACCAAGCCCAACAGGAAACAAATGAAAACTAAACTGTTGAGAGAAATTAGACGTAGACAGTCATAATTCTTTAGTCACATTATGAGAAGAAATAAACTGAAGAACTTGGTGAAAACTGGCAAACTTGAGGGGAAAAGAAAAAGGGGACGGCAGAGTAGGAAATACCTGGATGGCTCGGCCAGGTGGTATGGTCGAAACAAGAACACATCGCTGACCCATGACTCTGGTGATCGTGTGAGATTTTCGAAACAATACCAGCTGTGCTTATCGGCATGGCAAATGATGATGATGATGATGAATGTTGAATCGCCTCTTATTGTCCTACCCTTTATCTCCCATTGGGGCATATACCCACAGCCAAACAGTTCTATCTGTGGTGATATCCTGCAGCTCTCTCCATGTCCTCCCAATATTATCCATCTCCTTTTGTATTTCTCTTCTCCAAGTGTTTATTGTCTCCCATTATTTTGTTTGCCAGTGTTTCTGCCTCTAACATGCCACGTGACCAGGCCATCCAGGTATTTACTTCTTGGTCTTTCCCTTGATCTCTTCCCTTTGATCTTGCCAGTTGTCACCAAGTTCTCCAATTTATTTCTTCTCGTTACATGCCCAACAAATTTGGGCTGTCAACGTCTAATGACTCTAATCAGTTTATGATCTTCATTTGTTTCTGGAAGGACTTGTTCATTGGTTGATCTGTCTGTCCATGGTATTCTCTGCATTTTCCCCAGAAACCACATTTCCACAACCATCAGATGTTTTTCAGCTTGACTACTCATTGACCACGCTTACAAAAGTACAGGTTCTATGTTGCACTTCAACACTCTTTTTCTCGTTTCAATTGATATCTTTTTATTGGTCCGTATGTTTTTCATCTTGCAAAAGGCTACCTTTGCAATGGCAATTCTTGTTCTAATCTCTTCAAGGCATCTCCCATCAGATGTTATGACTGTTCCAAGATAACTGTACCGATTCACTTGCTTAAGAATATGCCCATTTACTCATATATCACATTGTGGTATTTCCTTCTTCCCAGTGATGACCATAATCTGTGTCTTCTTACTATTCAATTCTAACCCTAGTTGTTCACTGTGTGCAACAACCGCATCTACTAAATGTTGCAGGTCCTGTTCATTGTCTGCAATCAAGACTGTATCATCTACATATCTAATGTTATTGATGTACTGTCCCCCAATGTTGATTCCTTCCATATCTTCTATATTTCTGAAAATATTTTCACTGTACAGGGAAAAAAAGATCTGGAGACATTACACATCTCTGTCTCAGACCTGATATTGACCTACATAATTATCAATTTTGATGGCAGCTTGTTGTTTCCAATATACGTTTTTTATAAGTCTAAGGTCTTTTCCATCAATTTGTAGATATTCAAACATCCTTATCATGTCAACATGTCTCACTTTATCGAAAGCCTTTATATAGCCCCATTACTACTACTACTAAACGTTAGCTGCATGTCTTTACAGGACGACACATTCAACTCTAGTATGTTTTGGCAGTGTGTGATTTACTAAGCACGTTGTACATTCAGTAGTTTGCCATTGCTTTCTGGATGACCAACGCTCATCCCTTTTATGAAGAAGAAAAAGCACAATACTGTCTGCTTTTAAATCGCCAGCAGCTGTGTTTTGAAAGCTGGATGCGGGATTGTGAATCATGTTTGTAATCCCTTCACCACAACAACAGCACTACTACTACTCTTGCTGCTACTACTACGACTACTGCTACAGCTAATACCACCACCACCAGCACCACTACTACTACCACTACAACTACCACTCCTACTACTACTGCTAATACCACCACCACTACAACTATCACTCCTACTACTACTGCTAATACCACCACCACCACTACTACTAGCATCACCACCACCACCACTACTACCACTACTAGAGTACAGTTTATTCCAACACAGATGTTAGAAACAGAACAGTCTAATTAGAGTACAGTTTATTCCAGCACAGAGAGCAGCTCTTTTTCTTTGTTCTTTTATTACTTACTTGATGCCTGTTTTTATCAACCAAAAATTCTCTTATCCCTCTTTGGACAACAAACAAAGTATGGATTTTTGCAAGCATCTTCAAGTTACTAAGCTGAGCTTCAGTTGTACCACAAATATCATAATTAATAGGTGATTTCTTTGCATGTTCTGTGTACACTATCTCATTTAAAAAATGCAATAGCACAAAAAATACAATTATGAGGTCTCTATACGAGGGATCTGTATCGAAGGAGTTATGAATGCAATTCATTATCCCACATACCACGTTAGAAAAACACAGCTTTGGGGGATGTGGAAGTAGGCCACCTTGCGTTGGTGTGTCCATACAATGGTATGAGTGACGGTCATTCAGACAGCAATGGCAAACCACTGAATTTAAACTTGCCCAGAAATCACAGACAGCCTGTAGGTCAGCATGGCCGAATGGATAAGAATGCGTGTTCTTAAACATCCAGTGTGAGGATGCCAAGGTAAGGGGTTCAAC
The DNA here is from genome assembly GCA_014155875.1 of Cepaea nemoralis. Lineage (NCBI taxonomy): Eukaryota > Metazoa > Mollusca > Gastropoda > Stylommatophora > Helicidae > Cepaea > Cepaea nemoralis. The sequence continues at coordinate 45,027 of JACEFZ010013890.1, read as the reverse complement.
CCCTACGTCAGACAGTTGGACTAAATGTTTACCTATTGTCCTTGACTTGGGGACGTAAATTACAAGTACTTCTGAAGTCGGAGTGGGTTTGACTGAAGGCAAAGAGAACTGTTAATTGGGAAAGCTAATCCACATGCAAAAATTCAGTCCAGTGCTACTACTAGAAGTAGTGTGTATGGACTAAACTTGAGTTCAAAGCGAGTGAGCAAAAAAAAAACACACACAAAATAAAAAGCCAAAAACTGCTGGAGATGACTGCTTCCTTAAAAGTCGTGCAACAAACTATATGAATACTGTGGTGCTGTTTTAGATTTACGTGAGAAAATACATTATCAAAATTAGAAATTTTCTATATGGACATTTTTTATGCTCTTTTAAATAATGTATATAAGAAAATACAGCATCACAAAAATCACATTTGTGACATTTTGCTTTTCTATGGATCATTTTGTGGTATTTTAGTGTATTTGCCTGAGAAAACACTGCACTACAAATATCACACACATAGGGTTTCTCTTTAAAATGAATTCTTGTATGCATCTGCATATAAGTAAACTGAATGCTGCACCACAAACATCACATTCATACAGTTTTTCTCCTGTATGGATTCTTTTATGTGACTGCAGGCCACAAAGCTGAATAAATGTTCTAGCACAAACAGCACATTTATAAAGTTTCTCTCCAGTATGGATTCTGTTGTGATTACTTGTTTTGTGAAAAACGCTGCACCACACAAATCACATGTTTCTCACCTATATGAATCATTTTGTGATTTATTGCATCTGTATTAGGAAATTCTGAAGCACAAACACCATGCTTGTAAGGTTTTTACCCTGTATCGATTTGATTGTGTACTTTCAGGCAAATACAGTGACTAAATGCTACTGCACAATCATCACGTTTATTTGGGTTCTCCCCAATATGGATTCTTTTGTGATTATTTAATTGTTGTTTTATGAAAAACTCTGCACCTTATAAATCATATGTGTAATGTTTTCTCTCCTGTATGAATCATTATGTGATATCTTAGTGCATTTGTATTAGAAAATGCTGAAGCACAAACATCACACTTGTAAAGTTTTTCCCCTGTATGGATTCGCTTGTGTAATGTCAAGGAACTACGGTTCCCAAATGTTCCTGCACAAACATCACATTTATAAGGTTTCTCTCCAGTATGGATTCTTAAGTGCGCTTGCAAGGTGGAAATAAAAGTGAATGCTCCGGGGCAAACATCACATTTGTATGGCTTCTCTCCTGTATGGATTCTTTTGTGAGCATTTAATTGTTGTTTTGTAAAATATGCTGCACCACACAAATCACATTTGTAAGGTTTCTCCCCTTTATGAATCAATTTGTGATATGTTAGTGCACTTGTATAAGAAAATGCCGCACCACAAAAATCACATTTGTAAGGTTTCTCTCCAGTATGGATTCTTAAATGACTTTGCAGGTTGGAAAGCATAGTAAATGTTCTAGCGCACATATCACATTTGTATGGTTTCTCCCCAGTGTGGATACTTTTGTGCTTATTTAATTGTTGTTTTGTGAAATATGCTGCACCACACAAATCACATTGGTAAGGTTTCTCCCCTGTATGAGTCATTTTGTGATATCTTAGTGCATGTGTATTAGAAAATGCTGAAATGCAAACACCACACTTGTAAGGTTTCTCTGCAGTGTGGATTCTAAAATGCACCTGCAGGTAAGAAAACGTAGTGAATGTCCTAGCGCAAACATCACATTTGTGTGTTTTCTCCCCAGTATGGATTTTTTTGTGATAATTTAATTGTGGTTTTATGATAAATGCTGCATCACACAAATCACACTTGTAAGGTTTCTCCCCAGCGTGGATTCTTTTGTGATAATATTTGTTTTTTTTACAAACTGTTGCATCACACAAATCACATTTGTAACGATTCTCTCCTGTATGGATTCTCTTATGAATGTTCAGTTTGCCAAGTTCAGCAAATGTTTTAGTACACATATCACATTTGTAAGGCATCTGACCAGTATGGATTCTTTTGTGTACCTTCAGTTTACCCAGCAGACGAAATGACATGCCACACAAATTACAAATATATGATTTGTTCCTTCTGTGCATCCTTCTGTGCATTCTAACTTGAGCCCTTTCTGAAAAACCTGCACCGCATATATCACATCTATAAAGATGCTTTCCTGCATGAATCTTTTTGTGATTTTCTAAAGCCTTACTGCCAGAAAATACTGCACCACAATCACACTTGAAAGGTTTCCCTCCTGTATGGATTCTTTGGTGTATTCTCAGCTGAGAGGGAGAGGGATATGCTTTAGTGCAAATATCACATTTGTGAGGTTTTTTCTCCTTATGTGTCCCTCTGTGAATGTTCAGTTTACACCCATCTGAAAATGATGCATGACAAACATCACATGTGAAAGGTTCATTTCTTTCATGCATCTTTTTATGCCTGGTTAGATTTGAACTGTAAGAAAATATTTTACCACAGACATCACATACGTAAGGTTTGTCTTGTGAATGGATTACATTGTGGATTTTTAAAGTTTCTTTTTGAGAACATTCTACACCACAAACATCAGATTTGTAAGTTTTTTCTTCAGTATGGCTTCTGTTGTGCACCTTCAAACTGCTACTTTCTGAAAATGCTGCACCACAAATATCACATTTGTAACGTTTTTCTCCTGTGTGGATTTTATTGTGTTCTGTCAAGTGCCAAACATAAGGAAAGACTGCATCACAAACATCACATTTGATAAGGGTCTTTCCTTTTTTGAAATACGTATGATCAGTAATAAATGCAGCATTAGCATTGATTTCCCAACTGTAATTATAAGACAAATTAATTCCCTCTTCTGCACATTCGCTATCAGTTAAACTTGTTAGACCAGATGTGCTAGTTGTACTATTACACCCAGACATGCTCACATCACTACCTGACAGTTTGATACAATCTTCATTTTGTGAAGATACATTGTTCACATTCCGTTTCACTGTGCTGTTCAGTTGCACTGTATGGCAGTCCATCATGGTCTTTGACACCTGTCTTTCTTCCTGCGTCAGTCTGTTAGTCTTCAAAACAACTGTTACTCGTTCTTGTTTTATTTCCGGATTGACTCCTTCCATTGTGTCCTACCATCATCCCTGAATAGTTTTCTGTAAAGGGACAATTATAGGAATTAACAGCATGTCATGCGTAAAGTTGCATTTTTTAAAAAAGTTGCTTAAAAGTCGAAAGGGTCAACATCATTGCACCGGGATTTTATCCCATATGGCTCAGTCTCTTTACGCCACGCGAAAAGTGTCGCACAAAGCACAAACTCCATAGCTCCAGCAACGACCCTCAGAAAAATGCACTCGTTAACTGAAGGGCACGGCCCAGAATCAAACCCAGAACCTTCGGAGCCCAAGCCAGACAGTAATTGCACATACCATTTTTTTTAATATGCCAGAAGCAATACAATAATTTAGCCAAGATAAATAATTTTCTTCTTCTTGTGTTCATTCTATCATGTTTATGCATACAGAGTTCTCGTGATGCCCAGCTCGTTCATTCTTTCATGTTTACACCAACAGAGTTCTCGTGATATAGCCAACAGTTTTTGGAAGTTCATCTTTTATTCCATACAGTTTTGAATTAATCATTCTGGTAGCCTGCTCCAAGTCAATTATTTATCTCCCATAGAGAAAAAAAGAGGAGTGCGGCAGGGATGCATGTTGTCCCCTAGCCTCTTCAACCTATACACAGAAAGAATTTTTAACCAAGTTGAACTTTCTGGACTTAACATCAATGGAAGAATCATAAACAACCTTAGGTATGCTGATGATACAGTATTACTAGCAGAAATAGCAAATTATCCCTTGATCAGGAAATCAACATCCGGATTGGTAAGGCAGCAACAACAATGAACAGGTTAAGAAAAAGAGTCTGGGAGAACAGGAAGCTTACTGCCAAAACAAAAGTCCTTGTCTATCAAGCCTGTGTCCTTAGTACTCTTCTCTATGGCAGTGAAACCTGGACAACTTACTCACACCAAGAGAACAATTTAAACAGCTTTCATATGCGGTGTCTGCGAAGAATTCTTGGTATTAAGTGACAAGACAAAATCACAAATACTGAAGTATTGGAAAGATCAGGTTGTGTGACAGTTTATTCCATGCTCAGTCTTCGTAGACTTAGATGGATAGGACATCTTAGGAGGATGGATGATGGTAGAATACCAAAGGATATCTTTTTTGGTGAATTACAGATGGGTAAGAGATCTCAGGGTCGGCCTCTACTACGATACAAAGATGTGTGTAAGCGGGACATGATTGATACAGGCATTGATAATGCACATTGGGAGCAAGTCGCCGCTGAACGTGTTGCATGGAGGGCAAATATCAGAAATGGAATAAAGTCAAAGGAGAAAATTATTGCAGAAAAGTCACACACCAAGCGTTTGAGACGTAAGATGGTGCATGATGGTGGAAATGACCACGTGTTCACATGCACCCACTGTGAACGGACATTTACAGCGCAAATTGGCCTTATCAGTCACACTCGCTACCGCCATAGTTAAAAGTTATTATGCCTTTTTAGAGCACAAACTATCATCTGTCAAGACGGCAAGGTGCCAATGAACTAGCAGAAAGCGAGCAACAGTTACAAAAACTAGTAAACAGGAACAAGTAAGCAGGCGGAAAATTTTTCTTCTTATGGGGATAAAGAGACTGTCTTTTTAAGACGTAAGCTGACTCGTAAATTTAGTTTTATATAGACATTATAAATTGATCTAGTATGAATAATTCAATTGAGCATCCATTTTTATGCGTACAGTGTAATTTTTCACTATTTAAGTCTGCGGTTACATCCCAAACTGAAATAATTAAGATCGCATACTATGATGTCATAATTTCCATGGCGGGAAAATAGCAATTTTCTATGTCATAATCCAGGGAGGATCATTTAATATTCTTATGGATTATTCAGAGCGACTGAAATAATGAATGCATGTTTGCATTCAATACCCATTTTAGTATTTATGTGTAAATTGTCATCACTCTACAAGTCCAGTAACATTTATTTTAGGTAACTTTGTAAGGCGAATTCTCTGTTCAAAATTGATCTCCGCTTCACGGCCTCACGCTAACAACTGCATGTGTTGTCACGCCTCGCGGTATGACATCATCACAGCATGATGTGGAGATGTATATAACTGTGTGTGCGTGTGTGTGTATATTTACATCTATAAAAGGCGATGTGTGTATGTCCGTCCATTCTTTATGCGTTCGCGAACGGTCCATCTGATTGAGATAAAATTTTCTACACGTCTTCTTTTCATTCCTGTGCAACCGACTGTCAGTTTTTTTAGTGTAAAATCGGCTACTTACTTACTAAAATTTAATATTTCATTTTTCATTATCATTTCTATATAGCAAGGGGACTTAACAAAGAAAAGTTATTTCAAGGGGCATAACTTTTAATAACATTGCTATACACTTTATAGTCATATTGTTGCATCGTTTTCAAAGATTTATAAACTCTTTGTCTATAGTTATTTACAGGCATATGAGTTATAATAAATAATGATATAATCTTTAAGGCATTTTCATTGTTTTCATAAAAATAATGCATCTATTTAAATAGTGAAAATTTTCTAACTCATCTTTTTATTTCGCTTCAACAGCACATTAATTTTTTAAACATTCTCATATGTCTGGCGCGTTACACCCACGTTGGGTATTTCTGATGACCGTAGTCAAAGAATTGCTTCAAAAGAGATGTTGAATGAAAGAATGTGTGAGAGGAAATAGAGAAGAAGGGCAGAATGTAGGACGGGCCTGCGAAAGATTTTCGTTCGTTAAAAAAAAAAAGTACTTTTTTGTGATAGAAAGTTAGTTGCATATCATTTGCAGTCAACCCACCGCACACCATTTATTGGCTGTTCGTGATATCTTGGTAAGTTTACTTTAGATAGATCTCTTCCAGTCATATTTTCTACTATCAATCTATCTATTCTTCTATTCTATCTATATTTTTAACGGGAATGGGCCGAACATAGATAGAAAGATAGATAGATAGATAGATAGATAGATAGATAGATAGATAGATAGATAGATAGATAGATAGATAGACAGACAGACAGACAGACAGACAGACAGACAGACAGATAGATAGATAGATAGATAGATAGATAGATAGATAGATGGATGGATGGATAGATAGATCAGATAGACAGACAGATAGATCAGACAGACAGTCGGGAACGGGAGCTTATATGACTACTTATATGCATTAAATTAGATGCTCCCCATCAGGGAATGGGTGAAGCCGGGCCGGGTCAGACAGACAGACAGACAGACAGACAGATAGTCGGGAATGGAACTGGAACTTAGATGACTACTTATATGAATTAAATGAGATGCTCCCCACCAGGAGCTGGGCGAAGCCGGGCCGGGTCAGACAGACTGACAGATAGATAGATAGATCCCCGCTAGGGCCTGGGCGAAGCCGGGCCTGGTCAGCTAGTATATATATATATATATATATATATATATATATATATATATATATATATATATATATATATATATATATATATATATATATATATATATATGCTTTCTTATATATATATAAACTGGCAGTAGTTACTTGTCCTTGAGTTAGAGAGCGGCAGTGGTAATATCCCTTGGTGACAGTGTAACCAACAGTTGTGTGAGGTGTAGGTAGATCGCAAAAAGTGAAAGGGTCAAATTCGTTTTTGTCTATGTCTATATCAAATGATAAACTGACACACAAACATTTATATCTCCTCTTAGAATTGACCTACAGACTTGAATAAGGTACCGTTGGATTTGTTTTTTTCATAAGCTATCCAACTACTCAGGTTATATAATTAAAAAGCAATTTTTAAAAAAATTACTAAAGTGGCTATATGGCGCTGATCATCACATTTATGTCCAGTTTTCAGTTTCATGTATTGTCAATGATTCCCGATGTAAATGTTACTCCATGCCATGATATCCAACCATCAAGCATCTGTTCTCTAGACCTCTTCTCTAACTTTCCTGTTGCTAAAACTCGTCCCAACTTTTCTCTTCAATTGAAATGTCCAAATCCCCTCTGCTGTGTGTCCACCGTGACGAGGTAGAGGGGCTTGTGCGTCCCAATGACCCCAAGAGCTATGCCGACGGTAGCACAGCTACTGGTAGGGCCACCCATGTCGGACAGGTCAAGGGAGAGGGACCAGACGAAGAGACACACAAACCTGCTGCCTTGTAGGTAGACTGGGGACAGTCAAAGGCTAGGGAAAGCACCCCAAATACATGCTTGTCGAAATCGGATGTACTGAGCCACAGGCTTGACAAAGCAGTGCAACGTGAAACCTGCTGCCTTGTAGGTAGACTGGGGACAGTCAAAGGCTAGGGAAAGCATCCCGAATAAATGCTTGTCGAAATCGGATGTACTGAGCCACAGGCTTGACAAAGCAGTGCAACGTAACTTAATTAATGGTGTCACAAATCAAAATTAATCGATATGGTGCTAATCCCGTGAAGTCCCATCAGGCGGTGATAGTGCCGGGCCCCCTGCCTCGAGGGGGTCCACCCATGACTACTGGTGGTCACCTTCCCCTGTGCTGTGGAGTCAAGGCACAGAGGAGTAGGTTAAGAGCTATTGACCAAATACCCCGGACATTCAACATACTACAGTGGAATGCCGAAGGAGTTTACAAGAAGAAAGACTCCCTAACACATCGTCTTCATAAAGATAGAATAGATGTGGCATGCATTCAAGAGACACACCTCAACGCCAATCACAAATTCTCAGTCAGAGGATATCAGGCCACACGTTTCGACCGCGAAGGACACAAAGGAGGAGTTCTAATACTTACACGAAATACAATACCTTGCAGCGAAGTATCTGTGATCTCTGACAACCAAACGGAAATTATAGGTGTTGACATAATGATAAAGGACGTGAAAATAAGAATCTACAATCTGTATAGCCCAGCAGATAAGGACCTTACACTCTCAAACATGAAAATAACTGACACAAACTGCATTATTGTCGGAGACTTTAATAGCCGTTCAGAAAGATGGGGATACCCAGATACTGACAAAAGAGGAGATGAATTGGAGGACTGGGAAATAGACTCAAATCTCCATCTACTCAACAAAGCGGATGACACACCGAGCTTCTACTCCAGAAGATGGCTTACCACTTCTACTCCAGACTTAGCTTTCTGCACAGGAGACATCCTCCACAAAATCGATCGCCATTACTGGACCAATTAGAGTGTTGTGACCACAAACCACATCTGCATTGAATGTTAATATGTTGTACTTTAACCACATCTGTCATATAGTGTTGCCCCCTGGTTACAAACGAGCAGATAGTGTTATTTAGATGTTGTTACTTTAACCACTTCAAATATTAGTGTTTACATAAATACACGATATGGCAACATAAAGCAAATGGTGGTAGTCTTAACAGATGTTGTTACTAGCAGCCACTTCCATTCATAGAGTGTTAGAAAATGTTACTTAACCACTTCTGTCTGAAGAACTACAAAGTTTGGAGGACAAATTGAAATGCCACAAGACAGCAGAGAGTTAACAACAATTGATAGCTTTAACATCTTCTCTCAAAGCCATCTAGAAAGTGTTATTTAAGAACAGTCTGTCAAACAAGTATAGATTTTGGATGGAAAAACAGAAAACCTGAATGTTGATTTAGATGGAAAACAAACTATGAAACTTAGTGAAAGCACTATGAACAATTTAGATCTAGAAACTTTAACAACTAACGTTAAACATAGGAAATGCCTTGCTTACAGGCAAAAAGGCTGCAAATGTTACTATTGGAACACTTGAAATGTAAACCACATTGATATTACAACCTTGTTACTGTAATAACTTCACACAAAGACAAAAGTACAATCATAGAAATACAGAGACAGCAGCCTGGGACTTTATTAATTAACATCTTTAATGGAAGAAATGAACAGGCAATGAATACCCTAAAAAAGAAAAATACACAGGAAAGGCTGGAATCACTGAATGAAATGCAATAGGACAGGCACCAGTTTAAAATGTATTTACAAACATTTCTTTGGACTGCAGAAGGGCAGGAAAATATGCACAGGCATGAAGGAAATATATAATACCAGTCAAATACATTGATCAATGACAACATGGGCATGTCACATAATGCACATGGGACTCTTATCTATATGACACTGTACACATGATGCTTCTAACACACATACAATGTTGCACTGCACAACATGACACTGTACAAAACATGCTTCTAACACAATACAAATGTGGCACTGCACAAATGACACTGTACACATGATGCTTCTAAATACATACAAATGTTGCACTGCACAAATGACACTGTACACATGATGCTTCTAACATACAAACAAATGTTGCACTGCACAAATGACACTGTACACATGATGCTTCTAACACACATACAAATGTGGCACTGCACAAATGACACTGTACACATGATGCTTCTAACATACATACAAATGTGGCACTGCACAAATGACACTATACACATGATGCTTCTAACATACATACAAATGTGGCACTGCACAAATGACACTGTACACATGATGCTTCTAACACACATACAACTGTGGCACTGCACAAATGACACTATACACATGATGCTTCTAACACACATACACATGTAGCGCTGAACAAATGACACTGTACACATGATGCTTTAACACACATACAACTGTGGCACTTCACAACAGACACTATGCACAAACAACACTATACCCACACGACACAGTACACATGTATGCTTCTAATGTACAAATGACGCTTCCCACATATGACAGCAAGCATTTGTGATGACACCACATGTGACATTGTGCACATGTGATAACACTGCACACAACACTGTATACATGTGATAAAATCATACAAAGCGATGTTACATTTGACACTGTACGTATTATGCTTTCCACATAGTTTACATAGTGGCATATGTGGCATCATCATACATATGCCACTGTACACATGCGACAACACTGTACGTGTACAATATTGTACGAACTTGAAACACCATACATATGATATCATGTTGCACTATACTTTCCTATTGTACAGATGATACATAAATGTGTGATAGTGTGACATATATCACACACAATTTAACAACGCTGTACATGTATAAACAGTGTACGCATTAGGCTTTCTATAAAGATACACAGTGCGCATATGTGACAACATCATACATATTACACTGTACACAATTGTATACACATGACACTACACAATTGTGACAATATACACATGACACTACACAATTGTGACAATATACACATGACACTACACAATTGTGACAATATACACATGACACTACACAACTGTGACAATATACACATGACACTACACAATTGTGACAATATACACATGACACTACACAATTGTGACAATATACACATGACACTACACAATTGTGACAATATACATATAACACTACACAACTGTGACAATATAAACATGACACACTATGTATGCTATGAAGCTTTCCACGTTTTCTAACACTTCTGCACATGTGACAGTGTACACAGTACTTTGTGTCCATGTTATAGTGCACTCAACAAGCTTGTCAAGATTCCACATGTTCACCAATACTTCCACACGTGACAGTGTACACAGTACTTTGTGTCCATGTGACAGTGCACTCAACAAGTGTACTCAACAAGTACAGTCAATACAATGTACGCAACAAGTGCACTCAATACAACACCAAACTCACACCCTGCCAAATCAGCAGTGGTTGTTGAAGATTGCCCAAAAAGCTTCTCTGCTTGTTATGAAAATCTGGCCATAGCTTCCCTGACATTGTTTCACGTAATATTTCAAGGCATACACAACACCAGATGTATAATCAAAGAAACAACATTAATGCACAACCTAAAAGTGGCAACATTATTTTAAAAGCATCCATTGTTTTAAGTTTCATAACAACAAAAATACTGAAAGAAATGCACTACGCAAGAACAATTCTTAACAAGAAGCTTGAGAAATATTAAAACATCGACCTGACTGGTCCATAACAAAACATGGAGCTCTATACAAGGAACAATAAAATGTGAGACACAGTGTAATGAATCATTAATGAATAACAAATGCAGTCATTGAATCCACATGGACAGGGTGACTAGATCATCAAAGTAACTACTAAACAACAATCGTTAGTTTTCACATTAACATATCTGTGATTAACACAGATCAAAGAATCTTTCTTACACTTGCCCTGTTTAGCAAACAGACTCTAAGAATCTTTGTTACTACAAAAGTTAACACACAAAAGATCTTTGTTGAAAATTGAAATTTCAATAGAAACAAAGGATTTTTGTTAAAAGCCAACATTTCATACATTGCACCTGTTACAACCACATTGTTACCAACACAACTGACATTTGTTGCAGCTGCAATGCTTAGCAGACGTAAAGGATCTTTGCAACAACTACAATGTATAACAAAACTTCTTTGTTATAACCGCAATGTTTAACTGACACAAAGGATCTTGTTACAACTGCAGTGTTCAACAAACAAAGGATCTTTGTTACAACTGCAGTGTTCAACAAGCAAAGGATCTTTGTTACAACTGCAGTGTTCAACAAGCAAATGATCTTTGTTACAACTACAGTGAATATACACCTGTACAATGATATGTAGTTTTTCTCACCTTATTCTGTCATTGTAAAATCCATGTGGTTAGCCACATGAGGTGGACTGATAAAACTAACAAGTGACTGATAAAACTAACAAGTTTCAACAGTATCTTTCTTTGCCTCTCCTCCTCTACTCTAGAATGCACAGAACATGGGAACTCTGGGATTCTGTATGCAGCGTATCAATACATACACACAGACACTGGCTTGATATCTTGGGGAAACTGTTGCTACAAAGTGAACAGAGGTAGGTGTGCTACCAGGGGTGGGAGCAGCTTAGAAGTATGACACTCACCTCTAAACAATAAAGTGCTGGGTTCAAATCCACTTGGGGACAATATTCTCAGGAGACACATTAGACAATATAAATACTGAATGGTATAATTACCAAACTGGGAATCCAGTCACCTATAGATGATGATAGTGTCTTGCCATAGGGGGGGGGGGGGGGGGGGGGGGGGGCGTGGCATGGGAGAGAGAGACAGACAGACAGACAGAGAGCGAGAGAACATCTAATGATCAGACTCCTGCTAGATCATTAGGATTCCTTCATTTAGTTTCCTATCACACCGTACAGACTTTGTTTCCAACCCTGCAGGCAAGCAGCACACTTGCTTCACTTGTGCCCATAAGGTCTACAAATGTGAGGCTGAGGCTTGGGAGCTAAATGTCTACCCTAGTTGAGGTGATTTACTGTGGCTCTCATTCAGTCTTGAAGCATGAAAAGGTCTGTGCTTCATTACAGTGGAGTCCGCAAACCTCGGGGAGGTGAGGAAAAGTTACCCTAATTCCAGCGCCAATTGTCATTTAGTAGGAATATTGAAAGATGCTCTGCCCAGATGCTCTGCCCTTTCAATGGCTGGGAAGACCCATTTTCTGGGGAAAAAAAGCTATGCACAATCTTTCGAGAAAGCAATCACCTGCAATAACCAGTCTTTCTTAGCCGCCTCTTACGACACACTTGGTAGATTACATGCTAATATTATTTGCTTTCCTGGTGGACCTCAACAACACGGGCAAAACTACAACTGAATGTCTTCCATTCCATGCTAGACAACTCTCCTTCTTCTGCTGCTTTTCATCTCCCAATGGAGCATAGGTCCTCGGCCGACTCACGCCAAGCTCTTTGTAAACTTGTTCATGATTGGTTGGATTTTCCAGCTGAAGTTTTCTATGGGATGAGGCAGTCAATCTCACAACAACTCTGATTAGTTGCCTCTTAAAACATGCATGATTAATTACCAGTGTAACCCGTTGAATGACCTCAGCGTGAAGGCTGGTCAAGTATATCAATGCTGTCATCAAGGGTAAGAAAGGAATATTAAAACCAACTTTATGGGAACAAGGAGTGGAGATACTTTAAGATGGCTGCTGCATTGAAGGACATATGGGAATTCCCAAAATGCATTGATTGATTGATCGTCATGACATAGCAGTGTTAATTTCTTTGCTTCCCTTATAGGCCCTGGCAACATGGGTGCAAGACTGGCAATGAATTCAAATCGCTGTTTGTTAACATTAAGGGGTAATTAGTACAAGCAGCCTCAATAACACCCCACCTCGTAAAAGACAGCCAAACCAATCATGATACAAACAGAAATCCACTATCTAATAACCAATGCCACATCTCCTGTACCACAAACAAGTGATCATCTTCACAGAATGGACACTGCTTCCTGTGAACACACTTGTATTGCCTCAACCTGTTGCATCTCTTGTTTTTTAAACAGTTAGTCGCATGTCTTTTTTACAGGACATCGCAAACATCCCCAGCATTTTTCTGGCTGCTCCTGATTTTCTAGGCAATTTTATGTTCAGAAGTTTGCAATTACTTTTCTTAATGGTACAACATCTACTAAATCAAAGGCGCTATCTCGTAACACCAAATCACAATATACAAAACACTGATCAGACCAGTTGTGCTGTATGGCTCTGAAACCTGGAGTACAACGAAAGGAGACGAAGCCTTGTTACAAACCTTTGAGAACAAAATTTTAAGACGCATCTTTGGACCCATTAGGGATACACAAAGTGGAGAGTGGAAAAAAAGAAGTAACAAAGACATTTATGATTTGTTTAAGTCCCCGCTAATCACTGGTATCATGAAGGCTAATAGACTACAATGGCTGGGGCATATAGAAAGAATGGAAGATAATAGGGAAACAAAAACTCGCTTACACTCAGGAAATAAATGACCGTAGACCCCGAGGTAGACCAAGAAGGCGGTGGAGAGATAATATACATACAGACCTACAAGCACTTGGAATCAACGACTGGCAAGAGAAGGTCCACCAGAGAGACGAATGGAGACAGATTGTATTTGCAGCAAAGAACCTCAATGGCTCGGAATGCTGAAGAAGAAGAAGAAGAAGAAGAATGGCCGAGGCTGATGCCTTTGTGAATATATCACATGTGGAAAACACTCCCCCGAACTCACAGCACATCTTTCAGATCTGGCCCTGCAACAGAGAGCTCAACACTTGGTCTAGTCGTAGGAAGTTACAGACAAGAACTCTTCTCCACACCATGAGTTGCATGGGCACATGGCGCTAGCCTCATGTTAGATACTGGCACATGATGGGTGATGTGGTCAAAATAACCCTACCGGTAATTAAAAGCTGTAGCTAGACCTGATACATGAAGAAGCTAACAGCCCCAAGACAGCTTTCTCTCTGTGCTGCATCCAGTGTCAGCCTTCACCACTTCAACAGCCCCAAGACAGCCTTCTCTCTGTGCTGCATCCAGTGTCAGCCTTCACCACTTCAACAGCCCCAAGACAGCCTTCTCTCTGTGCTGCATCCAGTGTCAGCCTTCACCACTTCAACAGCCCCAAGACAGCCTTCTCTCTGTGCTGCATCCAGTGTCAGCCTTCACCACTTCAACAGCCGCAAGACAGCCTTCTCTCTGTGCTGCATCCAGTGTCAGCCTTCATCACTTCAACAGCCCCAAGACAGCCTTCTCTCTGTGCTGCATCCAGTGTCAGCCTTCATCACTTCAACAGCCCCAAGACAGCCTTCTCTCTGTGCTGCATCCAGTGTCAGCCTTCACCACTTCAACAGCCCCAAGACAGCCTTCTCTCTGTGCTGCATCCAGTGTCAGCCTTCACCACTTCAACAGCCCCAAGACAACCTTCTCTCTGTGCTGCATCCAGTGTCAGCCTTCACCACTTCAACAGCCCTAAGACAGCCTTCTCTGTGTGCTGCATCCAGTGTCAGTCTTCACCACTTCAACAGCCCCAAGACAGCCTTCTCTCTGTGCTGCATCCAGTGTCAGCCTTCACCACTTCAACAGCCCCAAGACAGCCTTCTCTCTGTGCTGCATCCAGTGTCAGCCTTTACCACTTCAACAGCCCCACGACAGCCTTCTCTCTGTGCTGCATCCAGTGTCAGCCTTCACCACTTCAACAGCCGCAAGACAGCCTTCTCTCTGTGCTGCATCCAGTGTCAGCCTTCACCACTTCAACAGCCTTCTCTCTGTGCTGCATCCAGTGTCAGCCTTCACCACTTCAACAGCCCCAAGACAGCCTTCTCTCTGTGCTGCATCCAGTGTCAGCCTTCACCACTTCAACAGCCCCAAGACAGCCTTCTCTCTGTGCTGCATCCAGTGTCAGCCTTTACCACTTCAACAGCCTTCTCTCTGTCTGTGCTCATCCAGTGTCAGCCTTCATCACTTCAACAGCCCCAAGACAGCCTTCTCTCTGTGCTGCATCCAGTGTCAGCCTTCACCACTTCAACAGCCTTCTCTCTGTGCTGCATCCAGTGTCAGCCTTCATCACTTCAACAGCCCCAAGACAGCCTTCTCTCTGTGCTGCATCCAGTGTCAGCCTTCACCACTTCAACAGCCTTCTCTCTGTGCTGCATCCAGTGTCAGCCTTCACCACTTCAACAGCCCCAAGACAGCCTTCTCTCTGTGCTGCATCCAGTGTCAGCCTTCACCACTTCAACAGCCTTCTCTCTGTGCTGCATCCAGTGTCAGCCTTCACCACTTCAACAGCCTTCTCTCTGTACTGCATCCAGTGTCAGCCTTCACCACTTCAACAGCCCCAAGACAGCCTTCTCTCTGTGCTGCATCCAGTGTCAGCCTTCACCACTTCAACAGCCTTCTCTCTGTGCTGCATCCAGTGTCAGCCTTCACCACTTCAACAGCCCCAAGACAGCCTTCTCTCTGTGCTGCATCCAGTGTCAGCCTTCATCACTTCAACAGCCCCAAGACAGCCTTCTCTCTGTGCTGCATCCAGTGTCAGCCTTCATCACTTCAACAGCCTTCTCTCTGTGCTGCATCCAGTGTCAGCCTTCACCACTTCAACAGCCTTCTCTCTGTGCTGCATCCAGTGTCAGCCTTCACCACTTCAACAGCCCCAAGACAGCCTTCTCTCTGTGCTGCATTCAGTGTCAGCCTTCACCACTTCAACAGCCTTCTCTCTGTGCTGCATCCAGTGTCAGCCTTCACCACTTCAACAGCCTTCTCTCTGTGCTGCATCCAGTGTCAGCCTTCACCACTTCAACAGCCTTCTCTCTGTGCTGCATCCAGTGTCAGCCTTCACCACTTCAACAGCCTTCTCTCTGTGCTGCATCCAGTGTCAGCCTTCACCACTTCAACAGCCTTCTCTCTGTGCTGCATCCAGTGTCAGCCTTCACCACTTCAACAGCCTTCTCTCTGTGCTGCATCCAGTGTCAGCCTTCACCACTTCAATAGCCCCAAGACAGCCTTCTCTCTGTGCTGCATCCAGTGTCAGCCTTCACCACTTCAACAGCCCCAAGACAGCCTTCTCTCTGTGCTGCATCCAGTGTCAGCCTTCACCACTTCAACAGCCCCAAGACAGCCTTCTCTCTGTGCTGCATCCAGTGTCAGCCTTCACCACTTCAACAGCCTTCTCTCTGTGCTGCATCCAGTGTCAGCCTTCACCACTTCAACAGCCCCAAGACAGCCTTCTCTCTGTGCTGCATCCAGTGTCAGCCTTCATCACTTCAACAGCCTTCTCTCTGTGCTGCATCCAGTGTCAGCCTTCATCACTTCAACAGCCCCAAGACAGCCTTCTCTCTGTGCTGCATCCAGTGTCAGCCTTCACCACTACAACAGCCTTCTCTCTGTGCTGCATCCAGTGTCAGCCTTCACCACTTCAACAGCCCCAAGACAGCCTTCTCTCTGTGCTGCATCCAGTGTCAGCCTTCACCACTTCAACAGCCTTCTCTCTGTGCTGCATCCAGTGTCAGCCTTCACCACTTCAACAGCCTTCTCTCTGTGCTGCATCCAGTGTCAGCCTTCACCACTTCAACAGCCTTCTCTCTGTGCTGCATCCAGTGTCAGCCTTCACCACTTCAACAGCTAAGACATCACTAACCTAACACTATACCCCTCCAGAGACGTCAAGCATTCTTTGCCCACATTGTCAAAGAACATATGAGCCAAAATAGGCCTTATCAGCCATCTTAGAACCCATGGCTCCATACCTTCAACCCCACTGGATGAAATGAATGGTCATCATCATTCTTGATGGACAAACAACAACAACAATAATACCCAACTATGCAGACTGGTGCTCTCTGATAAAGCCAAGTGTCAAGAAAGCATGTCCCAGTCTATCTGATCCCAAGCTGCAACTGGCAGTCTACTGCACTGCTACTGGTCTAGTAAGTATACGCCAGTGGATGTCTAGATATCAGAAATACAAAATACCACAACCAGCTGTGCTTATGCAGAACTCTGCAATAGTAACTTTCTGAGTCTCATGGATGCAAGTCTTGGCCTGTGCTATATCAAGTTTCACCAATGGTTATGTTTTACTGGAATCACCAATAGTAAACATGGTCATCGCTACTCTCAAGTTTCCTGTCAAATGGCAACAAGCTTCTTCACAGCTCCCATTCTGCAGTAAAGTACCAAACCATGTGCTGCCATCTTTCCCTGCCATGCTGTGTAATGAACCTTCACCAGCAACTGACTAGATTGTATTAAGGTAGTTAACAACTACAGAAACAGGTGTTGTATAATAAAACGAACAGCAATATTCAAAGGTATGTCCATTCTTGCCTTAAAATCAGATCTTTTGCCATCATCATATCAAAGAACAGAAAGATATCTCCAGCATCAACTCTTGCCATACACTTCTTTCCTGTGATCTTCTGATGACATCCATCTGTTTAAACCTGGCTTGGATGTCTGCCATCCATGGTCCCCACCATTATGGCATTCTGCAGGTTGTTAAGATGTCATCTTATTTATTCAATGTGAATTTCAATTATTAACTCTCTTTTCACCCCTGGCTTGTTGCATATGTATACATCTTTCCTGTGGCAAGAAATGAATGTCAGTCATGGACCTTTTCGCATTCCCTAAAGAAAATCAGGGCGTTTGAAACGAAATGTTACTGTAAAATTCCTAGAACACGGTGAATCTAGAAGAAGAAACATACTGGCATTTCCCAAGATCTAAACAGTGGGGGGAAAAAACACTGACTCATAAACAGAATGTCTCAGAAATTGAAACACTTTGATTATATGAAACATCACAGTGGCACAGAAACAACAGCAGTGGAAGGTATAGTTCCTGGTAGAGGAGACAGGGGATAGACCAACATGAAGGCTGACAATGGCCATTAATAAAACTGTCAGCATGAAAGCACATGAGGCGAGAGAACTGGCAAATGATCAAGGGTCTTTCTGGCAGGCCATGATGACAGCGATATTCTACAAAGGACTTGCTACATGAATTAATGTCAGTGACTATTCAAGATCATCATCACTGCACTCTGGAACAGGTCCACGGGTGCTCCAAGCTCCTAAACATCACCGCCAGCGTATATCAATTGGCTGTGTCAGTTCTGTGTTGATTAACCATGGTCTTGTGCCCTTGAGAAAAAATCTGGCCAAAACATGTACCTCATTCAATTATATCTGACTATATCCAAAAAATTTCAATTGACAGTAATCACTGAAATGCTAAATCCCAAACCTACATTTGAATTACCCAGCAGGAATCACACATGACAAAACATAAATTATTTATCAAAGTACTGAATCTGCATGTTATTTCCTTTTGACCCCATCAAGGAAAATAGGTTGACCTCCACCAAGGACAATAATCTGACCCCAGGTTAGCACAGACTATCACAGTGACAGTTTTGGTGTCAACCTCTTATGTGTGGGTATCACCTGCTGTGATGACTCCATGCTCTTGGTGACGCTTAAAGGAAGTACCACAAGAGGCATTTCTATTCTATGGAGGTAGCAAAATGAACCAAAGCCACACAAATGACAAGTCAGTCACGGTGTCCGGAAAACGCAACAATTAAGTCAAGACAATTTTAATCTACTGGCTTTGACAGATGCTTAACAAAACCATCTACTTGATGGATGTTCTATTGTCTTGAACGACTGTGTGAGAGACAGTACATGTTGCCTTTGCTTAAATAGATATGGGACTCACTGTGGCAAAGTGCTTATGCTGTCTGCCTCAGGCTTCGTTTTCAGACTATTTGATTCTTGAGTGCACATTTTTCAGAGACTCCTAAAGTTCATCACCAAAGCTAAGGAGTTCATGCTTTGCGCAATGCTTTCGGCAGGCGGTTGGTTAGCTGTTCTGCGGGGAAAAAAACATGTATGGGGCATGTATGGGATAAAAACCCGGTGCAATGAAGTCCATTTTCTTGCTTTTTGTCAAAGATATGTGATAATGAAACCTGGAATTAAATCTGATACAAAACCTCATCATAAGAAGATGTGAAAAATTCAGCTGAATCTCTAAACTTGATAGATGACACTTTTGTTCAAATAATCCTTATCCAGTAAAATATCATTCAACAGACAAATGTGTCTCTCATCATCACAGTAAAAAAAAATACTAAGGTTGATATTATACCTCCCCCTGATATCTGTGTAGTATATCAGAAACCTAATCTTCTCAAACCAGGACAAAAACAGAGAGAGAGGTCCTGTGTACTCATGTTAATACCCCTCGGCAGTTGGAAATTGTAATATGTATGTTGTAGCGGCCATATCCGTGGCAAAATTTCAAACAGAAAATCTGCCCACTGCTAATATTTACAGTACATATGTATTCTGGTATATAAAAACATATTGGATTCATACAGAATTTCTTGCACTCTACCGAGAACCTCTTTGGATGAGACTGAAGCATTTATAGTCTCAAAGTTCAACAAAGACGGTCCCTGAACTCAGTCAATCAATCAGTTTTTGTCTCCCACCCTATAGCAAACATCATCACTGAAGAGAAGATAGCACTCTATGTGGAATACACTATTGTAACATGTTGCCTTGGGTGTCACACATATCTCAGGCTCCTTCACTAGTTCCACCTTCCTGAAGAAGTTCCATGGACTCTCATAAAGAAGATCTATCCACCAATCTTGTGCTGGTAAAATATTCATATATTTGTGTGTGTAGTACAGTTTATAGAATCTAGCATTCATTGAACTCACCCATCAATTTCCCATTTCTCTATCGCAGATTTCACATGCAACAGATACTATGTAATGTACACTGCCAATCTTTACTCATATCTGAGTTTTAAATGCCCATTGTTTTTTTTTTCAACATGTTCAAGTAAGTCGTGCATGTCTAGTATTTGTTTCTCACTTTTTAATGCCATGTATTTTTATAGGAAATCTGCTTCAACTGGTCCACACGCAGTTCAAAAGATCTCAAAATGCCATCTGGAAACAACATCAGAAAATGGGGATCTAATAGTAAGCAGAGCACTGAAATGTATGTTAATCACATGAATTATGACTGCACTGAAATGTATGACAATCACATGAATTATGATCACGCACAGCATGGTTTCAGAACACACGGCTG
The DNA here is from genome assembly GCA_014155875.1 of Cepaea nemoralis. NCBI lineage: Eukaryota > Metazoa > Mollusca > Gastropoda > Stylommatophora > Helicidae > Cepaea > Cepaea nemoralis. The sequence goes on along the minus strand of JACEFZ010013890.1, from coordinate 24,526 downwards.
ATAAATGCTTGAAATGCTGTCTGCAGAAGAGAGCCGTACAAAATGTATCACTGGTTTATCCTATGCAAGGGTGGAATGATCACTTCCTTAACCTGACTGTTGGGTAATACGCACACTATCAGAATGACATACTTTGCATATCAGCCTTGGAAATAGCTTCAATTAGCACCAGGGCCTGGCCCTAAATGGTTGAACCCTTGGCCATCAAGTCCAGAAGAGAAGCCCATACCTGGGTGATGAGCAGGATATGTGTATCCTCCTCCCATCATTGTTGGTGGCATCATGGGCCACATGGACCCTCCCATTGTTGGGGGAGCAGGAGGGACAGAGCCCATCATCAGAGACGACATGCTAGGATAACCTAAGGATGCCTGTGGGTAGCCCATCATGTTCTGTGGAGAAGTCATCATTGGAGCTGATGTGAAAGGAAGTGCACCCCCACTATATCCAGATCCATAGCTTCCAAAGGGAGGACTGTTCACAAATCCACCAGCATTGCCTCCAATGATGCTGGGACTGCTGAATGCACTCATCCCACTGTTGTAGTTGAACCCCGGGGAATTTCCACCACTAGCAATACCACTTTTGTCTAGTCTGAAGGGCTGGGGTTTGGCTGGCATGTTCATGGCTGATGAACTCTGGTGTGCCCTAAATGCACTACCGCCCATTTCCATTTCATTATCAGGTGTATGGCTGGACAAAGCCGATGATACAGTACTGGTTGTGTTCATGCCATATCCACTACTATTACTGCTAGAGTTATCCGAAGGAAAGTTCTGGTAACTAAAATTACTGCTGGAGCCAGACATACTCCTGGGTGCTTGGACCCAAATCCTGAGAAATGTTAGTTTGAGTATTATTAGGTCGGCTATTGGACAAGTCCATGTAACTTTTGTTGCTTTCAGGTGTGTCTGCAGCATGCCTTGGACTAGGAGATGGGGAAGGAATGTTTCTATCCAAGCTCATTAATCCAGAGGCCTGATGGTTGGTGGGTGTTGTTGATGCAGAAGATGACATAGAGAGTTGCTGGTGTTGATTTTGAGGAGGGAAGTCGTGATTACTGGGCATATCCATAGCAAAAGAAGGGCTTGTGTTTTGTGGTGTGTAGAAGGGACATGTTTGTTTGAGATTGGTGTACCCCTCATTACTTCCCTGAGGCTGTGACATGAAGGAAGATGATGTGGTTGGAGCTCCATAATCATACTTGAGCTATAGCCAAATGGCATGGGATTGCTGGGACCTGGGTATATGGAGTTTCCATTGGCCGTGCTTCCATAAGGAGGTGGCATTTGCTGACCGCTAGGTCCAAAAGTAGATCCGAACTGCGATGAGCCAGGACTCTGGGAAGAACCATACATCAATTCCTGCCACTGTGTGCTTGGTTTTGCATTTGACTAGGAGGCGGCAGCAGACTTTGACTAAAGGGACCTGGAGGCGGTGGCATGAAGCCCTGGTGCATGCCTAGCATGTATGGTGGCATGTGATTATCCATCGGCCCCATGGCATATGGATCCACAGGTGCGGGCATGTAGGGGTTATTCATATTGTTGTATCCTTGGTTGACTGAACTGTACTGGCTGTGAAACCCATCATTCTGGCCTCGGTGGCTGAATCTCTCTCTCCAGCATGTTCTGACTGCTGTTGGCAGTGTTTCCTTCAGTATTATTTTCCTGCACAGCAGGCATTAAGTCCCGGCTGTGGCTGGGTGCCATCATCCCTCCTTCTCCACCAAAGCTGTTACTGCTGTTATTAGCTGGGGTGTCTGCCGCACCCACAATAGACGGTGCAACTGATGGATCAACAGGAGCCTGAGGCTGAGCGACCTGCGAAGGCCCAGAGCCAAAGTTGCTGTGCCACATACTGGTCAGATCTGGAAACTGTGCAGATGGCGGGTGATGCTTCTGTTTTTGTTTACTCTGACTGGGGTTTCCACAGCCTGTGTGCCCGAAGATGACTGGGTTGTGGCTGAGGTCTGTGTTTGAGGCTGGGGTACAGTCTGATTATCTGTGAAATAAAATAATTAAGTTTTTACAATATCAAATAAAAAAGATACATTAACAATAGTTTTAAATAAATGCATACAACTCAAGCATGACAGAAATAACTGCAAAATGAAATGCACAGACAGAATCCAGCATAGTGTGATATAATAAACAAAATAAAAAAAGAGGAGAGAGAAAGATGACGAAGAAGCAGAAGAGGAGAGAAAATAAAAGAAGGAAGGAGAGAGAGCGAGAGAGCAATAATGATAATATGTATTGAACTAACACTTGCACTAACAGAAACCAGTGAGGCACCACAGAGACTGACAGGCAGACAGACAGACAGACAGACAGACAGAGAGAGAGAGAGAGAGAGAGAGAGAGAGACGAGAGAGAGAGAGAGAGATGAGAGAGAGAGAGAGAGAGAGCCTGACAGTGTAATCACCTACAGTGATCGCAAGTAGATAATGAGACCAAACTTAAATTAGTTTACATAAAAAATGTAACATACCATTTTCGAATGGTGTATTTGTGGAGGTTGAAGTGGCTGCTGAAGCAGCGGCAGCTGGCATGGTAGTTTCCAATAGTACTAGCAGATATGTTGGCTGTAGTTGTCACCATATTCATCCCCGTCAACAAGCTAACCCCCTTTTTCTTGCTCATCGTGGCTTTAGGAACAGATGCGTCTTTATGTCCTGCATTGTTATTCTTAGCTCTGGACTTTCGTGGCTTCGGGTTCTTGGGCGTTCTTTTCGTTCCCATGGACACCACGGGCTTGGTTGGCAATGATGACAATTGTGCCACCACCTGGCGATGTCCGTGGCCACCGTTGATGACTGAATACTCGACAAAGGCCGAGGCAGTGCGCACAGCCAGCGATGGCAGCACAATGACCCGGCATTTTAGGCTTCAGCTCTGACTGGGTGGCCCCGTCGCTCATTTTCTTCTCACCGCTGCTGTCATCCTCCTCAGTGCCGGCAATCAGGTCTGCAAGAGAGGTGCCCTTCTCACCAAAAGAAGAGGAAGAAACTTCTGCAGATATTGTAGTTGAGGTAGATGAAGTTGTGGTTGTTGAATCTGTGGTTTTGGCTGTTTCTGTGTAAAAAGAAAATAAGAGTCTTGTACAATTACATTATTTCTGCGCAAAAAGAAAAATGTCTTGTACAACAATTACATTGTTTCTGCGCAAAAGAAACAGTGTCTTGTATATAAATTACATTGTTTGTGTTAAAATGCTATATATTACAGCATCTTCTTTTTCTTCAGGTGCCCAACCTGAAGCAGGCAATGGGTGACCATGGTTATCCAATTCTCTCTGCTGAATGACATTTTAATGAAGCTGATGATCTATATCAATGGTTCTCAACCGGTGGGGAATCCCCCCCCCAGGGGGGAATTTTAGGGTTCGGGGGGGGGGGGGGGAGAGAGAGAAAATGAAGACCATTTCAAGATCGCAGTTAATACAAGAACCGATTACTTGATGATTGTTTTTCCCTTCATACTTTACAGTTATGTACGTCTCATCTTTCTAAAATTCATTTTATAAAGTAAGTAGACCCACAAATCATGTTTTATGTGGATGTCTAGACTTGTTTTAAGTATATGCTATTAAATTTACCTTCCATTTTTATGTATACTGTGTAGGGGTGGGGGGATTTTTAGATAGGAAAATATGAAAGGGGGGGAATGACGTTCTGAAAATATGGTGAATGGAGGGCACGGGCCAAATTTTTGTATAGGAAGGGGGGGGGGGGGGGGGGGGGGGGGGGGGGGAACGACGTTCTGAAAATATGATCAAAGGGGGGCACGGGCCAAAAAAGGTTGAAGAACCCACTGATCTATATACTAATATTGCTTCTTGGCTGTTTCAAAACTTTCCACTATCTTTCTGTTTTCTTTGCCTTCTTGCCTAGTATACTGCAAGATATAGTTTAATAACAATTGTGTTAACTTTATAAAAAAAAGAGAACAAGCGTATAAAATTACAGTAAATAGTCTTCTTTTTGTGTTCATTCACTTAGAATCTGGGACGGTATTATACCACGTCACATAATAACGTTGATGTCATATTTTGCTCTTTCCCATCTTCGATACCTTATAAAGTTAATAAGGATGGGGATATAATTGCAAATTTGACTCCTGTATGAACTGCAGTCTTCCACATAGAAGACTTACATATTTTCAATAAAGTGTGCACTACAATTATATGAGGCTTGAACGTTTCTTACAAAGTTTGCACTTCAACTATGGAAAGTTTAGTTTTCAACAAGGTTACGCACAAATCATGGAAAACTTAAAATCTTTTTGACAAAGTTAGCACTACAACTATGGAAAACTACCTTTTTTCAATGTCGTAAGCAAACACAATCATGAAGTCCGAGCATTAGCACACAATATGGGAAAACTCATACGTTTTCAACAAATTAACACTAAAAGTATGGGAAACTCATACATTTCAACAAAGCTAGCACTACAACTATGGGAAGCTACCATTTTGCAACACTGTAAGAAACACAAGCATGGAAGTCTTGAAAATTAGCACTACAACTATGGGAAAACTCATAAATACTCAACACAGTGGACTACAAATGTCGTAAGCTTTTCACTTTTCAACAAGTTAGCATTACAGCTATTGGAAACTCATAAGTTTTCAACAAAGTTAGCACTACAACTATCGGGAAACATAATGTTTCAACAAAGTTAGCATTACAATTATGGAAACCCATTAGTTTTCAACAAACAAGCAATACAATCATGGAAGACTTGAACAATTTTGTTTTCAACAAAGCTAGCCACTACAACTATGGGGAACTTACCAGTTTTCAACAAAGAAGATTTCAAGGAGCTCAACAAATTGGCACTACCATACGGCAATGTTCGAATAATGCTTCCACCTCTAGCCATCGTAATGGGCATGCCTTTTTTATTGCTGACAATGATGATTGGTGGCTTTTTCCCGCCACCAGCAGTTGTCATGGAAATATTCGGAGTAATGAAGACTGAAAAGGTAGTAAAAACATTTTTCATGAGTTTACTTCTTAACCATTGGACATCAACAAAAATAATTCCAGAATGATGTATGCTAGCGAGGCATGAATTTACTACACATAGATACAGTCAATGGAAAACAGAGACTACTAATGGCACTAAATGATGACAGATTATAAGACGCTATCTCAAAAGGGGTAAATAGTCTCTCATGAGAGCATACTAGGTAAACACATGCAGAAATAAAAGTCATATACAAAAGCCATTCAATTTACAAAAGTAATGCTTATACATCTGTCACATTCTAATAACAGTTGTGGAGCAGTTGTAGTTAGTAGTGTCGTCATAATGGCAATTACATGTAGTAGTAGTAAGTAGTAATTATAATTAGTAGGAATAGCAGTAGAGGAAGCTGCAATAGAAGCAATATAAGTAACAGAAGTAGCAATTCGCAGTAGTAATAGATGTAATGCCAGTAGTAATAGATGTAATGCCAGTAGTAATAGATGTAATGCCAGTAGTAATAGATGTAATGCCAGTAGTAATAGATGTAATGCCAGTAGTAATAGATGTAATGCCAGTAGTAATAGATGTAATGCCAGTAGTAATAGATGTAATGCCAGTAGGTGTAGAAGCAGTAGTCAGATTGGAGTCATCATCATCAAAACTTAACTAGGCAGCTGAAGAAGGTGTGTGTGTGCGTGCGTGTTTGTGTGTGGCATGAGAGAGAAACAATGTCCAATACTCTAGAGTTTTCTTACAAACAAAATATAAGGGAAGGGTTACTTAGTTGAAACATCTTTCATTTCTAAGACAGTTGTAGTTAATAGCACAGTATAGTATGAAATTACGCCTAGCTTTTCCATTACAAAAAACCATGTTGCTAATTCTGCACACTCATTGTCTACAACTGGATAAGAAGATGCTTAGGTTCATTATCAAAAGCTGTTCTCTGTAGGCACACAGATGTGATCGTTGTGTGGGTCCAACAAGTATGTTGCAATTGGAATCATTACTTTTTAAGTGATTGATGTTTACACTTATTTCCATTGTTGACCATGGCAACCAGGCACTGTATTGAAGTCTCAAGTTATAGTGGTCGTGTGTTTTAATCAACCACTCGTTAAACTGGGCACATTTTACCATAAACAGTCAGAACCATCGATATTGTTTTATTTGTACAGCTTGTGATGGCTAAACATTCCCGGATAACCCAAAATGGACTTGAATGTCCACTTCCTGTTCAGATAATAATGGCAAACTATTGAATGTAAACTTGCCTAGAATTTCCTAGTAAATGACAAAACAAAATAGGGTTGGATGTGATTGTAACATCCGAAAAGGACATGCAACTTAAAAAAAAAATATGTAAGTAAACAAACAGTAAGTATGCGATGGATAAGGCAGGGTCCTTATGGTTCATCTGCTGCAAAGGATTTCCAGAACATTCTTTTACTGACTATTCATCTATTATCATATATTTAATACGTAGTGTGCACCTGATGACATACAGTAAATTATGCCAGGCAATAAATAGAGCCATTTGTTGTCAGTGTCTTCTTTGTATAAAGGCGTTTTCTCTTTACTTCAGGACAGAAAAGGCACATAGAAATGTATTCCAAAATGTCTAGTTATTTCTTCGTTATGTCCCGCCCATGTTGAGCTATTAGAGTGCCAGCAGCTTACCTTGTTTACCACCTGCGGAGGTTATGGTTGTTGTTGTGGTGGTGGTTGTGGTGATTGGGGTGCTTCCAGCTTCTCCAAGAGTGGTCCCCGACTTGGACCGCACAGCAAACATCTTCCCATCATTTGTGCGTATGTACACTCCCTTGGGTGTTTTGATGACCAGTATCTTTTGTCCGGCAGCAATTTGTTTGCTGGAGTGCCAGCCTGAGTTCCAGTGTTGGTGCCTGGTAGGAGAATTTCTTAAGAAAAAAAAAATAAACATATATATATACTGGCACTTTGCCATCTTGACAGACGATTCTACACTTTGCATCAAAACAGGCATAATAATAACTATCTCTCAGCCTGCCTAGTTTACTCCAGAGGAAAGGTAAACACAAATACATCTGGAACAAGACAAGCTGCTGGATCAGCAAAGCAATGCTCTAACGTCCATCTGTCTGAGCTTTGATCTTAGACCAGTTGCCTACTAAGGCTTAGGGCCTGGGCTGCCCTGTCATGACATTTAGTCTTTTGGTTGCATTTCCTCGCACTAGGATAAGGCTTGTACCCTCCCAATTGTGCTTGTCCATCCGAAACCGTTGGCACAATGTGGGGTGTCAGGTTGGTGAATGCCACACGACATTCCGATATATAGTCACAGGAATGTTTTATAGATAACTAGTCTCTACTACCTATCATTAGAATATTTACTTCTAATTGCTGGTGTTCTCAGGCAGTTTATGAGGGGTAAATACTGCTTGCCTTGGCAAGAATATGTACATTTTACTATTGATAGACACATCTTTGCCTTGTTGGGGTTGAGAACTTGTGTCTTCATACAACAGTGACCAGTAGCCTAGCCACTTGGCAGCCTTTTCAACAAGTAATTATATAACATAAAAACAGAACTATCACTACGGCATATTTACCATTTCTGAAGCTGCCAGGGCAGTGAAGAATTAAAGGCTGCTTGCCTGACAGCAGTTACCATGTGGTGTACAGGTGTCAGACCCATATTTAATATTAGTCCTTTTCATTTAATAGATGAGGTCATGATCCATATTTAATATTAGTCCTTTTCATCTAATAGATGAGGTCATGATACATATTTAATATTAGTCCTTTTCATTTAATAGATGAGGTCATGATACATATTTAATATTAGTCCTTTCATCTAATAGATGAGGTCATGATCCATATTTAATATTAGTCCTTTTCATTTAATAGATGAGGTCATGATACATATTTAATATTAGTCCTTTTCATCTAATAGATGAGGTCATGATACATATTTAATATTAGTCCTTTTCATCTAATAGATGAGGTCATGATCCATATTTAATATTAGTCCTTTTCATTTAATAGATGAGGTCATGATACATATTTAATATTAGTCCTTTTCATTTAATAGATGAGGTCATGATCCATATTTAATATTAGTCCTTTTCATTTAATAGATGAGGTCATGATACATATTTAATATTAGTCCTTTTCATTTAATAGATGAGGTCATGATACATATTTAATATTAGTCCTTTTCATCTAATAGATGAGGTCATGATACATATTTAATATTAGTCCTTTCATTTAATAGATGAGGTCATGATACATATTTAATATGTCCTTTTCATCTAATAGATGAGGTCATGATACATATTTAATATTAGTCCTTTTCATCTAATAGATGAGGTCATGATATATATTTAATATGATGGTCCTCTAAAACAATGGTATTCCCTAGTGAATTTAAACACAGAAGCCACAAACAATATGTTGCATGATTTATTGCCTGGCATATTTTGCTGCATCTCATCAGGTGCTTACAGCAGATGTATATACCTGTGACTGTGTTTTAATTGTTTCAGCTAAAGTATTATTCCTCTGTTCACTTTATAGGATATATAACTCTGCAGTATGCACCTGACGAAATGCAGCGAAATATGCCAGGCAATCAATCTTGTAACATACTGTTGTGTGATTTGTGTTTAAACTATGGTCCTTGACAGCTAATAGATCATGACTTGCGAGTCTGTCTGTTTGAAGCAAGGTTCAATATGGGGTTGTTTATCTCAAATGTGAGTGCAGTTATCGCACTTGTTGATGAGGTGTGAATCCTGCGTGTGAATGAGTTCAGAAATTAGGCTGAAGTTAATAGTTATTAGACTTGAAATTATTTGGGATCTGCATTTGGCAAGCAACTTTCTTAGTGTCAAAGTTCTTCCTGAACAGTATAGTGACTTCAAGGATGGTGAGGTCATGTTACTTGAAAATCACAGCATTTCTTTGTAACTTCATGTTTCAGATCGGGCTTGAGGATTCAGCTGTACTGCATGTGATTGAAGGATGTGATTCCAGTAATAAAAGCATAATTGACTGATATTGTTTAGTGATTTCAGAATGTGATTAAAAAAACTGTCAGGACTGCTGCAAGGACAATGACACTACAGTATAATACAGCAGTGTCCTGATGACAGATTTATATTTCCCTTGACAGATGGGCACACAACCAGCATGCTGAGAATATACATACAGTCTGCATAATATCTGTCTATATGAGGTTGTGAGACCAGCAGTGGCATAGTGGCTAGTTGCTGGCCAGCTGGTCCGGTGGGCATAGACTCGAATCTGCACCAAGGTGGATCCTAATCTGCACCAAGGTGGATTTTAATCTGCACCAAGGTGGATTTTAATCTGCACCAGGGTGGATTTTGATTTTAATCTGCACCAAGGTGGATCCTAATCTGCACCAAGGTGGATTTTAATCTGCACCAGGGTGGATTTTAATCTGCACCAGGGTGGATTTGATTTTAATCTGCACCAGGGTGGATCCTGATCTGCACCAGGGTGGATTTTAATCTGCACCAGGGTGGATTTTAATCTGCACCAGGGTGGATTTTAATCTGCACCAAGGTGGATTTTAATCTGCACCAAGGTGAATTTTAATCTGCACCAAGGTGGATTTTGATTTAATCTGCACCAGGGTGGATTTTAATCTGCACCAAGGTGGATTTTAATCTGCACCAGGGTGGATTTTAATCTGCACCAGGGTGGATTTTAATCTGCACCAGGGTGGATCCTAATCTACACCAAGGTGGATTTTAATCTGCACCAAGGTGGATTTTAATCTGCACCAGTGTGGATTTTAATCTGCACCAGGGTGGATTTTAATCTGCACCAGGGTGGATTTTGATTTTAATCTGCACCAGGGTGGATCCTAATCTGCACCAATATGGATTTTAATCTGCACCAGGGTGGATTTTAATCTGCACCAGGATGGATTTTAATCTGCACCAGGGTGGATTTTGATTTTAATCTGCACCAGGGTGGATTTTAATCTGCACCAGGGTGGATCCTAATCTGCACCAAGGTGGATTTTAAACTGCACCAGGGTGGATTTTAATCTGCACCAGGGTGGATTTTAATTTGCACCAGGGTGGATTTTGATTTTAATCTGCACCAGGTGGATTTTAATTTGCACCAGGGTGGATTTTGATTTTAATCTGCACCAGGGTGGATCCTAATCTGCACCAGGGTGGATTTTAATCTGCACCAGGGTGGATTTTAATCTGCACCAGGGTGGATTTTAAAAATTGACCTGGGCTCCCAGGACGACCCGGCCCAGCCTAAATTTTACCAGGAAATGTCTTGGGAGGTAAAGACAGCTGGCATGATACTAGCCACATGACCCACCCAGTACTGACTGGCATACAATTATGGCTTGAGCACCATATATCTTAAAGCATGTAAAAGGGTCCTTGACTGCTTTTGTTTTAAAATAACAGGTTGCAGAAGTGAAGTAGTTGGTGGCCTTGCTTACCAACACAGTATTACTTTCAATTTTTAGCAGTGATGGAATTTGTTTCTGACCTGTGCAGCTGGGTCAATTCAGCTGCATATTTTCTTCTTTTTCTGCAATTGTCCGGAATGTTGTTTTAGGCGTAATTGCATTATGCCTGTTTCAGCAGAGCAGCGATATTTACACCTTTCAGCTGACACATGTGACTTCTTCAGGCATTTGTTGACCGGGTTAACCTTCCCGGGGGAAGCTGCATATAATAAGTACAGGATTGCCCGTGTGTTGCCGGGGCCCATAAGGGAAGCGAAGAATAGTAACACCGTTGCCTTCCATGCATGTCGTAAGAGGCGACTAAGGAGGCTTGGGCTGAGACTTAGTCTACAGTCTATTGGGACTTTGTCCCCAACATGGCGGATAGGCATTTAAACCGATAAGGCCTCTGGACTGTTTACGCTTGTAGCTACGGTTTGCATTCGCATTTTCCTCATGCTGGATTGGTAGTGCATGGTTCCGTCACCTGCTACTGAGTGCGTGGTGCGACACTGTGAGCTGTGAATTTTGCGTGGAGAGCTTTTACATCTGTCCTGCTGGTTGTCTGTAGCGTGAAATGCATGTTTAGAAACGATGGTGGACGGTCTAGTTGCTGGATTGACTAGAGTTACCTTTTCAGGTTCACAGGTGCCATTTTTCAGGAGACCTCCTGGGAGCCATTCGCTGGAGCTACAGGAGTTTGCTGCTTTTGTGCGGCATTTGCTTTTCACTGCGGGTCGTCTGCGGAAAGAGACCGAGCCATATGGGATAAAACCCAGGTCAATGAAGTCTTTCCTGGTGACTGCGATTCCATCGACAATGAACTGTATTTTTTCGTGGAGGACTTTTGTTGTTGGCATTCTGGCGGCGGCATTAAGCACAGTATCTGTGCGGGCTGTTGGCTTGCCGAGACTCCTGTCTATTCCATTGTTCACATAGGGCAGTGAGGAGCATTTTGTGTGATATTCACTGGCACAGGAACGGAGCATAATGGGACGACCCGTTGCCGTGAAGTTGGAACCGCGACTAACTAACTAAGTACAGGATAATTTTCAGAGAATTACCTGTGAAGTAAAACTGGCGAGGAAAGAATGGCACTCACTGGGCCACACTTCACATCCCCACAGCAGTTGTTGCCGTGGATTGCTTATACCTTATGATTATGTATCAACATCCCTACACTTCAACATCTACTGGGTGAGACAGGGCACCCATTAGTGTGTCCTGAGTGTTATGATGCTGATTGTAATTACCCAATCAAGCAATCAATCATGTTCGTATGCAAGCAAGTGTGGGTAAAACATTAATTTATAGAGAGAGAACAAGCATACCTGTCGTCGTGATGACTTGATGAATTGTCACCCCAGGTCTCAAAGGCTGGCCACCAAACTGCTTTATTTTCTCACTGCCAGTTTGGGCGTTAGCAATAATCATTGGGCGGACGCTAGCGATTGGTCTCACAATTGGACCACGCCGGAATGCAGCATAGCTGAAACAAGATGGGTAATTGTAAGGTTTCAAGTTGGATCTATTATAAGCAACCAAATATAATCGAACATGAAGGTATTTAACAAATCCTGGAAACAGGAAAGACCTACATCCACTGCCAACAGAGAACAAACCATGCAATGACAAAAGCAATATAACCTATATCACAAGTGAGAGAGAATGCAAACATCATTAAAACTACAAACAGGAGATAATACACACAGACACACAAAACTGCAAGTAAAAGAAAACAGAGAGATATATAACTCAAACAACGAGAAGGGAACAGAGAAGTGTCAATAAAATGACAGATGAAAGAGAGCAGAAAAATATAACCAGAAAATAGAAAACAGAAAAATAGCCAAACAATAAGCAAGAAGAAACAGAGAAACACAATTAAAAATTGAAGTGCAAAAAACAAAAATGTAATCTAAAACTATAAGTGGAAGATAACAGAAATATAACTAACGCTGTAGGTGGGAAAGATTATAACAAAGTATAAGTGGAAGAGAACAAGAATTATAATACACCTAAAATGGAAGATAAGAAACAACAAACTGTAAGAGATTAAGAAATATAACTAAGGCTATAAGTGGAAGAGAACAAGAAATGTAACAAACTATAAATGGAAGAAAACACGAAACATTACAAACTTAAGTGGAAAAGACAAAGAAATATAACAAAAAATATTAAAAATTGTAAGTGGAAGCGCTAAAGAAATAAAATAAAAAAAATAAGAAGCATTACAAACTTAAGTGGAAGACATAAAGAAATATAACAAAATGGAAGAAAACAAAAAACATTACAAATTGTATGTGGAAAAGATAAAGAAATGGAAGAAAACAAGAAACATTGCAAACTGTAAGTGAAAGAGATAAAGAAATGGAAGAAAACAAGAAACATTACAAACTGTAAGTGAAAGAGATAAAGAAATGGAAGAAAACAAGAAACATTACAAACTGTAAGTGAAAGAGATAAAGAAATGGAAGAAAACAAGAAACATTACAAACTGTAAGTGAAAGAGATAAAGAAATGGAAGAAAACAAGAAACATTACAAACTGTAAGTGGAAGAGGCCGGTCTACACGGCCAAAGGCTTGCGAACGCGATTTGTGAGCCGCTTACCAGGGCTCGAAACACAGCGGTGACCGATTTGGCAGCACACTGTCTCACGTTGGGGTTTTAACATGTTGATATGGGAGTCGGTCATTCAGAAAGCAATGGCAAACTACTGAACATAAAACTTGCCAAGACAACAGCAATAGCACCAAACTGCTGGTGTTGACAGCGATGTCCTGTAAATAGGATATGCAACAACAAAAAACCCCAAAAAGTGGAAGAGATAAAGAAATATAACAAAATGAAAGAAAACAAGAAACATTACAAACTGTGAGTGGAAGAAATAAAGAAATGGAAGAAAACAAAAAACATTACAAAGTGTAAGTGGAAGAGACAAAGAATATAACAAAATGGAAGAAAACAAGAAACGTTACAAAACTGTAAGTGGAAAAATATAACTAAGGCGTTAAGTGGAAGAGATTAAATAATTTTATAAACTATAAGAGGAAGATAAGAAATATAACAGCTATGAGTGAAAGAGAACAAGAAATTAACCCTTTACCGGGCAAAACGACCGAGAACATTTTTACCCCAGAACAGGCAAACCAGTCGAAAGCATCCGTGACTATTATGCATTGTAAAAATGTGATCTCGCGGCTTTCCGAGACTCTGATTGTCTACTTTCAGTTTCGCTGATAGCTTGACTATGTGGCCGCCATTCGCAAGCGCGTACTTGAATTTGAACGGATTTTTTAAATAGTTTTTGGGGGTTTTACGCTTTGTATGTCAAAATGGATTTTGACGATTCTTCAAGTGATAGTGGAGATTTCGCTGGGTTCAGTTTAAGTGACATTGAAGGGCATGAAGTTGACTATTAATCTGAGCTAGATATCAGTGATCAGCGTTACTTTGCGTTAGCAGTCATGAGTCGGACTTTAAAGAAAGTGATTCTGATTCTGAAAATGTATTTGTAAATTGCCGTATAAATGACTGACAATTACAACAATATGTTGCATTTTGTAAATATTGTGTTCATGTGTGGATTACCGGGAACATTCAATCAATCAATCAATCGTGTGCCATGCCGGAAAGCGTGGGCGTCATGACTCGCCATTTCACTCGAAATTCGGGAACATTCACGTGAGTAAAATAATCTGCATGCTTTTTACTTCATTTTGATTTTTATTTAAGTAAAATCAGTTGACTAACACCTTTATGTGATGATTTTACTAACGTAACCCAAAATTTTACCAAACCTCAAATTCTTCTTGCCTGTTCAGGGCTACAAAACAGACAAACGTCTGCCCTGTAAAAGGTTAAGTCAATAAGTTGGAGAGACCTAATAACAAACTATAAGTGGTAGAGAACACAATACACACAACTAAAATTAACTGCTTTAAATAATAAGTGGACAAAGAACACTTACTTGTATCGACTATTGAAAGGAAGCCTGTTTGGAAGAATGCCACCCTGAGGGTAGTAGGCGGCATAAGAAGGTCTAGTGTAAGTCAGATTCATTCGTTTGTCACGGGCGTAACCTTCCTTAGCCAATCGTTTCTCACGTTTGGACAGCCTCATTTCTTTACGATCTATTAGCAAGGACTCGTGGGTAAATGGTTGCTGAAGAAGTGAAAGTAATTTTATTTGTTAAAAGGCTTATTTCAACAAAGTTGTACAAATATATAACAGTACGGTCAATTGACACAAATAATAAATGAAAAAAAATGTGTGAAGCATCTCCTAATGTTAATATAAGGGGCGTTTATTTGAAATCCGTTCGTGCAGCACCGCGCGTAATTAAACATGATCATGTCATAGTCATGTGATAAGTACTGACCAATGAATAAAAGAGCAAGTGCTTATCGTCCCATGATGCATAGGTTCTGTTCTGACCGTTGAGGAAAATGACCGGGTTGATCCAAAATCCGTCCAAAGAAGCTCAAAGAGCGGTGATTCAGTTTCTTTCATTGAAGGATGTCGACCAGTGACATTCATCGAAGAATGCAGGCAGCGTACGGTAACAAATGTGTGTCGAAGACAACAGTGACAGACTGGGCACGAATGTTTCGGAAAGGACATCAGTTCACTGACAGATCTTCGACGGCCGGGTCAAGCGCATATTGTTGCAACAGAAAAAACCATCGCCAAAATTGATGCAGCAGTACAGATGAACCGTTGTCGAAGCTAACGAAAGAATTTGATGTGTCAATTGGGACAATTCAAAAGGTCGTTCGTAAGAAACTGCAATATCGGAAGGTGTGTTCACAGTGGGTACCACAGGATGTTGACCGACCACCAAAAAAGAGGAACGCATGGGATGGTGTTTGAACCACTTGCTGCGTTACAGAGTGGAGGGTGTTGCATTTCTCTTCCGCATAGTGGCAGGCGATGAATCATGGTGTCACCACTTTGAGCCGAGCAGCAAAAGAGAGAGCATGCAATGGAAGCATGCTGGATCACCAAAGCCAAAAAATTCAAGTTACAGGTTTCAGCTGGTAAGGTTATGCTGAGCGCATTTTTTTACCATGAAGGGCTATTGTTGGCCGACTTTAAAGAACCTGGTATCAACTCTACCCACTACTTGCAAACACTAGACAAGCTGCAAAAAGCCATCAAGAATAAACGACGCGGCATGCTTTCTCGCGGTGTGATTTTGTTGCACGATAATGCTCGTCCGCATGTCGCAAAGATTGTGCAGGAAGCATTAGCAAGGAAGAAGTGGGAAATTCTGCAACATCCAGCCTATAGTCCTGATTTGTCACCATGTGATTTTCATTTGTTCGGACCTCTAAAAAAGCTCTCAAGGGGCAACGATTTCACACAGATGCAGACGTAATGAACGCGGTAAACACTTGGTTCAGTGAGCAACCACAATCCTTTTTTTTGCGGACGGCATTCGCCGCCTACCTAAGCAATGGGATGCTTGCCTGAATGCCTACGGCGACTTCTTCTGACCAACCCATGGTGCATAATTCATTCAAAATGAATGCTTTGTTTAATTCTACCACACCTGTTAATGTTTCTTTCATGCTTTTGTAATAAAGCCATTGGAACGGGTTTCAAATGAATGTCCTTAATACAATAATCATCACTTATTGTCATTTTCTACAGCAGAAGAGGAAAGCTACTGGACTAAATGGAGCTATGGTAGCCTAGTAATTAGTGCACATGCTTACCTAAAAAATGGTACAGGTTTCTTCTTCATTTCTCTTTCAAGGGAAGTGTGTCATACTTAGTTATACGCCTCAAAGGTCAATGTGTCCAACTCTGGCATGCATTTGTGTAAAGTTTGTTTCTTCCTTCAAACAGATTTCATCCAAGGTAACAAGTGCTATGGCCCAGCAAATGCAAGATCAGTAGGACTCTAGTGTCAATCCAGGGTCATAAAAATGGGTACCAAACAATCTGAGAATTGCCTGGGACATAAATGCAATGAGGAAGGAAACTGGCCAGTCCACTTCATATGCCACAGCCTAGAATATGTGATATGTTTATTCATGCACCATGTGCAATGTCTTGAAGACTAAAGGCATGGTTTGGTTCCACAAATTGTATAACTGTATTCATTCACTTTTCCGCAGGCATTAAAAGATAGCTGTACCTTTTTCTTAAACTTAAGAAACTGAAAAGCATATTTCATCATTATTAAGCATTAATGTAATGAGTTCCAACATCCTCTGCACACTCTTCATAGTGCATTCATCTGTGCCTCATCCCGTCCATCTCTTGATGTTGTCTGCCCACATGTAACACTGTCTTTCTCTTCAGCAATTTCCCTCCAGTACATCCTATTTACTGTACATTTACTCTGTTTTAATTTATGATTAAGTTACTTATATTTGTGGTCATATTGTTCTTGACAAAGGTATAGATACTGGAACATCTCACAGTTGTGTTTTATTGACACTTATCTTGGTTTTTGTATTTGTTTGATCTATTATTTTGTATTCTCTCATGCATGATTTTAGTATTTTCAGTGAGTGGCTCATATAAGACTGATTATTCTAAAAACTGAGCACTCAATTGCTTCTTGTGTCTTGAGCAATGTTATGAATGATGATGTTTCCATATATTGTTGTATGAAATCTGTTTTGATACCTGCATCATTTCAACTCACTGATTTTATCAACTCCATCCTCAAAGGTTGCCATTGTTTCTATTTAATTTCTAACACTCGTTGGAGCTTTTCTTCTCTTCATATTGTTTACTGCTTTTTCCACTTCCAACTTGAAATTAGTAAATACCAGTTGACTGCATCTTTTATTCTCAAACATTTTAAAATGCAATTGCTATGTGTTCTACTTTATTTGTCCCATATTTATTTATTTTTCACTAAAGAAATGTGTATATATAGTTTTTTAATGAACAGATTTGGTCCACACTTCTGGTATGCAGATTTCTGGGTGAGCTGTAAAAGCTTATGTCTTTGCATCACCAGTAGTACGGTCAATTGGGGCACACATACCTTAGTCAGCCAATGTCCATGCTTCTCCAGGATGTTGAGCATCACTTGATCTTGCCCACTTTTGGCAGCAGAGTTAGAGAAGTCCACAAGAGGGAAATCTTGATCCTGGCAGAATGAAACATAAGAAGTTTACTATGTGAAGTTAAAGGTTACAATGGCATCACTTAACTGATATAGTTAAACAATGTTTGGTCCTCCTTTTTAAATTAAATATAGTTAAAGTGCATGGAATTATTTTACTCTATCCCCCTTCTTCTGCCTATCATCTCCGACTGAAGCATAAGCCTTCAACCCACTCATGCCAAGTCCTTTGTATACTTGTTCATGATCGGTTGGATTTTGCAGCCAAGGTTTCTGTGGGAAATCCACACTCAAGTGATTCAAACTGTGCACATCAAATTCTGTAATAACTTGCCAATTACATTATCATCAATATCATGTGCCTTGAAAAGTGGCATTGGTGTTTATGTCTTGGTGTTCTGTATCAATTCTACTGATAATATTCTTCCATACATCATCTTAGACCATCATGTATCATTTTCCTCTGTCTGCCCCTGCTTCTTCTTCCACTGATCTTTCCAGTCATCACAATCTTCTCCAGTGCCTCTCTTCTCATAACATGACCAGAGGATAGTGTTTTCCTCTTTCTTATAGTTGTATATAAAATTCTGCTTTCATTATCCTCTTCCATGCAATCATTGTTAGTTATTCTGGGCATCCAACATATCCGCATCATTTCTCTCACAACCACATTTCTGCTGACTCCAAACTTTTATCTCATTGTTTGTTATATTCCAAGATTTACTGCCATACAAAAAAAACAAGCTTGATATAACATATGTGTCTCTTTTTTGACATTCAATAACAATCATTTACTATATGAGCTACTTTATTTATTATCTTCTGAAATGCAGCTTTTACTTGGCCTAATTTGCTGATCCACGACTCTGGTGATTGTATGAGATGGCGAAACATGACCGACCACACTTAATGGTATGGCACATAATGCTGATGATGAATTTGCTCTAAATCTCTGTCATGCATCCTCTAATCTTGTGACTGTCTCCAAATATTTAAATTTATTGTCTTGGTTAAGCATTTTTCTCTTCTACTGTAATATTACATTTTAGTATTATCCTTTTCTTTAATTTAACCATTGTTTCTGTTTTCTTGATATTTAAGAAAACTTACTTTTTTGTACTCTCTATAATTACAATATCAAACAGCAACAGCTGCTGCAGGCAGATCTCTTGCATTACGACTACATACACAAACCATTATAATACGGGTGGCTGATTCTAAATCCATTAAAGGCAAACATATTATATTTCTGGTACATACTGCCACAGAGCTGTTAGGAGTTAGGCAATCAAATAGCTCTCAAAATGATGGTGAAAGGATGGCTTGAATCAAAGCTGTAAACAAAAATACAATCCTGCCACTCATCATCATCATCATATAATGTCATCTCCTTAGCGAAGGTAGGAAGCAAATGATCTCCAGGAGTCTCTATCCTGTACCTACATTGTGCATTCTGCTAGGCTCTATCCTGATCATATCTTAGTGTTGTCTGTCCATTTATATCTTTGATGCTCTCCAGTTCTTTGCCCTCAACTTTCCATTTCCCATTCATTATGCCACTACCGAGGACTGGGTCCCAGACAATTGCATGGATAAGCGAGCACATTAACTGATCATGTAACAATACTTCAAATAGGTCTACGGAAACTATTAAAGACACTTACCTCAAAATCCAGCAGGTTTTCCACCTGTCTACGAGTTAGCTTATTTTCAGGGTTCATGTCATCTACGATCCGATCTGAAAATAAACACATCAAATTGAACATACATAGACGCTTAACAGTAAATACAGACCGCAAGCCATTGTTCAAATGATGAATAGGTGGGTGGGGAGGTAGGTGAGTGGACAATGAGAAGGATGAACAGATGGACAGACAGATAAATAGCCATCCACCTAGCCAGTCAGATACTTAGAAAGATAGAGACACCGAGAAACACACAGACATGGCACACAAAATAAAACCATAGATTGCATGTGTACCAACTCACTAATAATTCACAATGAGAAGCCTCACATACAACAGTTATTTGTGAAAATATCAATAACGAGATCCACAAACACAAATGTGCACATAATTACATGCTTACCGGACATCCTTGCTTGTTGATTGGCGGGATCGTTAAATTCTTTTCTCCAGAGTGTTGTCCGTGATCAGCCGGTGTAAATAAGAAATTCTTCATCTGGCCAAAGCGATACACTCGACAAATGGCTGGCAATCATGGCAGGGTTCCAGGATGCGTCAATGACGATGACACGATTGGCGGCACTAAATTGATACCCAGACACCCAGCTCTGTGAAAAGATGAAACAGCATTAAAGTCTCTGCTGCCAGCTCAGTCTATGCTTCCTTGGGACAGCCACAAAGGACCTGCATTCTTCTTATTGAATTGGACTGCAGTATGTGATTCAGAAACAACATAGATCTCCACACAGTAAATCAGGTTTGTGAAATATAAATCAAGTGTATGAGGCGACAGGTCTTTACATATTCTAGTTATGACATTATAAGATGTGATCACCAGTTATTTTCCTCGTCATCTTTTCCACACAGAGAAATCTCTGGTACTCACTGTACGATGAAATGATTGATTTAGGAATCAACTCACAGCATTCAGGCATTCCCATAAGCGCTCCGTCCATCCTCAGCAGCCAGCGAAGAGTTCCAATACCAATAGTACCAGTAGCAATTGATTATATGTCCGTCTCGCCTTTCCTCTGAGCGTTGAGCGTCGGCCAAATCCCCTCGTCACTCCTCGCTGTCTCATTCTTGCCAGACCATGGTAATCCATTTGCTTCCTCTGAGGTGTACACGTGCTCCTACAAAGCCGCAACCACGTCTGCATTGTCATGTATCAATACTCCACCAAGTTCTGCAGAGCCAGCCAATCTGTACAAGACTGGGTTGACTCTAGAGGTGTATGAAGTAAAGTTACCATGCTTACATGCTACAAGAAAGAAAGCAAAATTACATTTTACATGCTATGATCTTTGATATTCAGATCTGTAGAATATCAGTATGTTTTTCTTCTTGATCCATGATTATCTAGGAACTTTTCTGGGTGGATGCTAAGCATCATGGACATGGGTGAATAAATCTTAGGACCCATGTGCATATTGTGCACATTGAAATTCCTCTGCAGGTGCAAACTTAAATAAGAGAGGCCACACACAAAAAATGGTTTATAGCGTTTGTGATTCTGGTATAGACACATGTGGATCATTGCATCCTCACTAGTGCTACAGAGTTTGTGCACTGTGCTGAGTCTATAATGGCCGGAGACTGGAGCACTCTGTAGATATCCATGTGTGATGAGAGTGACCCTTAACCACAACCAAATCTTAGATCTGCTGACAAAAGAGGAATCAAACAAAAACAATACAATTTTTGAATCTTACTTTGTAGACAGCAGAAAAACCCAAACATTGCTTTCTGGATCATTAAACTGGTTGATCAGCTTCTCTCTATCTTGTGCTGATGTGCTTCCATCGAGGCCTACAAAAATAAGATACAAGTGTGCTTGAAATGTGTTGAAACTTATTGATGAGCACATATGAATGGAACATTTCACATCCAATGTACCAGATGTTACAAGTCAAATAAGTCACTACATGATATGACAGTTGAGAAATGGTTGTTGGTAGTGTATGAAGTGTCATCGTGTGGCATATCTATCTAGCCTTATGCCTATGTGTGGCAGATGATGATTGCTTGATGTGTACGCGCATACAAATGGTGTGAAAAATGTTGGTTATACTAGAAGACTGAACCACAAAACAGCAGAAGAAGGGGGAAATAAAAATGTTACATTGTTACTACCACAATCAAACTCAACAAAGATAACAGGGGTCATGTTGATTTAATGACACCAGATTAAGTGATAAAAGGCAGAGATGGTTAAAAAGTTCAGGTGTAAGACCAATAAATGGACAAGAAGAAGATGGACAGGCAATACAGAACATGACATAAAGCAATATGTAAAGGAGACCAGAAAGAAAATTTTTACGAAGAGAAACAAACTCAATTAGTACAAAGAGAAACAAACTCATAAAAAATGTGTCTGTTGTTAACGGACTTGCAGGCTCATTGGAGAAAGAAAAACAAGATATTTAGTATACTACATGTGCAAGAACATGAATATTCACACCTTCAAAAGATAACTTTCATTATTTGTTAAAAACATAAATGTTACAAATTGTACTCCAGCTACTTACGGAAGTATGTTCTATTGCGCTGCCAATTCTCATTTATTTCCATTCTTGGGAACTTTCAGTTTTCCCATAAACTTTCAATCTTGTTAAGGGTTAACAAACTTTGACTAGGGAAACAAGAAGAAAATTCAACATCAATTCTCCTTACAGAAATTAGAACATTCAAACATGTCTCAGGGTTAAGATTCATTATTCATAACTTTTATTCTTCCACTTTTGGAAGTAAATGTAATGAATGCACAGTATTTGGAGGTAATGATGTTCTAACTAACTTAGACAATAATTTCATGACTAACTGCCCATTAGGTAGAAAGGTCTGTGACTTCAACAGGATATTACAATGTATTATGAAGCAAAAGGTTAGATTCTGATGAGAAAACAATAAATGCAACCTCATGTACATCCATGACTCAGGCCAGGTAAACAGAAGAGGAATGACAGTGGGGAACTGAAAATAATATAAATAGTATAAACAATGACTTAAACTAGTATAAATAAATATGATAAAAAACACAACACACTTTTCCAATAAGTAGTCACCAGACCACTGTCAATATCCTAAGGGTGCTTTTTAATCTTTTAATTTAAAAACTTATTTCCTGTACATCTCACTAGTATACACAGATTATTTGTAAGAGGTGTGACATGAAGTATATTGGACAGACTGGAAGACATCCAGCGGACCGATTCAGGGAACATCCTAGGGAACTAACACAACATTCCTACAAGCCTATTCTAATAATTTTAATTCCCTGAATCGTAAAGAGGCTAATGTTGTGTTCTCTGCCATAAAACCATGTTATTCAGACAGTGTGGTCAGAATGAAATGGACAGCCACTCAATTTCCACTATGGAATGTATCCATCCAGCTGGAATCAATACTGTAGCTGCAGAGATCAGAGGGAATGAGATTATAAAACTGTACTTCTGTACATCTTTAACTGCTTGAGACCTTCATCATGTGTCTGCCAAATGGCATAGGCATTCATGCATCTCCACAGATCTCCATCCTTGATGTCCTGGATCAATTCTACTGAAGATATTCCTCCATGTCACTGTCCCAATCCATCCAGCTTCATTTCTCTCAGTCTGCTCCTTCTCATATTTGTGTGGCCATGTTTTCCAAGGCTCTCTTCTCATTACATGAACAAAGAACATTGTCTCATTTTTATATTTATAAATATGTTCGACTTGTATCAAGCTTTTCAGGCAATCACTGTTAGTTACTCTGGCATCTAGACATTTTGCAACATAGTCTTGATACCTTACATAATGAAATAAATAAATATGAATTTCTATTTCAAGAAACGAAAATAAACACAAGATAACTGTACCTGAAAATCAGAACTTTATCACCAACGGCCAGGCACTCATCCACAATGGCATTCATCAGGACAAACTTGCCGCTGTTCCTCAACAGCCCAGCAATGTAATCTTTCATGAGTGGTTCCGCCTGCATTAAAAACAGTTAATTACATTTGTTTAGAGAAATATGTTCACATCTCAAACATTAAGCTAAGTCGGGGATACTTTGTGCCTCCTGTGGCCAATGTGGCATCATCATCAGCACCTTACTGTCTCCATTATCATTATCATCAACATCAGTTATTTACATTCTCACAAAACAAACCACCAACAACAAAAATCTGCTTGGTACACATTACTATTATGGATCATTACTCATAATCAATCCAAATTGTCTGGCCTTCTCAAAGTTCATAATCCTTCTTGTTGTAATAATTCCTTATTGATGAGCAAATACCTGAAAATGTCATTGAATCTAAATCTGTCCATGAATCTACCTATCACCATCTCATGAGTTACTATTCAAAGAACCATCAATCTATGCTTCTATAAAAATAGACTGACCGTTTTTATAATCACCGAACAGAAAGCAATCTGCTCCTACAGTTAAGAATGCAGCTATGCACATTGTCTATCTACGCCGTGATTGAATCAATCTTTGCTTGCAGACTGAACCGTCCTCATAAAATATTATAATCAGTTCATAGGTATAATATTTTGTTTAACAATAATTATCATCTGACACACACACACAAACATACTCCTTCTGCATACCCAATATCATGTAACATACACAAACATATCCTTCTGCTTACCAATAATTATCATCTGATTATACACAAACAATTCCTTCTGCTTACCAAAGTCGCTATACCTACCCAGTCATATGTAATAGGGTTTTTATCCATTGCAGACTCCGATGCCATGATGCCAAAGAAGCAGTGGAAGCAGAAGAAGTTATTGATGGTGCAGACTCAACAGAAGCAGCGAGGGCAGAGGATGCTGATTTTGACAGGTTCTTCTTTCTCTTACTGGTGGATCCTTCAACTGTATCTATGTCGAGATCATTGTCCTTGTCAGCAACCGTTTTGAGTGAGAACTTGTTAGAGAATGTCTGGATGATTCCAGATCTAAAGGTGACAAATTAAAGACAAGAAATATTTATAAAACTTCAGATATATCGTGAACCCAAGTTTACAAGACATAAATTTGTGACCATAGTATCTTTGTATGTTCCTTATATATGTAGTAGGCTATATAGCATATTTTAACCTGTCCAGTTGTAACTTACGGGGTAGGTGAGCCGGGTGCTCAGAAAGCAATGACAAACTACAGAGCGTAATCTGCTAGTACATCAACGACAGCTGAAAAATGCTGGTGTTGACTGTAACGTCCTGTAAGGGATATGCAACATTAAAAAAAAAAAAAAGAAGTGAAAGATCACAATGGCCCTTT